>OZ023240.1:21347038-22005641 GCA_964006365.1 Trididemnum miniatum
AAAAAGTAAAAACTCCAGAAGTCGAAGAAAAGCCAGACTCTGAAAGCAAAACAAGACCCATATTCTCGATTTTAAAACTACCGTATATCGGAGACATGTCTCATCAAATTGAAAAAGAAATTCGGCAATATCTATTCAAAAAACTTTCCCAAAAATCAAAATTTGTTATGGTACACGAAACAACAACTATTGGCCAAAAATTCAGGTACAAGGACCGTCAAACACTGCTACACAGCTCAGGAGTAGTGTATAAACTCAATTGCTCATGCGGACAATCATACATTGGACAAACCAAAAGAAATTTGAAGATTAGAATCAATGACCATATGCCAAAAAACTCAACTAAGAATGAAACTGATGTGTCCCAACACTTGAAAAATAACCCAGACCATACGATGAACTTTCACTCCCCCGAAATACTAGCTCACAGCAATAACATCCGAAAACTCCGCATCAAAGAAACTCTACTCATCCAAAATCTTCAACCACAATTAAATATTGATGATTCTTCCAACCCCATCTACCTATTTAACATTTAGCTCACTTCGCGCAATATTCGTGTAGGCCTAAATCGCAATTAGTAACTTGTTTAATTTCCATTTATATTCAACGTCTTTTTTTAGTTATGATTTAATTAATCCTACAGTGTTTGTACTTAATAATCCTACTACTAATCTAGTCACTCCAGTTGCACGTAATTGTTTAATTTGCCCCTTTAGTTATATTTTACGTAAATCCCAACTACTTTGTTTATGACGTAATAGTTATGCTGTATTTAAAATAATTTCTTTCTTGTGCTGGTTATTCTAGCCTAGTGCCTATGTAGTTTCACACTGATGATGGTATAAGTTTTTACCGAAACGTTTGTGAGTATGATTGCAAATATACTGGCTATAATCTTTTTATTGAAGTTGAGTTCGAAAACCCATCTTAAACTATAGATGTTTTGCACAGTCCGCCGCTTTTATTTTATGACAGCTGCTTATTTTATTGATTTTCAAGGTTAGTTGCTATTGCTTAGTATAAACGACACTTACGACAACTGCTGTACCTCGCCACCTATGGCACCAGTTTAGTTACAAATAGGCAATATTTCACCACCGAAAATCCATGTTCTTTTTTGAAAGTTTACCACATCAAAAAAACCAGAAAGATGACATAAACTTAATGCATGGTTATAGTCAGTTAATCTATATTAAGCCGGTGGGGTAGCGAATTAAACGAAGGAGCGAGAAATTTCACTTTGTACAGTAGATTTACACTGCTGCGAACGAGATAAACAAAAAAAGTCTTATTTATATTCCATATTATGGTTTTGATTGTCGATATGATCTTGCGTGCGAAGTTGTAGTTGCGTGGTCATGGCATGATTTTTGTAAAAAAAACTCAAGTATCTCTGTGACTATGGCGATAGCCTTCTCTATATTTTTAACGAAAATCAAAATTGTAGTGACACCCCGTCCAAGGATTTGGTAAACTTCTAAAGTTAAAGCTTTTGACGTGTTAGAGTTATTGAATTTCGCTTTCTTGCCAAATTGAAACTTATTTTCAGTCAATTGGTTTTGTGAACTCTTTCTTATTCAGTCTAGTATTATTTTCATTTCCGACTGTATTCGGTTTTATCTGACCATATACAGACCCTAAAAATAGCAACAATTGTGTTAATATTATGAGAAAAGTTTAATTTGTGATATATATTACTGTTTGATGAGTACCATTTCAATTATATTTCTAATAAAAATGTAATAGAACTGCCTGTAGTATTGCTTGTCCAGTTCATCATCGTCGTGTTGTCGTTCTTATATGTATGGTCCACTTTGTAACGGGTTTACCACTGTACGCTATTAAGAATTTATCAACACTTAAAACGTTTCTTTCTAGCTGTTTCTTGTCTGTTGTTTATTCGAAGATAAAATTCGATGAGAATTTGTTGTCAAAATTGGCTAATGTAGGCCTATATGTTTGATTTGCGTACGTCGGTTTTTGTTCTGGGCTTGCAAACTCTAAGCCTCTAAGACAGGGGCGTCCAACTTTTTCGAGCAACGAGACATATTTGCTATCTAAAAATTTTGGCGGACCAAAATTTTGTACCATGGCGACATTTAGCAATTATAGAACAATTTGAAAAAGTTCGGAATACAATAAATATGGGATGAAAATAGCTCAAGTAGGTAAATAAAGTCACAGTAAATCTCGCTGGACGCTTTATCAACATAGATTCAGCTATCATGACCAGCAGTGTATTAAGCAAGGCAGTGTTTCAGTTTTGTAACCTACTACTTTTAGTGTTTCAGTTTCAGTTTTGTACTACTTTCAGTTTCGTACCGCCTTGCTCACACTGCTGGTTTGGAACGCCAATGCTCTAATCACCGACGCATAGTGTCAACCAAGCTTTTTAATAAGATTGGTGTTTAAATACTAATTTTTATTGAATAGACAATGAGTAAAAAGTGATAACGCACTTGCCAATGTATTAAAATAATGCGTTAACTAACGTTTTGTCAACGCACTTTTTAATTTCCTGTTTAAAAACTTTTATGCAAATGCGTTTGATATCATTACATTGCCGCTCTTACGCGCAATTGTTTTGAAACAATACAGTTTTTTTAGAAATAAAAGTCAATGAAAGATTGAAATTTTTTCTAGTTTTTTACTGCAGTGTCGTGTTGATAACAGGTCGGGTCCGGACGTGGGGCGATGAACACAATCAGAAAGGGGACTTATGCAGACTTATGCCCATTTATTCACGAATTTCGCACGTTTTTCTACAGTGGCATAACCGGTAGAGGCACTGACTATGGGGCGCCATTTGTAAAGCTATGCAATATAAAATTTTGCATCATTTCTTTAGTTAATTTCGGTTAAATTACATGCAATATAATATCTTGTTGCAATTTAATTGTATTGCTGCCATTTGTGATAAATTGTTGCAATTTCATGAAATTGCTGAAATTCCAGCAATATAATTAAATTGCCACAATATATTGCATTGCATGTAATTTAACCTTGAAATATTTTCATAAAATACCGTTTTCTTTGAATCTTTGGCCTATCGTCATCCCCCTCTTTAAATTTTCGCTAACTACACCCTGCTTTTCTTGTAATCAATATACACGTCTTTATTTTTCTCATTTTTAGTTTCCTGCAGTTTACTCTGCGATTATAAAAAAAATATTACAGTCGCAAAGGCATGAAACCTTTTGTACATGCAAGTTTTCTGCAAGTTCTCTAAACTCAAAAATCACTCTGCATTCTAGTAAAATATCGAAGATATTGAAAAAACAGCAAAGCTTGGGTAAGATTCGAACCCACTGCGACGCGATCATGACGTTCGCAACAAAGATGCTGCGATGCGCTTTAAATTTATTGTAAAATGACTGCTTCAAACATTGCTATTTCCGTAATTTACAGCTTTCTAAATAATAGGTACCAGGAACTTTCAGTGGTCCCAAGTGAAAAATTTGGGGCCCTACCAAAGGAATGCTAAATTGTTTTCATCAGGGCTGCGAACTCGAACTTGAACTCGATCGTTTTTGCCGCACTCGAACTTGAACTCGAAAAATAAAATTTTTGGAACTCGAACTTGAACTCAAACTCGAAAAAAAACAATCGAGTTCGAGTTCACTAACTGAGTGTTTTCATTTTATTGATTCAAATCTCTCAAAACGAAGTTTAGCCTACTTTTGATTTTCTGTTATACTATAGATTGAATGATTGCAAATTTGCAATTTTGGTACCGATACTGCACTGACATTTCATTTTGCCTTGTCTCATTGAAACCTATTCATTGCATCTTAAACGGTGTTTCGAGAGATTTCAATGAAAACGCAGCTGCACTGCTGTAACAGTAGCCTGTTGTTTGTGCGGCGCTGCAATCTCTGTTCCAACTGTTACTAAGTGAGTCAGGGGCGGATCCAAAGGTAGGGGACCTTTTTCAACAATGCTTTTGATGAATACAATTTTTCCATAATTTCGAACCTCTTCGACAACGATAATTCCTACGCTTTATACCGGTACACAGAAATCGAAAACGTGCGAAAAAATTGCATCATACCGGTATTTGGTGAAGACCTCAAAATTAAGGGTAAAAATTCAAATACAATTTGCCTTAAAATTTGTTCAAGAAATATTAAAATGGCCGTCGCAGAATGCAGATTTTTAAAAATTTTCCGGGAGAGCATGCCCCCGGATCCCCCTAAAACCGTTACTGTCCTCATTTTGCTTTAAACTAACTCAGCCGGAAAATCTACGCTCACAAATGTCAAACTTTGGTGCCCTCCCCTTAAAAAAATTCTGGTTTCGTTCCTGGCATGAAAACATTAATTGTAAATAGCTTAAACGCCCTTTCTCGGATCCAAACGTCTTTGTAATTAACTAACATGCAAACTAAATCAAAACTGCATTCCCCCACCACAATTTTCTGGATCCACTCCTGGTTAGGGTATGTTTGTTTAAGGGATATTTTGAACAGGGCTGTGAACTCGAACTTGAACTCAATCATTTTTGGCGAACTCGAACTTGAACTCGAAAAATAAAAATCTTTGAACTCGAATTTGAACTTGCAAATGTCTCTTGAACTCGAACTTCAACTCCATTAAAAATCAATTGAGTTCGTAGCCCTGGTTTTCATTATTACATCTGTGCAGTTTGCGCTGACAAAGGTTTTCCAAGCCTATATCTTCAAGAATAGAGGTCCCAGGGTTGGAAATGTTAAAAACTGCTGTGATGAGGCCCAACTATAGCTTCCTAACTGATCAGTTTTTGTGGCGATTTTAGATATCGACAAAACACTACCCAAACGGTGAAATAAGAGGATACTTTCGGTTACCCAATAACTGTTCCGGCTCATCTGACATTATAAAAGGAAAAAAATCTAAAGGTAACTAAGTGTATGTAGATACATAAGCAAGGAACGGAGAGAAAGCGAGCACAAAATTAAGACATTGATATATCAAGCAGTGCTGTGGATGCGGGGGGGGTTTATGTTTCCAACAGTCAGGCCTGCTCTTGCATGCGTTTAGATGTTTATCGCTCAGATGCTTCCAGAAAAAGTTGATCTTTTTGTGGGAATGATTGTTTGTGTACTTCTGTAGAAATGTTCTGCTTACGCCCGTTCAAACGTGTTTGTCGTGCAATTGGTAGGTGTAGCTAAATGTTGCCCAGTTTCGTTTATTTCACCAGAAAAGCTGTCAAGTATTTTATTTCCCCCAGAAATCTGTTTGTGAATTAACTAAACTGACGGTTATTCTCTCCGAAAAAACTTAAGATTGTCTTTTATATAGCTTTTTTTTTGGTAGATTTATTGATTCGCACCAATGGAGAAAAATTCAGCTTGCTATCCAATCATCGCTTTTTGGGTTCCCCCATTTTAACTACTCCCGTGCGAACTCTATCGACAGCTTCATGTTTCTTCCATGGCCGCTGGGTAACGGAAAATAGTCAATGGTCACCCGATTACGATCCGCATTGCACAATTTGCGTTTGCCAGGTATCTCAAATACGTTTCTCTTTTCCTTATTCAAATTTATATAGCAGCTATAAGTAGCGAGTTTACCGATGCGCAACAGGCGACAACGCGATGCGCAGAACGCGACGATTATTTTTCTTATCTTGTTTTATTTGCCTGCTAAATTGTAGCTTTTTCATTACTTTAAGGCACAATTGAAACAATTTTCACTTATTATTTATAGCCTTGAATAATTTCTTAAAATTATAGCAACTTCCAAAGAAATACTGTAGTATCATTGAAATACGACATAATATCAGTCTTCTTGTGTATCATGCAGAGATCTACGGTCACGTGCAGTCCAATCGATTGTCCACCTCTATCATGCAATCGTCCTGTCATTGTTGATGATAGATGTTGCCCAGTTTGTGATGATGGTTTCGAGACACTTGTCAAAGACAAACCAATATCTATAAGTAGGCCGCATATGAAAATCTATTTCTTCTTGACTTAATAATGAAGCAATACGCGAAAACTATTATTTTTCGCTAATAAATTCCCTTTATTTCAATAAGAGTTAAGGGCAATTTTTAATTTGTTCGACTTCTCCGCTTTTCGGTGTCCGTATACCGGCTGCGTGACGGTATTGCTTACAGAGCTTGGAGCGTCAATTTAGCGAAAGTATCGACTTATGTTTAGACTAAAATCACTAGCCTACATGACTAGACAGAAAAGCATTTTCGGGAGAGAAGCTTTCAATTATTGTTAATGCTTAAATCTAATAATATGTTAGAATGAAAATTTTGGCGAGGACGATTACAGAAAATAAAATTGAAGTGATCGATGGTTAGTTTCACAAAATCAAAGATAAATTTCAGTTAGTAAAAATCCTCAAAGTACCAAAGCTTACCAAATTGAAGTAATCGAAAGTCAGTTTCACACAATTGCACATAAATTCACTTTGTAAAAATCCTCGAAATGCCAAAGCTTTCCAAACTTGCCTACGAACGCACTAAAATGAAATAGTTAAAAGCAACTAGCATTTTTGATATTTTGGCGGAGCGTTGGTGTTGACTCGGGAGGCTCAATGCAGTTTATGTGTACCTTATTCAGGGCGTGGATTGCATGTCTATAACAAGCTGAAGGTAGCATACGAGAAAAAATTAAGCCACAGTAATTCTCAAAACTGCATGTACGTAGAAGTACAAAACAGTAGCCTACAGTCCTTTCAATTTTGTACTGCCATGCTTACACTGCTGATGATGACAACTGAATTTATGTCAGGGTTTTTCAACCTTTTTTTGCTCATGGCCTACTACAATGTGATGGTGGCTCAATTACTTTTTCTAAAAAGCACAAAGTGAACTTAATGACATGATTAGGGAATGCTGATGTTGCTTTTTAGTCAAGCTCTGTGGCCCACCAAAAACAGCGCCTTGGCCCACTACTGGGCTATGACCCATAGGTTGAAAACCTATGATCTATGTTGTCGAAATATTCAGCTTTCCTTTTGAAAATTACCGTAGCTTTATTTTTCCTCCTTGAGGTATTTTCGTTCCATATTTATTGTATTGCGAGCTGAAAGTGATGTTCATTTGTTTCAGATTCACTCTTAAGTTCTTCAGTAAAATCGCAGAACCACAAATATTACGACCAACGTAATTTGAAACCAGGTAAAATAGACTACAGTAATTTAGGTCAAGAAACTTACTTTTTTATTAAGTTAAAGATTGTTCCTCTATTTACTTGGAAACAGTTCTCGCCGGAAATAGCAAAGTCTTGTTGATAATTGCTCTTGCTATGGATAAGTCCAGCTTAAAATAACTTTTTATGTGAAACCAGGTTGTTACGACGAAGGAATTGTTCACGAGTTCGGCTCTTGGTGGCATCCTGCATTTCCTCAGTTTGGCACGATCCACTGTGTGAACTGCACCTGTCAAGCTAATGGGGAAATTTCGTGTGATCGAGTCATTTGTCCTCCTATCGCATGCAACAATCCCTTTAAAGATAATTCTAGAGATTGCTGTGAAAGGTGCCCAGGTGAATATTGTCGTTTTTTTTTTAATAAAATTAACTTGTGCATTTAAACTTAAAGAAATGACCTGGCTGCAATGTGCACACTGCGCAGGTTACAGATCCTTTGAGACGGGTTCGATTCATGGCTGCAGCTGATCGATTTAGAGATGTGCTGGGTATAGCTGCTGATTCAAATAGCGTAAATGGTATGTGCCATCACGTATGTCTTTTTTTCCAATAGGGGTTAAAGGTGCAAATAAATTTAATTGTATCAAATGTATTTTGGCAGCTTAAATGAGTTTTAACTGAACTGTTTTTTCAGTCGAAGATTTGAAGCCGGAAGTAGTTCAGAAACCTAAAAGTTTGCAAGACGACAGCAGAGATCAAATGTGTGAATTTGGTTCTGAACTACGATCACCAGGAGAAGTATGGAGTCTCAAGATCAAAAATTCAAAAAAATTTACCTGCTTTCAATGCACTTGTTCAGTAAGTCTTTCGTAACAAAAATAACTAATTCGAGCGAATAATTTAGCCTACGCCTTTTAATACCGGTACCGGTAAGTCTCAATATGCTAAATTTTCGGAGAAGTTCTCTTGAAGCGGTTATCTCATATCTGCTTTTTGGCTATCTTAGTAGCTTTGCCAGTTACATGGCCCAAAGGTACCGCGCGCAGATAGCGCATCCTTCATGACTGATTCGATTCACGATAGAGATGGGTGAATAGTAATCATTTGTTGAAAAGTAACGGCTAACAAGAAGTAACAGATAGTAACAAATTTGTTTTGTCAAAACAACGATTCCAAATTGTATTCGTTTGTTATCTACAATAGTGCTCCGCAACCTTTTCTTACTCACGGCACACTAAAACCATGTCCAAATTTTTGCGGCACACCTCAGCAAAAAAGCGCAGAAAATTTACACATCAAATCACAGTAACTACAGTTCAATGGGATGCTTGGGGTTGTCGTAACGAGCTCATCGCTGCATGTTGGGCTCTATATTTGAAATGGCAACTCGAAGTTCCCGATCAATTTCTTTCAAGCATGATCGTTTATCATTTTTTATCAACACCAACGTAGAAAACCTTTGTTCACACAAATATGTGGTGTAGAACTGGAGAAGAATTTCGAGAGTTTTTTTCCAAAATTTGCCTATATTCTTTTCCAACAGCTATCCAAAATTCATCCAGAGTAATATCACGGAATTTCAATCGCAGTGTTCTGTCATTTCGCAGTTCAAGAAAGTTTTCTTTAATAGGCAATGATAATTTTTGCGTTGAAATTTCAGCATCAACAGAAAAAGGATTTCGGATCCAATCATATTGTTACGAGTTAATTGCAAAAAAATAATGGTCATACTTTTGATGTAACAAAGCCAAATGCTTTGTTACATCAAATCCGTAAGAAAATTGCAGCAGTGGGCAACTGGGCGTTGGCAGTCGCAGGACTTGACGCAAACGTGATCGCATTGGTCGTGGCGTATCGCAACGAGCTCAGTGTGCAGCCGCCTTAACGTACGTTGTTCAAGGTTGCTCGCACTTCAAAATTAAGCAAAGTTAGTTGTAACATCAGCTTCCAGCTTGCGTGAGAAGAAAAATCAAACAAAAGCGGTTTCCTAAGGTTAGTCAAAGGTTAGCACAACGGGATCGACGCGTCGAGTGAAAGCTGGAATTCTTTATGTTTATACTTCCGAGACTAAGTGAATAATTCGTAATTGGCAATAAAACGCTCCTTATCATCAAGAATGCGGGGAAATCTAGATACATTTAAGAAAAAGGTTCGGTTGCTAACAACAATAATCTGTTGTACAACGTGCGGGTCTCTTGGTAGTTATGTGATACGAGAGAAATGTGGAGATTAATTAAAGTGATGATAATCCTTACGCTACTAAGCGAAACTTCAAAAAGATCTTTTGAGATAGAGCGGTGTAATTCTGAAATAAATCGGGAACCCATATACACTCTTTTCATTTTTTTTTCAGTTTAGTGGTTCAAAATATAATTATTCCGCGGCACACTAGTGTGCCGCGGCAAACCGGTTGCGGAGCACTGATCTACAATACAAGATACTCGAAATGAAAACACCAGGCGAAATGAAAATACTGGTTTGAACCGGTTTATGTCGCATTTTTTCTTGCTTTTCTTTTCACCCAAATGCCTTGAAAAGAAATGCCGTGAAATAGTCGAGCCTAAGCTAACAGATGCTCAGTGTGGCTTTCGTCCTGGCCGAAGCACAATGGATCAGATCTTTGCCTTGCAGCAAATCTTTGAGAAGTCGTGGGAATATGCAAAAGAGGTCAATGCATGTTTTGTTGATCTTGAAAAAGCATATGATCGCATTCCTAGAGACAAGCTTTGGGCGGTGCTGTTGCAGTATGGCATTGATGGCCAGTTACTAACTGCCATTAAGTCGCTGTACATGCATTCCGAGATCTGTGTTCGTGTTAACAGTGCAACGACGAAACCTTTCAGAGTAAGTGTGGGACTACGGCAAGGCTGCTCTCTTTCACCTATTCTGTTCCTTATTTATATGGATAGAATAGTTAAGAACAGTGAGTCTTGTGGCGGAGTAAAGATCGGTGAATGCACTGTACAACGTCTGTTATTTGCAGATGATCTCGTGCTACTCGACTCTACCCAAAATGGTCTCCAGCAAGCTCTTGACAGGTTTTCGGATGCATGCTCTGTTGCCGGAATGAAAATCAGTACAACAAAAACAGAAACCATGTGCCTGTCCAGACAACCAAAGCAGTGCTCTCTCCAAATTGATGGAGTACCACTAAAACAGTCAGAGAAATTCAAGTACCTCGGCGTCTCATTCACAAGTGACGGCAGACAAAATAGCGAATTGGATATCCGCATCGGAAAAGCAAGTGCAGTAATGCGCCAGCTCCACCGATCTGTGGTACTGAAACGGGAGCTTTGCACCAAGGCAAAGCTATCCATTTTCAGATCGGTCTATGTTCCTATTTTGACTTATGGCCATGAGTGTTGAATCATGAATGAGAAAGTGAGGTCTCGAGTTCAAGCAGCCGAAATGGGATTCTTGCGAAGAATTAGCGGTTTGATCTTGTTGGACAAGGTTAAAAGTGCAGATATTCGTGAATCTCTAAACATCGAATCGCTGCTTCTCCGACTAGAAAAATCGCAACTGCGTTGGTATGGACATGTGACACGAATGCCCCAGGAAAGAACAGCCAAAAAACTGCTCTGTTCAACACCGATTGGTCGAAGGCCTAGAGGCCGTCCCAGAACTCGATGGCGAGATTACGTAGAAGATCTTAGTTGGTCTCGCCTTGGCATCCCAGCAGAGCATCTATCCTTTGTTGCAGAGGATCGAGATGCTTGGAGGCTCCAACTTGAGCTGCTGCCCCCGCGACCCCCCAAGGATAAGCGGGTCCAGAAAATTGATTGATTGATTGATTCTTTTCACCGCGAAAGCAGCGGAACTATAAATACCGTGGTTGAATCTACAATTTCATTATTTCGGCATTGATTGATTCCGATGAAGGCAATAGAAATGTCTGCGCTACAGTCCAATCTCGATACTATGTCACTTCGCTCAGTGCCGGCGCTAGGCCAACTGAGGACCCCCCCCCAAAACTTCGCGTGGGGCCCCCTTTATCCACAAGCAAAGTGGAAGGTAAAGGTCGTTTTATTTAGCATGCGATTTTCATCTGATTTTGCATTTCATGCATATTCGTGCGATTTTTAATGAAAGAACCTGACGGATATGTCCCTATACAAAATGCGATTGCGTCCGATTTTGCATCTACACACGTTTGAAATCTACGCACGTATTTTGATGCATTTTCGAAAGAAATTTACGTATGTAAATTGCATCGTACTCTGTGTCAAGCCGATTTTGCATTTCATGCATATTCGTGCGATTTTTGATGAACGAACCTAAAGGATATGTCTCTACACAAAATGCGATTGCGTCCGATTTTGCATCTGCGTTACAAAACTTATTTGAGTTGGCTTCAAAAACTAGCTGACCCTCTAACGTACTCCATCGATCTGGAACCCAAAATAAGGACAACTGGAAAAATAATTAAACTGGCAGGGCTAAAGATATACAACACCTTCCCATTTAACCTAGACAGCCTGAAGTGGTAACAAGGCTTCATGCCTATGCCTTGCTGGTGCGTGAAGAATACTCATTTTTATTAACTTCTAATTCTTACAAACACTCTCTGGTTCCACAGAGCAAGCGTTTACCGGACTACCGGCAAATATTTTGCTTAAAATCATTTTAACACTTGAACTACTGGCTGCTTTTGTGTCTATTAAGCGTCACAATAATAAATTGAAATTAATGACAAACGGCCCCGCACAGAGTGACATTACATGGGAAAAATTAGGAGAAAAGTATCCAAGAAAGTTATCGATCCATTTGGCAATAACTGGTACTTAAAAGAGCAATTGAAGTTTAAAGTAGGCCTTACTTAAAGTTATAATATGTCATAAATTTAAACTTTTAACGATCCGTTTGACGAACCAATTTTGATCCATTTTGCTTGCGTAGTCGCACATCTCCTGGGGCGTAGCCAGGGGGGGCAAAAGGGGCAATTGCCCTCCCCCCAAATATTTTTAGCTACCACTAGCCTTCAGTTACCACTAGCCTACAAACAAAGATGCTAATGCTATAACGTAAGTCTACTAATAACTACGCAAGTAGGGGCGAATTAAGACCACTCAGGGGTACCTATGTGTCCTTTTTCGACAAAAAAAAAACTACGCTAAATTGAGTGTTATTCTTGTAAGAACCCTAAAAATCCGTCGCGGTTGAGGGCTCTGCTCCCAGACCCCCTTAGCCCCTGCGGCTGGGGGCTTTGCTCTGAAACCCCCGGTTGTGGCCCCCTTTTACTGAATCCTGGGAGCGCCTCTGGAGAAGCCTATGAAGTTTTGCCCCCATCCCCCGAAATTTCGGGCTGGCAACGCCACTGCACACCTCCAATGGTTTTGTGCCAAAAACATGGCAAACCTACAATTTTTTAAACACCTACCATGTACCCTACAACCTCATTCGCAGCATGATTACACTGTAACCTACCATGTAGCCTACAACCTCATTCGAAGCAAGGCGCACGAAATAAGAAGTTAATATTGTTGCTATATATAACTTACATTTCATAACATGTGTGTTTTTGTTAGAAGAAAATCAGGAGCTTGTTTGAATTAAGCCACATCTTATAACAAGCGGATGTAACACGAGCACAAGGACCGCTAGGGGCGCTAGTGAGGTATTAGTAGGGATTAGGGCCTAACCCTGACCCCGAACCCTAACCTCGAACCTTGACCCTAACCGCGAACCACGGCTTAATTTAAACAAGCCCCGAAAATTATACTTTTGTTCATTCAACAGACCAAAAAAGTCGTTTGCATACAAGCGATTTCGCCTACAGCAACCTACATTTGAAACAAGAGCGGCGCAATTAAAGTCTAACATTCTTCAACCACCCTCCTGCAACCCCTACCCACGTCAGCACCTTTCTACACACACAAACAAATTAACGTTGCGTTGTAACACGTATCAAAATCGTTTTCAAGTAAAAAAAAGCAACGGTGTTCAGGGCGGGGCCCCTGACCAGGCCGGCGGGGGGGTTTGGGGGCGGTTCCGCCGGCCCTGACTTCGCTACTATGCCGCTTTTGATCGTCCTAACGAAATTTAATAAAAAAGAAAGTTGCTATGCCATCCCTTAATCTCGATACTATGCCACGTGAGATAAATGAATGTTTAGTAAAAAGAGCCTTGTGACGAGTCAATGTATAACAGTATTATATGCCACGTTTGGTTTTTGTACTGTGTTGCATAACTACAGCACAGAAGCCTACAGCACTTTCGAAGTCAAAATTCTGTTTCAAATCGAAATTTTACCCAAAATGTCAACTCAAGCGCGAACGAACTGACTTAAACCAAGCGAGAAAACGACTCCTCTTGCCTACTTTCATTTCATAATGTTTCTAACTGACAAGTCAACAAATTCCTTCACACTTGGTTGGCAGACAAAAGAAAAAATATATTCGCTTGCGGCGTTTGGAATTGTTTGAGTCGAATCTGTATAATGATTACTAAGTATCAAATAAAAAGTAACAGATATTTTCTCTCTGCTTGTGAGCGTCATGCGCAGACAAAAGAGAAAATATATTAGCTAGCGGCGTGTTTGGAATCGTTTGAGTCGAATCCGTATAATCATTACTAAGTATCAGATAAAAAGTAACAGATATTTTCTCTCTGCTTGTGAGTGTCATGCACAGACAAAAGAGAACAAATATTCGTCGTCGCATGGTGTTTAATTGTTTTGATTCTGCTGTTCTTTTTAGATTCGAATAGATTATGATTCGTGATTACCTAAACGAATACAAGTAACGGGTAAAAAGTATCGAGTATCTTTTCTAAAGTAATGACTTGGAATCGTTACTCAAAAGTAACGGTTAAGCACATCTCTACTTCACGACTGTAGTCTGTGGCAGGGCTGGGCAAACTACGGCACGCGGGCAGTGCCGGATTAACCAAGTGCTGGACCTAAGTGCAGATTGAAGTGCGGGTCTGTAACGGGTTGATTAAGTACGATAATGATTGAGTAATGGGCTCAGTAGCGTAGCGAAAAATTTTAAAAGGGGGGGGGGCATAATTTCCACATTTTTAAGCGTATTTTTTCCGGCAGAACAAATTTGAAGCTGATTGAGAAACAAGGAAATCTCAAAGGGGGGGTCCGGGGGGCATGCTCTTCCGAAAATTTTTTGAAATATTACATGCTGTAACAGCTATTTTAGTGCTTTTTGAATAATTTTCAATCAAATTTTGTTTAAACTTTTTGACCGTAATTCTGAGTGCTTCGCCAAATATGTTCGCACATTTTCGCCAATTCTGAATGTTCGCACATTTTCGATTATGCGTGCTTAGGGCGTATGGTTTATTGCTATCAAAGAGGTTCGAAATTATGGAAAAATTGTATATATCAAAAACATTTTTGAAAATGGCAGGTGGTAGGATACATACCCCTCATCCTACTCCCCTGATCCGTCCCTGGCCATAAGCTACAGAAACCATCAAAAAAATCTGGCATATTTAAGTCACTTGGCACCACTGTCTTGATCTTTTTCACTAAAAAGCAGAGTCAAAAGGGGGGAGCATGGCCCAATGCCCCCCAAATAAGCTCTTGAGTGGGCTATATTTGTTTCATCTTTATCACATCCACTCTGTGCTTTGGTTACGTATACTGTCTTGCTTCCACCGCTAATGATTTCTCTATCGAATAACTTAAAAGTAATTGCTGCACGTGCTGTGAAGACATGAACCGACAATTGCTTTCGACTTCTACTCTTCTAGAGAATATTCTTTTATTCATGAATCATGATAAAAGGGCCTCGTGAAAGGAAGTGTATAGGTGAATAATTCTGACGCAATAAGTTACATATTTTTCATGGCAACGTTACAGAAGCAACAATTAAACTTATACTAAGGAGCAGACCTAATAAGTTTTACTTTTAGTTGTTGATAAAAGATGAAACAGCAATTCCAATTAGTTCCTAACATGACATGAAGTGCTGCATGTCCGACTTTTCGATGAATTAAACTACATCATGATTTATTTTAATACTTTCACGATAGCTCAATTAGTAAAAGGCTTGACTAAGTTTGCTTTGTGTTGGCATGTTTAAGGGGAATCCAATGTGAGAAGATGCACGGCATGCCCATGCTTACAATCGCCCCACATGGTCGTCCGCAGAAATTTTTGCAGGAGGGGGCAAAAATTTTTTTCATAAAATCAGTGTTAAGCAGCGTTTTTACAGCATCGGCCTGCTTTGTTTAAAATATTACTGCTTTTGAAAACTGATGCTATCTACGATGACCACACTTGCATGAAAACAGTTACTCATTGAACGAAAAAAAAAACAGTCACCCTTTTAACAACCGATGCAGCATTATAGGCATAGTAATTGTTGAATGCTACAGCTGTATGCTACTTGGTACAAAGAATTTGATTGTGAGTGCCAATTTGCAAGCCTTTTTACTATGCAGGAACAGAAAACGTGAAAAAAATTCCGACTGTTTTCATATTTGCACAATTTCAGCAGTTTCAAATGTTGTTTTACCGGTCCGTGGTACAATAAGCCAAACTCAGTAGCAAAGCATTAAACAAACAAGGCCAAAGTCAATGATAGATTTTTTTGTACTTAATTGCATATTATCCTCCTATCACGAGAAAGCGATCAATACGCTATACGAGATCGCTTAGGAATTGCCGGCCATCTGTCTGCCACACGAAGATGGGGGAATTCCGCAAAGTGCCTTTCCCAACGGAACAACAAGTAAACTTGCCAGCTTGTTCTTCACACTGTCCTTGTAATGCTGAGCGTCAAGCAGGGAAGCTGTGAATACTAATTTTAAAGCGATTGGTTTGATCCGACGTGGAATCAAACCCAAATCTACAGTTCCCGAGGTGGACGCTCTAACCACTCGGCCATCAAAACAAGCGAACAGAATCAGGGCTGCGAACTCGAACTTGAACTCGAAAGAACTCGATAATTTTGCCGAACTCGAACTTAAACTTGCCCACCATCTGCGGACGCCCATGGTCGCCCTCTTCTCCCAGCAGTAGCCTAACAAGTAAATGAAAACTGTAAAAGTAACCTGCGTATACATATCAAGGGATTCAGTTGAGAGAATTAAGAAAAATGTTCTTTCTATAAAATCTTAGACAAAAAAAAAACAAAAAAGTAAAAAGAATGGCCACACGTACCTATCTGATTAAAAAGCTGTTGCTAATTGTTGTCTGATTATCCTACTCACTTGTCCAGTTTAATTGGGCTTTAAGCTCTCGGGCTTTCTGCATCACAATTAAGTTTTTGATTTTATCAAAAAAAAATTAGTACTTACGACGTCATAAATTTTATTGTCACGTGACAAGCCCGTGGGCTTAAAGCCCACTTAAACTGAATGTGTGGACAGGGTCAGTGGCGCACCCAGGGGAGGGGGTTGGGGGGTCGAACTCCCCTTTTGAAACCGAACCCTTGTTTTTAAAGTGAAGTGTCCAAACTGTGCAAGTGCAGTACGTGCTGTTGCATGTATTTGAAAACAGCTGCGACAGAATTTGCCCAACGTCACACTGAAGCCAAATCGGCTATTTGGAATAATGGTGAGATACGTTGTTATCGGTGCGGGTAGGAGCGGATCCAGGGGAAGGATGTGGGGATGCATTCCCCCACCAGCCATTTTTAAACATGTTTTTGATGAATACAATTTTTCCATAATTTCCAACCTTGTCGATAACAATAAGCCTTACGCCTTAAGCGCGCATAATCGAAAATGTACAAACAAAATGCGTCATATTTGGTGAAACACTCAGATTTAGGGGCAAAAAATAAAAACAAAATTTGCCTAAAAATCGTTCAAAAAGTAATAAAAAGAGTAACACAATTAGTGTTGCAAGTCAAAAAAAACGAGTCGTTTTTTTGCGAGTGAAAGAAAAGATTACCGGCCGTTAGCTCAGTTGCGAAGCGCACGCTATCGGTGCGGGAGGTCTGGGGTTCGATTCCCGGGCCGGTCAAATCGGCACAGTGTCGCCAACGACTCGCCACCATTGCGGCGCTTCTTCGGAGCTGTGTAGCCCAGGCGCTAAGTCGCGGAGATGGGCCCCGCAACTCGTTACACGCTTCGGCGTAATACGGCGAGTATAATGAAGATTTGATTTGATTTGAAAGAAAAGATTCAAAAATTTAGATTCAAAAGATTCAAAAATTTAGATTAAAAAAAAAAACAAACTTTTTTTTCTAAAAAACAAGTGTTTTTTTTATTTTTTCTTTTTTTGTTGTACTCGTATGTTTAGCAGATAAATTTTAAAAAAGTGCTACGTAATTGTGCTGCGTATTGCTATTGCGAACATTTGGGGTTGAGTAATATGCTGAAACACACGTTTATGGGGAGAGTATTTTGGTCACACACTTTTTGAAATTGTAAGTTAATGCGAATCAGGGTTTAATTTGAATACTCTTTTTATTTACTGTGTCAACAACATGGGTACGCTTGGTACTATCATAAAATAGCTAACCTTTTAATAAAAAGCATTTTTTGCTGTTTTTAATATCAAATCGGGAGAAACAGTTTTTTAACAGATGTTTTAACTCGGAGCTACGACTTTACCAGTTATCGCAATATAAAAGATGAACAACGAAGGTGATTAATTCATTGTGTCAGCAGTCAGCAGCGGTACACATTAAAAAATTTAATTTGTTACTACGAAACGTCAACACGATAGCCAGCCACAGAAACCTTGCACAAATTGATACGTTCAACGATCAAACCCAAATCTACATTGAGCCAGTCAAACGACTCGCATTCGTTGCACGTAATTTCGAGTTGCAGAGCAAAAATTAAACACAAGTTACACAACAAAGAAGATTTCAGTTGCAAAATTAAATCGCTTGAGCGTATCATCAAAAATAAATAAATTTTAAGGGTTTTCAATGATGCTCTTGCGGCTCGTCAGCGGCTCAATGCTGGAAAAAAGCAATAGAACTGGACCGTTAGCGGACCGAAAAGTCCTGCTAACGGTCAGGCTAAGGGTTTTTTTTTTCTCGGATTTTCAACTACCTGGTAAACGGGAAATTTTCGCGGAACATTAGGCTATTTCGAGCTGATTACTTTGACGTTTTTTCTGATTTTCAGCATTTCAGATTTAATTTTTAACAATTTGTTATGTTTGTTTTGACAAACTTAGCTGAAGTTTTTCCATTTTTTCGACAAACTGAAGAAAAAATTTTGATCTCGCAAGCATTTCGTCTTAAAAATTTTGCGAATTTTGAAAAATAATTTTTAGTAAGCAAAAAATTTTTAATTTGCAGTAACGCAAAGCTAACGCATTTTTTTATGTCGGATTGATAGGTATCAGTACTGCTGAAATCTTTACAAACGTACAGGCATTTCCCGGGATCCCAACATAAACTTCCCGAAAATCGGGAAATTTCAAAACCCCAAATTTCTTGTTCCGACTTCCCGGGAGGAAACACTAGCAAGGCTAGTCAAACTAGTACTTAAGGCACCCAAAATGGCTCATGTTCATGCCATAAATGCCATCTTTAGCACCGAGCAATGAGTGCAGGCTATATTTTTGTTGTTAATGGTAACTTGACATTGCAAATAACATATTGGTACCATTAAAAACAGCCTTGCTTTGCTTCGATCTCGAGCTGATGACAAGCCAAAACGGGGTAAACTTCTCAATTAGGTATGAAATCGTCAACAGCATTAAAATAAAAGCGAACAAAAAAAAACAATAAAAAAACACGAAGCAAAAAAAAGCTTTTTTAACAACACTAAACACAATAGTAGGCTATGTAAATTTTCAAAAATTTTCCGGGGGATCATGTCCCCGGACCAGGAGCGTATTTCGCGGTGAGGTGCATTGTGCCATGCCCCCCTCCCTTTTGACTTTGCCTTTTAGTAAAAAAAAAAACTAGCGGTGCCAAGTGTCTGAAATATGCCAGACTATTTTGATGGCTTTTATAGCTTATGGGTAGGGGCGGATCCAGGGGGCTAGAGTGAGGGGTATGCATCCTTTCACCTGCCATTTTCAAAAATATTTGTGATAAATACAATTTTTCCATAATTTTGAATCTCTTCGATAACAATAAGCACACATAATCAAAAACAAGCGAATAAAATGCATCATGACGTATTTGGCGAAGCAATCAGAACCAGGGTCAAAAAATTTAAATAAAATTTGCCTGAAAAACGTTCAAAAAGCGCTGAAATAGCCATTACAGCACGCAAATTTTCAAAATTTTTAGGGAAAGCATGCTCCCGAACCTCCCATGAGTCTTTTCTGTTTCTCAATCTGCTTTTAATTTGCTCTGCCGAAAAAACTACCTCGGAAAAAATGTTGAAATTATGGCCCCTCTTCCTTTAAGTTTTCTCGCTACGCCACTGTATCGGACACTCATAGAGTCTTTATATTCTTATTATGCTTCAAAACAATTCGGACGGAAAAAAAAACTACACTTGAAAATATGTCAAAATTTGATGCCCCTTCTCTGAAAAATTTTCTGAATACGCCGCAGACATGAAAACATTTTTCAAAGGGTTTATTTGCGCCTTTTTTGAGTCTAACGTCTTTGTATTTAGTTAACGTTCAACCTAATTCAAAGTTCATCCCCCCCCCACCAAAATTTTCTGGATCCGTTCCTGAGTACGGGATCGAGTTTTTGTTTTTGAAATGTGCTTGAAAGATGATACGCTTGGTGCGCCCCTGGACGAGATAAATACGTCTTACGGTACGATTGCTAAAAAATTGATTGTTCGGGTTACATAGCGACTAAAATAATTATCCAAAACAGTAGTTGTTGCGAACAACCTAGGAAACATTGCTGTAACCGTGGTATCACTCTGTAGGTTTCAACTAAAGTCATGACAGTATGTCAGCGCTTTGCTTTATTTTATTTCCACCACCCATCAGAGATACCACGCCCCCAGGGACGGCTCCAGGGGGAGAATGTGGGGGATGCATCCACTCCCATAAGCCATTTTGAAAAGTTGGATGAAAAAATTTTTTCCATTATTTCGAACCTCTTCATAACTATATGCCTTAGTCGCCTAATACACGCATAATCGAAACTGTGCAAACAAAATGCATCATATTTGGTGAAGCACTCAAAGTTAGGGGCCAAAAATATGAACAAACTTTGCATGAAAATTGTTCAAAAAACACTAAAGTGGCCATTACAGTATATGTAAATTTTTCCGAGGGAGCATGCCCCCTGGGGCCGTAGCCAGCCTTCACATTTTGGGGGCTGAATACGTTTTCAGGGGGGCTGAAAAATCAACGTAAATTATGTTTTGATTATGTGTTTTTATTATTACCCAAGCCAGAACAGATCAATTTCGGTTGAGTAAAAAGTTATGCAGAAAGAAAGAACTCGCACGCGGAAACGAAACGCATAAGTGATAAATTTGCGCCGATGAACTAGAAATTAGTGTTGGACACGATAAGCCTTTTTGTACTAAAGCGATAACGATAACTTCAAAAAACCCTGGGCGATACCGATAATCGATAAATCTCAATTTATTGATAATTCATAAATTATCGCCGATAAATTTTTCCGATGAATGTTGCGGTAAATTTTCAATGTGTTTGACGAAGTTTTTTTTGTAAGTCAAATAGCAAAAATGTTTTTGTAGATTTTTTAAGAAAAGAGAGCCGTTTACGGGCTCTGCTGCGGCATTAAACAAAAAAAAATCTGTTTTGATTCTAACAAGAATTAATGAACATCGTGTATTCATTCTATTCCGCCAACTCACCAACTTTGAAGTTTTGAACACTGCAGGCATAAAGAATCGTTTATCGCGATAATTTATCGGTGTTAACAAAATATTTTACAAAAACGATATCGGTAATCGATAAACCAAAACTGTTTTGAGCGATAACGATAATCGGTAATAAATTATCGCCCATAACTATCGCCGATAATTTTCTCAATAAATGCCCATCTCCGCTGATAATACTCTCAAAACTCACAAGAACTTAAGCGGAAATAAATGATAGGGAGAAGTAAAATGTGTTACTAATAAGAGCATAACAGCAGAAAAAAACAAAAAAAACATAACCTGCCTAACAGCGAAGTTAAACAGCTTAGTAATATTCAATTGCGGATGCGGTTGTATTTTCATAATGCAAATTGCGTTAGGTGCGATTATGTACAATTGCACAACACTCAGACATCAGTCTATTTAACGGTGAAAACTGAAACCCCTTCTGATTTTAGTATTAAGCAGCAAATCAGAAATTATTCTCGAGATTTAAACTTAACATCGATTGAAACAGCTATCTTGGAAAAAAATTATGAACTATTGGGTTTATATACCGTCGTCAGTTCGACATAAATGTTTTTGAGGGGACTAAAATAATTTCTGGGGGAGCTTAGCCCCCCGTGGCTACCGTCCCGATGCCCCCGGACCCTTTTAGAGTCGTTTTTATTACTCAAGTTGCTTAAAACTAACTCTACCGAAAAACAACTACGCTTGAAAAAATGACGAAATTTGGTGCCCCTACTTGAAAAAAATCTGTATAGGATACGCCTCAGAGTTGCTCTGACATGAAACAATTAAAGGGCTTATTTACGCCCGTTTCCGGTTACAAACATCTTAATGTCTTTGTATTTAGTCAACATTCAACCAAACTCAAAACTACATCCCCCCCACCAAAACTTTCTTGATCCGCTCCTGCACGCCTCCTATCTGAGTCCTGACTGACAAAAACAGAATTTGCTACTTGAACAGTAAAAGTTACCATCAGCCGGAAAATATTGCATACCGGTGTATGTTCTCTTGCTGTTCCAGACTTCCAGCAGCCAACTTTGTTCTTGTGTGTCAAGAAGGGGGCGTGATGCCACCGATGGGTGTACATAAAATAAAGCAAAGCGCTAATATGCTGTCATGACTTTATTTGAAACCAATGGCGTAGCCAGCCCAAAATTTCGAAGAGGGGGTGCAAAACTTTATAGGCTTGTTCAGTGGCGCACCCAGGATTCGGAAAAGAGGGAGAGGCAAAACCAGGGGCCAGGGGCGAAGTCCCCAGCTGCCACGGGTTTTTAAGGATTATACAAGAAAAATACTCATTTTAACGTGTTTTTTTGTCGAAAAAGGACACATGCAGTGTGCGAAGTAGTGGGGATGGGGGAGACATGCCCCCCAGTAAAGATAGTCGTCCCCCCCAGCAAAGAAAAATTTTTTTCCTGGGGAGGATGCCAAAACGTCCTCCCCAGTGATAAGTACCGTAAGAAGTTAAATGTTTTTTATACGTGTAGCCTGTGCTGGGCACGGACTGCGGCGATACTTTGATGTAGGTGGTAGAGGACTTAGAAGACCGTATATGTTCATTTCTTCTATCTCCTTGTGTATTGTATATGACGTAGAGTTGTTTATATTGTGTAATTTGATGCGCTAAATCAGCGGTTCTTAACCTTTTTTGGTCTGTTTCCTACTATAGACTTTTATCATGATCGAATTTTCCACCCGACTATTTTAGTCAATGTTAACATGAGACATTTTATGGATGGCCAATGGATTTTGAAAGACTAACAGAACACCCAAACAAACCGCAATTACTGTATTGCATTGAAATATATCAAAGCAAAAGCAGTGTGAATGTTGAGTTATCGACTTTCATCAAATGTGACTTTCTAATTTGCTTATTGTTCCCCAACAAGTCGACACAATCTGCTTTCACTGCATGCTTGTGCAAAATCACGTAATCCTTCTCTACATTACCCATAATTTAATGTTTTTCAAATTTTAGCATAGCAATACAGCAAAATAGTTATAAAAGAGTCACCCTGAAGCTTTTTGTTTTACACTCCTCAAAAGAAAACGGTAGCAGATGGAGTTAACTGTCTGGCAGGTGATTATTTCCTTTGATCAACGACCACATGGCGCAACTGTTATTTATCTTTTAGGACTTATATACAGTTAGCTCCATTCGCTTTCCCTCAATCATAGGCACGTTATTCATTCTCTCGATCAACGACCATGTGGACTACTTTCTTCTCTTTTCGCACTTAACAGTTGGCTCCCATGTACATGGGCTAATACCAGTATGTACTGTAATTACCAGAGCTGGATGTCTCGAGACGTGTCTCGGTCTCGAGACACGTCTCGAGACACGTTTTTGAGTGTCTCGGTCACGTCTCGATCTCGCTATGCCAATGTCTCGTCTCGGTCTCGGACCTTCAAAGTCTCGGACCTTCAAAGTCTCGGAAAATGGTCATGTCTCGATCGAGACGTGAAAAAATCTTGGCTTTGAAACAAGATTCAGATCTTTGATATGGAATCAACAATGGTACGTACCCGATGTATTCAAAGTAAAAACTTGTGCGTGATTTCGCACTTTGCAAAAACATTTGCCAAATTTTGTTTATAGCATTTCACTTCGTTGTTTAGGTCTGCGGAATTGCAGGCTTTTGCTTTCTTTTTGTGAGCAGCACATATGGCAACTGGTCTATTTAAACCACTAAGCACATGCATTCGATAGTAGGCTAGACCAGTGGCTTGCAACCTGGGGTCCGCGATTGATTTTGACTGGGCCGCCAAGGCTAAAGGGTCTTCAAGGGGTCCGCACCTTCGTTTTGCACTGCCCTGCTCTGCACTTGATTTCGGGGGGGGGGGGAGGAATTGGACGTTTGAACGTGTTGACCTTTTTTTTGCGTGTGCGGACGTGTTGCCCTTTTTTTTCTTTGGTCTTCACTGATTTTAGGCGGAAATTGGACGTCGGTACCAGGAGCGGACCCAAAAAGTTTTGGTGGGGAGTATGTAACTTTGAATTAGGTTGAATGTTAATTAAATACAAAGACGGTAAGACGTTTAGACCCGGAAATGGGAGTAAATAACCCCTTTGAAAACGTTTCACGTCAAGGGCGTATTCAGAATTTTTTTTAGGGAAGCACCAATTTTCGTTACTTTTTCAAGCATATTTTTTCCGGCAGAGTCAATTTTAAGCAACTTAAGTACCAAAAACGACTCTAAAGGGGTCCAAAGCATGCTCCCCCGGAAATTTTTTGAAAATTTGATATATATATCATTGATATATGAATGATTGATACATAAATTTGATATATAAATGAAAATTTGCATACTATAATGGCCATTTTAGTGCTTTTTGAACTGTTTTCAGGCAAAGTTTGTTCATATTTTTGGCCCCTAACTTAAAGTGCTTAACCAAATACGATGCCTTTTATTCGCACAGCTTAGATTATGCGTACTGAAAGCGAAGAGTTTCAACATTATGGAAAAGTTTTATTCATCCAAAGCAGTGTTGAAAATGGCTGGTACATTATTGAAAATGGTTGGCACATTGTTGAAAATGGCATTGTTGAAAATGGCTGGTGCATCCCCCACATCCCCCCCTCCCTGGAACCGCTTCTGGTCGGTACTCTAAAATCGTGTCTATTTGCGTTGATTTATGTGGGGTCCGCTACAACAAATTGCGTACCTTAAGGGGTCCGCGACTTGAAAAAAGTTGAAATCCACTGGTCTAGACCAAAGATGTCCAACCTTTTAATTTATTGGGGACCCATTGCAAAATTGAATATTTTAAGTTTAACTGGGCCGCATAGCTACCAGAATTCCAATATTTCAGATTATAATTCAAGAAAAAGAAATTAACATTTAATAGCTAGCTTTTATTGTGAAAAAGTTATTAACCACATGGATTTTCAAAAATGCATGGTGGCACAATGACTTTAAGATAAATTATGTTAATTAATTTATTATTCATATAATATAAAGTATTTTGATTAAATTTCATGAACTCTCATGCTCAATACTTGATAAACTTGCTAAAAAACTTTTAACAGTGGATAGTGTGCCGCAATGCCGACATCCCTGATCTAGACCAACATAGCCTACCATTGACTTTTTGTTTAAAGTTTTCTTGACATCTTTTTTGTTAGATTAAAAAAAATATTGGGCCGAGTAATCGTCTGTGAGAGGGATTGCTTGCTTTGCAAGCAACAAGGACTTGAATCTTCTGTGATAAAAATAAGCTGTTTCGTTGTTATTATGGTGAACTCGTTGAATCATTAACTGTAATCGTTAAAAGCATATGACCAATAGCACATTTATAATACATCGTGCTGGTGAAGTTAGTTCATAACCGCGACGGCTTCATTTGCTAGAATTGGTTTTGCTGGTGTTATTTTGCTATAAAGTTATTTCAATAACCTGGCTTAGCAGAGCCCATACTCCAGTGTATTATTTTCTTTTCTATATTTTCCAATTTTCGGCTTTTGAAGTCTCGTGTCTCGTCTAGTGTCTCGTAACTTTAAAGTCTCATCTCGACTTAAGCAGCAAAAGTCTCGTCTCGGTCTCGAAGCTATGATGTCTCGTCTCGTCTCGGTCTCGGTAGGTTCGGTCCTCGTTCTAGCTCTGGTAATTACCACCAGTACTTTGACCTACTGTAGATTGTTATTTTATGACTCATGGGTTATTTTACACACTCTCTGGATCGGAGTTAACTGTTAGTGTGAAGCGATAACAGAATAAACCAAGCGCTTGTTTGTACGGGCTCGTACAAATAGCCACTGCCAATAAATACTGTAAATGAATGGTAAATGGCATATCTTAAAGCCATTATCCTGAATATGACTACCTTCACAAACCAATCAAGAACAACCTTTTCAGTGCGCCTATTACAGAACAGTATATTTTTCATCGACATTAAAACGCGTCAGCAGTTTTTTATAAGCATTAGTGAAAGCACTCAGTCTAAACGCATGTTAAAGCAGCGGTTCCCAAACGTTTTTTAGATCATACCTGAGATTGAGAGTATGAATTAAGAAAGTACTACCGGTATACCTTCCGGGGCTACGCCCTGGACCCTGCTGGGGTAGCTTACTGCTCTGCCTCCGAACCATTTGCTTCATTTTTGTAACAAAAACCTGCCTAAAACAAAGCTAATGAAGTTTTCGACATTCTACCGTTGATAATTTTTTGTTCATCATGCCGGTGGTATGCAAACACGCAGAACGCCCTCCGCCATTGTTTTAATGTGGTGATTGACCAATGACATCACCCCATGAATAAATACCATTTTTGCAACCTTGTCTTGTTATTTGGGTTTAGAATTCGGGGAAAATTGTGGACAAAAATATCCCCCCCAGTAACAATTTTCTACTTCGCTCACTGGACACACGGGTACCCGCGAGTGGTCTTAATCCAATCCTGGTTGCGTTGTTAGTAGCTTTACGTTATAGCATTAGTATCTTTGTTTGTTGGCTAGTGGTAACTAAAATAATTTCGGGGGGAGGGCAATTGCCCCCTTAGCCTCCCCCTGGCTGCGCCCCCATTTGACAACTACGTCGTAATATCACGGCAATGTTTTTAGGTCGTTCGCAACAACTACTGTTTCGAATAAAAAAATTGCTCAATAAAGACCAGGGCGTTTTTGAAGCTCGTAGCCCGTAGCAGCTGCTTCATCTGCGGCTACGTTAATCCAGCACTGCCCGCGGGCCGCATGCGGCTCTCGAGACCATTTTATGCGGCTCGCGGGCACTTACAGAAATATAAACTGCTACCGTGAATCAAGACCATTTTTTTGCTCTTCACCGATTTTCAGTAGAAAGCAGGACATCTGTGAGGACGTGTAGCCTAGACCTTTTTTTTAATCTTCCAGTCAGTGCGGCCCTCGGCTTCAAATTTTTTCCAATGTGGCCCTTCATATTAAAAGTTTGCCCACCCCTGGTCTATCGCATTGGACATCATACACCGGTACCGGGTGGTTGCTGACTAGAAGAGCGCAAGCTCACTTCGCAATCTCCTTCAAGTTGCTCTTGAATTGTCAGGTCAATAATTTGCACTTATCACCATCATTTCTGTACTATTATTATTATTAGGCTGCACCTAAAAGCATCTACGAATTTTCTTGCAGGCGACGGGCTTGAAGTCTTCGTGCGAACGAAAGTGTCCTCCTGTAAGCGATAGATGTGGATCTGTGACAAGAGTATTGCATCATTGTTGTCCGTGGCGTTGCATCAACGGACGTGAAAAGTCCTAAAATTTCTTTGAAGCAGATGCATGAACCACGTAGTAGGCTATATGACATTTTTATTGCGCTCTGTTTCCAGCCCTAATTGAATGAGCTATACAAAAGCAGTAGCTTATACTTTCAGTAAATTTTAACTTGAGATGACTCAGTTTTTGTAAATACGAACTTCAGCAGTAAAACATTTGCAGCCTATCGTATAGGCCAAATCAAAAATCAAATCTTCATTATACTCGCGGTATTTCGCCGAAGCGTGTAACGAGTGGCGGGGCCCATTTCCGTTGCTTAGCGCCTGGACAACACAGCTCCGAAGAAATTTCACGACGGTGGCGAGCCGCTGGCGACCCTGTGCCGATTTGACCGGCCCGGGAATCGTACTCCAGACCTCCCGCACCGATGGCGTGCGCTTAACGACTGAGCTAACTGGCCGGTGTTCGTATAGGCCTAGGCTATTGTCGAAAATTTAACCTCAGTAAGAGTACGGTAGGCCTATTTAGACCAGAGTTGCAATAAGAAGTATTTTCTGAAAACTTTTCTGCATTTGAATCAGTTTGTTTATGGAAAGTATGCCAATTTTTGTGGTTACGTCGTATATTTCAAAACTTTTTACAAGTAAAAACCGCAGGCAAGTGAAAATTTGTAACACCACTGTAAAAATTGTAATAATGTTGTTTTTTTGTCACGATTCAATAAAGCCGAAACAAACGGTCGTTTTGATGAGCCTTTTCGGTAAATTTGGACATCGCGCTTTCTACACGGGGAAAGTAGGAAACTTTTCTTCGAACAAATTTTGGTGGTGAGCCTGATCCGGTTCCCCAATTGGGTGATGACTTTTTAACGGAAATTCCTTTGGAGGGTAACATAGCTCTGAGGACAGACCAATCTTCGCTGCGAGAGCTATGAGATGATGGGCAAAAAGGAGTTGCATACTTTTTTCCCCATTGGGGCAGCAGCCGATTTTCAGCAAGTTGAAACGATTGGTCTAATTTTTGCAATGGGTTAGGATAATAAATTTTGTATCGCGGTACTGGAAAAGAGGGTCTAACATCATCCGTATTGCAAGGATTCATAATCCATATTATTTCATTGTCTCTATCACATTTTTCTTTTTTCTTGAAAGAAGTTGTATCATCTGAGAACTTGTTTTTAATCCGACTCTTTGAAACTGGCGAACTTTTTCGGTTGAGAAGTTCCTTTTCTTTGTACCAATTATGATACCAGGTAGTGTAGTTATTGCTGTACACCGCCATTTGTTTTTCCACCTGGGATTTTTATATTTTAGGGTAACTTTCTGCATTCTAACCACCCATTGAGCTGAAATGGAGTTCTTTGCTCCATTTGTAAGTTTTTGTGGTTGCAATATCACCAAATAATTGATCACACGGTGGCGACTTTAATATGTTGCTTGGAAACATAAAGCTTTTTGAGTCTCAAAGCAGACTACAAATCACAGCATGATTTTAGAAAGGGAGGTTTTTTTTCTATTGTGCTGAAGTTGTTTGCTATGTAAACAAAAATTGTTTGGTGTGTAAACAATGTGGTTTTTATCAGCGTGAAATCGCTTATGAGGTGTTGAAAATAAACATGTCGTGCAGAGAGGTTATTCAACAGTTTTTACAAACATTTAAGCATTCAGCTGTTTGAGAATGGAAATAAGAGTTTATAGGAGCTGGCTTATTAATCTAGCAACACATTCTTTGCATTGCAGATAGATTGCGGCAGTGTTAAGTATTACCCTCAGAACTGGTTCTAAAAAGAAAAGTTGATCAATCAGTGCAAGTTGTAATAAACCGTTACCCTCGTTATTTCCATTGGCTTCTGAAGATGAAAAGTCTACAAATATAGCAAAATTTTAATAACTCTTCAAAAGCATTGGCTTGCACTCACATAGGGCTAGGGTTCTGCAATTATCAAGCACTGGAATACTAAATATTTCTTGTTTATTGAAATCATTTTTGATTTTGGTGCGCTTAAAGGTTTAAGCCAGCCACCAATTGTGGAATTTTGGACTATTTGCATCGATACGGTAAGTTACAGTAATACGGTAGGTATCGATAGCTGGTAGCTTAAGAGTACAGTAATCTCCCGGTTAAGTTTGCAACTTGAATCTGAACAGTTCATGGGAACTTATGCGGTGGGTGAGAACATAACAATTAGGCTATGTTTAGTTAGTACAAAGTGCATTATTACGTAACAGAAGGCATGTGTCAGCGCTGACGAAGACTCTGACCATTGGGCTTAGGGCATAGAGCATGAACCTACTGTTTCAAGAAAAAAATAAGGTCCTTGAAGTTGAGGATCAGTTGTTGTGCCCCGACGTGCAAGATGAAGCAGGAATTAATCATAACAAACTGAAAAATTCATTTGAATTTTTTCAGCGAAAATTGAAGCAGGTGGTCTTGGAAGCGAAGAACAAGTGAGAAAGCAGCATGCATCAGCTGATGGTTCATGACTTGTTTAAACTGCTACCTTTTTTGCGACCTGTTTGTTTTGCTGTAAACAACAATACATTTCTGTCAAAAGTTGAATCTTGATTTTTCGACAATTTTTTGCGAACTTAATAGGGATGTGAACTTAAACGGTTGCGAACTTAACCGGGAGGTTACTGTACCGGTAACTTGCAATTGTTTATAAGACTGACTTTTATGATTTTACTGGCATTATTTATCTTAAACGTTTGTTTGAGTTGAGTGGTATCACTCATAGATAGTAGGGTCTATTTTTGCATTATTATTTTGCTGGCAGTGGATCCTGATTGGCTAATAAGCTCAAAACCAGTCATGCATACAGATGCAAGCCAATCAGGATCTAATTGTTAAGGGCAAAATAGACACTGCCTATATAAATTTCACTGTTTTATGTCTTATTCTAATATTGTTCCAATGCCCAAACTTAAGTTGCAATTTAGTTCTACCTGCTGGTCCTAAACTTGTTGGTGCAAATGTCTGCTGGTGTTGCTGGCTGTCCTGGTCGTTAGCCTACTGACTGCTATAAATCAGTAGATTGCATTGCAACAGATAGGTTTGGCTCGCCAAGTCTACTTGGAGAGTTGAGGATGTTGATGATTGTTTTGATGTTATTCTGTAAACCTACCAATATTGCAGTATTATACCTGCGCCTGATCAATTTTCGTTAGAAAACTTCATGCTTGTTGGCTGTGTTTCAAGTGTTATTCATACTTTCTGCTGCTTTGTGTTGCAACCTTGGGTTCATACTGGTTTCAAGCTTTATCAAAACTGTTTCTGATGTGCTGAATAACAAGACAATTTAAGAAATATGAAGTCCAAAAATGCTAATTAGCATTTTTGGACTTCATATTTCTGAAATTGTCTTGTGATCAGTGCTTTGGTTCCATTATGTCACCAATTACTTACTATTGAAAGCTGCAGCTTATTCAAAATACCACGGTTCAAAATCATATGCATATCACTAAAACATGATAACGTCATGGTTTTTGATTTTATACTCATTATAGATTTTGGAATGTGGGAAAAAGAGCCTGAATGAATGACCGTCAAATGCCATTATAATGGAAAGTCCATTTTCTTCTTCACTTGACCAGGAACCAGAACAAGAACTTCTTGCAGATGGTGATAATCTCGGACCACAAGAAAAAATACCAGTATGTTCGATATTCTGCAGTTTCTAGTCACGAATATTTTTAGTTAAAATTTTGTGTAATTGATTTTCATGTGTCTGTGTAAATTCCATTGCCATTGTCGTTATTGTTTCTTTTTTTCACAAATCATATTATTTTTGGGTTTGGTTCTGTAAAGATTAAACTTGTAACAGAATTGGTTATGTACAAAATATCTTTGCTTGTGATACGGCTATCACTATGGTTACACAGTATTTTCGTGGTAAATGCCTAAACAATACCCTATACTGGTATTGTTATTTACATATCAATTACTGCATAATATGTACATTAATCAGCTGTAAATATCAACTATGTTGCTGACTATACTCGTAAATTAAACTTATAACTAGTACTATAGTAGCATCGCCGCTATTAAGTTTGATTTTTTTCTATTGTGGCTGCATCACTACTTTAAATGGATTTCTTTTCTGATGGTTGAACGGAACTGTTTTACATTTAGTGACCATTAACTATTTTTGAAAATTATTTTCCACTTGATTTTTGTTCATCTATTATTAGTAATAAATTTAGTAAGCTGCTATGGGCGCAATATAATTTCATACCAGGAATATAAAACGGTTTTCAAAATAGATCATTAATTCCGATAAACAACCTCTACGATTTTACTGCTTAGCATGCGTAAGTGGATTTTGATTTTTGTGATGTTGACGTGATGAGTAGTTTTTAACGTATATTTTGTAGAACTCCTATGATGCTTTTATGAAGAAACATTTACAGCATTATGGATATTATACAGGTACGTCAATTTACATTGTAGAGCCAAAAATGTGATGTGTGATTTGGGCTTGTAAACATTATTGCTCTACAAAAAAAAAAAAAAAAACATTCAGATTAAGTTATAGCCACTTTTACTCATTATTGAGTAAAGATGGGTGATCTTTTGTTTACCCGGGTTTAAATGTGACTTTTAGCTTTTGCTTCCTTGGCCAACTTTTACATGAATTTTTAATTTTTTGCTTCAACAATAACAATATGATAAATTACTTCATGGCTAGTTCATTGATTCCTAATAATTTTGCGCTAGAAAATGATCTGTGTACATTTGATATGCTATCGGTTGAATTTTTCCATCAATAGGTCTACAATAGCCTTGAGTGTGTGAAATGCAGCTTTAGATAAGTGGTTTAAGTCGTCAAATTATGTCCCCACCTTGTAAATCTGGACAATGTTATTACATTTTGGAAAGTGAGTTCAGACTGGAAGTTGGCTCAAGCACTTGAAAGTTTAGTAATAATCCACTTGACAGTCTGTAAGCATACATAGAAAAAATCAACGCTAAAAATATAAAGTGGTTTAAAGTGAAAAACTGATATTGAGAAATGTGTCAATGGTATTTTGTACGAGTGGGTTTAGCTTAAAAGTACTTAAATGATGTTGCACTCAGTGGATGAGAGCAAGCCTACACAATTTTGTGGGTGTGGATGTTTCATAAAAAACATCATTAGGATTTGTTAATGTAATGTGATTCTCACTAGATTTTTTTGTTGGTTACTACCGTTTGACTACCGCTGTGTCATTAAGTTATATAAAGCATCATTTATTGAAATTGTTTTATACAAATTTCTTTCGTGTTTTTTATGTAATGTCTTGTTTTTTGGTTGAACAAAAAGCTACTTCTACTGTGTTTTTTTTATGTCTTAGATGGTGAACAATAGTTGGTTGTGATGGTGAACAATAGTTGGTTGTTGAACAACTTGTGTTTTTATGTCTTGGTTGGCGAAAATCGCAAACTTAATGTCTTCATAACTGACCAGTCTTAAAACGAAAATACTTTTTATTATTTTGATGTTTTTTTAGTTCCGTAATTGAGTTACAAACGTTACCTGCTTAATAGTTGTTCAGTTCAATCAAAAAACATTTTCGAAAGGAGATCGAAAACGATTTGCTGGTGGTAGATGAAAGTGTTTAATTTTCTTAGGCGCCTAATAACTGTTGTAAGCCCACTTGAAAAGCATTCCATTTCGCTTTCCTGTTTATGCTTTGATCCTCTTAGGCTTTGTTTAGTTTTCAAGTGCCTATTGTTATGCCAGGCCACCGGAGGCAGACGCTGGTTCACAGTAGCTTTCATTGAAAAAATCGTCTAATAATGACACCCGGTTCAAACGGTAGTTACAGGTCGAGTAGCATGTTAAAGAATGGTCAAATATGAGGATAGTTAAATATATGTGCTGTAAGTCATTGAAGTCTGTAGGAGTTTTGTTTTGAAGAAATTTAAGCTTATTTTAATTGTTATAGTATCATTTCATAAAATTTATTGGTTTTAATTTGAACAGTGTTTATAAGTTTAACTAATCATTATCACATGGCTTTATTTCAAATAGCTCCTACATTTTATTGGTCGAATAGCTAAGATGTAGTATTTTCAAGCATGCCGGTCTTAGGCGCAAAGTTTAATGTTTTTACTCAAAGCTGTTCTTATCATTGAATAGTTTGCCGAAATACAATGACTTTAGAAAGCAAAAGCACAGGTAATTATTTATGTTACTGTTACTAATGTGGAGAGTGGACAAAAAGATCATGCTTATTTGTTAAACAGTTAAAATAACGTTGATTCTGCAGTGTCCTGATGGTTTTGAGTTATCAGACCAGAGAAAATTACCACGAATCACTTCATGCAAGAAATTTTATATGTCCCATTTATAGCATGAAGAAGAACTTACTCAAATTTTTAGACATACAGCATTTTACTTATAGGACAAAATACCTCCTACCGCGAAAATTTCCGCAGTTTGCAAGAATGGAAGAAGAATTATGACGTGCGGTTGAGTGGACAGCATGACTTGTCCATAATGGAAGAACACTTTGGAAGATCTGGCCCATTTCCGGCTAAATTATTGGATATGCCATGTAAGCGAAAAGGCTTTGCTGTCTAACTAATGACAAAGTTTCGTACGAGATTTTGACGATAGTCTTGGAAAAGTTTTGAAGTGTTTGCAAAAATGTGTGTGATGTAGTGTAATTTCTTATTTTGGGGTTGAGCAAAACGGTATTTCTACCGTCAAGGTAGTTTTATGAATAAAAACAAACTGTAATTTTTATTCTTAACTTTTTTGTAGTTGTAGTTGCCTATTTTTATCTTTGTTCTTGTTCTGTTGGGAATTTTTTTAGCTGAGAGAACATACTAAACTTTAGTTTGCTGTGTTTCAAGTGGTATTTTTTGTTTTTTTAGTAACTAAAGAGACTTGCATTGTAGGAGCTGAATAGTTTTTTTGTAGCTGCTTGCGTCATATATCCATGGACTTCTAACATAGTAGCTCTACTAATCAAGGTTTGAGGGTCTTCAGTTGAAGAAAGTGCTCTGTGACGTAGTCAGACTGGAGCATAATGATTCTGCTATTCGATCATACAGTAGTTCTACTACTTAAAAGTCCATAATAAACCATATGAACTGAGTGTTTTTCATCTTCGTTACAGCTGTGTTTTCCGCGGAAGGAGCCATCTCAGACGAGTTATTACACCGAACCACCCAGCTGGTCTTTCATTACCAAGCTGGTAGAAAAATTCCCAAGCTCAGAGAACCGAGAAACCTCTATGCCCTTACAAAAGAAGCAGGTCCCCAGCAAGCTACAAGGTAAAATGTACTGTCTCAGTCGGTGAAGTATACGGAATTTTTGAAAAATATCAACAGTAGGCAAGTTTTGGAAAAAATTGTACTTCGTACTTCGAGGTCAACTCCTTTAGTTATTACGTTTTTAATAATTTTCAATTGTTCGTTTCTGGTTGTGAAACTGAATTTTGTGCTGGGAAGCTTCAGCTATACTAGTATATACAGGTTCTGAGCCGGAGCTGTGAACTCAAACTTGAACTTGAACTCGCGAAACTGCGTCGTTTTTGCTGAACTCGAACTTAAACTTGAAAAACAAAACTCGAACTGGACCTCGATCTCGAAAAAAGTTGATTGGGTTTTAAACTTAATCTAAACTTGACAAAAACTACTTGAACATGGCCTGTACCCGATAGAAACTACTTTAAATTGGCATAAACTTTGTAAAAATTACTGAACTCGAACTTGAACTCGAAGAAGAATTTTTGCGAGATCGTGTCTCTGTTTTGAGGTTAAGTCAAGTTCGTTCATGGCGAAAGGGAAAGAGGCGTGGCACAAATCCTCCTCCCGTTAAAAGCAGGGCTGCGAACTCGATCGATTTTTAATCGAGTTTGAGTTCAAAAGACAATTGCGAGTTCGAGTTTAAAAATTTTTCTTTTTCGAGTTCGATTTTCAGTTCGAGTTCGCAGCCCTGTTCAAAATATCCCTTAAACAAACATGCTTTAATGAGCGGATCCAGAAAATTTTGGTAGGGGGATGCAGTTTTGATTTAGTTTCAATATCAGCTAATTACAAAGACGTTTGGATCCGAGAAAGGGCATTTAAGCTATTTACAATTAATGTTTTCATGTCAGGAACATAACCAGAAGTTTTTTAGGGGGAGGGCACCAAAGTTTGACATTTTTGAGCGTAGGTTTTCCGGCTGAGTTAGTTTGAAGCAAAATGAGGACAGTAACGGTTTCAGAGGGTTCGGGGGCATATTTTCCCGGAAATTTTTTGAAAATTCGCGTTCTATGATGGCCTTTTTAGTGCTTCTTGAACAAATTTTAAGGCAAATTGTATTTGAATTTTTTGCCCTTAATTTTGAGGTCTTCACCAAATACCGGTATGATGCAATTTTTTATCACGTTTCGATTTCTGTGTACCGGTATAAAGCGTAGGAATTATTGTTGTCGAAGAGGTTCGAAATTATGGAAAAATTGTATTCATCAAAAGCATTGTTGAAAAAAATCCCCCACCCCTGGATCCGCTCCTGACTCACTTAGTAGCAGTTGGAATAGAGATTGCAGCGCCGCACAAACAACAGGCTACTGTTACAGCAGTGCAGCTGCGTTTTCATTAAAATCTTTCGGAACACCGTTTATGATGCAATAAATAAATTTCAATGAGACAGCGCAAAATAAAATGCCAGTGCAGTATCGGTACCAAAATTGCAAATTTGCAATCATTCAATCTAAAGTATAACAAAAAATCAAAAATAGGTTAAACTTCGTTTTGAGAGATTTGAATCAATAAAATGAAAGCACTCAGTTAATGAACTCGATTGTTGTTTTTCGAGTTCGAGTTCCAAAAATTTTATTTTTCGAGTTCAAGTTCGAGTTCGGCAAAAACGATCGAGTTCAAGTTCGAGTTCGCAGCCTTGGTTAAAAGCAGTCTACTTATTGCGCAGTAGATTTGGTTTTAGGCGTGTCAAGATTTATAGTGTTTTTTGCCCTGTTGATTTAAATCCTTGCGAGATAAATTATGTTTTTTCGATTTTGTTACTTAAATACTTTGCTTTGCAGATGGCCTTCTCATTTACAAGTTGTGTGTCCCGCAATACGTTTTATTGAATATACGCCTCCAATACCTGCGCCGATGTATGAGCCAACTGGCAGAGAGCCAACCCCTGCAGTCCGTGGTCCACAAATGGGAGAGGTAATACCTCTTGGGAAATTAATGAACTGTGTATTGTGAAGTCGAGAACTGTATATTGTGAATAGGAGCTTTTTCGACGCGACTCATTTAGGTACCGACTTTTTTAGGGTATGCTAAGACCTGTTGGCGCTGACTAAGTTTAAGTGGTTCTTGATGTTCTGCGCTGTTTGTTCTTCCGGTGCGGTAACAAAACGGAGACAGAAAAATCTACTCTCCAATTTTATTTTGACGTTTCGCTTGGCAATGAACGCCAAGCTTCTTGAGAAAATACAGTTACCTGGGAAGGAAACCAACCCAGGTCGAGAACAGTAAAACGTAGTAGCACTAATTTAACGTAGTAGCACTAATTTAACTCAGTAAAACGTAGTAGCACTAATGGAAGAACAAACAGCGCAGAACTTGAGTTAGCCCAGACTACGATGCCCGGTATACAACTCCAACAAAATCTTACCCACTCTGCAGAGGTTCTTGATGGTTAATGAAGAGAGAACATGTATGCAATCCTCTAAAAGTCACTATATTAGATGAAAAAATGTTAAGTACGCAGATAAAATGCCGAGTGTAAAAACGGTATGTGCTTAAGATTGTTGAGATGATACAATGCAGTTTTATTACTTGTAGCTTAATTTCCATTCCAGGAAATACTCCAACGGCTACAAGTCATGCAATATGGATGAATAAAAAAATGTTATTGTGTTTAAGATAATTTTTATGATGAATTAAGAGTTATAATATGATAAAGGTTTGAATTCACGTTTTAAAAGATATAGCAACCCAACAATTATAACTCATACGATGCAGATGATCTACTACAATGACCCTGGGAGAGATTTGTATTTCATGCGCTCCCGGGTGGCTGGGTGTCGCCTGGCTATGAGGACTACTCCCCCTCCCCGGGAATACCCCGACGACCATCTCACTCTCGAATTTGAGTCTCGTTTTGAAAGTGGAAATCTGTTGAAAGTAGATAAGATGTAAGTCGATATTCCGGTTATTTAGTGTAATCTAATTAACTTTGGTAATGTTTTACCGATCGGCTCTATTGTGTAAGGAGTGAAGGGATTGTTGTATCGCGTAAAAACTTGCTCGGTTTTGGTGTGCTTTGTTTTATCACGCGTTTACACTGGCGAATCTGAGCTTATCGAGTTAGTTTTAGCCTGTCAATTTGTATTAATTCGTGAAGCTTCACGTACAATCTGGTCCTCCTTGCGCTGAAATGGCTTAATTAGCGATGGCAATCTCAACTACGCTCAACTGCGTTTAAAAAATGTCACCTTCTGTTTGTCTACGCACGCAAATCCCATCTCTGTTCTGTATATGCAGTAAACATTGCGCTGTGTTGAAAAATTGCTTTTTGTCCGTATGGACACGTGTAATGAAATGCAAGAAAGCGACCTATTTTTTTTAACCGCATTATTGCAGCTCAGGTTTTTTTTTATACTTGTGAAGTATGTGCATTATGGAAGATGACCTAGTTGTGCATCGAACCCGCGAAACCTGATTCGGAGCCCAATGCACCAACCACTCGGCCAACTCCATGTGCGCAACCAAGTTTTGTTTGTTGCTTTGCTCTTGCATCGCATCTGATTTTGTGTTTGAGTCTGCTTATTAAGATTTTCAATTAAGCGTCGCCTTTGGCTGAAAATGTCCCGGTTAGATTGCAAAAAATGACTTTTTGTCGTGGAATAGACTGGGACTAGAGTTTTTGCCTGAATTTTGTTAATCTGTTTTATGATTTTCTGTTATGTGCCATGTAGACTTCTGAATGACTTCTGGCATTTAGACCGATAAAAACTATGCTTTTAGCACCGATTATGATTACGAATTGACATTACGAACTGATCTTTACACAAACAAGCACACACAGTGGTTTTTCTTCAGGTAAATAGATAATAATAGTAATTTCAGTGTAAAAGTACTTCCAGTGCGTATATTGTGATTATGTGGTGTAATCACTAGCAATATAACCGACTGCTTAATTTTCATCATCGAAAAAGTGTTGTGGGTTAATGCTATGCCTGGGGCTACGCATATTCACTGATTTGGATTTGTGTTTTGTATTGTATTTAGTTGCATGTTTATCCTCCTATCACGACAAAGCGATCAAAGCGCTATAACGAGATCGCTTAGGAGTTGCCGACCATCTGTCTACCACACCAAGATGAGGAATCCCGCTATGTGCCTTTCCCAAAGGCACAACAAGTAAACTTGCCGGCTTGTTCTCCCCACTGTCTCATTAATGCTGAGCGACAAGCAGGGAAGCTGTGAATACCAATTTTAAAGACATTGGTTTGACTGGACTCGCAATCAAACCTGTGTCCACAGAGGCGGACGCTCTTACCACTCGGCCATCTGAGTTATTGTTCCAAGCATCGGCCTGTTTCACTAGTTTTTAGGAAGTATTTTTTGTTGAAAGCCGTAACCTAATTTTTTTGTTAGAGTTCGTAACATGCGTCCAGAGAAGACGTACCGATTTACCATCATCAACTTGATGAAACCATCAAGTCTCTACAATCAAGGAATGAAGCCTGTTTGGTATTCCGAAATAAATGCAAAGAAAAATAAAGTAAGGAACTTTTTTTGTGAAATCCTATCAATGCAGAGCTGGACGTTAAGAAAGTAATCCAAACAATGTTGTGTAACATACTTCTAAACCAATATAAGTTTTTTGATTTTGACTAATAACTCTGAATTTTGCTTGTTTGCTGTGGTAGCTAAAAACATCTATTTTTTGACGCTTTAAAAGTACCTAAGCCGTGGTAAGGGATAAATCAGCCTCACCGTCAATAACCTCATAGTTTTACTTTATGGTGTACTGCCCGACTTTGTGTTAGTGTTAATTTTTTTTTTTTTCACTCATTACGTTAAAAATTTGATTATTGTGCAAAAAAAAGGTTACTTTTTAGCTCTTAAAAAATAGTTTTGTGGTAGAGCAATTGCGAAGTACCGTTACTTTTCTGACACTGCGCACCTGCCTCTCGAAGCCGAAGAACATCCTCATTTTATACTAATTCAATCTTGAGTATTTATCTCACAACATCGCTGTCGGCGCGGAAGAGTCTGAGTTCGATTCCTTTGCTGGACTAATTGGCAATGTCGCCAACTGCTTGCCACTGCAGCGGCGTTTCTTCCGAGCTGTGTTGCTGAGGCGCTAAGCCGCAGAGATGGACCCCGACACTCGTCACACGCTTCGGCTTAATATTGCGATCATGGTAAAAGTTTATTTGATTTGGATTTTTCTGTTAACTTTTATATTTTAGATTGGATGGGTCCGCATTGGTAATAACATTCGCTACTATAGAAATAATATGTGTGGGAGAGATGGGCGCTCTTATTATTCATTAACCTGGTCTTGTGAGTTTCCATACAAAGACGATTGCTGCTATTTTGCTCACTGCTTTCCTTACACTTACAGTGATTTGCAGGTAAGACCAAACTTTGGTTATTTTTTAATTTTGTTATATTACTCCCATAGTTAGTAGCTTTTCTGGTACTCCAATCAGACGAAATTGGTTAATTTTTCGTTTGAAAATAGCCTTGCATTTGCTTTAAGAAGAAAAGCAAGTTCTTAACCTACAAAAAATAGTAAAACAACCCCAGAGCAAAGACAAAATGTAAAGACATAAGCCAAAAGTTTAGGCGTGTTTTTATCATAGATTTTTTGAACTAATTGCTTATGTGCTGCTTTTAATATAACAACGTATCTTCATGACTTTGTTGTAATCAAAATGGTTTGAAAAAGTTTATATGTGTAGAAGATATCCACTTAAGCAAAATCAAACATCAAATCTTTGTTATACTCGCATTATTACGCTGAAGCGTGTAACGCGTGCCGAGGCCCATCTCCGCGTCTGAGAACCTGGGCAACACAGCTCCGAAGAAACGTCGCAGCGTTGTCAAGTCGTTGGCGACATTGTGTCCGATTTTACCGACCCGGGATTTGAACCCCAGACCTCCCGCACCGATAGCAATGTCTTAACATTTAAACATTAACAACAAAATTTTCGTTTCTTTAGCTTAACAGTGGATTGGTTTTGCAGGAATATTTGCTCCAACTTGCAAACGACCCGGTTCGTTCAAGATTTTGCAAGCAACGAGTTTTAACTCGCACTTTAGCTGGTAAGTCGAATTAGTTAGTGATAAGTGGTCTAGTAAAAGTTTTTTGTTTCGTGTTCATTAGGGTTTGTATAGTATTCATCCATAGAGCCGGACCAGGGGCGTGGACAGAGTTTTCTGAAGGGGGATTTCTGGGTATTATGAGTGATAAGGCTTGTAACGTGATTCGGAGGCGGATTGCGAGAAGCCGTGTGCCTACGGCCTTTTATGAACCCCCTCTGCCTGTGCCACTGTGCAAAATGTAAAATAATTATTTTTTTAGGTAATCTAGTTTACATTTTGACAATCACTTCTCCGTCCCGCAATCCCGAAATATCCCGGTCTAAGCGAGCTGTAGTAGTCACTTCTCGGGTACATCCGGGAGAGACAAATGCCTCGTGGATGATGAAAGGATTCCTTGATTACTTGACAAGTAGCAGTGCTGACGCTAAAGTATGATGATTAAGTGTCAATTCTTTAAAAAAAATTTGTGCAATTGCAGTGCTACCATATTGTAACTCTACGCCGCATTTAGCCAACTTGTATCGTATTTAGTTGCATATTTATCCTCCTATCACGACAAAGCGATCACAGCGCTGTAACCAGTTCCCTTAGAAGTTGCCGGCCATCTGTCCACCTCACCAAAAAGGAGGAATCCCGCTAAGTGCCTTTACCATCGGCTCTTACAAGTATACTTTCCGGCTTGTTTTCCACACTGCCCTTTAACGCTGAGCGTCAAGCAGGGAAGCTGTAAATCCAAATTTTAACGTCATCGGTTTGACCCGATTCGGAATCAAACCCGAGTGTACAGCTCTAGAGGCGTACGCTCTTACCACTCGCCCATCCGAGCAGTCAGCTTAATCAACTTCAGCATTTTTCCAACCAATGGCAATTTTTTAAGGTTCGTTTTGTGGGAATAGGAAGACGCTTTTCCAGGGAGTCGAACCGAACCCGAACCGGAGTTTTATAAACCGGTTTTACGCTAATTTTGTCGAACCTGAACCGTATTTTTCAAAATCGCAAAGAGCGAAGCAGAACTGAATCGAATAATTTGAGTACTTGCGAACCTTAACCGAACCCGAACCGATTGAAAAAGCGGCTCGCTCCGTGAGGTCACACGCGTCACTTTGATCGACGTAACCGATTGACACTTTGAAGGTAGCTTATATTTACAGAAATACAGCACTTGCACAGCACTACAAGCTGTACATTGGCCCGTCAATGTGAAGATATATTTCTTTATCAAAGATTATGCCCCCGGTGTCGGAGCGTAGTAGCAATTTAATTATCTCGTAATTGGCTTTACTACAAGTATTTTATGCATTATATTGGCCTTTCAATGCGAAGAAAAATTGCTTTGTACGTTTCATTTTTTAAATTGTGTTACTAGAATTATACCATTTAATGCGAACCTGAACCGGAACTTTATGAACCGGTTTTGAAATATTTTTTACTGGAGCGAACCCAAACCGGAGCGTTTCAATTTATCTGAACCTTAACCAGAACTGAACCGAAATTTGAAACCGCTGTTGAACCCAAACCGAACCTAAACCGTAAAAATTAAACGGCTCGACTCCCTGCGCTTTCCAGCTTTTTATGACCATTTTTTGTGTATTTCATTCACTATCAAGGCCTTACCATAGCTTGTAGTAGTAATTATGTATACTTCAATATTTTTTATTGCAGCTTTTGCGCGATACATTTATTTTTAAAATCGTTCCAATGCTGAATCCTGACGGTGTCATCGTAGGAAACTACAGGTAATTAACTGCGGTTTGGTATAACATTACGCGTATTTGAAATCTACGTATTCTACGAATTAGCAGTAGTTGTAGTGGTGTATTTCACTTAACGACCTAGCTAACACAAACAAAAACACGAAACTAAAGCAATGATAGAAAAATAAGTAACAGCGACAAAACGATATGTTAAAACTTGCTTCAATTAACAAAACATTTTAATTAACTACGAAAAAATGCATGGTCGCTGCACCTGAACATTACCTCTAAGAGTGTAGTATTTATTTAAATATATATATATTTTTTTGTTTTGAAAACAAGAAGTAAAACACAAAAAAGATCACACATAGTAAAATTATTATTTTCTTAGGTAATTGTAACGGTATAACATTGTTTTTTGATTTTGAATATTGTTACTAGGTGTTCGTAGGTGACGCAAAAGTTTACTCTATCACTCAATATTTACATTTAGGGTTTGTAGCCGAGTTTTTCGATTGTATCTGCTTGACTATGCGCATACAATTAACCACAAAAGTGTTTTTCGATCTGTTTTTGCATCAGTCATAAGTACAATTAGATACTTGTGTTTACTTTTCAATATGCAGCTGATGTTGGCTGTTCTTTTAGCTAAGTCTTTCTACTCCATGTACACCAGCGTTTCTTATTGTTTTTGCAAGCTGCGGCCCTTTCTAAGCATATAATGAAACCTATGGATCACTTGATAGGAAAGCGTTGCAATGACTAATAGTAAATAGTCTTACTATAAACAGATATACAGTTCGTAGTATTTGGGGGTAAACGCACTCCTTCACTGACCCTTTTGGGAGTTATGAACCTCAGGTTAAAAACCCTTGATGTTGACAGATTGTTCCACTAGAAAATTTGCGTTAAGTGCCTTTTCAAAGCGATAAAACCGTGCCCTGTCTGGACAAGAAACTTAGGCGAATGGTTGTTTAATTATGAAATTATTTTCTAGCCATCTTAAGCTACGTGAGTAAATTTTTGATGAATTGTCATTCAAATTTCTATCTTTTTTGGCCATTTTCAGTGTGTGAAGAAACTAACTTTAATTGTCTACCACAGATGTTCGTTAGCTGGAAGAGATTTGAATCGAAATTACAAATCAGTGTTGAAAGATTCCTTTCCATCGATCTGGCACACAAAAATGATGATCAAGCGTTTGAATGCTGAACGACAGGTTGTTGTGTACTGTGATCTTCATGGACATTCGCGAAAAAATAACATTTTCATTTACGGATGTGAGAATAAACACGATCGATCAAAACGATTACAGGAACGGGTAAGCTCAAGCGTTGTTATGTATCGCAAATGTGCAGGTTGTGTTACTCTTTTTTTCACTGCTTTGGCTACTTATACTTCTTATCGCCAAGCACGCCTTTACAGTCATATACTGTTTTATTGCTGTTCGGATTCAATTTTGTTAATTCGTTACCGCCTCGAAAATAGTAAAATATGCTTATAATCAATCACATACCGGCATAATGGTGATTGACAATCAACATTTGAAGAAAAAAAGAGGAAAAGAATAGTTTGCCGCAAAGTGAATTTTCAGTTCCTTAGTAGTTACAGCATAGTAAATACCAGATCAAATTGGAGAAAATGTTACAGGGAAAAAAAATATCGGGTTAACTTACGAGACAGCAACAGGGTGGCTGCGAAGGGGCAGAAATCGTTGAGTCAAGCAACCACCTGTTTCTTTGTTCATCGCTCTTGCTGTCATTTGGGATTCTATTATTTATTAATTTCATGCCCACTAACTTAAATTCAATGCTACTGGTATTTGTCAGTCATCTAAAAAATGATACTCAATACGCAGGAATTTTACCGGGAAAAAATTTTTTTCTGCATTATAGCCTATTATTTTGTCTAGTTTTTCGTAATACTGTTGCAAACAAGTAAAATCTTTAAAAAAACTTCATCGGTTAAGCTTTAAATCATATTTTTCCACTACGATTCTACGTAGGCTGCAGTTTGCATTCAGAGTGTTTCAAAAAAGAAATAAATAAATAACAGCGTTTTTTCGCAATCTTTAGGTTAAACCAACTTAGGCCTACAGTCATTGTCGTTTCAGGTATTCCCTCTTATGCTGGCTAAAAATGCGTCTCAAGTGTTTTCATTCGACAGTTGCAAGTATAAAGTTCAAAAGAGCAAAGAAGGCACTGGTCGTATTGTTGTGTGGTGTATGGGCATTATGAACAGGTATGAACTGCTATCGTATGTTTTCGTAAATACAAAGTCACATCAAATCTTCACTATACTCGCAGCATTACGCCGAAGCTTGTAATGAGTGGTGCGGCCCATCATCGCGGTTTAGTGCCTGAACAACTCAGTTCGGAAAAAGTGTCGCAGCGGTGGCCAACGGCTGACACCGCGTCCGTTTTGACCGGCCCGGTAATCGAACCCTAGACCTCCCGCACCGATACCGATGAGCTGAGCTACTAAGCTAAAGGGTTTCAAGCTTGAAGATTTTTTGGCAGTTTAAGTTACTTGTGTTAGTGACATCTTATTCCCTTTTCTAAATTCACTATTCAAATTTGGACTTAACTGAAAATTTGAATTTTTGTTTAGTAAATCCAAAATAAAGTTGCGTTCAGAGTCTGAACAAGTGATGCGTTGAGAAAAACAAAAGTAGTAAAGACATCAATTCATATGACGCATTTTGAAATTGCTCGACCCCGTGGGATCCTAGCCGGTTCCTGGGAGTCTAGCTAAATATTGATTGAATTCTCAAGGATGCTTTTTGAGTCAGAGCAGAAAGTGTGTTCGTATATTTGGGTTGGGTAATAGGAAACAACCAATAGTAGCCTGACAGTCGATGTAACAAATTTTTTCTGCGGCCTTGGACAAACCGCTTCAAGATACACCTATTACATTTGTGCATTATTTTTTCAAATTGCAGTTACACCATGGAAGCTACGTTTGGAGGCACGTCACTTCCGGGGGAAAGAAAGAACACTCATTTGAGTGCTCGGGATCTGGAAACGATGGGATATCACTTTTGCGACACTTTATTAGATTACTGCGATCCGGACTCATCAAAAGTTGAAGCTTGTATGCGAGAATTACAAGATTATATGAAAAGACAAATCTTAAAGCGACTGCAATTGCAAAATCCAAACCGTAAGTGAGAATTTTTGGTTTTTTAATTTTTGTCCAAACTTTTTAATGCATTTACCCTTCAGTTATTCCCCTTTTCGAGTTTTAAAATCTCGCGATTATTGCAGTAAAGTTTGGTACTTTTTTCCCATCAAAATTTGGCCGAATTTGTTTTTCAATATGGTTTCGACGTTCTTGTTTTCACATAAGTTTTTTGAAGCCTAATTAATTGCTGTTGTTTGCTTTGCTCAGTATTTTGCATTGTAGATGATGTTGTTGTTACTTGTGTATTTCTTAATCTGAATTTCTCTCTTCAATAATGAATATTACGTTGCTTTTGGTGCTTTTTGAGCGTAGGTCTGGTCTAAGCGAGAATTAAATTAACTTTAACCAACTAATAATGTAACCTTTAAGATTGCATTCTCGCTTCATCTTTTGGCAAGCCCTAAGTTGAATAGCTATGGGTTTTATATAGAGTTTTTGATATAGCTTGACCGAGTATCAAATCCCGTCTTCCATAGCTCAAACCATTTGAGACAAGCTACTCCTTCTGCGAAACTGTCTTGTGTTTCAGTGACAGATGTCAACTTGGATGATTACGGTAGCGATTTTGAATCCGATACTTCCGGTTCCGATTCATCATGTGATGACGGACTTCCGGTGCACCTGCTGGCAATTGCTCCAAAATTACAACGAAAAAAGAAATTGAGAACGAAACGAGACAAAGCTGGAAAAATTTCCTCATCCAAGGTAGACGCTGAAACTTGAATAGTAAATGGTTCTCAGTATTTGAGTAGAAATGTGCTGTGATGCTTCTAGTTTAATTACTGATATGCTAGGGCAGGGGTTCTCAACTGGCACCATTGGTCCCTCTAGGAGGCCACAAGATATTAACCAGCGGACAGTTGTAGCCACTGTGAATCAAACAGCTGAGCAGGGCGCCACTGATGTTGAGAGTTTCTAGAAGGGGATTACCAACTTTCAAAGGTTGAGAGCCACTGTGCTAGGGAGTGGTGAACTATGTTGAAACTAGTGAAGGTGCTGAGTGCTTACTATCTCAAAAACGGGTTTACTTCTTCAAAGTTTCGGTATCGTCTCCAAATAAATATTAACACGCTTAATCTGGAAAATCGGAAGCATCGTAACCTTGTAAACGATTGGCTTTTCGAATTATTCTACCGCATGTCGAAAACAGTTAGACCTATTTATGAACAATGGTTAAGATGCAGATGATAGCCTCGATACTGATCGCTGATGTAAACCCTTGCATTAGCTTTTAAACAGCGGGGCTGAGTAAAATTTTTACAGCAGTACAATTTAGTCTATCTAACAGCATTTGATTTCTCTTATTTCAGCCTTCTTCTAACCCTTCTGCAAACGAAAAACAAATTTCAAATCAAACAAAGCTTTATTCTGACAAAGTAAAGTCCCTAAGGTAATTATTAACTTAAGTGTTACGGCCAAAAATCAAATTCTATCTTCGTTATTCTCGCAGTATTACGCCGAAGCGTGTAACGAGTGGCGGGGCCCATCTCCGCGGCTTGGCGGCTGCGCAACACAGCTCCGAAGAAACGTCGCAGCGGTGGCGAGCCGTTGGCGACATTGTATCCGATTTGACCGGCCCAGGAATCAAACCCAAGCATGATAGAACTGTGCAAGTTTAAAATGTGAATTGAAAATAAATTCATGAGTTGTACTTATCTGACAATGAAAAATCAGTCACTAAAACCGCTTTCTAAGCGCAGTAAATCACTACATATTGAGGTTTCATTTATTGATTTCATATTTGACCATTTTTTCTTGCTTATTAATTTATTCATTGACCACTTTTTCTTCGCTAAAAGCTGTTACTTGGATTCAATTATGAACAACCATAATTATGTCGTTAATACCAGTTATTTTAACACAAAGGTATTCACAATCTGTATCAAATATTAAAAGAAGGGATGAACGGCAACCAGCAGCTACTACTATTGTTAGCACAATGGCTAATGACACCTCAAATGATAAGTCGTCCAAAAAGGTAATTTGTGTTGGTTGAGCATTTTTTTTAGTTTTTTCTTAAACCTTGCTTAAATGGAGTTGCTCTTGCATACAGACTCACTTTGTGCAAACTTTAATGCAACATTTTCCGAAATGTACTGTAGTTCATACTAAATTTTTACTATTTCATAATTTTGCAACACTATGAGATAGAGTTTGTTTTGCGAAATACAACGATTTTCACCTCCTAGTTTTGCAGACCGCCATTGTAAAGTATAATTGCAGCTTTTGAGTCGATAAAAAAGAAAATTCATGCAGAAATAGAAGAGTGCAGAGAGAGACGTAGGCAGGGTGAAAACTTGAAACAGTTTATACTTGACGTTAGACTTATAACCAGTTTGGACAAAATTGAGCCGACCCAACCTAATATTTTCTCCTTTTCAGCTTCAGTTGGTTAGTTCTATCAGCAAGAGTTCTTGCAAGCCTCCGTTTATACAGTTTGCCTCTCCTCAGGAAGCTTCCGATTCCTTGAAGTACAGAAATATAGTTGTAACCAGTCGAAATCTCGATGCAGCTCACTACTTATTAAAGCAACATGCTAGTTTGAAACAGGCCCAGTCTACCGTACAACAGCCAGTTGACAGTTTTTTGAAACATTCTGATTCCAAGGGTATTAAACAAAGACCGTCGTCTATTTTATTGCCTTCAGTTCCACAAAATTCCGGTTGCACTTTGCCCAAATTTTTAAGGTATAACGAGTTTATCGATGATAATTTAAAGATACCTGAGTCCGATTCGAGAATATCGAATTGGTTTATAAGCTTTCCTTGTGCTGATAATTTAGATCATCAGCTAGAAAGCAATACTGCCCAGGCGCAAAGTAATAATAATTCCGAGGATACAGCTACGTTTGGTGGTGTTGAACACAAAAGAGGTCCATCTACTGCAAGAAGCACTTCGAGGATGTTGAATAATGAGAAACAGGAAAATAAAACGGCGCAAAATCTTCCCGTAATCCGATGTTCGGATTCGGTAACCAAACTTTCGCAAAATCGAGTTGAATTGCAGAAAGTTGTGGATCATGAATCCCTTGCGGATCTGTCTTCTAATTGTGATAAAGTGCTGCTCCAAGTTGCGAATTCCAAAGTTTTGAGCAGTGATTTGGCTTTACAGACACCAGTCCTTTGTCAGAGTGAAAGAAACGTATCACCTTTTGATAAAAGCAGCAAAGTTGTAACAAAGAGTTCAAGAAAACGATATCGAGAAAAAAGACGGTCAGGAAAAAAAAACTAGTAATGAAAAAAAACGAGACGGTTCTTCAGAGTTAAAACTGAAGATTAGTAAAAATAGCTTACTACAAACACGCCAAAATGAGCCGAAGGTGAATTATTTTTCGGTTCCAAACAACAGTTCACTTTAACTTTTAACGTTTGCCGTCTTGTAGCTTCAAACACTTTGTTTTTTTGTGTGTTTGTAACTTGTTTTTTGAGTGCTTTTCAATAACAAATAAACTTCTTGACAAAATGTTGCTTGTCTTAACTAACTTTTTTGCTGTGACTTCCTTCAACAGTTGCCTGTAGTGTCTCTAACAAGCCTTGACCCAATGCTAGGAATTCTCCTGGCCAGCGGAGCCCGTTACTATCTGCGAAGAGTTGAGTATGGTGTAGTGCTTGCTTTAAGCTATAGTAAAAATTAATTCTGAATTAAAAGCATCAGTTTTGCATGCGTTTCTGAAAAAGAAGTTCTTGCTTTGTAATAAGTAAAGAAAATTGTATCACGTTTGGGTGTGGCTGAGCATGGGCGCTTGGGACGGAGGCCCGCTCTTACTTGATGTTTTCCGTATTTTTGAAACGCGAAATACATAGCTGAACAGTTTATATGCATAGTTTTTGAAAAGTAGCTACGCCTATGAGGCTTACATTGTTGGTTCATTACTGGATTTCAACCGTTGTCTTATGAGGATGCAATATTTCTTTTGTTGGCTAATTCAAACAATAACGTAGCAGGCTAAGCACCTAATATTTAACTAAGTTCATAAAGCTACCCCTTTGACTATTAGTGTTTTATTTTTATCATAAAGTTTCATGCTTTTTGACGTTTGGTGGCGTACAAATTGCAAAGTGTGCTTTCACACTGCTTTGTAGTATAATCTTTGATGTTTTCGAGCGGTTTGTGATTTTTTTCAGTCTGAATATTTGGAAGCCCTAACTTCAGCCTACATACGAAGTGGTGTTCTCATGGTGCCCGAAAACGTCCAAGGTAATACCATTAATCATATTGTAACATACAGCACTACAAGTTGGGTAGTTTTTAATACGCTGCTAGTAAAAAAAATCACATCTTCATTGCACCTGCGATAGCCGCCGAAGCGTTTTGCGAGTGGCGGGGCCCATCTCCGTGGCTTAGCGTCGGGGGTTCGAAGAGACGTCGCAACGGTGACGAGCCGTAGGCGACGCTATTTTAATTTGACCGGCCCGGGAATGGGACCCCGGACCTCCCGTACCGAAAGCGTCTGCTTCGCGACTGAGCTAACCACCCGGATTGCTGTAAGTTGTTGTAGCAAAGTTTTGTAATGTAAGAGCTTGCTATTCTTGGTTAGCTCTGTTTCAAGAGAAGCGATTCTACTCTGTAGTTAGAACTGCGTATTTCAGTGAAAACTTATAGTTTGTTTTCTCAAGATTACTCGCTGAGATACACAACGGGTGAAGGCAAGCGAGCTCAAGATGGGACTTTCGCAGTCAAATATTTATCTAACCATCTTGACCGATCTTCAGGTATAGTGCTGTTCGTTACTAGCTTCAAATTTCATAAATTTTCGACTACTAAAATTTAGTCAAAACACTGAATCGGATGAAAATTTTCATTAGCAAAATGTGCTTTATTTCAATTTGAGCCCACGTTTTGATTGATGGACCAACTTTTAACTTGTTCTTCAAAACTGTTTAAGCAATAGTCAAGCTATTCTTGCTTAGCACCTGTTTCTGTCGCGATAGTTCAAACCTATAGTCATGATAGTGTGTCGGTCGCGATAGTCCTCATCAGCAAGACATAAGCTGGATCAAACCAAGTAGTTTTGCACCTCTTCAATTTCTAAGGCTTAGATTTCTGACAACGTAGATTAAGATCATCTCTAAAATTTAACCCTTTCAACACGTGATCAGATGACGAATCAGACGAAGCCCTTAAACCAAATTCGCCTCCTTTGATGCGCAATGCATCTTGCCAATGGTCACCTCAGCCCGGAAGTTCCCCCGTGAGCAGTGGCTCTGAGGATGAAGAATCAGTGAACAAAGACGCCATTTTAGGTTTGCCCGAGTGTCTTGCGGTGGAGTGTTTACCAACTAGTAATTTCTAGCGACACTAACGTCTGCGACAATAAAGTTTCTTATATCAAACCATTTCCACAGCAGATAAAATATTATGTGATATGCTATCAATTGTTCTATTGTTTTGGCAACATGATGGAACACTTTTTCAGTTTATTGGTAAAATTATTTCATTGCTTTGAAATACAATAAATGTGGCGGCTTTAGTTTTCCTCTTTAAGCTATTTCCGGTGCGTTTTTTTCTATTCAATAGTCTTGTCATATTGTGTTTGTTGCGTTAGCTCACAATTTTAACGCTTCGACAAAATTAGGTTAGATATAAAACATCAATTCTTCTAAAGTTCTTGCGTATCCGGGTCAGCTCACAATACTGACTAAAATCTTTAGACTTTGGTTCTATCAAATCAGATGAGGTGTCTAAAAATTGGTTGTAATTCACAATGACTAGCTACGAAAAAATCGAATCTTCGTTACTCTTGCGGTATTACACCGCAGCGTGTAAGGAGTTTCGGGATCCCTCTCCGTCTGGGCAACACATCTCGAAGACACGTTGTAGCAGAGTCCAGCAGTTGGCGCCACTGAGTCCGATGTAACCGACACGGGGATCAAACCCCGGACTTTTTGCGCCGATAGTGTTGTCTTTCACCGGCCAGTTACTAGCTTGACCGTAGAAATTAATATTTAAAGTCCAATACAGGAGAGAATGACTGCGTAAACTCTTCAAACGCATCAGCACTCAGCAGTGGTAGTGCTTCACCTAAGTCTTGTTCTTTGAGTTTCATACTAACCTGTGGTTTGAAAAACGTACTTTGATGATTTAGTTGACTAATAGCAGTGTTTTAGATTAGGAGTATTTAATAGGCCACTATTAAATCTCCAACGTAATTTTTACGTTTTTTACTGTGAGAATACAGCAGAGATGTATTTTGTTTCTTCTTTATTGTTCTGGCTCTGCTGCCTCAACTTTTTTAAGTTTGAAAGAAAAATGAAAAACTGAAGATTAATAACGGTATTCTCCACTTTGTTGCTCACGTAAAAAAATTTATAAGGAATTGGATTATTTGATGAGACGACCTTAATCGCTTGGTGCTGGTTCAAATCTCATGCAAGTTATGTTTAGACACGGATGCGATGCATCAAGATATGCTCTGTCCGCGTGGTAGATAATAAGTACCGCTATGTATAAAAAAAGCAAAATTAAAAGCTGAAGAAAGAATTTATTTGAATAATAATGTTTGTTGGCGCTTTATCATTGCTGAAGTTTTTAAAGTGATGAATAATACGTTTTATATTACCACCCCCATAACTGATATGACTCTATTGTTTACAATAACTACTAGATTATGGTACCGAATGTTAGGATAACTGTTGCTGCTGTTCAAAATATTTCATGAACTGTGTGTGAATCACCGAAGAATCGAACCCAGATTTGCTACTGCAAAGCAAACGTTTCAATTGTTTTACTCGATGGCTGTTACCACTGCAAAGCAGTCACTAAAACGAGTTTTTATCTGACAATGCTTAACATTTTAAAGCTTACTCCGTTACATTTTTTTTCTTTTTTCTTTCTGGTATCCACTTTTTTTATTTTGTTTTCGTTTATTATATGTTTGGAACATAGAAATATATATCTGACCTGACCTTACTAAAAATCGAGAAATTATTAGTCTTGATATTTGATTTTTGCAGCTGAAGAACAATACGAGTTACTACGGCAATCTGCTTTACGTCGGCAACTAAGTGCTGATCAACAACAGTTACTTGCGAAAAAACATTTAGTTGCAGTAGCTGCTATGCAGAAAAGAAACGAGGAAAATCAGGTTGGTCGAATTACAGTGGTTGTATGCCAAAAGTTTCGAACACCAGAATGATAGTGATTTTTAGAGGTTGAAATGCTGGCAAACTTGACTCGTATTAGACAGATGCATAGGGTGTAGTGAACAATCGGCCGTCTGCTACTTTTCTCGTTTCGCTTTCTTCTGACGTCGAGTGACTAAGGGTTAGAGTTCTCAGAAGAACGTGAAGCGAGAAAAGTCGAGGACGGCCAATTGTTCACTTCACCCGATGCATAAATTATATCACTTTAAGTGGTCCACTTATTTAAGAGATGATGAGGTCTTTTTTTACTGATTGAGGTTGGTGATGGTGTTCTACCTACCTCATCAAGAGGTTGGAAGAGAAACTACGGAGATCTGGTGTACGTATAGCTCATTAAAAATGCTACCATACATCAATAGAAAATAAAGATAGTCTTTTCAGAAAAAAAAAATCAAAAAAACAGGACAAATGCTTTCTTTTTGGCATTGTAGATTCACATGTTGTCATCAGCAGTGTAAGCAATGCGGTAGGAAACTAAAGAGATTGCCTTGCGGTTTTGTACTGCTTCGCTTACACTGCTGATGAGGAAAGCTGAATCTATGATGTCGAAACTGTTTTAAGATTTTCTCTGGCTTCATTTTTCTTTTCTAAGCTCCCGTATTTTTGTCCGCTATTGGTCGTATTCCGTAGTTTCTTTTTGTAGCAGCTCAAGAAAAAAGACACTTAATTTTTGTAATTGTCAATTCAAAAAAATTATTATTATTGTATGAATAACTGATTAATTTGATGTTCTGGTGAATTTAATCTGAAATTATGTAATTTGTAAATTCAGAGGGTGTCTAGCGCTCGTTCCTGTTTTGATGTTGCATCAAAGCGTTCTGCAATCACAGAGGAAATGAATGAATGTGGAGGTAAGTTTGGTGGATTAGCACAAATACATATTAATTTTTTGGGGATCGTGTTAATTAAGCCGCTCTTCATAGAATGTCCTCTTTAAAGGCGGACTTCCCCGCTGACATTCAGATGGCGCATGGCACGTCATCGCGTGAAGCCAGACGCTCGCATTGATTGATTTCTTCATTTTTATCCTCCTGTCACGAGAAAGCGACGGAGACGCAATGCACAGGACGAATCCAGACTCGCTTAGGAGTTGACCTTGTTTCCTAGTTTTCCGCTTGAATTTTGCTTCTGACTTCTTCAACTTAGTGCTTGTTAGATTCTACCGAGCAGAGGTAATTGTCGGGAAGCATTTTATCCAAGGACGCAACAACGAGGCTTGGGTGGGAGCTGAACTGTCGAGCTTGCGATCATGGCCGTCGTAAAAACGACGCTCCGAACCACTCGGCCACGCTGCCCTCAAGTTATGACATTTAGAGCGGGACTTCATCGCTGACGTAGCGTTGAAGTTTTATAAGAGGCGGCTTAATTCATGCGAGCTCAAATTTTTTTACATATTGCAATACAAATGTAATTCCAACCTGATGTTATATGCCTCTCAGAATCCCGCATCAATGAATCTTTAGAAAACATTGAAATTGACGGCTATAATTTCACGAACGTAAAACCTGAAAGTCAAGCGGGTGGGGTTGCGTTTTATGTTAGCAATGTACGAAACTGTTCTCAAATTGAAAGTTTTCAATTGCATGCTGCCGAGTCTTTATGGCTTGAAATTCGTGGACGTAAAACTAACGAATAGGTAGTTCTTGGCGCTGTCTACCGGCATCCCAGCGAAGATGCAAATAAATTTATAAACGATTTTTCGGATTGTTTGGAAAAACTGGCATATGAAAACAAAACTCTTTATGTACTGGGAGATTTTAATATAAATGTTAATGAGGCCACAAATAAATCCTCCTTTGCGGATAGCTATCTGCAAGCCATAACTAGTAACGGGGGTCATCAAATTGTAACCAAACTAACAAGGGTCACAGACTGGTCATCTACTGTAATCGATCACATCATTACCAATGACATCACCCACACTATAACACCTCACATTACGCTAAGCTCAATATCAGATTACTATCCAACAGCCTGCAGAATAAGCAAATTTCGGGCATCTCGTCAAAACATCTCAACTCCCATGTATAGAGATAAAAAAAATTTTTGGCCCGCAAGCCTTCTCTGTCGAATTAAATGATAAGTTAAGCAGTCTGATCTCGTCAAATTTTCCACTATCGAGTGACAAATTTGACTAAGTATTTGATGATTTTGTCGAGGTAATCTCGCATACAATAGAATCGCATGCACCACTGAAACGTATGAGTCGCAAACAACTAAAACTGGCAAAAAGCCGTGGATTACTAAACAAATCCTCACTTCGATTCAAAAAAAAATTCAATGTTTCAAAGCCATTTTGTTCTTGGTAGCGATGCTGAAAAAAGTTGTTTTCGCCGTTATTCGAATGAGTTAACAAAAGTTAAAGCACTTTCAAAAAAACTTTTTTTCGGCGCTGAATTTGCTAATTGCAAAGGTAACTTTCGCAAAACGTGGGAGATTATTCGATCTGTCTTACCGACCAATTCTAGCCGTGAGTCTCCCTCCGTTCTAAAGGTTGATGGTGTACTTTCTGAGAATCGTGTTATCGTTGCTAATCAATTTAACAATTACTTTTGCACAATTGGCTTTAACTTGGCGAACAAGATAACCAGCGTGATACATTAAAGTCCCAAAGATTTCCTTAAACGAAGAGTTTCCGAATCCATTTTCTTAGCACCCCCTGATGAAACCGAAGTTTTTGATCAAATAATGTCTCTTAAAGACAAGGCTGTGGGGCATGACAAAATTTCTTCCTTTTTCCTTAAAGCAGCCAAAGACGTAATAACCCCCCACTTAACATTATTTATTGAGTACATGTTCACTGAAGGAATTTTTCCCAGAAGTTGTAAAATTGCCCGCACCGCTCCTATTTTAAAAAGTGGAGCGAAAGACAAGGCTAGTAATTATCGTCCTATATTGATTTTGACTTGTTTTTCTAAAATTATTGAAAAGCTTATTTATGTACGATTCCTCAATGTTTTAAAGAACACGATGTAATATATGCAAATCAATACGGATTTCAAAAAAATGTTTCGACAGCCCACGCAGTCCTGGATGTTGTTACTTCTGCTTATGAAAATATCAGTGATGACTTTTGTTCCGGCTTAGCCATGGTAGACCTAAAAAAAGCCTTTGACACCGTGTCGCATAGCACACTAATGCTTAAGTTGAATAATTATGGTATTCGTGGTGTGGCTTATAAGTTGATGTACTCGTATCTTCATAATAAAAAACAATTTGTCAAGATTAACCAAAATTGTTCTGACAAACTGATTGTAGACTAAGGCGTACCTCAAGGCTCCTCACTCTGTCTGCTTTTTTTCCTAATATATGTTAATGATAAGTCGAATGCCTTAGCCAGTAAGCCCATATTATTTGCAGATGACACTGTCTATTGGCAAACGTTTCTAACCTTGAATCCTTGCAAACTAACTTAGATAGAGAATTGCCAAACCTTCATGAATGGTGCTGTGTCAATAAGGTGACAGTTAACCCCTCCAAAACTATAGTCGACTAATCATTCCTCCAGAATTTGGAAAAACTCCTTCCCCTACCTCAATTTAACCAGTAATGGATCAACAATTAAAGTTGAACGTATTTCGAAGTACTTGGGGGTTATTATGGATGATAAGCTTTACTTTGGGGATCACATAAAAATTCTTGAGAATAAGGTTGCTCGTGGTGTTGGCATCCTCACAAAACTTAAACACTTTTTCTCACAAACTATCTTGTATCAACTTTACCATACTCTTGCACATTCCCTGTTGCTATATGGAATAATAATATAGGGAAATACATTTCCTACCTATATGCGAAAATTGAACGCATTACAAAATCGGGCTATTAAAGTTATCTCCGGAACGTATTTTCGGAATGCCGTTAAACTTATATATATGTTCAATACAAAATATTGCAAATTGATGATCTCTATAAACTTGAAGTAGCAAAAATGGTCTTCGGTTGCATCCACAATAAAGCTCCTAGTTCCCTTTTAAATTATATTATTAAATTAAGGGGGTATCCGATCGATTAACAAGAGCATCAAGCAATAACGATATGCTTTACATTCCTCTATGTAAATCAAATAGACGGCAGAGGTGTATCAAATATCGGAAAGTAAAAATTTGGAACTCCATTCCAAAAGAAATAAGGGAAACATCATACAAATCCTCTAAAAATTGGTACTAAAATTTTCTTCTCTCGTTATATTAACTAAATTTTAAAAGCGAATTAATTAGTAGCCTACGTTAGTATTGAGAACTTCCTCACACCATCGTTCTGCAGCTAGTCAATGCTCGACGCGGTGCTGTGTTGTTGTTGCAGTTTCTCGCTGATTACTTGTTAGGCTACTTTACGTTTATCAGTCGCGCTATCCCTAAAAATTAATTAAAAATTATCTAATCGTCGATCGTCTAACCCGACGCTGGGTGGCTGCTTGACTCGATGACCGTAAGGTCTTTCGCATCCTCCCCGTCGCCAAAATATATCTTTATTATCTTTGTGTCTATTTCTGTATTAAGTTTTTTTTTCATTTTTTTGCGACGAAAATAAATATGCTATCTGTCTGTAATTTTCAAAACCTTCATTATACTCGCCGTATTACGCCGAAGCGTGTAACGAGTTGCGGGGCCCATCTCCGCGGCTTAGCGCCTGGGCTACACAGCTCCGAAGAAACGCCGCAACGGTGGCGAGTCGTTGGCGACACTGTGCCGATTTGACCGGCTCGGGAATCGAACCCCAGACCTCCCGCACCGATAGCGTGCGCTTAGCAACTGAGCTAACGGCCGGTTCTGTAATTTTTCTGTAATTTTCAAACATTGCAAAATATTAATTTTTAATTGAAATAACGAGCAGTGCTAACAGTTTCTGTTGTAAAATAATACATATATTTCCCTTCCGTTATTGCATGAATTGTGGTATATTTTCTTTGTGAAGAGCAACCATGTCAACATATCGCAATTTATGCTAGTACCGGTACTACACCTGACGAGGTCAAATGCGAACCGAAACGAAACGATAGCTGGTTTTAGCGCTATTTTGGCGAGAAGTATTGTTACGGCCTTAGTTACAGCAGCACTTGTTTGCCCACCTTCTGCTGCAGTTAAATTTTCAGTTCAATATCATTTGTTAAAGTAAATTCAGATCAGATGGCTGAGTGGTTAGACTGTCCGCCTTTGGAGCTGTAGACTCGGATTTGATTCCGAGTCGAGTCAAACCTATAACTTTAAAATCAGTATTCATAGCTTTCCTGCTGGCGCTCAGCATTAATGGAACAGTGTTGAGAACATGCAGGCAAGTTTATATGTTGTGGTTTTGGGAAAGGCACTTAGCAGGATTCCCCCATCCTAGAGTGGTAGGCCGAAGGCTGGCGATTCCCAAAGAGCTTGTTATGGCACTTTGATCGCTTTTTCATGATATGAGGATAAATATGAAACTAACTACAAAAATATTTGTTTAATGGGGCTCCAAATCGAATGAGAAGTTTTTGTTTTAGGTCCGGATGCTATTCCTATGTCAAAAAGTTCCGCTCATCTTGAATCCGAGTCAAGTTCTTCTCTTTCTCCATATCCAAATGCTGGACGACAGTCTGCCTCTGGAGGAAGAAAAATTAGGTAATTCGTTCAATACTCATGGCGTGTTTTACCGAACTTTTTTTTTCTGATAGAATTAACTGAAAATCATTTTTGTGAAGCTTGTCAAGCGAAATTAGTGCACGGTCTTGCTCAGAGCTTTTGCAATATCTTGTACTACAGCCAGTACTTAGCTATTGTCTGGGGATTGTTTCACATGTATATGTAACGGCTTTCATGTGCTTTTAGACCAAGATCATCCACTGGACTATCGCCTGCCATGCTTGCTTCAGAATCAGTAGCAAATATGAGAGGTACTTTGACTCGATCGCACACTAATCCACCAAACCATAACGCTGATAGTGGAGAAAATATAACTGATAGTGTTAAATCTGCAAAACAGGAAGACAACGACGTGACAGTCAAAGAGAACAAGGTGACGGTAATTAGATATAAACCAAGTCATTAATTGGGCAGATAACGAAAACATTGGCCACTCTATGTCAAATTAGAACCAACAATATACAGTATGCAATTTTTTAATACAGATCTGTTTCTGAGCTATTCAAACAGAAAAAGGTATGGTTATGGCAATTACGCAATAACTGTAGGTTCAGCTGGCCAAAAAGTGCTCCACAAGACCACAACTTTACCCCTATGTTTGATTAAGCTCATTAATTCTATTTGAACACAATTACGCTGACGAATTCTAAACGCCGAAACAGACAGTCAGGTTTTGTAATTTTAGGTTTTATGATTGATGTACTAAAACTCGAAACATGAAATTGATATTCTCAGCTTCCCTGCTTGATGTTCAGTTATAAAAGAACAGTGTGGAAAGCAACCCGGCAAGTTTACTTGCTGTGCCGTTGGAAAAGGCACTTAGCGATAATTCCCCGTCTTGATCTAATAGACAGGTGGCCGGCATCTCTTAAGCGAGCTTGTTATGGCGCTTTGATTGTTTTCTCCTGATATGAGGATAAAATGCAACTAAATACCAAAAATTATCGGTTTATCAATTGTTAAGCCTGGTCTACGCTATGCATAATATAAGGTTAACCTTGCTAGCCCGGACTTCTCGTCACCGTTCATCGCCTTTTGCTATCTTCGTTAGGGCAAGCAACTGAGGCTCATGACCAGAAATGAAAAGAATGAAGATGGAGCTGCTTAAGCGTTTTGTAGACAGAGCTATAATATTTGGGACGAAGATAATTTTTCTTATTTAGAAAAGGACTCCACGAATGGGTCGAGCTGAGGCTATTGGTGGAAGCTCAACTTTATTTGAAGATAGTGATCCTCTTACTATTAATACTGCTGGTTCTGCTCGCAGTGATAAGAACTCAACAGTTTCCAAACATTTCTTCACTAAAACAAAAACGGAAGCGGACTTGAACTTGCCGAAAAATGGGGAAACATTATCATCAAAAACTAAGGATCAACTTTCTGGTCTGCTACCTGATGATTCACCGATGAAAATCAGCTCGAAAGACGTTCCGAAACACGATATTCATCCATCATCAGCAAGGGAACTCCACAAAAATGAAAACGATTCAGCGGACGTAGAACCAGGTATTACAAGTTCAAGAAGCAACCCACCGTTCCACGAAAAACTAAACAGGTCTTTTTCGGTCCAACAAAGTGCTGATAAAGGTGGACTGGGTTTGGGAGGTGAGAATCCCTCTTTGCCGGTACACGCTAATTCTCTTTTAAACCTGGCCAGGCCATCTGCTCCCAGAAATGTCCATCAACCAGACACAAAGTGCATGGTCAAAGTAAGTAGTTAAGCCCTAAAAATACTGTAAGTCATTTTGATCCTTTTTCGGTATATTTTAAAGTTTGGTCTTTGCTCTGGCTGCAGAATAAACTTTCAGTTTTGCGCTGCCTTGCTTACGCTGCTGATGATGACAGCTGAACCAGTTTTAAGAGTTATTATGGTTCAATTTTCCCTTAAACTATTTTCGTCCCATATTTATTGCATTTCAAAGTTGTTTCTTAATTAGCTGAGCCTTCATTTAACGTTCAAGCTGCTGAAACTCAAATTAACTGAAAAGAGTATATTTATTTGGGCTTAACTTAAAATTTAAGTGGCTTGTGTAAGCGGCCATAAATATTAGCATTAGTTACAAGTTTTATTTAACAGGGTGAAATTTTGTTGCCAAAATCTTCTGACAAACCTACCATACCTGGTGGTATTAAGAAAGCAAATGCAGTTGTGATGGAGCCGGAAACAGACAACCTCACCATACAAAACAGCAGGTATTATTAGCATTTTTAAAAAGTACTGAAGTAGTATCTTCATTTTGGAACCTTCATCATTAAACATGCAAAGGAAATGATGAGTTCTAGAAAAGAAGGAGTTGGCATGGTAGGAACACCCAAACTTAATGACCCCGAAAATTTGATTGCAGGTTACCTGCCTCTAGGTTTTTGTCTTAATCTTAATTTTTAGAACTGTCTGAAGAGCTGTGTAATAATTATAAATACCAACGTACTGGTAGCTCTTCATATTGCGATCAATGCATTAGTATTTTTTTTTTTTTTTTTTGGAAGGATGTTTTAGTGTTTAAATCGTGTTTCTTCGTAATTTATATTTAAAAATGTGCTTTGTTTTGATTACCGTCAGTCTGACAATACTGAAATACCGTTACTTTTTGAGGTCCTACATCATCCGAAACAGTGCCAGTGAAAGTTACCTTGATTCCAATCAAAAACACAAATATAAATTCTACCAAAACTCGGAAGATACGTTTTTTGGTAAGAAGCAGAATGAGCTCAGTCAAAATACCTCATTAATCTGTGAATTGCTTGCAGGAATGTCAGACCAAATTGGACTTGGGGTAATGCCTAGAAACGCTCGAGTGCCTCCAGTGGTAGCCAATATTGCTGAACTTCGTAGGTCGTTAATGGGGCAAGGACGTGAAGCGTAAGTGTGTAATGCTTACAGTCTTGAACAGACGAAGATAATTTCAGGTTGTCTACTCTCATTTACTTCGTGCTTCTTCATTTTTTTAAATTTTTTTGTCAGTTTTCATTTTTTTTTTATCGATTTTGCTTGATTCTACGTGGAAAATGGGACATCTGAGGACGTAATGACCTTCTTTTTGCTCATTACGTAATAATGCGTGGAAAATTGGACAATGGATATCTGCGGACGTGATAACCTTTTTTTTTTGGTCTTCACTTGATTTTGCGGAAAATTGGACTAAATATGTCATGTTTTTTTTTTTTTTTATTGTTTTTAGTAAATATGTCATTTTTTCCAGCAAATTGCCGTCATTTTTTTTTTCATTTTTTTGTGGATAGCTGGCTGAACAGCCTGTGATTTATTAGTTTGTTTAACAGATCGGAAAATTCTACGAACAGACCCGAAAGTTTCCGAAGAGTAGTCAGTCATAATGCTTCTGGTAGAAATCCAAGTGAAGGGTTTTCTGGACATGAAGAGTCTCTCCAGTGAGGATATTAATAAATCATAATTATGGTTTAATTTCCAACTTTAATATCTCTTGGCTGGACAAAGATTCTAAAATTAGTTGTTTTCTTGGCGTGTGTAAATCTTTCAATGTGGGGTCTAAGCTTTCAAATCTAGGCGAACTTCTGATTCCAATATTATTCATTTTAACTATAATGGATGCATTCCACTTGTTGTGCTGTTGTGAAAAACAGAATTCTTCCACCTTGGATTGGTAGACATATGGCCGGCATATCCTAGGCGAGCTGGTTACATGACATCCGTAGCTCCCTCTCAAAAAAAAGGGTTAATTTTTTAGTAGGGATGTGCATTCTGTCCACCATAGTTGTCTAATCTGATGAGTGATTTGCAAATTAAGCGTATAGCTCCCAGGAAAGAAGAAGAATGTGTGTTGCATTAATTGATTTTGTTACACTTTTTAGGTTCAGTCAGAGGCCACGCCGAAGAAATCCAATGATGATGCAATCTTCTCGTAGAACTGATGAAAACTTTGACCGCGAAACGTCGGAAAAACCAAATAAGAAGAAATCAAACGAAACAAGGGAAATAATACCAGAAGCAATACCTGCATCTCCGCTATCAGGTAGATTTATTTTGTTTTTGAATTTAGTCGCATACTTATCTTCCTATGACAAGAAGGCGATCAAAACGCTACGAGCTCGCTTAGCAGTTGCCAGCCATCTGTCTATCACACCAAGATAGGAGAATACCGCTAAATGCTTTTCCCAACAGCTTAATAAGTAAACTTGCCCACTGGTTCTCCACACTTTCCCTTTAATGCTGATCGTCAAGCAGGGAAACTGTGAATACTAACTTTAAAAGTGATTGGTTTGACTGAACTCGGAATCAAACCAGAGTCCATAATTCCAGAGGCGTACGCTCTTGCCATTCGGCCATCTGAGTTGTTATGTTCAGGTCACGGTATATTTAAATGAAAATGGAATTAGTTTGGTTTTAGCACCATCTACAGTTGTTTCGTCTGTTATTTGCATTACATGATGATTTGAGACTAATGTCCGTAAGCTTAGATATTAAAAAGTCAATCTCTCATCTTAAACAAGAACCCTGAGTCTGTCATTGGCCCTAGCCAAATCACTTTCGCTTCAGAACTATCGCTGTTAGTGACTCGGCGGTACTTAAACGCTAAATTGCGGAGATTAGCGCTGTAAACTCATAACACAAGGTAGCATACAATACGACTAAATCAATTATTTTCGTTTCAGATGAGAGTTTTTCCGATGAAGATATTGAAAACGCTAGCACAGTGGCCACATTGAGTGGTCCACGCCGCAACCACACACAGCACCATATGCGAAGAAGGCAAAGAAGAGAACCCGGAAAGTCAGACCCAGCTCTTTTTTCCTCAACTGAGAAACAAAAAAGAGAACAAAGCAAGTCAGAATCACCTCATCTCGGCTCCAATGAAAGACAAAAAAGGGAGCTATTTGGCAAGATAGACCACCAGCCGATGCTTAGCTATGCTGACTCGTTTTTAGATGATAATTATGCTACAACCAGCAGAAGCGACTTGGAAGGGAGGAAATACACCCAAGTAAGTGAAAAAACGTAAAAGACGTCAAGTTTTTTCAGTTAGAAGTTGAAATATAAGCTCTGCAGTTTTATTTTTGTGCTTTCAAAAATGTGGTAGTTTGTTAAGCTTTAGTCTGTCCATAATTGGCCTATAGTAAGCAGTAGTAATCGACAGAAATTTTAAATAATTATGTTGTTTATTGCCCTTGGTTTTGTCAAATCTGATTACTTTTACGAAATATTGAGGAAAACTTCACCTGACACTGCCGGAAAGCTCCAGGACTGGGCAACATTTGAGCATCAATTTTTTGATAAAGCCGGCTTACTCGGCCCTTCGCAGGCTGTAATGTACGAATTTCTTCGCAGGTGTCGAACGGCAGGTTAATTGAGGGAAACTGCGAAGTGAGCTTTGCGTTCTTCCAGTAAACAACCACCCAGGATATACACTATACAGTATTTTAAATGTAATCGGCTCCAGCCCTAAATAGGGTTGGGCATTCTAAAATTTCGAATCCGAATCCTTAAAGATTCGAACCCAAAAAGTCAATTTATTTCGAATAGTTGGAACCGAAATGATAATTCTAATCAACTAAATTTTGCAAACGAAGCAGCCTGATCTCTTTTTTTTTATGGTGATGCGTTATAAGCATCTTTTTCATAGTAATAGATTTATGTTTATAAAATTTTGAAAAATTATTCTGGAATAGGATTCGAAATTCTAGGTTCGGTTAAATTATTCTAGAATACCGAATTATTCTGAAATGCCCATCCCTACCCGTGAATCGAACCTTTTACGTAGAATTTGTAACTTGCGTGCGACACCGCTAGGCCATGCTACCCCTTAGGCTATTTAATATATTGGATAATTATAATTTGATATTTGCAGGGAAACGCTACTATAGAGAAAACTTCGGACCATTCTATGACCAACATTCGCATCGGGTCCCGTACTGCAAGCCGTCCAAGTGCGAACGATCAATGGTTCGAAACCCAACCAAGAGAAGGAAGCAATGTTTCAAGTATGTTCAGTTGGAAGACACTGAATCCAAAAACACTTCACTAAAACTTTTCTGAAAATAAAATTTAAGTTGGAAATTATATGAAACACCGATGGAAGTAAACAAAGTGGTTCCCCATCGCTACATTATTGGCTGTTAAAAAAGCTTTGTTGACGGTGCTTAAGATACAGTGTTTCACGACAACTGTCTCAATTTCTACTCGGAAAAATTTATAAGCAAAAAAACTCGGCCAATATTCTTGAGTATCTATGGCTCGACTGTAGGATGATACTTGTATTAAATTGCCGATGTAAGTCTATTATATGAACACAGAGAAGCATTATGGTAGGCCTTGGAAGACTTACTAAAAAAAAAAACGATCTAAAAACCAATACTATGTCTGTAATAGATCGGTGTAACTGTACCTGATAGGTAGTATTTACTATTTGCCTGATGAGCGATCAAACCGCTAAACTTGTAGAATTGGCTTTTAGTAAGTCTTCCAAGGCTTACCATAATATCTCTGCATGTGGGATGATAGTATGTGAAACGAGGTTGCAGGATTTTGCGAAACTTTTACGGTTTTGGTTTTCAGGTCGATTGCTGGATAGCAGACAACATGCGGTGTCTGCAGTTAGTTTGAATATGAAAGGAGATGAAGAACGAATGTGCGTTACCACTCCAGCCTTGGCCAGCCGCCCTGTTCCTCCTCTGTTGCGATATCTCAGCGCGAAACAGGTTGGTTTTGCAGAACCGTTTTTTTATGGAACAAATTTACCTACGGTACCGCATTCCAAAATGGTTATCGTGTTGTATAACGGCGCCGAGACACCTTGTAAGAATGTATACGAACTATAGCCACACTCTCGTTAAACGTTTTTGAATTTTTATTAAACTTTGTGGATCTGCTATTGTTAATTCAACAAAGAATCTTCAATGTACTCGACTACTCTTGTTAGTACGCAGAAGCGTGTAACTGAGCCCATTCCCTCGGCTTACGGCATGGGCAATACAGCTCTGAAGAAACGTATCAGCGGTGGCGAGTCGTTGGTGACGCCGTTTCCGATTTGACCGACCCAAAATTCGAACCCTAGACCTCCCGCACCGATAGCAGTGTTAAAACTAGCGAGCTAACCAAAGTAATTAACAGTGTGTTCACGGAGCTTTGAAAGTGAGTTTGTTGTTAATTAGCGGTCACGAGATTTTCGACCAATGCTTTCAAGCGACTGCTTTCTGCTGCGAATCGAACCCATCGCTAAGGGCTGTGTAGCTCAAGCGCGCCGTCACTTCATAATTATCATTGCATTTTTCTGTTAGGGAATGAATAAACGAAAATGATGAACTCTGAATAATTGCAAGATACTCGATTTCCGTTCAGCTGGACCTTCGAACAGCTTTTTAATGCTTATTACCGCAGTTTTTGGACTGAACAAAAGGTTGCGACTGTGAACGTAGGCCTAGTGATGACGTTTTAGTGATAACGTTGATGTTACTTGCGTTTCTATTAATTCAGTGTTTTCATCACCAAGCATTCCTAACAAGACAAAACCACTGTGAACTTTACCTACTAGTTTTTGCACAGTTTTTTGCGCCGGTAATTAGTATGCTCATTGTTTTTTGTGTCGTTTGTTTTTGGTCGCTCCATGCAATGCTTCTGCCCATTGTGCTTTATCTTCTGTAAATACATTGTTGGCATTACAGTCAGCATCGTCACAAGCCTCGAAAAGAAAGCAACACAAAATTATCGTTGTCCAACTGCTGGATTCAGGAATTTATGGGCAAATTGGGCATCACTCCCCCTTGAAAGTAGCGTGCATCCACCTGTGAACTTTGATAATTGTGGTTTCTGAAAAAACCATAGGGGTAAATTGGGATTCAGCAGCTTCGTGATTTTTTTCATCTCTCTGTTCCACTTAGAAGTGGATATGTCCCGTCCCGTGAAGTATATTTCTAACAAAACTTGTCCATATTTTTTCGAGTAAATATTAGCTCAGCAGTTGAGTAAGCACTTTCCGTCGTTATTTTCAAACCGTTCCTTTTCCATTCCAAATTCGCTGATCCGTTTTCCGAAGATAACGATGGTTCCGAAAATACAGACCGCCATGAAAATGTAAAGAAGGAAATGGTCTATCACCATAGCCACGTATTTCCACTGGTCTTCTTGCTACAAGATTTACAAAAAATTGGGTCTGGTTACAACATCAAGGGTAGAAAAAAAGCTCAAAGCCTCTCCCTAAACTTTTAGTTGCACAATGCAGATAGTAGGCCTAATGCTGTACATTAATACATTGACACTTTTGCTACAGCCTACTCGCAAAGCTGATAAATGAGCATTTTTATATTTTAGCCCCCCCCCCTCAAAAATACTTGGGTACCCCTGATGTACACGAACAAGTTTTATCTCTTACTTTCTGGCTCTCACGTTGATCGCGAAAATAATCAGAAATGAAATTAACTCCATGCGCCGTTTCTCTGACGTCGTTGCCGACCAAGCGAATTCGAAATCCAGAATCTTGTCCAGATATTTCTGCATGAACGAAAATTGTTTTAATCTTGATCGTAGACTACTCGACACTGATTTTGCTGAATCAAAAGTGCTTGATTTCCTTTGAGGTTTCGCACCGTGCAATGCCGAGTGGGAGACCAAAAAATTGTATGCATTGATAAGTTAATGCGTATACTGTTTTGGCGTTTCAAACAAAGTGAACTGGGTGCAATCAAAACTAAGGACGAATATAGGACAAATCCAGAATTTTTTTGTTTTCGGTAGGGAGCCATAAGAACACAAAAACGCCAATTGTTTGCACTTCTGTGCATCTACTCTTAAAGTATCAAAAGACAGTACTAATTCATTAGCTTCAGTGCTGGGATGCGGACAATCGTACCGGTTCTGTAGAACATTTCGCAGAATTTTAAAGTTCAGCGAACCTGCCAACGTTGCTGTTTATACTTGTACTGTACCATTAGTTAAAACAGAACTGGCAAAAGATTTTTTGAATCTCACCACTGATTAATTTGACTAAAAGTTCCAAGAAGATCATGTCCCCTTGGCCCCCAAAGAGAAACAATGCTTAATTACCACTTATGTCGTCACAGAGAGGCGGATACTGCATCGCTGCTTTCTTCTCATCTTCATAAGGATCCATTCGTTTCATGGTGGAACTGAATATAAATTTTGGGAGCCAAATCATAAAAATCTGCAGACAAATTAGCAAAATATTGATTTTTTACAAGAAGATTTTGATTGAAACTTGCTACAGTCAAATCAAAGATTTTATTAATGGAAGCCCAAGTTAGAACCACCTAATATTGGTTACGAACCGTATCCGTATACGTGAAATAGCTTACGTAAGTATTTAGAATACCCTTCAATTTGTAGTCACAATAGATGGATAACACTGCGGTTAACCGATATTCCACATCATACTTTTCATAGTGATATCAGCATCTAAACTTTAAAACCACCCCAAAATCGCATAACTGAATATTAGAAAATCCCTTACAAAACAAATACCGGTACTTAACCTTTTTTACACGATCCGACATAACGTGAGAGGCCGATCCTCTGTAATGAATATTCAATACTGCCACTGTCGTCATAATTGATACACACACCAACACCATAGTGAAGACGATATACTGGCACAGTAATGGAACACCATTTGCTGTTGATGGGACTGCTTCGACTATAAGCATCAAAAGTTAATTAATGTGACACTATCAACGTATTAACATTCTGGAAGGGATGTCTGGTGTTTTTCTGGCCTAAGATTTGTTTTACGATGTACAACCCCAAGCATTGCGGCGTTTTTTTTTATAATTAAACGAATAAACTAGTTAATTGATCGTTACAAAAGCATCAGTTAAACACGTTTCTTAGTTAAACGAGTTGGAAAACCGATCAGTTTTGAGTGACGCATGCAACACTTGTTTTGCGTTTGAGAATAACTCACAAAACACCTGCCGTAACATTTTGACCGACTAAGATCACGAATCTCAAAATAATATCACCAACAAACTCACCGATAACCAGCAAAAACACAATCAGTGACAGTAGAAGAGAGATGCTGAGAGTCATTTTTTCTCCTGCGTCTGATGGAAGATAAAACACTGCGCATGTGAGAAAGGAGAAGAGCATTGTAGGAAACAGGACGTTGATGATCACATAGAGAGGTCGACGTTGGAGGATAAAGTGATAAGTCATATCAATGTAAAAACCTTCAAAAATTAGTCATTAAAATTATAGGTTAAAAAATTTTATCCAAAAAGTATTAAAACGAGAAGAACGTAGGCTACAGTAAGAGACTTAAATTACCGGTATGTTTATTCGATATATTTAAACTACACACAGAGACAGGATAGTAAACTGAAAATTGAATTTTAGCCTTGATTTCAGACAGCGATAACAGTCTTTCACTTGGTTTTTCCAACTTTTGATTTGGGACCAAATTTGTCTTTAACAATTAATGGTTGGGCATAAATTAGAGTAAAAATAGAATGATAAATTTGGGTCACTAATTGAAACGAAAAAGAGTTTTCACATACCAGGACAACATTGATAATCAATGTAATGCTTGTAACACCCATATGACAGGATATTCCATTCTCCACTCTTTTCATAAAAAGAAAAGTCAGGACTTTCACATACGTGATTTCTAAATATGTCAATATATTAATAAATGTTTTTGAGTCACCATTTGCTGCAAAAATATTGCTCTTGTGAAGAGATTCGGTTCCAAGTTAAGCCAAAACATCGACCTAATACTTGACACTAATTGCTTTCTAGCTTGATATTCAGCATTAAAAAGATAACCTTTTGCGGAGTCGAACTCTTAAAATATTCAGCAAAAGTAGGCTTTTTGAGCTTCTATAGGAATCACTTGTATTCGTGAAGGTAGATAATAATGGAAGTCATATTCAGGGGCGCCTAGAGAAATTTTGGGCCGAGGGGCAAAAATTTCGTTTGGGCCCCTTGGTCAGTGGTGCTCCAAAATCAAGCGATGAGCAAAAGAAAAGGTCATAGCGTCCACAGATGTTCAAATTTCGGCCCGAAATCAAAAAAACATTATCGCCTGTGGCAAAGCTAGAAACTTTAAAAGGAGGGGGTCATAATTTCCACATATTTTTCAAGTGTATTTTTTTTCGGCAGAACAAATTTGAAGCTGATTGAGAAAAACAAAAGGGGGCATGCTCCTCCGGAAAAATTTGGAAATTTACGCTGTAATGGCTATTTTAGTGCTTTTTGAATAATTTCAGGCAAATTTTGTTCGAATTTTTTGACCCTTATATTGAGTGCTTCGTCAAATATGACGCATTTTGTTCGCACATTTTCAATTATGCGTGCTTAAGGCGTAAGGCTTATTTGCTATCAAAGAGGATCAAAATTATGGAAAAATTGTATACATCAAAAACATGTTTGAAAATGGCTGGTGGGAGGATGCATACCCCTCATCCTACCCCCCTTGATCCGCCCCTGGCCATAAGCTACGGAAACCATTAAAAGAGTATGGCATATTTCAGTCACTTGGCACCATTGGTTTTGTTATTTTTTACTAAAAAGCAGAGTCAAAAGGGGGGGGGTGCATAGCACAATTGCACCCCCTAAATACACTAGTGGCGTCCGTAGGCCGTAGTTTTGCATTCTATCTTGACAATTCTGAACCCAGGACCCTCTGTGTCTCCGGGCCCATGGGCGATGACCCCTTCTGCCCACCCTCTTGGCGTGCCTGGTCATATTCCTATTTTGGTATACGGGACCCTTCGAGACCCTTTAAAGGTTCAAGACCCAAGGTAAGGATCCTCAGGTCCAAAAGGTTTTAAAATGCGGGCTCAAGTAATTCATTTTTGCAAATGTTTTGTTTTTAAGACTTACGTCACCAATCCATCAGAATTAACCATATCAATTAGTTTGTTATGATCTGTCCAAGGTCCAATTTTCATTGTACAATTTTGAGTGTCGAAAGGAAAATCAGAAACCTGCACAGTAAAAATCAATCAGCAGACATAAAACATGTTGATTAACGCTGGATATTGCTCAGTACTTCACCACTGAAATGAAGCAATGACAACAGCAGGTCGGCGCGTTAATAAAAGACATCGCTTTCGGCGCGGGATGTTCTAGGCTTGATTGTTGAGCCGGTCAAATCGAACACAGCGACCCCAACGGCTCACCACCGCTGCGAGGTTTCTTGGAAGCTGTGTTGGCCAAGCGCTATGCCGCGAAGTAGGGCACTGACACTCGTTACACGCCTCGGTGTAATACCACAAATGTGACGATGATTTGATTTAATGAATCAAATGACAACCGAAGAGACTTAAAATGCAACTTTCTGATTGGCCTATCTGAGTCCTGTAAAAATCTTCAATCGCCGTTCTCTGCAAGGTCGGACAGAATGATGGTTCTGTCTATTTATAATAACTCACGCACACTTGATATTTTACTGCATTGCTCTATGGTATATTGTGTACCCGAGTACACCCCATCACAGTGATACATCCTTGAGTGCACTACAGCCTACCGCCGATTGAAGCTTAAATGATGATCGCAATGATGCTAAATTGACTTAAGATGATGACTTGATTATGATGATGGGGGCATTATCATCGTGCATATGGACTACCTGAATTTCACAAAAACTTTTAAATATAACTGGAGGTCTCCATTCTAAAGTTCCATTGTAATCAACTTTAACTTTGGTAAATTGAGAAACTCCAAAATCCCCATCGGCGCTACAATAACATTGATCGATCAGCTGACCGAGTGGACAGAGCGCCTACTTATGGACCGACAAGCTCGGTGTTCAATCTGGAGTCGGATCAAACTAATGACTTAAAAATTGGTATTCACAGCTTTGCGTTCGGAAGTCAAGTTTAACGAGATTTCTGCGCCGTTCAGTGGCACGACCAGCGGCCTGCAACTCTTTGTTGCTACGAGCGAGCTTGTTATTGCGCTTTCGCCGCATTCTCGTGCCAGAATGATCAAATGCTACTGACACAACTACTACAGTAGCAGTGTAAAAACACTTTGGACCAAATCTTTCTTGAAATAAATCAAATTTTTAAAGCTCAAATGGCCGAGTGGCAAGAGCGTCCTCCTCTGAAACTGTAGGCTCGGGTTTGGTTTTGAGTCGGGTCAAACCAATGACTTTAAAATTGGTATTCACTGCTTTTCTGTTTGACGCTCAGCATTACAGGGACAGTGTAGAAAACAAGCTGACAAGTTCATTTGTTGTGTCGTTGGCAAAGGCACTCAGCGGGATTCCCCTTCTTGATGTGGTAGACAGATGGCCGGCAACTCCTAAGCGAGCTTGTATAGCGCTGGATCGCTTTCTTGTGATTGGAGGATAAATATGCGACTAAATACGAATACAAACTTCTTGAAATCAAAGGACGAGCACATAATTATTTAGACTTTCTTGTTTTTGTGAACAATCACGCCTACAACTCGACGCATTTTTAATCGAGTTAAATTTAAGGAAATTTCGTTTGTCGGAGTTCTAATTTTTCACATTCCGTGTTCAAGCTACTAGATCAGTAAGTTTTACAGAGTTTATGCTAAGTTCAAGCAGTTTTTATTGAGATTAGAGTAAGCTCAAAACTGACTCGCAGCTTTGGTATCGATGAGGAAGATTAGGAAGTAAGTTTGCAGTCTGTAAAGCAAGCTCTTCAATCAAATTAAATGCCAGTGATTTTCGTGTAATTGTTGATATTCTGTGAATAAACATCTGTATATTGTAACGCCCCAATTAAAAACAACGATATCCTCATACTTATTATAGAGGACAAAAATTGGCAGCCATAGATCTTGAGCAGGAATGTGCACAAACTGCAAACCTCCGTATTCATCTGGATTCCATTGTAGCCGCGTGTCATTCCAACGATGAGAAAATAATAATTTTGTTTCTATCTTCTGGCTTACTTCGCTCTAAAAATGAATTTTACATATTTGTGGTTGATCGAAAGAAAAATGGAACACAATTGGAAAAAAAAGAGAAAAAAATTTATTGGCATGACCAAAAGATATGCTTGCAGGTGCAAAGCTTTTCAAGAAATGTAAAGTATTTGAGGCAAAATAACCCCACAGGCTGTAAGACGCGATCACGCTCCGGGCCGACTAATTCAGGCCGAATTCGTTGAAGCCTTGAGCAGGGCCGAAAAAGTCCTCAAGTTTAGTAAGGTCTGAAACGCTTATAGATCTGTGTTAAATTTTTTTTCCTCAAATTAACTTTAAGCTTGGGAAAACCTAAGATTTTGCGCAAAGTCAGAACAGCGATAGCCACTTTACGTCAAAAAAACGCAGTCGTTTATCTGTGCGCTCGGCACTGGGCGAATTTTCTCCAGCCGAGGTCAAAGTCTGAACGAGCCCCGGAAATCTCCTAGGGATTTTGTTCAAATTGAATAAAAAACTCAAATCTTCGTTATACTTGCGGTTTTACGCCGACGTGTGTGTGAGTGGTGAGGGTCGTCTACGCGGCTTAGAGACAGTACAACACAGCTCTTAAAGATACGTCGCAGCGGTGACAAGCCGTTGGCGACCCTGTGTCGCATATGACCAGACCAGCAATCAAACTCAAAACCTTAATGGGTGATTGCTTTTGATTCAATGGAATGGCAGTTCTGCATAGAATCAAATAAAATGACCTCGGAAGCAACAGACTGACGCAATTTCGGAAAATGTGGAAAATTTGTTATAAGCGTTACAGAAGATGTTCAACACTTGTGAGTTTCAACGTACCACGTCCAAAATTTGATTGAAATACAACCGAAAATTCACTTTAACGATATCCGAGTAATTTTGAGCTGGTCGAATTCTTTTATCGTACACTTCTTCGTTAAGCAAATCTTCTGTGAGTTTATCCGGAGGATGACCGAAGGAATAATTTGCCAAAAGCCCAAAGATGATCGAAATTCTACATTTATCATAGTTACTGGTTTATCAAAATAAAACTAAGCTGTGGGTGCCAACAACCACTTGCAACTAACCAATTGAGATGGCTTTACACATATCACAACAAAACAAAATCAGGTAGTTTTTTGTTAGATTCGTCAAATCTTCATCATACTGGGGGTATTACGCCGAAGCGTGAAACGAGTGGTGGGGCCCATTTCCGGGCTGCTAACGCCTGGACAACACCCACAAATGTCGCAATGGTGGCGAGTCATTCGCACACTGTGCGATTTGACCTGCCCGAGAATTAAACCCACGACCTCCCGCGCAAATGGTGTTGTCTTTAACAACTACACCAACTGGCTCCTGTGTGATTGGTTGATTTGCAAAAACGAATAAAAAATAAGCTACAAAAGAAAGAGTTAAAGGAAGTTATGCAAATTCCCACAGGAAAGAACACGAACACTGTTTGCACATTTGTATAAACAAAGATCACTTTTACCTTGTCAAGTTTCTGAATTGCTTCATTTTCTCTGTAATTTCATACGATTAATCATGTATTAATTTGAAGATCGCAGCAATGCAAATATTTAACAAAATTGAGTAATCCTAAAAACACCTAAAAAAATAAAACAATCCATTATAACTACCAATTTTCCTGAACGACAACACAGAATTTCTTAATTTCAAACGTAACTACAATACTGTGCAATGTGAAAGTTATGCATCGGTGCTGCAATTTTAAAAACATAAAACGCAAGGGAACACACTCATTCGTATTCTAGCAGTGCATTTTTTAAATGCTTATAATTGTTGCAACTAAAGAAAATTTTTGGCATACTTCGGTAATGTCTTACTCCTCACAGATGAGTTGACCGCCTGTGCCAGCGTGTTCAAATGACATTGATGTTTATCGAATCCAGCAAGTTACCACTCATCAACAAAATTGAAAACTTTATGCATCAAACATGACAAATATTAATAAAGACAATTCAGAGTGGTTCAAATAATTCATTTTCAGCACAGTAATTTAACCGGAAAATGATATGCTTGATCACAATGGTATAAATTTTACCAGTTTTTTATTACGCTACAAGTTACACAAGAACAGAGGTGGCGTGCAACTTAAACATTTGTTAGGGGCAGGGGGTTGCAGGGGGGTGGCTACGACGCTAACATACAATAAACCGTTTTCATACAATGCAAAGATATATATATTTTCCATCGCATTTGATAATGATGAAAATTAACAAAAGACAAAATCAGTGCCGAAACTAGCGCCCCCCAAACCCCCCAACCGGGGGGGGGGCGCACAAAAAGGGGGCCCCGTAAATAGCCAGTACGTAGTACTATTTACTCAACGTATAATAAAGGTGCCTTAAACAGGCCTACTCTAAGATTCAATACATTTTTTGTCCTTACTCGCGCGATGTGGAGCCCCCATACCATATTTATGCTTTTGGCCATGGGGGGCCCCTGCAAATTTTTCGAAAAATAGCAGTCGCAAAACTAGCAAACAAACGTTTAGTAGCATACCAAGGGCCCCTCATCCTCAAGTGAAAGGCGCAAAAATGAGCCTGAATAACGTTGTTTCTTTTGATTTTGATTGATTGATTGATTTCGTTATCTTTATCCTCCTATCACGAGAAAGCGGCGGAGGTGCTATGCGTAGGACGAATCCAGACTCGCTTAGGAGTTGCCTTCGTTTCCAAGTTTTCCGGCTGAATTTTCTTCTGACTTCTTTAATTTGCTGCTTGCCAGATTGCACCAAGCAGAGACAATCATCGTGAAGCATTTTATTCAAGGACGCAACAACAAGACTAGGTTGGGAGTTGAACCATTAACCTTGCGATCATGGTCGTGGTAAAAACGACGCTTCAAACCACTGCGCTACACTTCTTCGCATAGGTAGCGAAATGTTAGAGTAGGGTTTGCTTGCAGCATTGTTTTAGTGGGTTTGGAAGAGACCTAGTAAAACAGACTACTAAACCTTGTTAAAACTGAGGAATTTTGAAGGCTCAAAACGCACAAAAAGCCTCCAAAATATGGTCAAATTTCGCAAAATTTTCTGGGGAGGCATGCCCCAAGACCCCCTAGCTTGGCATTGCCCCTTAGGGCCTCGTTTTTTTGTATCACCATCCAAGAAAAATTTTTTAGGGGGCCCCGAAAGATGATTTCGGGGGGGGGCCGCATTGCTTAGTTTCGGTCCTGGACAAAATGCTATGATAAAGATTCCACAGTGAGCTATGATATGATATGATATGCTATGATAAAGATTTGTCAGCGACATGGCCTAGCGGTACCGCGCGCAGGTGACAGATCCTACGTGACGGGTTCGATTCGCGGCTGGAGCCGATCGCAATTGACATATTTAACGGGTGGCTGCTGACTCGAAGAGCGCAAGCTCACTTCGCAGTCTCCCTCAATTACCGTTGAATTTTCTGTTCAATTTAATTGACTCAGTGTGAACAATACTGTAATTTTTACTTCGGTTATTGCTTTAACGTTACTTCAGTATTTGTTGCATGCATAAACCAACAATGTTGATTTGAAAACAAGTTTGGCAAAAAAGAAATTGATTTGTAGTTAAATGCAGTTAAGTAAACATTCTCCGCTGTTGCTTGCAAATCTTTCTTTCTCCATTCCATATTCCCGGAGTCGCTTTCCAAAAATAAAGACAGTTCCAAAGATACATACAGCCATGAAAATATACAGCAGGAAATGATCTATTACCATAGCTACGTATTTCCATTGGTCTTCTTCCTAAAACATGTAAAATACCATTTAAAATTTAGGCTAAAGCTGTAGTAGACAAGGTCGTCTTCGACGTTGGCCCGAGCATCCACTGTGGATTAAGTGCAAGCAAAACTGAGGCCGACTGTCTGCCGACTGTCTATCCTTTCACCATCCCAGGTTGATGCACAAAACCGAATCAGATGCTAGCAGTGATGCGGCTGCGCTAGCATCTACTATTATCATCAGACCTAGTAACAGATCTAGTATTCTACTTGGTACGATGTAGCCTACGTATTAGGCAAATGGAGATAAAACGATCTGTTGTTCGGCGTCAAACATCCGTTTTGGATCTGGTTGCACTTGGCTTTACAAACACAGCCAAAATCCAATCCATAGGCTACCACTACCTGAGACTTTAGTTGTACATCTAATGTTAAATGCACATCGCTATTGCGATATGCATACATTCAACTCTCGATATAACGAACTTCAGGGGCCCGCAGAAAAAGCTCGGTATACAGTCAACTCTCGATACAACGTACCTTTGATATAACGAACTACACGATATAACAAACCTATTCAGAAGTCCTGATTTTCTTAGCTATGGCTTTTGGCGTACCTTCGATATAACGAACTCTTGATATAAAGAAATTTTTCTGCGGGCCCCTGAAGTTCGTTATATCGAAGGTATGCCAAAAGCCATAGCTAAGGAAATCGGTACTTCTAAACTGTTTCGTTATATCGTGTAGTTCGTTATATCAAAGGTACGTTATATCGAGAGTTGACTGTATATCAGTGTTTCTCAACGTGGGCCCTCAGGCCCATTTGTGGGCCCGAGGATTTTTGAAATGGGCCTGAAGTTTTCATTGGGCCTATATTAGGTCACAAGAAAAGTGCATAGCTGAAATTTACAATTTATCTGCTAAAATAAATTTATGATATGAACTTAGGCTCAAATAAGTACAAACCAATTATACAACATAATTGGTTTTTTCGCAAATGCGTTTTTATGAATAAAAATTTTATAATTTCTTATCTTATCAGGTTAACGTTAAAGTGTCTTGATATCTTAATGACGCGCATATTACTTTTATGATGTTTTAGATGCTGGTTTTTCCGCGATTGGTAATTCCACGTGGCTAGAGAGTAAAGCAGATGGGATCGAGTGCCAAAAAGCAGGCGTTTTGTTTTGCATAATTTAAGTGATCTATAACGGAAGCAGATTGATTGTAGTTAAAGAAGCAATTAAGTTGTTTTTTTTAACAAACAAGAGTAAGGGAAAAAGTAGAGAAGACGTACGATAACTACAGTTACGACGAAGAGAAGAAGAAACAACAGCGAGCCAAGTTTACTAACTTGTAACGATGTTAAAACATTTTATGAGATTGGAAATTTGTGTTAAAAGTTTTGTGGGTCGCAAAAAATTTTTGACACTGAAAATGGGCCTCAAAAAAAGAAAGGTTGAAAACCACTGCTGTATATGCATATATGTACATCAAAAATCAAATCAAATCTTCATTATACTCGCCGTATTAAGCCGAAGCGTGTAACGAGTTGCGGGGCCCATTTCCGCGGCTTAGCGCCTGGGCAACACAGCTCCGAAGAAACGTCGCAACGGTGGCGAGTCGTTGGCGACACTGTGTCGATTTGACCGGCCCGGGAATCGAACCCCAGACCTCCCGCACCGATAGCGTGCGCTTTGTATGCAGCTTTTTTTTTTGTTCAAGTAATAAGTTTCAACAGGCTATCATTCGCATTTTGTATGCTCTAATAAAGCAATGTTTTTTTTCTTACTTTTTGGCCATCTCGTTGGTCTCTGAAATATTGCGACACAAAATTGACTCCATCTGCTGCTTGTCTGACGTCATTGCCGACCAAATGCTTGCGAATGCTTTCATCCAGGCCGGAGAAGTCTAAACACATTAGTTCAAGATAAAAATGTTTACTCTATCCGTCGAAACAGAGGTGGGGGACATTATATTTTACTTTCAAGAATTTTCGGTGATTGCGCTGATACACTGAGGCCGCGATGCAAATATAAAATAAAAAAAATTATTTTACTTATGCTTTGCAAAAATTTTCGCAATTTCAATTTGCAATGGAAAAACTCTGGGGAAGTAATATACAGTAAGAATAAAATTTTCTTTTGTAAATAGTATCAACATTTTCAAGTAGTATCAGCATATATACAGTAGATGAGCATTGAGACAACTCAGATAAGACATCCAACAACCATTAGGAGAAACGTTCAATCCTTACCACTTATGTCGTCACAAAGAGGCGGATACTTCATCGCTGCATTCTTTTCATCTTCATAAGGATCCATTCGCTTCATGGAAGAACTGAAGATGAACTTTGGGAGCCAAACCATGAAAATCTGCGAAAATGTGTCGTAATCTTTGTTTAAAAAAAACTATATAGTTCTGGAAGGCTATAAAATGCCAACTAGTTTTGTCATTTTGAAAACAAAACAAAAATTGCCGGTATCACCAAAAATAATACCAGAAACACCGATGATATTGGCCGGGTGAATAAAAACAGATTTAAAAGCTTCGGCAAGACGGCAAGGTTTGCTTGTGGTGTGGTTGGGAATTGGCTCTTAACCTTAGAAAGATTTAGCCTACCTTTAAATGCTTTAGGTGCAGTGACCATGCTTCTTTTAATTTTTAAATTTATTGTAGGGTTGTATATTGCATGCTTTAACGGTTCGCGTTTTGTCGCTGTTACCTTTTTTTCGGCCGAATGTCGTGATATGCGTTGTTTCTATGTACTTTGATGGTCGTTGAATAAAACACACTACTACTACTACTACTACATAAATTGTGACCCCCTGTTGACTGCACAATATCCACAACGACAAATATTTAAAAATATTCTTTCGTCAATGCAACGTCTTAATTTGATATCAGCAGCAATGGCAAAAACTTACTTTTTTTTCATTCATTTATCTTCATGATACTTGCTCCGCACCCTCACGAGTGTCTTAAGCTCGGGTTTTTAATCTTTGTAATTAAGCAGCCTACCTACGAACTTAAAATACTTAAAGTCGTTGCTTGATTCGCCTGTGTATGGATCCTTTGAGCTGCAAAACTAAGCTGGACTTGTGACATAACTGGAATATTTCGTATCTGCTACTTCAAATTATTTGAGAAAACGAACTTTAAAGAGTTTGTTGTTTCATTTTCGATCGCAATTAATGGTTTTCCTTCTTGTATTTATGCGGTTTTGATTACTGAAAATAAAAAGAATTGTGCTGTGTGTAAACAACATTTTTGCTTTAGCTATGACGTAGCGTAGGCCCATTAGAATTTATTGAGAATCTCTTTCGCGTTCGCTCAAAAAAAGAAAAAATGAGCCAAAGGCTAAGAAAAACTGGTTTAAAATAACAGTTCCTGTTTTCAGGCTCAGCGCGATTAACGTTTCAACTTAGCTGATACGATACAGGCTACTCGGGTTAAGATAACTGCAATCAACTGAAGTACACAGCAATTTCAGCAGCAGAAGACTTGAGTTGAACTCAGATTCCAAAAATAAGAAATTTAAGGTTGGTTTCGAGGACAGAAAGTTGCAATATACTAGAATTAGCCTAAAGGGCACGCTCGTTGCTGCTTGTCTTCGAAAATGCAGAAACAGTTATTCAGCTTTAACAAATAAAAGCGAAAATAAGCATGTGGAGAAGCATATTTACGAAATAAGTCGTCAATTTTTGGAAATCAAACTGCCTCACAATCCTTAATAAAAGTAATAGAGCCAGTGTAAATGGAATTAATCTATTTGGATATCATTGTCTGTAATGCACGAATCATAATGGTGCGATCACACTTACTGAGGCGTAATGCCTTTGAGAGATTGTGCAGATTTATCTTATTATGACATCACATCCGCACAAGGTCATTGAGACGTGATGTCATGATAAGATAAATCTGCTCAAAGTCTCAGATAACTGAGATAAGGTGATCGCATCTTTACGATTATAGACTATATTGGCCGTACTCATCTTAAGAGATTTTGTACTAGTCTAATTTGTAAAGATCCAAATTTTATTTTCGAAAATGTAGTCGTTTTCGTACATTTGTGACTTTACGAGATTTTTCAGAGAAACAGTTAGCTTTTTAAAGTTGAAATTAATGAGATAATTTGTGCACAAAGTTGGCAAAATAACGATTCAAAACATGATAAAAACCGAATTCAGTGAAAACACAATGTGAAAATATAAAAAACGTGCATCAATCAAATACTAAATAGAAGTGCAAGACTTATTTTCAGCTCCGACTTGACCAGCACGAATGAAAGTTGGCAATGATTGATAGCTTGATTTGATACTGCATGAAACGTTGCGTGTGTTGTTCAATCATAATTATTACCGCGTGCAGCAAGAAAAATATTATCGCGTTGCGAACAGTACGCAATCCAAATGACGTCATAGAAGCAGTTACATCGACTGCTGAAGTTTCATTTTGGCCACAAACCAGCACGGCCTAAGGAAGTTTATTCCAGTGCTTTGCGGCTTAACTCTTGGTTTTCAACATTTTATTAAGCGCTTTCTTTGCGTGCTGGCTTCGTGAGGTAATGATGTTAGACAGAGTGACGCAACTCTAAAAATGACGTTGCCATTTCGTTTGAAACGCGAAACTTAAGTTTCGTTTGTATTGCGTAAAATTGAATACGCTGCAGGGTAGTAGATACGGTCAGTTTTAAGCAAGGTTATGGTTTTTATTGATACTGCTTTTCGATAGTGAAAACTACTAGGCAATGTACGTCTTAGTAACTCTGTAGTAAATTTGAACTTAGTCATTTCCAGGTTGTATCTTTAAGGAAAAATGGCGTCTGATTATCTAATTTCGGGAGAGCACAACATTCCGATCGGTGTTATCCCGATCAGAAAGTTTATGGCTTGCCTTCCTGTGGGTTTTCGACGAGGCTCCGATGGTAAAATGCACCACGATCCCGACAGAGTAAACTTGTTTTTGTGCTCAAAAGAAGGGAAGTTGTTTGCAAATGCGCACAGGAAAGTTGTCAAGGTTAATGGAGATGAAGATTTTGCTGTGATGAAGCGGAGGTTGCTTACATTGCCAATTTTTCTCAATGTCAGCCTCAAGGAACGATACGTTGAGCATTACATTGTTGCAAAAAGAACAATTATTACCTGGATGCACGTGATGGTTTGCATTACTCCAAAGAATCCTGTGATCAAAGCTCAACTGGAGCAACAATTTGCTGAATGTGAGAAGCTTTTAGGGGAAGGGAAAAACTTTAGCTTGGAGATTAAAGTCGGGCAGATTTTAAAAGACTGGTACGCCCAAAGTAGAGACAGAACCTTTGCTTCCTATTACAGCTACGGCTCAACTATTTGCGTCACCAACTTCTCCCAGCGATGCAGTATGTGTTATCACCCTCTTGTATGGTTTGTGCCTATTACATGGGTTCTTGGACCTCCCTACTTAATCTATCGAGCTGTGAAATGCAATGATGTCATAACAGAGCTTTCTGCTATTGTTACTCTCATGAAAGAAGGGCCGCGCGTTATTGTGCAAAACACATCCGTTGCCCCCCCAAATCCTCCACATTATGTGCAATCATACACCGGCCAACCGCCACCCCAACCAAACCCAATACCCCAGATTCAGATGGCTCCTTACAATTCTGTTGAAAACAGCCAAGTTGCTCCAGCACAAGCCACTGAAGCATTTCAAAATACTCAGAAGCATGAAGATGATGAACCTTTGATAGTGGCTTGAATTACATTGTAGCCGCTGCAGCGCCTTTGCTTCTTGTGAAGAATTGTATATAATGAAGCATTAAAAATCTGTGGACAAAACCAAGACGTTGTAAAACTTAGTTCTGCCTATAACTTCTGGTAAAACTTTAGCAGGATTTGCATTGTTGCTTGTTGGGCTAACCGTCTTTGAAAGCTACTGCGTTGAATGCTTTTCTTGTACGAGATTTATTTCATAATTTTTTTACCAAAGAGGGAGAGGGTATTATGTTTTTCATTCTTCCGTCATGAAAACGCGGCAAAGACGCTTTAAAGAAAGCAAAAAGTGGCTTGTTAATTTTGCTTCAACAACATGCTGCCAGAAAAAAAATATTGTTTTCCAAGGCCAACAGAAAAACCCTGGCAATAGTTATGTTAATGCTTTGCAATCATAACTGTTGTAAAAACGAGCAAGAATTCAAATTTGGGGAAAAACTGGGCAGCTTGGATTAATATTGCTTGTCCCAAAACGGCATAACCCAAGCCTAGAGTCGAATAGTTTGGCTTTAGTTAGGTGTTTGAAGAATATTTATCTCCTGTTTAATTTTTTAGTTTTCTATGACTTAAACACAACTCAACTTCTGTAGCGCACTACTCTCAAGATTCTTTCAAGTTCATCTATATTGCTCCGGAAATTCGGAATTGGAACATCATTGCTAGTGACGATGCCACAGTTTTCCTAAACTTTATGCTGCTGATAAAATGTAGAAACCTTCATAACAATTGCGTCATCAAACGTAACTCTATGTACTGTAATACAGTATACTGATTACTATTTCACATAACGCCAGTGAATCATTCGGCATGCATATATAATCTTTAGTGCTTGCTTGCACATTTTCGTGGCAATAATGTACATGTTTGTATTAAATTATTTGTGATGTATATTTAGCTGCTTGAAACGTTTTGCTGGTAGGCCTAACGACATTTTCAAAGAACAAACTCAGATAAAAAATGACGACTTAGTGAGACAGCTTGAAACCTAACACAGCAAATGTGGGACGAGAATAGCTTAAGGAGGAAAAAGGCCACACTAACTTTTGTAACTAAACGTTTTGACGACATAGGTTCAGCTGTCATCATCAGCTGTGTATGCAAGGTAAAGTTTTTGGATTTCTTTTTCTTCCTTAAACTTTAGTTTGTAAAACATATTTTACAAACCATACAAAATAAGTAAGGCGCAGTGCAGGCCACAAAAAAGTTCATACAAAATATGCGAAAAACTATCAAACTTCCGAATAATGATAGTTGCTTATTCATGCTTTTTACCTTTTTTACTCGATCAGACATAACGTGAGTGGCAGGTCCTCTGTAATGAATATTCAATACTGCCACTGTCGTCATAATGGATACACACACCAACACCATAGTGAAGACGATATACTGACACAGTAGTGGGACACCATTTGCTGTTGATGGGACGGCTTCAACTAAAATTATATGCTGATTGTTTTGAAGTTTATTTTTTCATACGAGGCACACGCTTATTTGCTCGTCCTTTGTTGAACAGGGCCACCACGTGGGTAGACTACATAGCCCCATTGGAAATTTATCCTACTTTTTTTTACAACGGAGCTGCGGATATTATGTTACCAGCCCGCCTAGGGGTTGCCTATCAACTGTTTAACACTTATAACATGGGAGAATCCCGTTAAAGCAATCCCAAGGGCACAACAAGCGAATTTGACGGCTTTTATTTCACACAGTCCTTTTAATGCTTGAACGATAAGAAGCTGTGAGAACTTATTCTTTAATTAATTGGTTTGACCGGACTTGGATTGGAGCCCAGAGTCCGGCGCTTCCAAAGCAAACGCTCTATCCACTTCAGCGATTTGTTATAAAGTTAACGGGTAAAAACATAAAAGCATCACATTTGCGTAATCCAAGAGAAAGTAGCTAATGGCTGATATTCAACTTTGTTTCGGCCTTTTAGGTCTTATCAGATCGGTAGTTTTAACAGTAAATAACACGAATCAGGTAGAAGTTCATTGAATAAAAAGCTGACAAACTCACCGATAACCAGCAAGAACACAATCAGTGATAAAAGAAGCGAAATGCTGAGCGTCATTTTTTCTCCTGCATCCGATGGAAGATAAAAAACCGCGCAGGTGAGAAAAGAAAAAAGCATTGTGGGAAACAAGATGTTGATGATCAGATAAAGTGGTCTGCGTTGGAGGATAAAATGGTAGGTGAGGTCAATGTACACTTCATCTGGTCAAAAACAAAGCAACGGACAAAAAAAGCAAAACCGATTTTCATAAAACTAAACATTTGCATCAGAATGTCTATACGCCAAGAATTCTTAAAACCACAGCGACCAATGCTTAAAACTTAAATCAGCTTAAGCTCTGCCGTGTTTATCGACTTCATAAACTAATAGCAACCTAAAAGATATTTTCATAAATTTGAAATAACAGCAGTTCTAGCCTACACTTCCGAAAAATCGAACGGAAGTTTTGCTTCACCATTGTTTTTTCGATGATGCTACTGACGCTATTACATTGTTTGGTTTAACTCCTACGCGTGCGAGCGGATTATTTGCAAACAAAAGGCTACTTAGCTGCTAGTGCAAATAAAGCAAGCATCCGAAAGCGTAGACTGCAGAATTATAAGCATTTTATAACCTTTCCATTATCTTCTATTGCGTACAAACACCAAAACTTTTTATCTTGTATTTTTTATGCGATAATCGTTTCAATATTTTTTTCTTTATGTGGATCTGTTATTTTTGGAACATCTATTAAAAGTTTGGAAGCCTTCTTTTAATGATTTTTTGTCGCCGTCTTTGAGCTTAAGTCTGCCTTCTATCATCACAACAGTCAATGTCAATTAGAAACTGTTTTTTTTTTTCTTTTTTTGGTCATTTGTCGGTCATTAACTGAATTTTTTTGGCAATGACCGAATTTTTTTAGGCCAGTTTGCTCATAGTGACCGAAAAAAATTCCCCTAAAAAAATTGCTACTATTTTTAGCATTTTTTGCTTTAAATCGTATTTGAAACTTTTGAATAAATATGACGTAAATCAGGACACCAAAAACTTCTTCAAATTGTGACACCAAAAATTCAATTGTGATGCAGAAAGTCCTTTGGCCATTGGAGCCACTTAAATTGGACACGTGTATGGGGCGCCGTTTGGAAAAAACTATTCGTTTTGTGAACCATGTTTTTTGAGCTTATTTAGACCATAGTTTGTCCGATATGTATATTGGAAATGTTCTACTTTTATATCGGACAAAATGTACTCTAAGTCGGACCAAAATACACGCGCAAAATTAGTCGGAGAAAATCGTTTTTTTTTTCAAACGGCGCGCCACATGCCGTTTGGAAAAAAACGATTTTGTGACCCTTGTTTTTCGAGCTTGTTTGGACTATAATTAGTCGATATATACATCGGAAATATCCGACTTATATATCGGACAAATTGTGCTCTAAGTCGGATCAAAAAACACACGCAAAACAAGTCGGATATTTCCGACTTATATATCGGACAAATTCGCCGTTTGGAAAAAAACTACACGTTTTGTGAACCATATTTTTTGAGCTTATTTAGACCATAATTTGTCCGATATGTATGGGGCGCCATTCGGAAAAAACTATACGTTTTGTGAACCATGCTTTTTGAGTCTAAACAAGCTCGAAAAACAAGGGTCACAAAATCGTTTTTTTTTTCAAACGGCATGTGGCGCGCCGTTTGAAAAAAAACGATTTTCTCCGACTTATTTTGCGCGTGTATTTTGGTCCGACTTTAAGAGTACATTTTGTCCGATATAAAAGTAGAACATTTCCAATACACATATCGGACAAACTATGGTCTAAATAAGCTCAAAAAACATGGTTCACAAAACGAATAGTTTTTTTCCAAACGGCGCCCCATACACGTGACCAGGTTACTTAATTGTTTACTTGCAATAATACCAGGTGACCCTGACGATGAATAAAAATAATTTATTTCCACGAGCTTCAGAGGAAAAATGTCTTCTTCATTTGGTAATGATGGCCACTATCAGGGATGGATCTAGAGGGAGGATGTCGGGGATGCATACCCTCACCAGCCGTTTTCAACAACGTTTTTGGTGAACACAATTTTTCTATAATTTCGAACCTCTTCGATAACAATAAGCCTTACGCCTTAGGCACGATAAATCGAAATGTGCGGACAAAACGCTTTGCTTTTGGGTGAAGCACATCAGAACTACAAGGGAAAAAATTAAACAAAAATTGCTCAAAACGCACTAAAGTGACCATTGCATTGAGTAAATTTTCAAAAATTTTCCGGGGGAGCATGCCCCCGGACCTCTCTGTAGAGCGTTTTTATTCCACAATTTGGTGTCCCCGAAAAAATTTCAGAGTGCTTATTTACGCTCCTTTCCAGGTTTAAACGTTTAAACGCCTGTGTATTTAGTTAACAAAAAATATCAAATCTTCATGATACTCACGGTATTATGCAGAAGCTCGTAACGAGTGGCGTATAGCCCATTTCCGCGGCATAGCACCTGGGTATAATACAGAAACGTCGCAGCGGTGGCGAGTCGTTGGCGACGCTGTGTTCGATTTGGCCGACCCGAGAATCGAACCTCAGACTTGCCATGTAGTGGTTACTACGCCAACCGGCAGGTTGTATTTAGTTTTCCTGGATCCGCACCAAAATTTTCTGGATCCGCTTTTGGCCATTATTACAAGTAATGACATAAACTGTCTTGACTATCCAAAGTAACTAATTATTTGTTTTTACCGCACCGGGTTGTCGAATCTCCAATTTCAGAGATCGTACGCAGGGGCGGATCCAGGGGGGTGCATCCCCCCACCAGCCATTTTTAAACATGTTTTTGATGAACTCAATTTTTTCGTAATTTCGAACCTTTTCGATAACAACCAAAAATGTACGAACAAAATATATCATGTTTGGTGAAACACTCAGAATTAGGGGCAAAAAATTTAAATAAAATTTGCCTGAAAATTGTTTAAAAAGTGTTAAAATGGCCACTACAGTATATGAATTTTTAAAAATTTTCCGGGGCAGTATGCCCCTTAACTCCCTAGGCCTTTTTCATTCTCAATATGCTTCAAACTAATTCTGCCAGAAAACACTACGCTTGAAAATATGTCGAAGTGTGGTGCTCCCTCCCTGAAAAAGTTTCTGAACACGCCGCAGACATGAAAACATTTTTCGAAGGGCGTAGTTACGCCTTTTTTGGTGTTTGGGTCTAACGTCTTTGTATTTAGTTAACATTTAACCTAATTCAAAATTTCACCCCCTCCCCCACCAAAATTTTCTGGATCCGTTCTTGATCGTACGTACCTTGTTTTATAACTTCAATAAACTTCGTTGTTTAAGGAACTATTGAAAAATATGTTTTTTACACTTAGTTAAAATATGACCAAAAAAGAATTGAAGTGACCGAAAAAATTTCTGCAAGATTAGCTAAAACTGACAAATGACCGAAACAAAATTAAAAAAAAAAAACAGGTTAGAGATATCTTGGCGAACATCAGGGGTTTAGTGGCTTTATCAGAACGCCAAACGTGCTATAATTTGGGTGTCGAAGGCGGATCAAGTAGCGTTGCAAACCCCAACCGTGTTGTTCTTAGCCACTGAGCAATAGCAAAGCATGCCGGCTACGAAAAATTTTCTTTAAAAACGGAGCTGAAACAGCGGGAGCTCCTATTGTTTTCTCAGGCCTATTAAGATATACCTTGTAAACCTTTATCGTTTTCTTTGTGGAAAAATCGGGTCTAAGTGCGGATAAGCTTCTTTACTTCAGCCCTTCTGAGGAAATTTCTGTGCATGCGATACAATATTCTCAAACTTACCAGGGCAACATTCGTAAGAGACGTAATGTTTGTAACAACCAACCGATAATATATTCCATTCTCCACTCAATTCATAAGATGTCAAGTCAGGGTGTTCACAAATGTGGTTTCTGAAGTTAAAATATAGGCAGTGGCAATTTGTACGGGCCCATACAAATAAGCGCTTGGTTTCTATTATTATCCCTTTGCGCTCTCCTGATTGTACGAGAGCGTGACGAAGTAATAAAATAAACCAAAGTCACAAATGTTACGGGCCCGTAAAAATAGCCACTTCTTAAAATATATGTTAAACAGAAACTTAGTCCGAAAAAAGTTTCCACTAAAAACCTCTATCCTTTTATGTTAATTATACCGTTAAATCATGACAAAAAGCTTCAAACTTGTGCGTGACGCAGAATAAGTGTATGAATATATATTAAACAAAAAGCTTCAAGAAGATTTTAAAACAGACAAAAAATAGCTCTACAAGTTATCCCTTACGCAACAAGCCCATCTGAATTGACCATGTCGATAAGTGTGCTGTGGTCAGTCCACGGACCAATTTTCATTGTGCAATTTTGGGTGTCAAAAGGAAAGTCAGCAACCTGACAAAATACGAAGCTCGATTTCAAAATATAGTGTAGTAACGTTAACCAGGCGTGTAAATTAATCACCGTAAATCTTTATTGCAGCAATCCAAAATCGAACTTAAGAATTTACAACAAACTTATCTAAGCAAAATAAATAATTTATTTTGAACTTTGAAGCATCAAAAAAAATCAAGTCTTCATCAGACTCGTCTGTTACGCCGAAGCAAGGTCCATTTCCGCTGCTGAGCGCCTGGGCAACACAGAAATATCGCATCGGTGACGAGTCGTTGGCGATAGTGTCCAATTAGACCGACCCGAGAATTCAACCCACGACCTCCCGCACCGATAGCGATGTCTTTAACCACTACGCTAACTGGACGGTCGATTTAAAACATGTTACCGAAAAAAAATGAACATTTGCCCCCATGTCACCACAGCAAGCAAAAGGTGCTAACTTCTTGAAAAGCACCAACTTTTACCTGAATTTCACAAAAACTTTTGAAGATTACCGGAGGTCTCCATTCTAGAATTCCATTGTAATCAACTTTGATTTTTGTGAATTGCGAAACACCGAAATCTCCGTCGGCACTGCAGAAATGTGCGAGATGCAATAATAACGAAAAACGTATTTTTAATTAAACTGACCAAACTAGTAAGTAATAACCAGCAAAGCAAGCTCGCGCATTACGCAAGCAACCAAGCATAGTACATTCATCTGCCCATCAAAATGCATCGACTCAAAATGCAAAATCTTCGACTGTAGAGCAAGCGCGTTGACAGCAGAACAAAAGTACAAACGCAGACCTGCCATGATTTGCTTTCCTCACAGGGAAAGAAACATCACAAGCAAAAAGTTCAACTTCAATTTTTAAAAAGAGATATAAGACTATTTCTTGTTTTTTTTTCGGCAGCCCATACACACGAGCGGTATTCTTCAAAAATTGCACTTAAAAAAATCTTTGTTGAAATTATGACTTTTCTTGAAGTTCGCAAATTTTCAGTAATCTTACTTGTTATATAACACAAAGACTGGAAACCAGAGTTGTTCTGCTGGAATATGTAATGTTTTAATTCCGCCATAATCATCTGGATTCCATGTTAGCCGCGGTTCCTCCCAAATATGCGAAAGAAATAATTTCGTTTCGATCTTCTGACTAACTTCGCTCTACAATAAACTCGATTAAAGCGGTTGTAGTTTTGAAAAAGTACTATTTTGATGGGCATCCGCCGTGGGAGAAGCAAAGAAATAACTCTTGTTGCCTCTATCTTTAATTGATCACCCACTAATAATTACGATCTGAAAATTAAATTTTTCTTCAATGTTGTCACAAAGCAGCATATTGGCGTAGTGATTAAAAGCTTGGTTATCGATGCGGTAGGTATGGGGTTCGCTTCTCGGTAAGGTCAAACCGGACGCATATTTATGTAATGTACCCAACACCAGCAGAAGTTACATTCTTATTCTATTCTATTATCTTCCCGAACCCGATTGTTGACCACATGTCACAAGCGAAGCCGCGAAGAGAATCGAACCCAAAACTAGGGCAGCGCTTCTCGCTCTACGCTTCGTTCTAAGTCATCAAGCTATAGAGAGGTCGTGGTTTTTCAGCAAATAATGGCATTTATAAACCCACGCTTCGTCAGAAAAAAGCTAGGTTCTGCAGGAGTTGGGTACTTTACATAAAAATGCAAACCGAACGGAGTGTCGCAGACTGCTCGCCTCCCTTGAAACTTTTGTTTAAAGTTGTGTTGCTCCAGTAAAATTTCTCCAACAGCAAATCTAAAATCGCGAAGAAAAGCCCTGCATCTTGATGCAGGCTTTGGCATGATACCACTACTATATTGAATTATTGAATTATGTTACCACAAAATGAAGTTAAAGATTGGTAAAGCCTAAAACAAATATTTGACTTTCATTCTCCATCGGTTTCAGTAAAAAACTGTTCGTCTCCTCTGTAAAAACGAACAGCACATACCACGTCTAAAATCTGATTAAGGTAGAGTTTGAACTTCACATTGACAGTGTGATTATAGAGAACGGCTGGTCGAATTTTGCTGTCGTATGTTTCCATCAGCTTGACCGACAACTGACTTTGCTTTTCGATCATGGAACATTTTCCAATTGATGTAATCCAAAGCATCAGCGGTAGCAGAACCCTGCTAGTACTGAAATTAGCAGTTACATGTAAACGCCGAGAAATCACACGCATGGAGCTCACTGAGTTAAAAATTGAACGAATTAAACCAATTGTTAAAAGATGGTGCTGGGTACTACAGTACCAGCCTACACTAAATGCCAAAAGAAGTTTGTATCTAACAAGAGTTACCAGTATGCTCTTCCACAAATTAATAACATTTAAAAAAAAAAACGCAAAAAAATACCTTAGTCTAGTCATTAAGTTATTACAATCTTAGACTATGTTGTTTCAGTAAAAAAGCACACGTTTAAACGAGCAAATATTAGTAACGGAGTAGGTTATCTTCTTTTAAAAAATTTCATGGTTGAATACGAACATTAAAACAAGCTCTTACTTTCGATACATCAGCATATCCAATTGAACGCAAAGGGTTTATATACAGTAATTGTTTATTGATGAGTCTATGTTTCAGTAGCGGTAGTAATACACAATACTAATACCGGTATGTAATTAAAGTAGAAAGTTCATCAAAAATAAGAGATTTACCACGCTAAGCTACAAAAAAGATTCGGTATCCTGCATACTGACTAGTTTGTTTCAATTATATTTTGCTACCTCGAGAAAGCAACAAAACCTCTATTGAACCACAACAAGCTCGCTCAGGAATTGCCGTTTTCCACTCAAAAGTGCAAATAATTCCTCAAAGATAAAAATACCGTTGTTGACTTTCGGAACAAGACAACCAGCGAACTTGCCAGCTTGTTTTTCAAACTTCCTTGTTGAACTTTAACCAGTGAAGCTGTGCATAGGCCTTTCATTATTTTAGACTTTGATTAGGTTTGGAATCGAACCCCCGATTCTAACGCCAGTAAGGGTGACAGGCATAATTCACTTGCCCATTTGAGCGGTTAGCCTTCTCCCTGCTGCAAAACAATTCACAATTGCAGCTCCAAAAGCGTGCTTGCTTTTTCGACAACTCAAAACTTGCAGGACCGGTCATTTTTTTTTAATACATTTTATTTTCTAAATGATTTCCTTTTTCATCGGTTTAGAGATCTCTTTGGGAAGTACAGTATCATTTGTCTTTTTTAATAAAATTTTTCAAAAATGAAAATTACTTCAACGTTTGGTGTGTGGAAGTACGCTTGATACAAGGGCTCTGCTGAGATATTTCCGAAATATTATTTCCCATTTGTAGGCTCCATGTCGTTTTTCTTTTTACTTGAACTTTTGCATCACATAGGCTACAGCGTATGCCTGTTGTCTATGTCCCATGTGCTGTGGTTAATGACGTTGATTGTTTACTACTTTACACTTAATTTCCTAGACCTGCTTGTCCGAGGGGGGTCGCATGGATTGTTTAGTACCCCAACGTACACCTCGTTCATGAGTTGCAAGAAGCTATGCTCTTGCTCTCTTTTTAACTCAGGATTGCCTACCTCTTTTGAAACGCTAAAAAGAATCGGAAATGACGAAAGGGAGGTAAAGTTTGCCAAAGTGCATCATTATTAAAATTTTTTTGTAACAGTAACTACATAAAATAACTTCTGTCTTCTCAAATCCTTCTGCAAAATCACTTTGCTCTGTGACTCATTCACTAATTTAGCGGTTACTAGCTTTGTTTTGCTCAAGAAGCAATCTGTTATTAATTCAAGGCGCAAACTTACAGCAAATCCGAGGCAATGATGGACAGCTTAGAACAGCTGCAGCTATCCCGCGAGATAGAAGATGCAAACAGCTCGTAGCTCTATCAATGAAATCATCAGTTGCTTGAGTGGCGCCAACTTGACAACAGCGCGTTTCGTGCTTAGGGTCATTTTATTGCTTGAAGAAAGCACTTTGAGGTTTGCGCACAGACCTTGCTGGTTCGATGCTCAACGAAGTCATCTCTCAGGATACCCGTATTTACACTGCACTGATATAAAACTTGGAGCTGCAGTTGCATTTGACCTGAAATCAAATTGAGTTTGATTCTCGATCTAATCTTCAAAAAATCAAATCTTCATTATACTCGCGGAATTACAGTACGCCGAAACATGGAACGAGTAGCGGGGTCCCTCCCCGCGGCTTAGCGCCTGGGCAACGCAGCTCCGAAGTTCGAGAAAATATCGCAGCGGTGGCGAGTCGCTGGCGACACCCTGTCCGGTTTGACCGACCCAGGGCGCGAACCCCAGACCTCCCGCACCGATAGCGATGTCTTAAAGACTGAGCTAACCGGCCGGTTCGATCTAATCTTGTGCCCTGAAAATAAAGCCAATCAACAGGTTACTCAAGAAACTTTCTGGATCATAGGTGGGGGAGTGGAAGTGTATTCAAAAAACGCTGAAGTTTGATTCCGAGCGAAAACTTTGTTATTTTGTGAGGGTTTAAAAATGTTTAGTTTATAAAGATTACAGTTTTTGTGAGAAAAGGTGCATTGCAATCAGATTTTTGATCGAATTCGTTCTTTTATTTCCGGTAGGGATCAAGGGTAAAATGGTTTTAGGAAAAATGCAATTTGGTATCGCAAATGCTCAAATTGGAGCTCATAAAATTCGACGATTTTCAATTTGGCGATCCTATCACATCCGACTAAGTTGCAGAAACATATACCGAGAGTGACAAGCTGATTCAGAAAAAGGGGGTCGCTTCCCCCTAAAATATTTATACCAGCTGTAAATGTGCTTGAGTTTATAACGAGTTAACATTGCCAATGTCCACGCATCATTGCGTGCCATAAAATTGTGAAAGAAACCCTCCCACAGTTCCCTAAAGAAAAAAATTCTCAATACGTCCTTAGCGGTTGCGTATTGTAGTGATTGGCAGCGTCGTAATTCACTACGTCCATGAGCACAAGATAATTGGTTCAACTCCGACCCAAGCATCATTTTCGCGACCTTAGGTAAGCTATTTGGGATGATAAATTACATTTGTGCTTCGCTGTAATTAAAGAATCAGAAACTTGAACAAGAATTTAACAGAGAAGCTTGGACATACTTACGACCATTTTTTACACGAGTTCTGTCAAGAACTCTGAATACAACTTTTAAAATGATTGATGTACTGTTAAGCCAGACGTGCACCAGTCAAATGAGAATACGTGCCAAAGTTTTCAAAATCATCTTGTCGCCAGCCTCGTCTCTTTCGAAATAATTGCTAGTATTCTAAACGGCCTCCGCAAAACTCATACCAGCAACATTAAACTTGAAAAATTTGACGCATAATAAATAAGTATTTGCTGAAACAATTTAATGTCCGTAAAATGTAATGATTGTTTGTGACACCGAGCAATGCAAGCACGACATGGGCCGGGTGAACGCTAACGCTTAGCGCAGGAAAAAGGTTTAAGTTAGCGCTGAAATAATTTAACATCCGTAAAATGTATGAAGAAACATGGTGATTTGAATTCATTTCGACATATTAAGCAGGACTTATTATAACTTCAAGGATTACATTTTATCAAACTGTCCGCGTGCCACGTTGGGTACGCGTGCCCTATATAGTGCATCCCTGCTGCAGGCAATAACGCTTCCTGTTATATAGAAGGATAAACATGAAAAATAAAAACATGCCAAAGCACTGCGTCTTTGTGAAAAGGTTTGGAGCCTGCAGTGAAATTATTTACAAAATTGACTTTTTTTAAGCCGGTACGCGCGTGATATAAGCGTCAAGTGCCATGAGTCGACCGAGTCACATCTCAGCTTAACACCTGCAGAAGACAACACAATTGCCAACGCAGAAAGCTGCCGCGATAATGAGTCCCTGTGCTTGTTCTTTTTTCTGTGAGCTGCTGGCATCTGTACCACTCTTAAACGTGACTTCCAACATCACAATAAGCAAGCTTGTTCTTCGCACTGCAACTTTAAAACTGAAAACCAAGCAATAAAGCTGCAAAATAGCATAAGGAGGAAAAATAAAGCCGCTGTGCAGTTTTACAGGCATTGGTTTTATCCGACTCGGAATCCAATCCGCTTACCCGCTTCAGAGACCAACGCTTTACCACTCGAATATGATGGGAGAGTAGGCTATTGACTTTGATGATAAAAAAGCTAAGCAAAAATTTCTTTCGTATAACATTGAAATAGGTCATTTCATATAACATTGAAATGGGACTAATGTTTCGAGGAGGCTTCAATTGTGTATAAGCTTAGTTGTAGTCAGGGGCGTAGCCAGCGGAATATTTGGGGGGGCCAAATTACAATAGGCCAAAAACTTCAGAAAAATCACCTGGCCAAGGCGCTAGGCTCACGCTGTCTTCCCGTTAGGACCGGCGCTGAAGGGAGTCAAGGGGGGCTGCCCCCCCAATCGACATGCTTGGCCCACCCAAACAACGAGCTTACTCTTTCGAAGACAGCGGCTTTTGGGCTTAATTTTAAACTTTGCTCCCTCTCCCCTGACAAATGCGTGGCCCCCCTAAGCCAACTGCTCTGCTTCCCGTATTTCGATTTTTGCCTCAAGTTATTGGTGTTTATTTTGTTTACGAATGAATATGGACTTAATTATTTACTGTCGATCTAGGCAGGCAAGTCTTAAGTTCGCTAATCGCTACCCTAATACTAATCAAACTGCCTCCTGCACGGCATTTTATAATTAAGAAAATCCAACGATTTTGTCACTGTATGGTATGCACGAACAAAAAACACATAGAACAACAAACACAACGAAAAAGTCCCTATTCTTCCTAAAATATCTTTCAATTGAACATTCATTCCTTTTGCTCGCCATATTCGATTGCCTTTTTGCCATACAATCTTGCCAGAGCCGGCGCCAGATCAGTCGACTCAGGGGGGCCAAGCGTTTATCAGGTTCTGTTCTGTTCTGTTCAGGGGGGGCCAAAGTTTGAAATTAAGCACTAAAGCCGCTGTCTTCAAAAGAGTAAGCTTGTTAATTGGGGAGGCCAAGCATGCCAATTGGGGGAAGCAGGCCCCCTCTTGGTGCCGGCCCTGAATCTTGCTTTTTCTCTATATTTACACCCAAATATTTGATCCCATTGCGTTGGTATGATGCAATAATGCCTAACAAATTCAAATCGCGCAAAAATTAGTCGTAAATGAAAAAGTGGTAAAAATGAAGGAACTTTTGAAACAAAGTTTACGGTATTTTATAAGAATGTTTAAATTACACTTCAGATTAAGCTTCGTCAAAAAAAGGGGGGGCAGTGCCCCGGTGCCCCCTCCCTGGATACGCCACTGGTTGTAGTTTTGAAGTTTAATAACTTTTAAAAACACTTGGCACAATTTCAGAAAAACGTATGATCGTAATGAAAACTTCATTACCAAAAATTCAAAGATAATCACAAATAAGAGCTACGCAACAATTAAGCAAAGAAAATACTAAAATGGGACAAGCTTACACTAAAAGAAAAACAATGTAATTATTTACATACTCATTGAACTGTACGACTGCAGCAATTCAACTCAATTGCAACAACTTTAAATGCTGCAATTTGAACTCTTCATGTTGCACAAAAAAAGTGAAACAACTCACCATAACATCACAAGTTTTTGCATATTAACCAGGATTTTTAAAACGTTTTAGCGCCTCAATCTTCTTATTCAATGTCGGATCGCTTCAGGTCTATTTTTGGAAACAAAACATTTTCTTTAAAAAAGTGATACAATTAGGCTACATAGGCTTGTATCACACAATTGGAAAACGCATTTCTTACCAGGGTGAGGGCACTTAAAAGCGCAGACGCCATTTAGGCTACCTCTAAAAGAAAAAAATTATAGAAAAAATCAAGTTCTTGTTTGCTCCAAAACACAAAAATTGGGAAAGTTCGGAAAAGCATTCACTAATTGAAATTGTTTTAAATTTACATGAAACATGGGGAAAGCATTTTTTTGTTATCACCACTAAAGTGGCTGCTGCACAAAAATTCCATAAACTTTTGAGTAATAAACTAAACGTGCTACACGTGTTCGCTGTTGATTGCTAAGCAGTAGGCATTAAGCTGGGGCGAATCCAGGGGGAATGTGGGGAGATGCATCCCCCACCAGCCGTTTTCAAACATGTTTTTGATGAATACAATTTTTCCGTAATTTCGAACCTTTTCGACAATAAGCCTTACGCCTTAAGCACGCATAATCGAAAATGTACGAACAAAATGCATCATATTTGGTGAAACATTCCGAATTAGGGGCAAACAATTTAAACAAAAACTGCCTGAAAATCGTTTAAAAAGTACTAAAATGGTCACTACAATATGTAAATTTTCAAAAATTTTCCGGGGGAGCATGCCCCGGACCCCCCACAGTGTTTTTAATTTTCAATATGCTTCAAAATAATTTTACCGAAAAAAAAAACGCGCTTGGAATATATGTCGAAATTTGGTGCCACAGTCCCTGAAAAAATTTCTGAATGCGCGGCAGACGCGAAAACATTTTTCAAAAGGCTTATTTACGCCTTTTTTGGGTCTAACTTCTTTGTATTCAGTTAACAGTCAATCTAATTCAAAATTTCCTCCACCCCCACCAAAATTTTCTGGATCCGCTTCTGGCATTAACCATCAATGACAATTTTTACAAACTTCAAAAAAAACACACAACACAGCCAAGAACTTCTTGCTTTCTACTCGAGATAAATCGAGTCTCGTTGCATATTTATCCTCCGATCACGAGAAAGCGCGATCAAAGCGCTATAACAAACTCGCTCATGAGCTGCCGGCCATTTTTCTACCACACCATGAGGGCATCCCGCCTACGACACAATGAACAAACTTCCGGGATTGTTCTATACCGTTCCATTAATGCCGAGCGTCAAACAGCGAAGCTGTCAATAGCAATGTAAAGTCATTGGTCGGAATCAAATCCGAGTCCACAGCTCCAGAGGCGGACGCTCTTACTACTCGACTATCGGAGCTGCAATTTTGTAACTGAAAAAAAGCATTTGACTTTCTCAACAAAAGTAAAAAAACATAAAAAAGTCAAGTTAGTATTTCCAAATGCTCACATAAAAGTCGGGAAATCGATTAATGTATATTGTTTTGCTAATAATAATTGTACTTTAACTTCACGCATACTTCAACACATACAGCAACGCCACGACAAAAATTAATTACAAACATAGAATTTCAAAACTGATTTAAAAAGCGCCGAAAATATTTTTTACATTTAGGTAGTCACGAAAAAGACTGTTTTTGAACCAAACAATTTCGTCTCGCTCCCTTTAGGGCTCAACGCGAGAGTAAATTGAGAAGGAAAAGTAGTCTATATATTATCATCAGCTTCAACCAAAAATCTGCAACAAAAAAGGAGAAAAAGGAAAAGGGCCGTGATTGGTTGTTGAATGACGCTTGTGATTGGTCGAATATGGATAAATTTTAGAATTCAACTATCGGAGCATTTGCAGCGAGTAGACAAATTCCTTTTGACGGCACAGAATAGGTTTCAGCGCTTTGATAAAAATTGCCTCCAGCGTCCCCAAGTAGAAAAAATGCTCTAGCTTTGGCTAAATAAGAAAACTGGTCAATATAATAATAAGAGGCACAATCAGGATTTTGAATTAAGTGTAGACCAACAGCTGAATCACAGTCTTGTTGATTCAGTGGAGTAGTAATTTTGCAGTTATGTTTGGGAAGAACTTTGGTTGGATTTTCGCGGTTTCGAATTGATTTAGGAATGTTTTGATTGATTCTATCTTGCCGTCGTAAAGACGTGCGACCCACATCGTACCGGCAATCACAGCGACACACGTATTGGTATACGACCACACTTTAGCCGTGGTCACACTTAGCGTTTAGTAGCGGCTACTTCATAGTAGCCGCTACTAAACGCTGAATGTGACCACCTAGTCGCTGCTACTAAATTTTGAAATTGACGCTGCTACTAGAATTGAACATGTTCAATTGTAGTAGCCGCTACCGAGCGTGTTCGAGATCACATGACGTACACTAGACAATAAACTATTATTATGTCATAAATACCGGTACCGCTAATTTGTACGTACTTCCACGACCACATGGCTTCTCATATAGATGCAAACATGAAGTGGGACGGAGAAGATATTATAGAAGTGTTGGAGATCTACCGGGGTTATGACGTATTGTGGGATCCTCGCAACCCACTCTACATGAAAACATGAAAAAAAAATGCTAGGGAATATCAATTTTCGAAACTGATGGAGGAGCTCGTCAAAGTAACGTAAATTTCGACGATGCCGAAACATTGCGCAAAAAGTTGAAAAGCTTCAAAGATGTTTACAGAAGCGAAAGAAACAAAGTAATTACGTCCATGAAAAGCGGAGCAGGAACCGACGATATATATAAACTCAAACTAGCTTGGTACAACAAAGCAGACGCCTTTTTGAAAAAAGTTGTGTCTAGCAGGGAATCTTCATCAAATTTGATGAGTGCGAGTTTGGTCTATTTTAGTTTTTTCGTTGTGTTAACCTCATTCTCATACAAAAAGATAAAAAATATAGGCTATATCAATGTATTTTGTAAGAGTATAGCGAAATAATTTAGTAAATGCATACATGTCAAAACGAAAATTCAAATTATAAGACCGACTACAAAAGCAGAAGTTCCAGTTCATGCAAAAATGTACTACAGCACAGCAGCATGTCTGATGCCAAATACAAAAAGCCTACACTATTTGTGTCCAGTTACTATCGATGATTCAAATATACGTAAGAAATTGTCCATTGCAAAAATATCGTAGGCCTACAGTTCGTAATGTTAAGAATGTAGTTGTTGCAATTGCCACGGGACTGCCAGAGTTGTAGCAAAAGCATTTGCGTGCGTCTGTCGAACCTTTTCTGCTTCATTGCCATAGCGGTTAGATAAGTAACCAACAGAAAGACGGTCTACAGATCGCAGTGACCCTCCCTCTTGCCTCCATGTTCCTGGATTGATTACACCACTATCCACATCCTCGGCATCCACGCACCCAGCAGGAAAATAGTGTCTTGGTGAGGTTAAGCGCAGCCAATTATGAAGTGCACAAGCAGCCTTCACAAGAACTTCAGTTGTCTCGACTTTTAAATCAATTGGCTTGTAAAAAATACGGAATCTAGATGCCAACATGCCGAAAGCATTTTCGACAACTCGTCTTGCGCGCGATAAGCGATAGTTGAATATCTTTTCTTTCAGTGATAGTTTTCTGTGGCTGAAAGGTTTTAGCAAATTCCTACGCAATGGAAACGCATCAACACCAAGACATAGCCCTGTTTCAGGCCAATTCAATAATCTTTTTTCCATTGCTATGTTCAATGTAGAATGCTTAAAAATGGTGCTATCCGATGCTCGTTTTTCTTTTCCAACATCGATGTATCGGAAACAATAATTCGCATCTACTAAAGCAAAAAGAACGATACTATATGTCCCTTTGTAGTTGTAGAAAGTAGCAGAGCTGTTTTTTGGGCGAGAAATTCGCACATGTTTACCGTCCAGAGCACCGCAGCAATTAGGGAAATTCCATTTGGTTTCGAAAGACTTCTGAATTAGTTGCCATTCACGCAGAGTATCTGGTACCTAAAACACGTAAACAGTTAAGAAACGTTTGGTAACATTGTGCTAAATAATACACAGCTTTGAATCCTCTTGAATTAACGGCTTAATTTCAAACAAATTGTGAAAATTAGTGAAGTTTGAAAAGGCTGAGTTAGCATTCGCCGAATTATTTGGCCAATTTCTTACTCAAAGTAAATGCGTTTTTCACTGCTTCTTTACTTGAAACTAAAATGAATAAACAAATGTTTTCATTATTTTACTGTTATTTCAGAATTTGTCGTCATTGGCCCACGATAGTCTTCCTTGCAATTCAAGTGGTTTTGGTCGCAGTGAAAATGATAAATACGAAAGCACACCAACACAATCATCTACAATGTGTGACAGTGTTTCTTCTGACTCGAGCTTGCCCAAAACTAAAAAACCTACCTCAGACAAGAACAAGCGATCATCAAAAGTGTTAGAGGCGCCTGAAATTCCCACTAAATTGTCAAAGGTCAAATCTACAAAAAAGAATGCTGCTTATCAGCTTACGGATGCAGTTTCGAAGCTTCAGGAAATAGCTGAAATTACCAAATACGAAGAAGACCAGTTAAGCAAATTTGCTAATCTCAGCTTCGTGAGCTTCCGCTAACACATTCGATTACACTTCAGGATAAAATTCAACATCTGGTCACACTGGAACGGCTTAATGTACTTGCAAGTTCAACCTCACTAAGCTTTCAGATAACTCCACATTCCACTCCATTCCCGCAAAGTTTTCAGCCTTCCCCATACGGTCCAAATGTATCATATCCCCCTAGTCCGTTTAATCAGTCTTCTGGCGTTGTAACAAAATCCCCATCCGGCCATTACAGTGAGTGTAACCACCAGCCGATGTCGACTATCATCACCACAAGCAACCAAGTAATTACACATTTTGATGCGGACCCATCTGAAGAGGCTTTCGATATTCAGTAAATTTTTACTATACTTTGAGTGTCTAAAAAGAGAAATACTGGCACTGAAGACCTTACTTGAACTTTCTTTAAATATTGACAATTGATTAACCGAGTCTAATAATTAGTTAGAGTTTGTGACTAATTGAGCTCATTAAACTTAGCGATTTTGTTTGCGGTGTCAAATAAACTTTCGATTCTTGGATATGCTACTGGCTGTTCGGGATACAAGGCACAATTAAGCCAAGTAGGCCTAGTATATTTTTAAGTTGTTTGTTTTTGCTTAACAATAGCCCTTAAGCAACTAAGTATACCATACAAAAAGTCCGGTTATAGGCAGCTTGTCGCATTTTGTACTATACGGAAAAGCGGAACCAAGAGTTTGGTTTAGGGTAAGGGGATGACGATTATAGGATAATACATCAACCTTAATTGCTCTTGTGATATAGAAAGCCTAAACTGAGTTTTTAGAGGAGCATCGCTCTACGCCTCTGTACTTTACAAAGCAGGCTCAGTAGCTAAAAGTCCCAGTGCTAGACTATCTTGATACAAGAACTACCGGTAATGTTACTATATTTTCTAAATACAATGTATTGTTTACCTTAATATATGCATCCAATGCCTCGTAGACAGCAGTTAATACATCTGGCAAAAACGTAGATATTGTATTGCGTGGGATTCGAAAGAGCAATGCTAGTGAACGAAAGCTGTCCCCGCTTGCGAGATAATGCAGCGTTACTTCTAGTTTGGTCTTGCTGGAAATGGCCATCCTCATTCGAGTATCTCGCTTTTCGATTGCTGGCGTAACCAAGCGAAGCAGCTCATCAAACTTTTCCGAATTTATCCGAATAGTTTTTGAAACCAGCTGGATCTTCTTCTGCCAATTCTTTCAATAAATGGCTAGATGCACCATATTTTTCTCTTCTGGACATCCAATCCCTCACCCACCTTCGGCTCTTATTTTGACAGACTTTTCTCTGAATTTCTTTTCCTATTTCTGCACTTAACATCTAATAATACGGTTGATAGCCAGACGACGAACTTTCGGCATTTTGCTATTGCTAAATTTTGCATTAACTGCTAAACTCTGCATTCTCTGCACACACGTGAGTGGAAAATCGCTGCTATTTGTTGTAGCGTTAAATCGCTAAATGTGACCATTGTAGCGGCGACAAGAAGTAACTGCTACTTCAATAGCCGCTAGTAAACGCTTAATGTGACCACGGCTTTTGATGAGTGGTGGGCACAGCATCCTTGTAGATTGAAGGCAGAATCTTTTTGGTTTGGAAAATGACTCGAGGGTCGACGGCTCTGAAACACTTTTGAACGTTAGATTTTACCTGTTTTTCGAATTTAAGAGAAATATTGCCAATCCAGGGTGGTTTCAGATACACAGGGCATTTCTTTGGTCCTTTTTTGGGAAGTCATTGAAAACTGGAGATTTTCTTGGAAATGCTGGAGTTGATTATTGTTTCAGAGTAACCATTATTCTTCAGAATGGAGCGAATGCAGTCCAGCTCTTGTTTGTCTTGACCAGGTGAACAGATTACGAGAGCTCGGTGCACTAGCGTTTCAATTAGGTTCGTTTTACGCTTGGAAGGTGCTTTTGACGTAGGGATGCTTTTGCACCTTCCAAGCGCAAAACGAACCTAATTGAAACGCTAGTGCACCGAGCTCTCGTAATCTGTTCACCTGGTCAAGACAAACAAAAGCTGGAATGTAAGATGTGGTCAGGGTCCAGGGAGCTGCGGTTGGCTAGGGAGAGTGTCGCTCCTTGGCGGCGAAGCTTAGCTGGCTGGATGCCTGAAAGAACCGGAAGGTAGACCGATGGAGTGGGACGCAGGCACCCAGTGACAATGCGCAAGGCGTCATTTATTACACAGTCGATAAGCCGTATGTGCACGCTGCGGCACCAGACTGGTGCGCAGTACTCGGCAGTCGAGTAGACCAGAGACAGGGCAGCTGTGCGTAATCTCTTAGCGCTAGCACCCCAACCTGTTCCAACAAGTCGCCTCAACAGTGAGACGCGAGCACATAACTTCTTGCGCAATGCTTCCAGGTGAGGACGATATGTGAGCGATCTGTCCAGTTTGACCCCAAGATAAGTGGGAACTGGACAGAAAGGTAAGGTCTTACCGATGTTACAGACCTTAAGCTCACGCTTAGCCTTTCGATTGTGGAGGTGAAAGGCCGCCGTCACCGTTTTAGTGTGGCTAAGCTTCAATCGCCAGGTCTGGAGATATTCCGAGAGTGTAGTCATATCCTGGCTTAGAGTCCTTTCCAACTCCTTCCATTCTCCAGATGTATGAAGTATCGCCAGGTCGTCGGCATAGGCGAGCTTCTTGGAGGTTATGGAGGGGATATCATATGTATAGATGTTGAAAAGGAGGGGGCCAGGACCGATCCCTGGGGGACGCCATTTCTCAGGCATCGTAACCTGCTAGGCTTGCTGTCGCCAGTTGTAAGGGTGAAGCTTCTGTTGCGGATCAGCTCCATAATCATACGCACCATGTGCTTGTCCGGCAGAAGCCGCAACAGCTTGCAGGTGAGGCCACGGTGCCAGACAGTGTCATAGCCAGCTGTCAGGTCGATAAAGACGGCACCGGCCTTCTTTTTCGCTGCGAATGCATTCTCAATGCTTTGCGTGAGCAAAGTGACTTGATCCACGGTGGATCTTCCGCGTCGAAAACCCGCCTGTTCCCGTGGGAGCAGAGGGTCAATAAGAGGTTCGACGCGGGCGTAGATAAGTCGCTCGAGAATCTTGTAGGGAACAAAGAGCAAGGAGATCGGACGATAGCTCTGGGTCCTCTACCGGTTTCGAAGGCTTTGGGATCGCTACTACTAGCGCTCTTCTCCAGATCTTAGGAATTTTGAGGTGGTGCAGGCAGGAAGATAGGAAGCCACGTAGCCAAGATTTTAAGCCGGCTCCAGCATGGATTATTAGCTCCGGACAAATGGAATCAGGTCCAGGAGCTTTGCCTGGTTTTAAATGTTGGAGGGCAGCAGCGAACTCCCGATGGGAGAAACTCCCGGAGACATTCGCAAGATGTAATGGCTCAGCCCTCCAAAGGTCAGACACTTCCTGTAAAACAAGCCGAGATGAGCGTCGATTCACACCTTCGTATTTCCCGTTTTTAACCAGCTGAGAAGCAATAGCATCAGCTGAAACGGGACATTGACGAGGGGATTGTCGTGACCTTCCAGTCAAGTTGTTTATAGTATTCCATGCCATCCGGCTGGAGTGCGAAAAGTCAATGTTGCGGACCGTCTCTGACCAGAGATTTTTCCGCTTCCCGTCGAGTCTTGTGAGTAGGGCTGTAGCAGCCCTATCCGAATCAGGGCCCCCAGGTGACTGCAGGAAATGCTGATAGAGGTCTTCACACTCCGCATTCCAGCAAGGTATGTGGTTTAATCGTCGACCACGAGGGATGCATTTCTTCGCCGCAGTGCTTATTACCTTGCAAAAGCACTGGTAAACCTGATAGATGTTTTGAGATTCAGGTGGCGGTATACTCTTGGCCAGTTTGTTGGTTAGGTTAGAATAGTGGTCCCAGTTGGCCTTGCGGAAGTTCCATCGCTTTACAGGCTTGCTCGGTTTTGGATGAGCAAGTTTGGGTGGACTTATAAGCGAGGGTCGGTGTTGTGACCTTGGGAACTTTCCGAAGATACGTCTGTCAGGTTTGCGACTGTCCAAATCGACACTGGCAAATGCAAGATCTGGGTTGGTGTCTGTTTTCCAGCGGCCAGAGTGGAAACTGGCGGCCTCCTTGGGGCTATATAGCAGGGTGAAGTTGTTGGCACTGGCCCAGCCAGCCAGGCATTCACCATCTGGATTGTTATTATCATAACCCCAGTCAACATGGTGGCAGTTGAAGTCGCCAGCATAGAAGCAGGGATGGGGGAATGCTGGAAGATCAGATGCTTGCATCCGTGTTGGAGGGGGTTTGTAGACGTTGACTATTTTATAGTTATCAACATCCACGCACACCTATTCGATCTCCGATGTTGGTGGGGACTGGTCGATTAGGATCCATTTCAGACGCTCATGGACAAACGTAGCAAGACCATGTTTCCTGCTCAAGGAAAACCCAGCTAGATGGTAGCTCGGAAGATCTAACCTTTCTACCGAGGTGCAACGGGTTTCCTGTAAGAGGATGACAAGTGCCTCACACTGTAACGCAAGATGATGCAACACGCTCATCTTGCTTGCAGTGAGGCCTTCGATGTTCAGTTGGAGAATGCTGGGCCTTTGGAACTTGTTGACGGTGCGCCGAAGATGCGCATAGCCCCGTTCTGAAAAGGACGTTTGCCACCGCCCAGCTTGAACATCGTTAGGTGTCCCGCCGTTAAGGCAGATTCGGTTTCTGTCAGCCAGATTAAATAGCGTAGACAGAGTAACGCTCCGGGCTACGGAAAAGCATCTGCCATCCGGAGCTACTAAACAGAATACGATGTACTAATAAACAGTGTTGGGAAGTACCGCGTGACAAAAGCGCCGCTGCACTGTAACGCGGTAGTTTTTTTAGTGTCGTTAACGGTAACGCCGTAACTTTTCGTTATCGGTACCGTCGTTACTTTTTGCAAAATATCGGTATCGATATCGTCGTTACTTTTAAAGCGCCGAGTGCCCAGCTCTGCTAATACATCTGAGAGCAAAAAATGCATTAACTGTTATTATAAGCTACAACCTATACACAGGTGCGCTTTCACGATTGATTTGCATGAACTATTTACACAAGGCTGAGTCATGGTACGAGAACGAAAGTAAAATTCAAGACATTTTTGCAAGAACAAAACAAAATCTTACGGAATTTTGTCACCATCAGTAGGTTTCAAAAACTGTTTTTAAATTTCCACAAACATTCTCACAACGTTGCAAGAAATTCTAGCGATTCAATCAAACAACAATTTTTACAGTTTATTTCATATGACACTAAAATGTACAGATGAATGGTTCTCAACCGTGTAGGTTCTGTGTCCTCCTTTTAACACTTAGTGAACACCAGTGTCATAAAACAAAAACCACAAATTTCCTCCGTAAGGAAAAGTTGAGTAAGCAAAAACCTAATTATACATTTCTGGACTCCGTAAGGCAAAGTTGAGTGAGCAAAAACCTGATTATACATTTCTGACAAATCACAAACGAGGGTTTTACCATCGTTTTTCAATAAGTGAATTTTTATTAAGTTTTACACAACCACCCTCAACATATGCATTTCAATTGCGGTAAAAATATGAACAGCGCAATAAATAGTTGTCATTCGGTACAATACAGGGGCGGATCCAGTGGGGATGTGGGGAATGCATCCCCCCTACCAGCCATTTTTAACTACGCTTTGGATGAATGAAATTTTTCCGCAATTTCGAATCTCTTCATAACAATTCGCCTGAGTCGCCTTAAGCACGCATAATCGAAACTGTGTGAACAAAATGCATCATATTTGGTGAAGCACCCAAAATTAGGGGCCAAAAACACAAACAAAATTTGCTGAAAATCGTTCAAAAAGCACTAAACTGGCCATTACAGTATATGTCAATTTTCGAAATTTTTCCGGGGGAGCATGCCCCGGACTCCCTGAAAATTAACCCTGCCGGAAAAAACTACGCTTGAAAAAGTAACGAAATTTGGTGCCCCTTCCCTGATAAAAAAATTTCTGAATACGCCCCTGACATGAAACAATTTCAAGGGGCTTATGTACGCCCGTTTCCGGGTCTAAACGTCTTTGTATTTGTTAACATTCAACCTAATTCAAAATTACATCCCCCACCACCAAAAATTTCTGGATCCGCCCCTGGTACAATATACTATTCCATGAATAAAATTCACACAATATCACAATTTACATTTAAAGCACACAATAAATTTAACATCTCGTGGATAACATAATGAGCACATGTGCAAACAAAAGGTAACAAAGGTTAAAACCAAAAGCACTTCGGGACAGGGTCTGGTGGAACAGTCTTAAGTTTAACATACCTGTATTTCGTCTAAACAACATCTTTAATGGACTTATTCAAATAGAATCCTAACGGCACAAAAAACACACGGAATCAAATTAAATTTACGGCGAAGCCAAAAACAAAAAATCTCTGTTTCTCACAACCAGTAATAGGCACGATAAAAATTATTTTGATTTGGCGATAACGATTATCGGTAAAGCAAAGTATTTTTAATACGACTTCGATACACGAAAAATCAAAAAAAATTATAAGAGCGATAACCATGACGACTAACTTATTGGCGATAATAAGCGATAAACGATGCTTTTCTGCAGATGACAATATTTTGCAGTAGTAAATTGTATCAATTTTGAAGTTAAAATAGGTTGTTCATTTTTTGTCATCTGCTCCCTTCAATACACCCATGCCTAGTTACACAATTGTTCACTGCTGTTGCGCGTGCGATATGCGTGGTCGTGAAGACGAAAACCTATGATCTTTCGGCGGCTCGCGTGAAAATTCGGCGCACCAATAGGCCTTACGTTCTATGAAAAAAAGACATAATTGTCACTTTCTTTTCTTTAAAAGGCAATGGCAGAAAAAGTAGAAAAACTGCATTAATTGCTCGAACCACTTTCAGAGGTTGTTAAGTAGACCTATACTTTTTTATTGAAAGAATGCGCATCTTTTAAACAGGTCTACTTGTCTAGTGACTTGCCCATTTTGATTGGTGCAATCGTTCTAATTTTTAAAATAGTTTACACGTTTCTTTGAAAACAAAGCAAGCTAGTACTGCTTTTTGTGCGAAAAGTGCCAACCAGCACTTTCATTCGTCGCCGCAAGCCAGTGAATTTGAGCATTGTACAATGTACATTTAGTGATGTTCATCTCGATAAATCATCGGCGATACTCAAACGCAGCGCCAAACCGATACCGGTAAGCGGTAGACTAAATTTTTATGGAGCGAAAGGAACAATCGCCAAAAAACCATCGCCGATCATTCTTATCGCAATAAATGCCCTACACTGCTCACAACGAACGCAACACACCACATAATCTAAAACACATAACCCACCAACTGAAATGGTTATGTGCGAAAAACTTTAAATCAAATAATCAAAATATATAAAGCAAACGCTCTATCGGCGATCTGTATAAGAAGCTTAGAGTGCTTTCTGTTGAACTACTGTTTTTAAGAATTCACACTGAGTGTGACGTCTAAAAAATCGGTTTCTATTACATCTGCATCTATAGTGGCTTGCAACCCCTTGTTGGCAAACGCAAGTTTTAATACAAAACGTACAATCACGCTAATATACAATAATGATGTTATGCATTAGGCCCTTACGATCAATTAGAAAATAATACGAACAAAAATGCAGTAGATTTAACAAAACCAGGTCTACAAAAATAATAAAAGCAAGACAATTATTTACATCTGTAGCAAGACGTACGACTACAACGTTTTATTGCCATTTTAAAACTTAAGTCGGAAAAAAATCATGTCTTTACCAGCATATCAAACTGCTACAGCATTGAAGGAAAACTTTATATCAACAAAATAAAGGAGATGGGTAGGCATCCACGGCACAGCTACGCCAAAGTCCCTAAAACTCACGTATAAGTTGAGCAAACAGGTTTTGGCGGGAAACACTGTAGGTGAAAATATGTCCAAAAGAAACAAATTGAGCATTGTAGTAAAGCCTAGTTTGTAGGTGTTTGGGGCGAATAGACAGGTTTAGACTAAAGCTGTTGGAAATTAATTCATAAAAAGTAGTAGTTAGGTAGTTATGGAACATATAATGTCAGTTTAGCTGCAAAAGTAAGCTTAGCTATGCTGTATGGCTTATATTAAATATGAAAATGAAGATTTCAACTTCGCCTCAGATTTGCAGAGGGGAGATAATGTCGGCTTAAATATTTATTCCAGAAATGTTTATGTGATTAAAGTGATTCTGTTCTTGGTCGTTAGATGCCTAATTGTGCACTATTGGTTTAACAGAAGCCTTTTTAAATTGAAAATAAAATAATTGCAATAGTATTGTTCATTTTCCGGTTTAACCGCCGGTCAGCGTTAGGATCTGCTGTTACCAGGGAAGCACTTGGAGTGCGCGTATCCTTGTGGCAGAGGATGCGCCCGCTGTATTTTGGATTAGGCTACGATAAATCGATTTAGATTGCAGAAGCCAGCTTATATGAAGGATATACCCAAGGCAAGGCAGCGACAACCACACATGATTTAAAAATAAATTTTTGCGTTTTCTCTTCAAAATCAACTTAACTTGGTCAAAAAGTAACAGTGATCATGTCGGATAGGTCAGTTGCAAAAACGTCGCTTTCGGTTTGGGGATCCGGGCGGGTCAAATCACGCAGCTCGCCACAACCGCAACGTTTTTTCGGAGCTTTGTTGCCCATGCGTTAAGCCTCGAAGAAGGGCCCCGCCACTCGTTACACGATTGGGCCCAGTCTACAATACCGCGAGTACATTGAAGATTTGATCTTTTTAAAAGAGTAACAGTGTTGAATGAATCGCTTTCTCCCTTAAATGAAGACCATTCGAACCATGTTTTGGGTCGGCAGAAAAAGATATAAGTGATCAGTAAATTACAGGTAATGTTAAACATGATCGACTAATAATTAATGACATGAGAGTCCGAAGTTTTAAAGCACTAGTCTATGAAGAGCTAGGGGCCTAGGATTGTCATTACGTTTTGTGGTCTGTCATCGTCGCAACGCAGCAAGCCTATAGGCCTACTATACAATTGAATGTCACTTGATTGCTGGCATATCTTTATTGATGGTTTTTGTTGTTGGTGCACGCTTAACATTTCAATTCGCGTAAGAAATGTTTCTGCTCGATATTTTTGGCCAGTTATCCATCCCCTATGCTATAATTGCAGGCTTACAGCCATATTTCCATTACTTGCTTTTGTATCACCAAAATGCTTTTTATAATGCACTCATGTCATGATAGACTAAACTAGTGTTCTCACTCAATTTTTCGTCAAGTTGCTATACTGTAATTTAGATTAAAAACGCGGCCAAGCAAAGACTTCAACTTCGTCAGCAGAGCGTCGTCACTAAATCGTAATCACTGACGGTCTGAACTATGACCTCTCAAACCAGAAGTAACCATTTTCGCTTCCTTACTACCGTAACCGATTCGTGGCTTTTGGACTACTGAATGCTTTTACAATAATGACACATTTTTGTTTTCTTCAAGCGTTAACTAAGTCAAAATTAAGCGTTTAATAATCGCTTTTTAAACATTAAAACTGGCTTATACGACAGGTTACATCAATAGCTTTGTAATAAAACTTATTTTTTAAAAAAATATGGAAAAATGACTGAGTAATACCATTTTTTGTAACAAGTCATGACCATTTTACATAGAAAAAGATGCGCGCTAATCATTTTTCTGGACACATTTGTTTGTCCATTGTCGTTTAACAATGGAACGAATGATTTGCTCAACTTGTACGTGAGTTCTACGGACTTAGAGCTACGCTACCAAAAAAGAGCAATCAAATAGCACATTGCATGAAGACTTCGTCAAAAAAGTTAAAAACGAGAAGAAGAGTATTGACTGATTACATTCTCAGGTTGATTTTCAACGCAAAATTTTGAAAGAAAACATTTTTTGCCAACACTAAAACGGTTGCTACGAATGAAATCCAAGCAAGCGAGTCAAGTTTGCCCACACTCACTGGTGATACAATTATTCAGAATTATTTATCTATATTGAGTGACGACCACCAACTGGGGAACAAAACAAATCAAAACCATCTTCAAAAAGGCATAACTCAGACGCGGACGCTTTAGTTTCTCGTCATGCTTAGTGATTATTCGTGACTTGAACAAGGCTATCCACTGTTGAATAAATTAAAAATAAACAACTAGAAAAAATCAAAATGCTCACAATTAAAAATCTGTGAAAATTTTTGCTTCAAAATTGCTTCTCTAACCCAGCTTAAAACTTTAACAGCATTTTCACTCTTCAGGCGATAAAAATACACTTAAAAAAACTTTCTCAATTCACAAGACATATCATTTATTATGAATACAGTATTTAGAATCAAACCGTGAAAAAGAATTCTTAAAATGTGACGTCATAATCAATCAAATTTATATCACAACGAGACCACAGTAGGGAAAATCGTGCTCTGTCTTGCCAATAATGTTCCATGTATTACATGCCGGATCGTAACAATCAATCTCTCGAACTGCTTCACCATTTGAATTTAGCCCGCCCACAACAACAATTTTTCCGTGCACAACAGCTGCTGCATGACCTTGTCTTGCAATGTTCATACTTGCAACTTCACTCCATGTGTTTTCATCTAAATTGTATTTTTCAACAAATTTATTATACGAATTACTGCTTGTCAGACCTCCAATTGAATAAATGAACCCATCGCAATATACAGCTGCAACGAAATTACGAGGTGTTCGCAAAGGAGCAATACTTTTCCAAGTACCATTCAAAGCAGTTAAATGTTCGACAGATGATAAATAACTTCCGCCGAAACCACCAAGTGCAAACACCCCTTTACAGCAAGATACTAACGCTACACCCCGTTTGGGAGAACTGAGAGGAGAAATAGTTTTCCATTCATCGGTTTGCAATTGATAAATTTCAACCGAATCAGTTTGAAACGAGCCACAATATCCACCAGCAACGATTATATGTCCCTCAAACTCAACTGCATTAAAGCAACTCCGAGGGTATGATAAAGGAGCGACCTCTTTCCATTGAGGTATAGCATCTGCAAGACTCAACTTACAAACTTTTGTCGTTATGGAGCCTCCATTTAACATTCCGCCAATACAAAACACGGAATGGTTCGCGCATACTGCCCCGTGGTGTGAAACAAGATGTGGTAGGTCAGGAAAAGTACACTTTACATCTGTTAAATCACGTCGAATTTCTTCAACTGTCTGTTGTATCCCGCCAATACACAGCAATTTAGAATCTCTAATTTTTAATCTCATTTTCTTAAATTGTTTGATTTGCCACTCCAACATGGCATTTACGCAAACAACGTTCTTTTTTATCAGTGGTTCAATGGCAATTACATCCTCCAAAAACTCATTCTCCACTCGAGCTAGATCCATCGTTGGAAACAACTCCGTCAAATCTGTTTTACGTGCTTCCTCGTCATATTTAATCCAATTTATAATTGCCGAATACTTTGACGACTCTTCGTACAATGTGTTGTCCAACTTTGATAATAACAACAACAACTCATTCTTTGCAAGAGTTAAAAAGTTTCTTTCAAGTGAAACCTCACCTAAATGTTTACTTACAAACCGATAGGTTTCATCAAGTGATTCTTCTGACTTGTACATATTAAAAGCAGCAATAACATTTATGCAATTATCGACAGTTAGACCAGATTCCAAACACTTGAAGCAAAACCCTTTAACATCATCCACTTGAAAGTAATCAGCTGCTGCTAGAACTTTCAAAACATTATTACCATTGATATCAATGCTTCCTGAATAAAAGTAATCAATTATCAGTTTCACTGCTTCACTGTCCAGATTTTTGATTTCAACTTCATTTTGATACTTTTCACTCATCTCCATTGTAAACATCGACTCGAAGTATTTAGAAAAATATGCCAAAATAATTTTGTTTGCTGGTAAACTTAGTTGCTTTACTTTGATGGTTACGTCACAGAAACGTCCAGCATTTCGGTTTTCATCAGCATAATTGAAAATAGATTTTAAAGTTTCCTTTCTTCTAAAATTCAAAGTTTTTCCAGAAACCACTGTTGCAGGAGCACTCGACATATTTACAACAAAAAGTTATCACTGCCAACTTTTGCTAAAATGTTTCTATGCTGAAAAACAAAAACAGTGGCTTTGGTCAGTTGCACACAGAAACGTAACAATTCAAAAGACTAGCATTTCACTATTTCGTGCATTGTGCAATACACGATTATAGTCTGGATTTTTACCTAATTTGCACTCTTCCAACGAATACGAAAACCACGCTGTACGCAGAAAGAAACCAAACTCGCTGTGCACTTAAGGATGCTTCAAATTTTCGGCAACATTTACCATTTCACTTCTTCGATTTTCTGCTGGATGCGAACCTGCTCAGCATAGATAGCCTAATCATTAAAACGCAATCAATCCAGGAAAGCAACTACAAAGCAGGCTTGTGCTCTGCTTTCATCCAAAGTCCAGAACCAATCTCTTGCTACCGACACAAAACAAAAACCTTAACAATATAAAAGCCTTCACAGTGTGTACGCCGCAGGACACACGTCAGCACCTGAATGCACATGAACACAGATTCTTCAACACAATGCGAAGCATATATGCAATATGTAACAATAGAAAAATTTAATAATGACACCGCTTCATTGAAGATCAAAAACTCAATAGGATCGATCACTCAAATGATGTCAAATGCTTAAAATAACATTGAAAAGGTTGCCTAGGTATCTACTCCAAATTGACTTGAAGGTAGGATCATATATGCCAACTTCCAGGTTACTCAGTCTACTAAGAGGCTCACATCTAAAGTTACTCAGGTTGACATGATTTGGGCAAACGACTTGGAGAAAAGCCACAAATAAAGTGGTTAGAGAACCAATTTGCCTAGGCTAGGTCGAAAATACGGTACTCCACTCAAGCAACCCTCACCTTTAGCACCCACAAGGCCATCTACCCAAATGCAGCTGCAGACGCGTTTCGACCTTGTTAGGTCACATCAGTGCAGCATAGCAACAACCCCCCTCAAAAAAGTAAACCCCTACTTTCATTTTCCCCAAAATTTCTTGCAACCATCAGTATTTATTTGTTTGGAAACACTTGTCCGATTTTCCCTGAGCAGGAAGTAACTTTTCGTGAAATTGAATTGTGCTTCTGTTTACGTCATAGAGCCTCAAAAACATGAAATGTTGGATTTTACTCTTGTCCCGAAATTACTAGGCTTTTTTCAGTGGAATTATAACAGGGAGTTAGTTTTGTTCAGAGTTTTTTTTGGGGGGTAGAGATGGTAACAGGAAATTAGTCTAAAATTGGGGGAGGGGATGGTGGCAAGGATTTAGTTTGGATCTTAGCAATTAAGATAGTAGCGGTGATTTAGCAGAGGAATGGTTGCAAGAAATTTTGGGGAGAATGAAAGTAGGGGTTTACTTTTTTGAGGGGGGTTGTTGCTATGCTGCACTGATGAGACCTAACAAGGTCGAAACGCGTCTGCAGCTGCATTTGGGTAGATGGCCTTGTGGGTGCTAAAGGCGAGGGTTGCTTGAGTAGAGTACCGTATTTTTGACCTAGCCTAGGCAAATTGGTTCTCTAACCACTTTATTTGTGGCTTTTCTCCAAGTCGTTTGCCCAAATCATGCCAACCTGAGTAACTTTAGATGTGAGCCTCTTAGTAGACTGAGTAACCTGGAAGTTGGCATATATGATCCTACCTTCAAGTCAATTTGGAGTAGATACCTAGGCAACCTTTTCAATGCAATTTGTAACAATATGTAAATCAATTAACAAACGCTAGAATGCAAGATAAATGAATCAGAAAAATAAAAGCACGAGTGGGATCCGAACACAAAGTGAGTACCGACCATCGTATCGCATCGTTTATTTCGGCGCCCAAAAAAAAAAACGAACTTAGAAATTCCATGGATGACAAATACGTCCCATCATATCCGCCAATAGCAAAAACACCTTTGGAAGAAGATAGCAGCGAACAGCTACTTCTTGCATGGTTGAGAGTAGGGACGTTTCTCCATACATTGGATTGTATATTGTACAATTCCACAGAATCTGTACGATGCCCATCGACGTATCCAACACCAATAAGCAAAAATTTACGAAAAACCGTAGCACCAAAATACGATCTTGGTGTCGTTAGCGAAGCAACTTGATTCCATTTCGTTGCCGTATCCCGAACTTTCAGTTGAAAAACTCTATCTGTAGAGGATCCTCTCTTAATTTCGCCTCCAATGCAAAATACAGAATGATATGCAAACAAAGCACCGTGTCTTGATACCGCAACTGGCAGATTTGGAAACACAGTTTGGAATCGGTGAACGTATGCTGAACTTCTATCACTGACCCGTGTTTATTTCCTCCAATGCTAAGAATCTTCGAATCACCCTCTCTCGAAAGCATTTTTTTGCAACGACAAATATGACATTCAAGCACTAGGTTTAGTAAAAACCTGCTTTCTGTGATTAGCGATTCCATTGCAATCACATCTTCCAAAAACGGTAAATCCACCTTACAAAGATCAACGATTTGAAATAGTTTAGGGAAACTGGCTTCGCGTGTGGTCATATCATGCTTAGCCCAATTCATAATTGCCGTGTACTTTGAGGACTCCGTAAGGATGTTGTGGTCCAACTAAGAAAAAATTTCCGTCAAGCCATCTTCTGAAAAATCTTGACATTTTTCTTCCAATGAAATCTTACTCAAATTTTTACTCAAAAACATGTCAGTTTGGGCCAATGAGCACTCTGGTTTATACAAATGATAAGCAGAAATAACACCCATACAATTACCGACAGCTAAACCAGACTCCAAGAACACAAAGCAGAATCCTGTAACATCATTCACTTGAAAGTAATCAGCTGCTGCTAGAACTTCTAAAACATTCTTACTGTTGATACCAATGCTTCCTGAATAATAGTAATCAATTATCAGTTTCACTGCTTCACTGTCCAGATGATTGATTTCAACTTCATTTTGATACTTTTCACCCATCTCCATTGTAAACATCGACTCAAAGTATTTGGAAAAAAAACACTTTATACAAACAACGACTTTACAGTTAATTTCATAGGTCACAAAAATGAGCAGGTGAGTGGTGCACAACCATATAGGTTCTGTGACCTCCTTTTAAGGCTTAGTGAACACTAGTGCGATAAAGCAAAACCCAAAAATTTCTAAATTACTGTCTTAAGCACTGAACTCTGTAAAGCAAAATTGAGGAAGCAAAAACCAGAATACAATTTTTTACAAATTACGTAAGTTTTGGTATTGTTTTTTAATTGGTGAATTCTTTTATAAATCACCCTTAACACGAAAACTAAGTTTTATACTTAACACGAAAATTCGAAAAAACAAGATTGTTTTAATCACATTAAAAATATAATTAGTACAAGCAATGATTGTCATTTAGCACAATCGATTATTGTATAAATCTACACAATATCACACTTTACACTTAAAGCACGCAATAAATTTAACGGTCCATGAACTTTTTTGGTTTCTCCTCATCCTTAATGAGGTACACTGATTTAATTACACCTTCTACTGCTGGATAAAATTAAGAATAAACAACTTCAAGTGCTCAATATTAAAAAACTAATGAAAACCCATTGTTTAAAATGAGTTTACAAACGGTGCTTAAAGCTTAAAAAGCATTTGTACTCTTTTGGCAATGAAAAAACACTTTAAAAATCTCTCAGTTCACAAGACCAATCATTGATTATAAACACAGCATTCACAATTCAAACAATTACGATGAATTCCTAAAATGCGACATCATAATCAATCAAATTTAAATCACAACGAGACCATGAAACCAAAAATCATGTTCTGTCTTGCCAATAATGTTCCATGTATTACTTGCCGGATCGTAACAATCAATCTCTCGAACTGCTTGATGCAATGAATCCCGCCCGCCCACAACAACAATTTTTCCGTGCACAACAGCTGCTGCATGACCTTGTCTTGCAATGTTCATACTTGCAACTTCACTCCATGTGTTTTCATCTGGATTGTATTTTTCAACAAATTTATTATACAAATTACTGCTTGTCAGACCTCCAATTGAATAAATGAACCCATCGCAATATACAGCTGCAACGAAATTACGAGGTGTTCGCAAAGGAGCAATACTTTTCCAAGTACCATTCAAAGCAGTTAAATGTTCGACAGATGATAAATAACTTCCGCCGAAACCACCAAGTGCAAACACCCCTTTACAGCAAGATACTAACGCTACACCATGTTTGGGAGAACTGAGAGGGGAAATAGTTTTCCATTCATCGGTTTGCAATTGATAAATTTCAACCGAATCAGTTTGAGACGAGCCACAATATCCACCAGCAACGATTATATGTCCCTCAAACTCAACTGCATTAAAGCAACTCCGAGGGTATGATAAAGGAGCGACCTCTCTCCAATGTGGTATAGAATCTGCAAGATTCAATTCATAAATTTTTGCTGTTCTGGGCCCTCTCTTTATCTGTCCTCCAATACAAAACACGGAATGGTTCGCGCATGCAGCGCCGTGGTGTGAAACAAGATGCGGTAGATGAGGAAAACTACCAATTGCATCCACCAAATTAAATCGAATTTCTTCCACGGTATGTTTGCACGAAATCCCTCCAAAACAAAGTAATTTAGAACCTTCAGTTTTTGGTGTTGTTTTCTTACACAGCTTGATTTGGCACTCTAACATAGCATTTACGCATGCAACATTTTCTTTTATAAGTGGTTCCAGTGCAATTACATTCTGTAAAAATTTATTATCCACTCGATCTAAATCAATCAATTGAAATAACGCAGTCAAATTTGTTTTACGTGCTTCCTCATCATGTTTGATCCAATTCATAATTGCCGAATACTTTGACGACTCTTCACACAAGGCCTTGTCCAATTTTGATATTAACAACAGCAACTCATTCTTTGCAAGAGTTAAAAAGTTTCTTTCACGTGATACTTCACCTAAATGTTTACTTACAAACCGATAGGTTTCATCAAGTGATTCTTCTTCTGACTTGTACAAATTATAAGCAGCAATAACATTTATGCAATTACCAACTGTTAGGCCAGATTCCAAACACTTGAAGCAAAACCCTTTAACATCATCCACTTGAAAGTAATCAGCTGCTGTTAGAACTTCCAAAACATTTTTACTGTTGATATCAATGCTTCCTGAATAAAAGTAATCAATTATCAGTTTCACTGCTTCACCTTCCAGATGATTGATTTCCACTTGATTTTGATACTTTTCACTCATCTCCGTTGTAAACATCGACTCGAAGTATTTGGAAAAATATGCCAAAATAATTTTGTTTGCTGGTAAACTTAGTTGCTTTACTTTGATGGTTACGTCACAGAAACGTCCAGCATTTCGGTTTTCATCAGCATAATTGAAAATTGATTTTAAAGTTTCCTTTTTTCTAAAATTCAAAGTTTTTCCAGAAACCACTGCTGCAGGAGCACTCGACATATTTATAACCACAAAAAGTTATCACTGCCAACTTTTGCTAAAATGTTTTTAATCTGAAAAAAAAAACAAAAAAAAAACAGTTGCTTTGGTCAGTTGCACACAGAAACGTAACAATTCAAAAGACTAGCATTTCACTATTTCGTGCATTGTGCAATACACGATTATAGTCTGGATTTTTACCTACTTTGTACTCTTCTCACAAATACGAAAACCACGCTGTAGGCTACGCAGAAAGAAATTTAACTCGCTGTGTACTTAAGGATGCTTCAAATTTTCGGCAACATTTACCATTTCACTTCTTCGATTTTCTGCTAGATGCGAACCTGCTCAGCATAGATAGCCTAATCATTAAAACGCAATCAATCCAGGAAAGCAACTACAAAGCAGGCTTGTGCTCTGCTTTCATCCAAAGTCCAGAACCAATCTCTTGCTACCGACACAAAACAAAAACCTTAACAATATAAAAGCCTTCACAGTGTGTTCGCCGCAGGACACACGTCAGCACCTGAATGCACATGAACACAGATTCTTCAACACAATGCGAAGTACATACGCAATTTGTAGCAATATGAAAATCAATTAATAAACGCTAGGTAAATCAATCAAATAGATAAAAGCACGAGTGAGATCCGAACACAAGTGAGTACCGACCATCGTCACTTTGCCAGTCCCATAGGTCTTAGTATTTGTCAATGTGCTTTCAGTGATGCATTGTAATGATAAAATGGTGGCTAAATTTGTGTCTTCCTGTCTTGTAGCTTAATTCGATGGACCACATACATTGCTCATTTAGTGGTATGTTATTAGCAAACTAAAAGACTGCTCAAAAACTTGGGTCCCAATCATTTTCAGCTAAATAAACATAACGAAATATTAATATATAAAATACAGCCACACTCAATAATAACAACGAACTAACAAATCGGATTAGCTACAAAACGTGAATACGATAAATTCTTCAACAAAAGTATTTCTGCAAAAAATACAAATATAAACCAAGACAATTATTTACATTACATCTTTAAGTAGTTTAATTTATTGTTGTCATCTTCATCCAACTGCAATAAACAGAAGTTTATTGCAAATTTCAATAACCAGTACCAAGAACACTACATCTTCTATATTCGTACACAGTAAGGTAGGAAGGAGGTAGAGACCATTTTTCGGGCCATATTTTTAAAACTTCGGAGCTTCTGCTTTTTTTGATGTATTTTAGTATAAATGTCAAGTTTTTGGCGTTTATTTTGATTTTTGATTATTTTTCAAAAACTGCCCTCCAAAAAACAAAAATTTGACGTTTCCGATGTAAAAAATAGAAAAAAATGAAAAATTCTACATCGTGGCCAAGTATATCAGTTCACACAAACTTCTTTACTGATTTGATGTTGATATAGGAGTGTGATGTCACATTGGACAAGAAAAACTTTGGTTGCCAAAAAATTTCTGGACAAAAACGAAATTATGACGTTTTGGAGCAAAAACTGGGTTATAAAATTGTGCGTTACAATCCTACGTCTAAAGAAATTTTTCAGTTGATTCGAAATTGACATGGGAAAGTGTTGTAATATAGTCTTGTAAATGTTTTACAGCACAATAGAATAATTTATTTCAGTTGCAGACACATATCAAACAGAAAAATTGACAGAATACCACAAATACTTAAGTGATATAGGGTAGAGTGGGGTAGCGAGCCCACCTTAAGCGACTTTCGCTCTCTCTTCCCGAATACAAGGTCTTATAATCTAATTTTCGTCTTGGTGAATCTTAGAATTAAAAGCTATCTATTTCAACTTTCGTTTTTAAAAATTTTTATAATCCATCTAATTTATCAAGGTTCGAAAAAAAAATTCATATTGCGTGTTCTACCCCATGGGCTAGGGTAATACGCCCACCCCAAAATGCCAAAACGCCCATCGGTGGGGTTCAACCTATACACCTTAAAAACACTTAATTTTCTTACAATTTGAAGAGAAGTACTGAATAATTCGCAAAACATTTAGGCTTGCGAATGGGCAACGGGACATGAATTATGCACCTTAAACAGCATTCAAACCAATAGAAATGTCAAAAATCAACTCAATAGATCTGATTTTCATCAAATTTCAGAAATAATATCGAATTCGCGGTTAGGACAAATAGGCCAGGAACTCTTTCTCAATATAACACACTTTGTGTGGCCAATTTTGCTATTCGGGAAAAATAAGGGACCTTGCGCCCTTTTTAGAGCTAAGCGTTTGTTCTTTTTTGCTGCTGCTTTTCATTGGAGAAGGTTGTCCTTACAAGGAAGATAAGCACAATTTGCTAGACAATAAACATGATACCTAATAATTAATAATTTAATACAGTTGGCTTTACGTAATTGTAACGTTGTCTTGTCAACTGCTATTTTGTACAATAAGGGTCGGAAGTGTCTTCTTATTTTACCAATGGGGCGATTGTCGCTTACTGGTGGTAAAACACACATGCGGGCAGTCTACTCTTGGCACGTAGAGGGCGTTTTGCCCCAAAAGCTAGAATTTACTTTCGCAACTTGGAGCTTAGACCATTCATGTTGACAGCTGCTCTAGCTATAGGCTAAGTGCAATTCTTACTACATGAAATACCGGTACTTAAAACAACTCACTATTTCTTTTTGCTAGAATCAATAAATAAACTATTTTGCTGACATATTCTCAAACTTTTTAAAATATCATAATTTCGCCACCTACAATGACCTTCATGATCCCAAAACTTAAATACCCAACGGCCTGCAACCTAATTCCTAGCAGATGTTCAACAACAGGGTGGCTTTCTTTTCCAATGTATATTCATAGCAACTATGACGTGGTTGCTTAGAAACAGCTCATGGGCGTCTTACACCACTCTGCTCTACGTTGTGTGAGCTAATGGGTGCCATAGACCTCACTGAACATTCGTTTTGGAAACATTCTTTCTCCGACTTTTGTGCTAGAATTACCCCCAAAGCATCCACAGTATCCAGTTGATCAATTACGTTTATCATTCATCATCCATCCAGTTTCAATGCGGTTTTTTCCTCGTCACCAAAAGTGGCCGGATTCACCTCATGCCTACGCGATCGCTCTCACACCTTCCCTCCATCTCGTTCGATCTGCAGTTCCCTTGATCTTCAACAGACTTTTTTCACAATCTCTTCCGACTGCCTCCGTTTTATTTTTGGCCGTTCTCGCTTTCGCTGCTCATTCACTTCCAGCATTATTGCCTTCTTCAGTAATACAACCTTTGTTTCTAAATTTTGCTGTTCCAGCAAGGCGACGGAATATGGAGAATTGTTGTTCTGCTACTAGGTTATTCGTTGGAAAACCAGGTAGTTCTTCATCTGAAAAGCAAGCAGCTGTGCGGCTAGGTGGATGTAATTTTGATGTGTGTGAAATGTTGTAAATTGCAATAGCTGCATCATACACTGTTAGTAATTTGTGACCCAAAACAGAGACAATGTTTTCAGAAGACATTTCTGGAAACGCAATACTCCAGAACAAGAAATTTAATCATAAAACACTGAAAATTCCGCGAAAACAATAAACAACAAACGACTCACAGACATGCGGCATTGGTAAAACTTTTCTTGAAAATTATTGGTAAAATTTTTCTTGAAAATTGAATTTTACTCAAAAAATTACGAAAAATGATACCAAATATGCATATGTAAGAGGCAATTGCATTTTTTGTCGAAAACTGCCATTTTTCAGTTTTTTGGCGAGCAGTTTTTGAAAAACGAATAAAATTAAACTAGATGGCAGCCGCAAGCACCCGCTTATGGCTTCCCGATCAAGCTTTCTAGGGACCCAAACGTTTAAGGTAACAGTAGAGTGATTTCGCTTTTACAACTGAAAAAAACAATAAAATCGTGCAAATTTTAGGTGGGCATTATCACACATGAAGTAAGTTTAATTTCCTGCAGCCTGTGCTCCATAAACTTAATAATATTGTAACGACTTCTTCCATTTCTGTAATGCAGTGATGGAAATCTCAATAAAACTAAATGGCAGCTGCAAGCACCCGCTTATGGCTTCCCGATCAAGCTTTGTAGGGACCCAAACGTTTGAGGGAACAGTAGAGTAACTTCGCTTTTTTAACTAAAAAAAATAACAAAATCGTGCAAAATATAAGTGGGCATTATCACGCATGAAGTAAGTTCAAATTCCTGTAGCTTGTGCTCCATAAACTTAACATTGTGACGACTTTTTACATTTCTGTAATATAGTGATCGAAATCTCAATAAAACTAGGGACCGAAACGTCTAAGGGAACAGTAGAGTGACTTCGCTTTTTCAACTTAAAAAATCTTAAAATCGTAGCAAAGTATAGGTGGGCATTAGCACACACAAAGTAAGTTTAAATTCCTGTAACCTGTGTTCCATAAACTTAATAATATTGTAACGACTTCTTTCATTTCTGTAATACAGTGATCGAAATGGTTTAGCAAAATAGATACTTATTAAACTCAGTACATACTTATTAATGGCAATTTTCTAGCTACTTAAAAAGTAAAGCGACTGATAAGCCAACATTGCTCGCATTAAATAAAAGTGCTGTGACTACTTCAACGAAAACTTTGACACTCATCAAGTTACAGCCAAACAGTTTTGATTTTGTCCAGTTACCCAATTGCATAAGGCGTGAATGAAACAAAGCAAACAAGTGCTGATTACAACCAACTTCGCAAAACCACAAGCCTGATGATCTGATAGCGGACTATGCTAGCAATTACTTCAACAAACTCTTCACCGCAATGCGAACACAGTTTCAATGCGAGGAATCTGCGAAGCTAAGACAAGAGTCCCATGCACCAACCACTTGGCCAACTCCCATGTGCTCCTTATTGCTGCTTGAAATGTCAGTTTAAACACAAACTCATACCGCTCATTCACGAATGAAAAAGTTTGAAGCTGAAATAGCTCAAAAACATGTTTCCTTACTGCCCTCTAACGGATAAAAAAATTTGCTTGAATTATATGAAGTTTCCTAAAATTTTACGTTTTTTTACCTTTGACTCCAAGTTAGGTGCTCTGGGGTAACCCTTCATTATATTGATATTTTTGTTACCAACATTAAGGTTAATATCCTCCGATAATTTGAAGGTCCTAACTGTTGCCATTCAAAAGTTATGAGCTTGTGAATGTTTTCCTATTTTTGACCTTCGACCCCAAACCACTGGACCGCCACCCCCCAAAACTTGTGAGACATAAGTTTACGTCGAGGTCTATCATCCCTGAAATTTTCAAGTCTTTAGCATCAGCAGTTCAAATGTCCTAGACTGCGCAATATTGGCAACATTTATCGGTTTTTTGATCTTTCAACCCGAGTCACGTGACGTAGAGCATTTATAGTAGGTACACTGCAAGTACATAATAGGGCACACCAACCCTATAAATATCAAGTTCTTATGTTTTCAATCAATAGTTATAAGCCAAACAACATATTTGTTTATTTGACCTTTGACCCCAAGTGACGTCATACAAAACCAACAATTGTTTGTCCTATTTTACCTTGATTGAGATGCATCTGCTCCGTCAATTTGAAGGTCCTACCAGTTGCCATTCACAAATTATTAGCGTTTGATCAATTTTCTTTTCATTTTATTTGATTGACGTTTGACCTTTAAGCTTTTGACTGCCACCCCCCAAAAGTTGTTAGGCACAAGTTCACACTGAAACTTTCAAGTCTCTAGCATCAACGGTTCAAAATCCTTAGGCTGCACAAAAAACTGTTGAGATTCGTTGATTTGACCTTTGACCCTAACTGACGTCACAAAAAGATGTTTGTTGCGCATAGTTTTGTTCCGCATATTGATATGCATATACTGTGAAAATTTGAAGGTCCTACCTACTGTCATTCAAAAGTTATTAGGTTTTGGTAAATTTGTTTTTTTGACCTCTGACCTGTAACCCGATGACCGCCACCCCCCAAAAGTTGTTAGGCACAAGTTCCTATCGAGATCTACCATCCCTGAAACTTTCAAGTCTCTAGCATCAGCGGTTCAAAAGCCTTAGGCTGCACAAAATTTGGTGTTGAAAAAAAAAGAAAAAAAAAAAATTTTTTAAAACAAAATATTTTTTTACTAGAAAGTGGGGGGCTGTCGGGGAAAGTTATGGCGACCAAGGTGTAGACCTAGGTGGGACACACATTTGAACTCTAGGTCACTTTTGAATTGGAACAGTAGTTTAGCAGCTACAGCTGCTGGAAGCCTCAAAAAATGCAAATATGGCCAAAGTAAAAACAATATGGCTTCCCTTTTCGGGAAGCCATAAATAAATTGTTCTTCAAATCATTTTATTTGCATCACAGGTCAATAAAAAAAATGGTAGCCCCCTTAATTTGAAATATCACCCTTTCACTTCCTACCTTTACACACTGTTACATTTTTAATGAAAAACCCTATATCATTGAAAACACAATATTGTACTAGCAAAGGAAAATATATTAAACTTGGGCTTACCGTGCGTACACACATCACGCAACTAGACAAAGCAATCAAGATAATACAAATCGTAGAAATCAATCAGTTTTGCACTTCAGAAGCAGAGTTAGCTTCTAGGCACATTAAACATTAATGGCGAAGTAAAAACTGCTTTAGACAAACAATGCTTTCAAAAAAGGAACCAACTTTACATTTCTAGGTAAGATAAATGGAGTAAAAATTGGTGGCTGCTATTTCAATCATTTCGATTGACAAAGAATTATCCATCCTAACACAAACTCACAGGCATTTTTTACACTTTAAGCAATCAAAAGTTTTATCAAAAACAGCTCCGTGCGCAGGTTCACAGCGGGGAGCAGGTTCGGTCAGGGTTTGGTTCGGTTAGGGTTAGGTTCGTTTAGGGCTAGGTTCGGTTAGCTAAAGTTAAGTTCGGTGAGTTAGAGTTAGGTTCGGTTAATTAGAGTAAGGTTCGGTTAGGGTTAGGTTCGGTAGGTTAGAGTTAGGTGCGGTTGGCTGAGTAAGGCTCGGTTGGGATTAGATGTGGTCAGGGTTAGGTTCGGCTACGTTTTAGTTCGGTAGCCAAACCTAACCCCAACCAAACCTAACCTAAGCTTAGAGTGAGGTCGGTTGGGATTAGATGTGGTCTGGGTAAGGTTTGATTGGGGTTAGGTTACCGAATTAATTGGTTATTAACCGAACTAATCGGCTACGGTTTAGTTTGGTTAGTGGCAAAAATTCTTGGTAATAAATTAGGCGTTTTTGGCAGTCAGTTGTCCTGGCGGACAGTTGGCGGCGGTCAGTTGTGGTGTACCATAGCTTTCACGGTGAAGGGAAGGGTAGGGTGAGAAAAAGCAATCGTCCACTTGACTAGTTTTAGGCACCAAATTTGGTACAAAATTAATATTCGTAATATTTCTCGGAAAGTAAACTTACATGTTACACAAAAAGCGGACGGACTTTTCCGAATGTAAGAAAAAACTGATGTTCACTGTTGATTAGTAAATACTACACGAAGGAGGAATTACAACTCAGTCAAATCATGCTTCTAAAGAATTCAAAATAGTTTTAGACAATTAACACACACAAAAACACAGTTATAAATTTTTGATTTCCACAAAAGCTTATGGGGCGTTTCGACATGCAGTACTGTCTTTCACTAATAAAATAGAAAAAAAAACTATAAATCGAAAACTTGTGGGCTTCTATTCAAAAGACCCGAAAGAAATAGGACAAAATCGATTAAATTTAGATCACAACAAGACCATGATAGGCAAAATCGTGGTTAGTTTTGCCAATAATGTTCCATGTATTACCTGCTGGATCGTAACAATCAATTTCTCGAACTGTTTCACTATTCAAATTTCGCCCGACCACACCAACAATTTTTCCGTGCACTGCAGCTGCTGCAAGACCTCTTCTTGCAATGTTCATACTTGCAACCTCACTCCATTTGTTTTTATCTGGGTTGTATCTTTCAACATGTTTAGTGCACATTGTACTACTTGATTCGCTCCCAACAGCATATATGAACCCATCGCAATATACTGCTGAAAACGCGGCCCAAGGTATTTGCATAGGGACAACGCTTTTCCAGGTTCCATTCTAATCAGTTAAATATTCGACAGATGCTAAATAATTTCCACGATAACCGCCAAGTGCAAACACACCATTACAGCAAGATACTAACACTACACCACCTTTTGCACAACTGAGAGGAGAAACAGTCTTCCATTCATCGGTTCGCGACTGGTAGATCTCAACCGAATCAGTTTGATTATAGCCACAATATCCACCAGCAACAATTATTATGTCCATTAAACTCCACAGGTTTAAAGTGACTCCGAGCAGCCAGTAAAGAAGCGATTTCTCTCCAACGCGGTATAGCATCAACAAGAATCAACTAATAAACTTTTGACGTTTCAAAGCCTTGCTCTTTCTGTCCTCCAATAATAAACACGGAATGGTTTGCGCATACAGCACCGTGATTTGAAACAAGATGCGTTAGATTGGGATAAGTACACTTTGGATCTGATAAATTAAGTCGAATTTCTTCCACTCTCTGTTTATCCTCACTAAAACAAAGTAACTTAGAACATGTAGTCTTGGATTTTACTTTTTTACATTGTTTGATTTGGCATTTTAACACAGCATTTACACAGGTATCGTTCTCTTTTATAAGTAAATCAAGTGCAATTACATCCTCCAAAAACTCACTATCAACTCGATTTAAATCAACCAATTGAAACAACTCCGTCAAATCTGTTTTGCGAGTTTCCTCATCATGTTTAATCCAATTCATAATTGCTGAATACTTTGACGACTCTTCACACAAGGCCTTGTCCAATTTTGATATTAACAACAAATCATTCTTTGCAAGAGTTAAAAAGTTTCTTTCAAGTGAAACCTCACCTAAATGCTCGCTTACAAATCGATAAGTTTCATCAAGTGATTCTTCTGACTTGTACAAATTGTACGATAAGTATCATTAACATCTATGCAATTACCAACGGCTAGACCAGATTCCATACACTTGAAGCAAAACCCTTTAATATCATCCACTAGAAAGTAATCAGCTGCTGCTAGAACTTCCAAAACATCATTACTGTCGATATCAATGCTTCCTGAATAATAGTAATCAATTATCAGTTTCACTGCTTCACCTTCCAGATGATTGATTTCCATTTCATTTTGATACTTTTCACTCACCTCCGTTGTAAACATCGACTCAAAGCATTTGGAAAAATAAGCCAAGATGATTATGTTTGCTGGTAAACTCAGTTGCTTTACTTTGATGGTTACGTCACTAAATCGCCCAACATTTCGGTTTTCATCAGCATAATTGAATATAGATTTTGTGATTGGAGATCTAGATTTTGTGATTGTACTCCAGTTTTGGACGAACATAAACGAGAAAAGCTCTCAGTAAAATGTAAATATTACTACAGGAGAATGAACGCAAAATTTGATAAGAACACATTGAAGCAGTTTGTGTTATGTACATAATATGCTGTGACCATTTTAAATCATCAGATATCAAAATTCCAAGATCTTTAACAGTAGAACAAGATGCAATACACTGAGAATTAATACAAAACTTGTTTGAAGAATTAGCAGTGAGTTTTCGAGAAAGAGCAAGATGCTGACATTTATGAAGGGCAAGCGAAAGTTGGCGATCATTGCACCAGGTTGCTAAAAAATTCACATTTTCTTGCAAAAGTATGCTGTTAACACTGAATAACTTAGTATCATCGGCATAAAGATATATTCCACTGTGTAGATCAGTTAATCTGCAAACCTTAAGTAAATCATTCACATATAAAATAAAGAGAAAAGGTCCGAGGACACTCCCCTGTGGGACATCACTTGAAACAGGTAAAGGCACTGAGATGCAGTTATTAACACAAACAAATTGAATTCTATCTTGTAGAAAATTGCAAATCCAGAGAAAAACATCATTACAGATCCCATAAGATTTAAGTACAGAAAGCAGTTTAGGATGCGACACCGTATCAAATGCTTTTGCTCCATCTGTGTAGATAACATCAACATGCTTATTGACATTCACAGCCTTACACCATTTACTAAGATTCAAGAGCAATTGAGAGCAAGTGGACCTGCCAGGTAAAAAGCCAAATTGGTTGCTAGCGATTAGATGATTCTTATACATATGACACATAAGCTTATCAGCAATGATACTCACCAAAACTCTACACATAACACAAGTTAAAGAGATTGGCCAGTAGTTAGAAGGTAGATCCCTAGATCCTTGTTGTAAATCGGAGTGATGATTGCTGATTTCCACGCAGTAGGAACAGTGTATACTGCCACAATTTTACTACCATAGAAACTGCCTCGTATTTTCCTTTTAAGTGTGATACTCCTTTTGCTTTGTTGTCTAATGTCGTGAATAAATTTACTTGTTTGTGTGATGCGAATAACACATACATTGGTATGGCGACACGCTATATGGATACCAGAGTGAAAGAACACTTACACTCAAAAAACACAATATTGGCAATGTACGATCATATTAAGGATTGCAAAACATGCTTGGAAACAGAATACTACCTAAACAATTTTCAAATACTCAGACCATGCACTACCAAGTATCCTACGAAACAAAAATTCAAAAAGCTCTACTGATGAAACAACACAACTCTAAGCTAAATGCCCAAATTTACGGAGGAGGTTCATCGATTCTATTGAATGTGTATCAAATGTATTCCGTCATCGTAACCATTAATTTATATTGTTTTATTATTTATAAACTGTATGTATAAACAGATAAATACTGTAGACCTATGATCGTACTGTGTTGTATAATATGCATAATATAATACCTGAATTGTCACGTCACTCTTTGTGTTATTATTATGCTGATGCATTTAACTGCTATCTGATGTTTTTAAAAAAATTTATTTCATTCTGATTTTCAAGTTAATACATGCTTTTATTTCTGTGATGACGGCCAGCTGGCCAGATGGAAGGCCGAAAACGTTTAGTTCTGCAATAAAAATGTTCATTATAAATGCACTGACAGTTGCATTGTTAAGGCTACTTAAGCAAGACTCTCCCGAAGCTCTATCATAAGATTAAAAATAGTTTAAAAATGAAGTTTTAATTTTTCATACCGGTAAGTTGCAAACGAATGAGTTATATACTATTATCTAAGTTTTAGGGGTAGCAGATATTACCCCTCAATTTTTATGCTTTCTACGGGTCTGTTTTGCTAAAGGATTTTTTGCAGCGAAAGAACTAGCTACTGGCAAAGTTTTGAGCTCCCAAAGCACATCAAAAAACAAACAAGAGACACACAGATAGCTTGAGAAAACTACACTAAAAATGCTTTTAAAGTGAAGTCATTGCTGCTATAGTAACGTCATCACCCCTTCGATTCTCATTTTGGAACATTCATGCTCAGCTGGTAAATGCCAAGTTTGACGCCTCTATCTGCTCTTAAACATATTTTTCTGCAAAACCATGCTAAAAACTTGAGACCCAAGCTGCAAGTAAAAAACTTGATTTTTCCAGCCGCCAGTCCTTCTATTCAAAGCGTCTATGGCATGCATGCCCTGCCAAAAAAATCCAACAGTTTTTGCGATTTTGTTCACCTTTGTCACAAAATTGCACATGTTAGTTCATTGGTTTGATGGTATCAATGAAAAAAAGAAACAAATAACAAGTGATGCCCTAACTTAAGGCATTGATGAAGTGCAACAAGGTGTACGCCTACTGTAGTTAAATATAAATTTTTGAAAGGGGGCTCAAAATTTTTATGAGTGGGGGCTGAAAAATATAGGGGGGCTTTAGCCCCCACCTTCCAATGCCCTTGATTTTAGTCCTCTCCCCCCTTTTACGAAAATCCTGTTTGCGCCACCTGCTACAGTGCCACTATAGTCTACTGTACACTAAGCTGCTAAGTTATGACTCAGCTAAAACAGATGCAGCATGTAGGTAAAAATAATATTTTCGGCCCAGTCAAGGCCAGAATAAGCCACGCTTTTAATCAGATTGTTAATACCAGCATCAGCATCAATCAACTGATCAATATCGATATATACATACCGATATGGTACCAAGTACAATGCTAATACTAACCTGCTAGGCCTAACTACGGTAAGTAGACCGTAAATTTGTGAACATCAGCCAGAATGCAAATAAAAACTTGGTAAGCATTTTAGCTAAAAAGAAAACGCACCAATGCTGACTGCTGACTAACTCTCACCCCTCGCCCTCACCCTGCTCCATTTATTTTTCAGCTTATCCGGCTCTTTATCACGTTAAATGGGCGAAAACAAAAGGCACTGTCACTCTGTACCGGTACTAACAATGCGCTTCGCAAAATTTACCTTGCGCTACACACACACGCACATGTAAGCACACTTTTGAACACAATAAACTTTCGGAACTAGTAGCTTGCCTTGTCTTGTGACCAGCAACCTCAGCGGATTATCACATACCTATCGACTCCATCTTGATTCGCTTATGCTCCCTTTTTTGAGTTAGGGAAATCCCCATAAGAAAATGTTTAATCAGTTTTCATTTATTTATTTATTTCAGACCACAGGTCTATAGTGACGAAATCATATCAAAAAAAAAGCAGAAAAATTTACATACACAAAACAGATACCGTAACATTTAGTCATTTGCTATATAGACCATATCGAGATAATGACTAAAATAACCAGAGCGGAAAAACACATCAGAAATCATCAACGCAGATATTAACTTATTCTCAGAATGAAAGCACCGAGAAACAAATGAAAACAAGGATTTTCTGATTAAAGCAGAGAAAGTAGTTACATGGGCAGAAACTTGGCACTCCCGAGCACTGACGTAACGAGGTAAATTATGCAAAATTCTATACGAGTCATTATAAGCAACACGCAACTTTCTGAAAGTATCAGAACGATAATTACACCATAAGTTACTCGCATAAAAACTTGTACAATACGAACGGAACAAAGTATTTTTAACAACGGAAGAGCAGTTTGAAAAGCGATATTTCAATTTGTTGCAGTACCATAGAGAAATCTTACTTGTCTAAGAATGTCGTCGTCATCAAACAAATTGCTGTTAAGTTGTACTCCTAGATACCTTACTGAATTTACAAAACTGATGGTAGCATCACTACCAAGCCTAAGAACAGGCGTGCAGGACAAACTAAAATACCTCGGAGCACACAGCATAGCATAAGACTTGTTGCAATTAAAAACAATATCATTAACTTTAGCATATGCACTGCAAACATCGATTAGATCCTGTAATCCTGCCAAACTAGGACTCATCAAACAAATGTCATCGGCAAAAAAAATATGATTTATGCTAGAATTGCCCACATAGCAACCAGCTCTGACATTATTTAGCAGCCTAGATAGGTTATCAATATACACTGAAAACAGGAATGGACTAAGGACACCTCCTTGTCGAACACCATTAGAGACAGAAAAAGAAGACGACATTTGACCACCCGAAGACACTAGCGTACTTTGTGATTTATACCAGTACCATAACAACCGAACGAAATAAATAGGCACACCTCGCAGTACTAGTTTTTTGAATAAAATTTGGTGATTAATTTTGTCGAAAGCTTTGGTAGCATCTAAAAAAGCAGAAAATGCTGGCGTATTTTGATTCACATACGATGAGACAGTATGCTTAAACAAAAAAACACTCATGTCCGTACTATGTTTGGGTTTAAAACCAAACTGATTTGAACTAGTTTGCATAAAGGACGAAATGTGATACAAGATAAAACGCTCAAACAATTTAGAAATAACCGTAGCAAGGGCAATTGGTCTATAATTATTGATATCCTGGACATTTTTATTATTTTTATTTTTGTTCTTGACTATTGGTACCAATATACGGATATTTATATGCGGATGGTTATTTATATTTATTTATATATTATTTATATTTATATACGGATTTTAAGTACAATATTTAATATACGGATGGATTTAATTTTATCTCTTGAACTGTCGCCAAAGATTTTCATACTGGAATGAGTGTCTCACATGACATAGTCAGGACTTGTCAAGACCTCCATTACTTGCGACCCTGCATTTTCATACAAGTCAAGTCAAATTTATTCGTTTGCACGAAAAATAGTTACCAACAACAATGAAATCAGTAAAATAGCAAAAACAAAAAAATAAAGAAATCACCAGAGGTGGGCACAATTTCGTTAATCGTTAATTCGTTAATAACGAAGCTAACTTTTTCGTTAACGAGTTAATTCGTTAAACTTTTTTTTTAATTAACGGACTATATTAACTTCCGTTAGTGCTCGATAACTTCCGTTAAATTTTTGCACACGCTTATTTCTCTTATTGTTGGTTAAGTTTGACATCGACAAACTAGCAAAATACGACCAATGAGGGTCAAAAAGTGAGATATAAACTACAAAACATATTGCTTGTGAGGAGAAAAATTACACAAGATAAATGCTTACGCAAACAATCATATTAAAAAGTTTCGTACTTTTTTTTAAGAAGAATTGCCGTTTTAAGTCAAAATTAACGATTTAACGAATTTAATTAACTTCCGTTAATTGGAGCTGAATTTAACGAATTAGCGTTGACGGAGGTACATGATTGTGTTAACGAAGCAGTGGTTAACGAAGCTAACGTTTTGCATTAACTTGCCCATCTATGGAAATCACTCATACAAGCAACAGTACTCAGTGACAAACTGGACAGCGCAAGACCATTTCATGGTTATCCAAGTCAAGCTGCCCATGGTCATACAATGCCAAGCTAAGACTCTTAAACAAATACCGGTCAGTGCTGCCACTCAAAATTTTGGTTCTCCCCTGCAGAGAGGTTTAAAAAATCCCTGCTTATCCCTACCAATATTTTAAAGCTAATAGACAATTGTTTGAAGTGAGCCAGTTCAGTAACTGCAGCACTTGAGATAACACTTGTGCTAGGCCTACTCTTGATCCAATGCTAAAGCAAGAAATCATACTCTGTGCAAAGCAGTTTGTATAGAAGTTTGTAAATAGGCTTTTTATGCATAGTAGGCCTACCCGCACTGCTTTTCTTTTTTTTTTTTTTTTTTTTTTTTTGGGGTGTGTGTGTATATATACGTTCTTTCTCTGTAAAAAAGTGTTGATTGCTTTTTCAAATTTCAGCTTTTTTCTCTGAGGGTGTTTTGTTTCCTTCTTGCAGGTGTAGCAACCATGTGCTAACTAACATTAAGACCGTGTAAAGCTTTGGTTCGAAATTGCCACGTGTTACAACGTTCTACGTTTTGTTGCTACTTCCTTTTTTCGGCTATTGTTAACATTAGCATCAATTTTTCATTTGTTGTTATTCCTTAGTCGTAAAATAAAAAACAACTACTAGGCCTTACTACTACTACTTACAACTTCAATACGCCCCTTTGTAACCTCCAATTCCTATGTTCTCTTTGGTATTGGTGCCAAAATACTGAAGAAGTGACTACTTCACCGCAATTTGATTCCGACTCGGGTCGAACCAATGATTTTAAAATTGGTATTCACAGGTTCCCTGCTTGACGCTCAGCGTTAAAGGGACAGTTGTGGAGAACAAGCTGAAAAATGGGTATGGATTGGTGATCACTGAAAAAATTCAGAAGTGTAGGCTACCTATGGGCACTTTACGAAGAAAAAGCTACAAAATTTGTTGGAGTGTGTTCAAGTTACCAACTAAACGCATTTCTATCAAAATTTAATATTTGTAACATATTTTACTGAAAATTCCTACGGACAAGCAAAAATCCTGAAGGGATTCCCTACTCCCAGCCAATGTCAAAAACTCCCTATTGTAGGGAAAAATCCCTACGAGTGGCAGCCCTGACTGCTGACGTAGTCATAACAACAGTATCATGGTAGTTACTACATAGCTCAATGCGTATTGGCAACTTGTAGTCTTGGTCTAGGTTGTGTCTTGCGACACCATGGTTGTTTTCTGGAAGACTGATAACTGACTGTCACGGTTTGCTGCTCATAGCCTCATAATGTTTTGTTTTTTTTAGTTGTAGAAGTAGTAGTGTTTTATTCAACGACCATCAAAATACATAGAAACAACGCATATCACGACATTCGGCCGAAAAAAAGGTAACAGCGACAAAACGTGAACCGTTAAAGCATGCTATGTACAACCCTACAACGAATTTAAAAACTAAAAGAAGCATGGTCACTGCTCCTAAAGCATAATATGAGCCAAAAAGAAATCAAACAAAATTGTGTAATAAAGACAAATTTGGAGAAAGCAAGCAACAGGTGCCAAGCATTTGAAATAAATTTACACATTTCCCAAGCGAGGAGGGGCTAGGCCAAACTGCCAGCACTTCAAAATTTCATAATTCACGTTTTACTCTAACAAGAAACTGCAAACGCAACGCAATTAGGCCTAGTGTGTAACAGATTTTTGTGGAAAAAGTTAGTTGATTTGCTTCATTCCTTTTAAGATTGTAGCTTCGTCAATTTGGAATACTTCAAACTTTGATCACGTTTCGATCTCTTCGACACTGATTTTCAACCCTTCAGTTTTGTTCATCACTACGCCATTGTTTGCCCAATAGGTGATGCGTGTCATTTTTTTTTTCAAGAACTGTCAACACAAATGGGGTTGTAGGCCTACGGTGCTTAAATACTTTGCACTTGCAGCCTTATTAGTAGTTTACAACCCATATGAATAAGATTATCTGAATAGGTCCACCCTTAATTTTAAAAGCTGCCTCACACTTACGCAACTTTAATTTGTATAAAATCAAGCAGGGAGGTATTACCAGAGCTGGGCACTCGTTACTTTAAAAGTAACGTCGATATCGGTACCGATACTTTGCTAAAAAAGTACCGTCGGTACCGATATCGGTACATTTTTAAAAAAGTAACGACGATATCGTTACTCAATACCGATTTTCGGTACTTTTGAAACGAAGTTTTTTTTCTTAAAAATTAATTTTTGTTTTGATTTTCGTCTTGCAAAGCAACGAAATTAAAGCCTTTTTGTCGCATCTGGTGCAAGTGTAAGGTCGAGTTGTAGTCTCACGCAAATCTCAATACTGCAGGCAAACACGTCGGTTATATCAACAAGGTGACAGCGGTACCCTTGCTAAAACAAGCATTCTCATGTATCGCAGCATGCATAATAATCTGTTGGTCTCCTTCATTAGTTATGAGGCTAGATATAAGGAGCATCATCATCAAAAACTCGCCTTGGAGAGCAGAAACTTTTGTCACACCCCAGCTTATCTGATTACGTTGCTACATTTGAACAATACTAAGGACGTGAAAGAGCTTACGGCTTATACACGAAAAAAATGTTGCAAAGGTTCTTGCTGTGTGAATTTCATCATTGTGTAGAAGGAGAATGTTTTCAATTTCAATGCCACTTTTGGTAAAGGTTTGTGTATCAGTAGCAGCATACTCAGAACTTTTAGATAAATCAAAATCTACATTTTTTCAGAATTTGCGGGTCTGTAGTTTTACTTTGATTCTATCACACAAAAATAAAATTTTCCATATAGTCTAGACCAGTGGTATTCAACCTTTCAACACAATCGCCCCTTTTCGGAAAGTGTAGGTCCAAATTGCCCCCATAAAGCATTGATGAGCAAAAATGAAAAAAGTCTACACGTCCGCAGATCTACTATTTTTCCACTAAAAAATCAGTAAAAAGCAAAAAAAAAAGTCTGCATGCGGCCCGCAGTTTGCCCAGCTCTGTCGTTGAGAAATTTTTTATGACTTATATATAATTTCGTTATTTGCAACACATTCGTAAAAGTTTTTGAAAGATCGTTAAATAGGTATGTTGCTAATAAGTCTGAATTTATTTCTACAAATTCACTACAGTTTAGAAACATCTATTTAAAACCCGACAGTTTGTTTCACCTTATCTTATTCAAATGGAATAGATTTTATTTGAATAAGATACCCCTGATGATCCCTCTTGGGTAAAACCGACTGTCGGGTTTTAAATCGATGTTATTAAACTGTGGTGAGTGAATTTGTATATTTGTTCTTACTGAACCAGCACTTTTTAAAACACTGATTCGCATCGTTATTGAATATATTTTTATTCAAAAATCAATTGTTAACATTATTAGTAGTAGAATTCGTCTATAATGGCACCTCCAGGGGATAAAAAACTACCGTTATAGGCAATTTGACGTCGTAAGCGCACGCAGGGGGGAGGCTACGGTGCCATGCCCCCCCTCTTTTGGCCCTGTAATAAGGCGCAAAACCCTAACTTTTAGTCTATAATTTCTCAAACTAATAATGGTTGCAGCCTCCATTTATTTTAGCCAAGCTTCTGCTTTTAGACATAAGCTGCGAAAACATTTTTGCACAGTCCCTAGTGACTGCACTCACTGCATGCCCTTTTCTGATAAATAAGTTTGCTAAAATGAGTGTTTTTTATGTGACAACCGTAAAAATTCGTTGGCAACTGAAATTGCGTCCAAACGTTATAAAAATGTTTCAAATTCAAAACATTTATTATGAAAACGCATACGGACCGGTCAGAAACTTCGCACGGGGCCAGAGCCCGGTGGTTGCCGACCACTGATCTACAACAACGTGGTGTCGTGGTACTTTTCGCGGAAAAACCCGGTAAATTTTCCGCTTTTGCTTTCTTAAGTTTACTCAAAAAAAGTTACCGAAATATCGAGTAAAACGGTCTAAAAAGTAACGACGGTACCAAATACGGTACATTTTTTAAAAGTATCGATAACGCTACTATAAAATAGTACCGCGTTACAGTACCGCGCTACTGCCCAACTCTGAGTATTGCAGTAGTTCCTTTTTATTTAACGATCAAGGCAACTTATCTTTTGCACACCGTAGGGGGCTAAGTAGGCCTATCAGATTCTGAATAACACTCGATTGCACCAAATGGGAAGGAAAACAATTTAGTTCTTTTCACCTAAAAACGAAAGAGGAAAGGCCGGTAGCGAGGATATCAAAGAATATGCCTTGTGATGTCACAGTCGTAGAGAGAAGGCAACCGTAATAGCGAGGTGTGTGAAGAGAGCTTTCTGATGTCACAATGGTCAGTTTGCGAAAGTTGAACGCACAAATTTTCACTGCAATGTTTGTCGGCAGCGGGGGTAGTGGAGAGTTTCATTAGTCATTACTATGACGGATATAATCGCAAGATTGAGGCATGGGCGTAACTACGTAGGACGGGCAAGGGGGGTCAGTTGACCCCCCTGGAAAAATAACACGAACTTTAAAAGGCAAAGAAACGTTCAATAACGAGTAGTATGACATGATGGGTGTGGTAGGGGCGTCAGCTGCGTACAGTAGGCCTACTATCACTACAGTACTTGGCAATCTCACTAATCACAACTCAATAGCACGGTACACAAACGAAAGATGTCAAAACAGCAGGTATTAAAGTGGGGTGCAGATACTGTTATATAATTTATGGAAATATACAACAGCTATGAGGTTTTGTGGGACACGAGCCATGAAAATTATTTCAAAAAGAATGCAAGGGGACACAAGTGAGGAAAACTGTTTTTTGAAATTCAAAACGCCGGACCAGAATTTCAAATTCCCAATGAAGAAACATTAAAAGGAAAAATCAAAAGTATGAAAACTGACAAACTGTTACAGCATTGAACTCAACAAAAATAAAAAGATCAAAGAAAATAAACTATCCATCTCTTACCCACTTCTTTTTAAAATAAAATTATCTTATTATCCCCTGACTAATTTCGACACATCCTAGCCCTATTAACGAAAGTCCGTAAACGGACTTTGCTACTAACCTGTCTAAAACTTTCGCTGCCCTTAGGTTTGTTGTAGGTTTAGGAACAATTACTGGTTACTACTTACTACCGGTATTCGCCTAGCTGCGAATGCATTATTTTATTCGCTTTGTGTGACCAGCATTCGAATTTAATATGAGCCAGCTAATATTAGAACTGAGTAATAGCAGCTAATAAATTAGCCTCGTGTGACTTCGACTTTAGCTGTAAGGCCATGCGTACATTTTGAGTTTTGACCCTCCCTGCCCAAAATCCTGGTGACGCCCATGGATTGGGGGATCAACTACCACCCAAGCCTCCTTGCATAAAATGTTTCGCGAATCGCGATGGTTATCCCTGTATGGTGGAATCTAGCGAGCAGCAAATTAAATACCGTAGATTACATATCGCCTCCATCGCATTGTCGATGCACGAGGATAAAAATGACGAGATCAAGTCTACAATTTTAAACAGAAGGCTGCAGTCCACGATTGACCAACCCACTTGAACTTATCTAAAACATTTTTAAACTAGCAGTCCTCGCCTTTGCCGTGAATACAGCATACTAATGCATGAGTACTGTGACACTTTACGGCGCATTAAAATCGCATGATAAGCAATTCATTTTGTAGTCTTTCCCCCTACATAATTTTTGGGTTGCCCTTAGGTTCACTGATGCCAAGACAGCTATGATGCATGACTTCACGCATTCAACATTCTGCTCGGCCCAAATCAAAACCAGCTGATTACTTATGGATCACCGCTTTCAATCCAAAAAAAAGTAATTTCTGACTGAAAAAAAAAATTTCTGACTTGACAGATAATCGTTTCGGCTTTGACAGCCAAATTGCTGATCCGCCAAAGTGGACAAACCCCAAAAAGTTTAAAGAATCATCTATCAGGTCAGAAAGTAGGCTACGTACTTTTCTGGCTTTGAAAGCGGGAGGATTCGCAGGCTTTTTGGCTTTGAAATAGGTCATAGTTAAATACTTCAAGTAATCGGGTGACAAAACACCGCACTTGTTCATTAAACAGAAGCATTTATTGTTTACATAATCACACGATAATAATAGCCACTGCTTTTAAAACAAAAATTAATAAATTTGAGAAATATATATGACGATCATATGAAAATTTGCTTTATATGAATATCACTCATGAAAAACACTAGAAGAATTAGGAAATGCAGTAAGCCCCAAATAGCTTTAGTTTGTGAGTATGCGTAAAAATAAGAATCCCTATAAATATATTATACGTTGAGCAAAACAAAATACACTTTTTCACATTTCCAAAAAGCTGAAGTCGTTCTAATCCCCAACTGCAACATGATCAAAGCCTAAATCATCAAACACAAAAAACGTTCTGAAGTAACTTTTCGTTGATAAAAATGTGAGCATTGTAGTATAACTTCTTTGGGCAAACATCCACTGTCATAGTCCTGAAATTTGAGACTCTGCTAAGCGTAACAGAGCCCGAACAAAAGTTCAGGCAACACAAGCTAATTTTGAAGTTTCAAATACGCTGCAAACGAACTTCTATGGCAAGAATTAACGTACAGTATCGCTCAAGTAAAATCTCGCAACGGAAAAGTACGTCGTAAGCCACTAGCTATCAGCCAGTACAGGCTTAACAACTTTTCACTTCAAGAAATGCATACCATAAGGGGTTCTTGCAAAAAAATGTGAAGCTATTAGGATGAACTTTAATCAAACTGGCCAGAAGTATTATTTTTAGCAGAATACACTAAAAACCGCAAAACTGTGAGATTAGCCATATTATTATAAACAATAGAGCCGAGAAACAGCTTTCTGCATCTTGGCTTAAGAATGCAAGTTAGGAAGGCTCATAGCAATGGCACCAGAAGTAAGACGAAACATCGGTCCAAGCATTTCAGCTGTTTCTTAAGTTAAGAATATTAACAGGAAAACTAAAAATAGCTGTTCTTAGAAAATATTCATCGCAGGGAAATGCTGCATCACTACAAGGCATTAATGGCTTAACTTCGGCAAAACAATCTGCAGTCAGGTATACGGCTCAGTAAGCAATTCCCTTATTGCAAAGATTAAATCATACCCAATAGTTTTTTCGAACCTCAACTAAAGCATGCAATCTTTTTATAATAAAACTCTTTTTCGTGAATTAACGCATATTTTCTTATAATAACCTTCAAGGGCACTTAGTACGTCTTTGATGGTTAACCCTAAGCCAGCAATCAGCAACGAAATTGCTAAAAGCTGATATCCGTAAAGATTTGATTACGATAAAAGTTTTGTCAAAAGTTAACGCACCACCAATAACATCATTTGCACAATTATATATGAAGAATACAGGATTGACACAAAAGTCATACACATTAAGATCACAAACGAAAAAACACACTCTATTTTTCACAAACCAAATACAAATTGTCTCAAATGCTAAATTTGGTTTATTGCAGGGATGCCTAATCTGGGGTCTACCAACTCCTAAAGGGTCAACAAAAATGTTCAACAGGCTGCAAATGCAAATACGCTATACCTACCGGTACGACAATTTATTATTAGCCGCTACGCGTTACTTGTACAGGTGTCCGTTGGGTGCAAGAGAGTGCTTTGCAGTTCGCAGACCCAGAATTTTAAGAACCACTGTTTTAATGAAAAGCTGATACTAACAGTTCACTTCAAACAAGCACTCGATTTGAGCACACTATGAGGAAAATATCTTTTTTATCCAGCCAGCTGCAAAAAGTTGCTGCGCTGTTGTGAGATTGAAAGTTTATAAATTTTATCAAAAAACAAAACTAGTTACAACTATTGCAAGTACTACAATAGGGTGTTCCATAATTTCACCACTTTCGATTTTTGTGATGCGTACCCATTTTTCTGATGGGATTTTGGACGCTGATTACGAATTTGATACTATTTTTTGACTATGACGTCATTTTGAGGTTGCGCGACGCACTTATGACGTTATGTTTTGCTATTTTTCTATATCTCGAAAACTACTTGCGTTAGAATTGTGGGTATTACACCAAACGATGCAGAACATATGATTTCCTATCTGTCTTCAATACATTATGTAGTCGTATTTCCTTCAGAAAAAGATTAAATCCAAAAAAACGTCGTTTTTGAGCGCTCGAAGCTATATATACTGAGGGTTATTTTCAAATTATATTGAACTGAAAATTCAACAGTAATTGAGGGAGAGTGCGAAGTGAGCTTGCGCTCTTCGAGTCAGCAGCCACCCGTTATATATGTCAAATGCGATCGGCTCCAGCCGCGAATCGAACCCGCCACGTACGATCTGTCACCTGCGCGCGGAACCGCTAGGCCATGTCGCTGACAATCCATGTCGCTGACTATACCAACAATACCACATCATACTCCATTATACAAGTAATTTTGATATCTTAGTTACCAACGCAAATAATCCCTCAAACAGCATTGAGAAACGATTTCGGACATTACAAGCAGCTTGCACGTGTATCTCAGCGTGGGTGTGTGTGGGGGGGGGGGAAAGGGGAAGGGGGCATTGGAAGTAAAATTGCTTCGGTTTTCTTTCTTAGTTGTAATTTTTCGTGTACTGACAATTTCTTAATTCGCATTACTTTCTATACCGGTAGTAAATTACTAGAAAGAATATTTAGCAAATATCACGCAATTGTAGGATGAAAAACGAAATTCCAAGCACATCTACAAAGTTTGAAAAACCAAATTTCCACAGTTACACCATATTGCATAAAAATGCTCGGAAACGAATATCAGTCTCGGATGGGTGCGATGAGGAATCACGAATTTTATTGTGAACGACACATTTTAGTTTCGCGATATATCTTTCCGTGGCTCGAATGTTGTTGTCGACATTCTTTAGTGTGCTTTAGGTACTTCAGAGCACAAGATACAAGCAGCAGCTTTACTTCCAAGTGAAAAAAATTCTTTCAAACTAGCTCCTCGTTCTTGAAGTAATTTTCGGGCATCCACAGGGTCTGGAAAATGACCTGTTTGAACAGCTTCAACGCAGTAAGGTGGCACTTCAGCGTACGCGCTAAGAGCAGCGTTGATTGGTTTCACCCATTGCTGTGCGTGGTCGTAAAAGTATTTCAATGCGACCTCTGCAAGTTTCTTAATTTCGTTGTACGCAAGCAAAAGATTGCGTTGAAAAAGCGCGATTTCGGGGCCTTCAGCAGCCGATGGCTTCAACTGAATCGTTCCGAACGAAGGAATATAAACTGAAACAACATAGGAAATGAGCCTGATCAATTTCCTTCGTTCACGTTCATCCAATCTGCAAACATCGAATATCAAAAGACAAAGTTTTAGAAAATATGGAACCACTTTTGGCTTACAAGCAAGAAGCAACATGCCGTGCAAGATGGCTTACGACAGCGAGCGGCTGTCGTCATCTTTTGATATTCGATGTTTGCAGATTGGATGAACGTGAACGAAGGAAATTGATCAGGCTCATTTCCTATGTTGTTTCAGTTTATATTCCTTCGTTCGGAACGATTCAGTTGAAGCCATCGGCTGCTGAAGGCCCCGAAATCGCGCTTTTTCAACGCAATCTTTTGCTTGCATACAACGAAATTAAGAAACTTGCAGAGGTCACATTGAAATACTTTTACGACCACGCACAGCAATGGGTGAAACCAATCAACGCTGCTCTTAGCGCGTACGCTGAAGTGCCACCTTACTGCGTTGAAGCTGTTCAAACAGGTCATTTTCCAGACTCTGTGGATGCCCGAAAATTACTTCAAGAACGAGGAGCTAGTTTGAAAGAATTTTTTTCACTTGGAAGTAAAGCTGCTGCTTGTATCTTGTGCTCTGAAGTACCTAAAGCACACTGGAGAATGTCGACAACAACATTCGAGCTACGGAAAGATATATCGCGAAGCTAAAATGTGTCGTTCACAATAAAATTCGTGATTCCTCACCGCACCCATCCGAGACTGATATTCGTTTCCGAGCATTTTTATGCAATATGGTGTAACTGTGGAAATTTGGTTTTTCAAACTTTGTAGATGTGCTTGGAATTTCGGTTTTCATCCTACAATTGCGTGATATTTGCTAAATATTCTTTTTAGTAATTTACTACCGGTATAGAAAGTAATGCGAATTAAGAAATTGTCAGTACACGAAAAATTACAACTAAGAAAGAAAACCGAAGTAATTTTACTTCCAATGCCCCCTTCCCCTACCCCCCCCCCCCCCCCCACACACACACACACACGCTGAGATACACGTGTAAGCTGCTCGTAATGTCCGAAATCGTTTCTCAATGCTGTTTGAAAAAATTATTTGTGTTGGTAACTAAGATATCAAAATTACTTGTATAATGGAGTATGATATGGTTAGTCAAAAAATAATATCAAATTCGTAATCAGCGTCCAAAATCCCATCAGAAAAATGGGTACGCAATTTACGCATCACAAAAACCGAAAGTGGTGAAATTATGGAACATCCTAAAGTACAATTTAAGTAAAAACAGTCAAACTCTGCAAAATAATGCTAGTCACTGTTACACAAATGTGGCAATAACAGAAAGTTGGCAATTTAAATGTGTAGTTCAAAATTATAATGTCGTTCTATTGCTCAATTAACCTATATGCTATAGATATGTCATAATATGTGCATTTTTAAAGTTACTAAATGTAGTACTATTTCTTTGATAAGTGTAAACTCCTTTCATTGCAACATTTGATCACAAAAAGTCAAAAATCATCTAAAAAAATCAACAAACGTGTAAACAAAACAAAAATCGATATAATGAACAAATTTAAGTATTATATTAAACTTTCGTTAACGCCTGGGTTTAACAATGCGTGAGACTCTCTCAAAAACCGATTGTTAGTAAAGCGAACCGATGTAAAAAAAAATGCAAGAATTTGCACTTTTGACGTGTTTTTGACGTTATCGCGCGTCACAACCTACGAGTAAAGTTTTCAGGGAAAACGGCCATTCCAGCAGTAGACTGAGTGTCTTCCCAAGATGATTTGAGAATGCCCATCTGCCAGCCTTCGTCCTATTTTGAATGTTTCAATAATTAGTTAAAAGCTCATCATTGGCTAGTTAGCTCAGGTGTTAAGACATTGCTATTCGTGCGGGAGGTTCGGTGTTCAAATCCAGGACGGGGAATCAAACACAGTGCTGCCAACGGCTCATCTCCACGGCTTAGCGCCTCGACTACACAACTCCGAAGAAACGTCGCATCGATGCCGAGCCGTTGACGACACTGTGTCTGATTTGAGCGGCCCGGGAATCGAATCCAGGATCTTCCGCACCAATAGCGATGTCTGTAACCACTTTGCCAACCAGCGGGTTTAAAATTTCAGTCGCAGAAATTTAAAACTTTGCCAAAAATACGTTTTAAAAAATCAATTTCGGACCAAACGATTTACGTTTAAATTATTTCACTTTGCAGTCATTGACCTATAATAATTTATCCCCCCCCCCACTAAATTTTTATTGGCTACGCCCCTGCGCTCACTTGTTCTTCCGGGTCAGGAAATTCCACCACATAAATAATATCGCCTTTGAAAAAGTTTAATTCATCATCGTCACTGCTTTGGTAAGGATACATTGCTTCTGCCTGAAAAATAAAAACAATCGTAAGTGGAAAAGTTAAGAGTCCTAACGGCAAAAGACCAGCTGCAACGCGCCTTAAGCTGCATTGCTGTTTTTTTGGTGCTGTGATCTTGCTAGAACTTGCAGCCTTCTTGTACACATTCAACACACATTGTTTGTTTATAGAGGTTGTGGCTTTGCATCCACATTTGCTTCGCTGCAGCGTCTTTGTCTTGGATACGATGGTTTACAAATATTTTTGTCACTTAGCTCATCCTGGAATGCAAAGTGACAAAATATATAATGTTCAAAATGAAAGTTTGAAAGTTATGACTGTCCAAAACATGCAACTCGTCTTACATCAAAACACCTCCATTTTCTCGAGATGAGAGAACCGATGTAAAAAAATCATCAAAAAATCAAACCTGTATCATACTTACGCCAGTGCAATGCACAGAAGTTCCAACTACAAAGAAAGGCAGCAAGCGGTAGTGACAATGTGTCCGCACTCCGCTTTGACCAGCCCGAGAGCTGAACCATAGCCTTCCACAAAACATAGTTAATACACTATTGCAGATCTTACTTACTTTGTATAGGAAACGCGGAGGAAGGATTTCTTGACTGGTTTTGGAAGGGTCTATAAAATAACAAAATACGAGAGGTACTAGTACCAGTTAACTCAACAACTGAACACAGCCATAATGCAAGTAAATTCTCTGACATTCATAGCAGCTAATTTGTAATTTGGATATTTTATCCGTAAGCACTCCATCCTTTTTCTTACTTATTTCTGACGGTAGGCGCGTTCGCTGGTTGCTACGTAAAATATAATCATGAAAAAAAGGTTGGTGCCAAAAAGAAGTAGATTAAACGTTCAAATTAAGTATAATGCAGGCCTGGTGTAACAAAAAAGTGTTTTAAAAGAAAAAAATCTGATCAGTCGGGATAGATAAAACCGAAATTTAATCCTCAACCCGAAGAGTTCTTTATGTGACGCTGACAACCGAATAACAACAATGAATCTTTCCAAAAATGTGGTCATAACCGTCGCCTTTTTCGAAAGTGAAAGGATATTATACGCCGTACCTGCTGGGGCGTGGGAACGATTGTGAGCCACATTAGTTCCATGTTGATCAGGAGTGTCGTATATAGGTTGAGAAATATCCGACTTGCTTTGAGTGTTCTGCGATAAAATATTTTATTTCGATTTTTTTGATGTTGCTACAGAGAATTTGATTACGATGAGTATACATGAAGTAAGAGGGAAAATTTGGCTTTGTACGCGCCAGTGTTTTTGCGCATCTAGTGATAGTCTTCTTCGAGACTACAAAGTTACAAACACACAAAGAGTACGCAAAACGAAATGAAGCGTTAAGAATAATTGATCAAGATAATACACTGAGATGAAGAGCTATCTTGATACGATAGTAGGATTAACGATCGATTTTCAATTAAAAGACTTAGCATTCGGTGGAGTCACATCCCAAAAATATTAAAAACACAGTGGTGTCAAAGAATCACATGTCATTATGGGTTTTCTACGCTCGCATTTGCCATGTTGAGCAGTCTACAGCAAACTCGTGCTTCCCATCAAAGTACAAGATAATAAGAGAATCTAAAAATTCATTCGCTACAATCTTGGCCGAGCTTGAAAAATCTTGCTAAATTTGATCTGCTGTTTACAAATTCTAGCGATTACAAAATTTAGTAATAAAGAAATTGAAAAGATAAACGAAGCTACGAAAAGTTTTACCACAGAATAAGCTTTACAACGTACATCAAACGGCATTAAATCAATGTTATTAATGATATGAATACATGCAAGATTGCAGCATAAATGGGTTAATATTATCAGTATTAACATATCAAAAACCATTTCAGCGATGAATCAAAAGTTGAAATTCTGCAAGACAAAAGATTATTAAGTACACATATTCAATACAAAATTAGCTTTTCGATTTTACACGCAGTACTTCTCTTGTCGCGCGGCTTTTAGACGCGACTTCGTTTGCAACCATTTTTTTTGTTCGGGACTGCAATTGCTACGAAATAGCTGTTGGCTTCTAATACCCAACGAACTGCTTGAGCTCAACCAATTTTCGAGATAAATGAACGAGTGTAGTGGAACCCAGTTTTTTGGAACAAAAGTCAATAAATTCTTATGACTTGACTTCCTTGTGCCTTTTTCTAACGATATTACAACCTTTCTCCAGTATTCTAGGGTAAACCTATCAGTATTTTAAAACTAACTTGATAATCATACTAACTAATTCCAAAAAATTATCGGGTAATCACACAAAAACGTCAATATTGAATAAAAATTTAGCCGGCCATTAGCTCAGTTACATAGCGCACACGCTTTCGGTGCGGGAGATCTGGGGTTCAAATCCCGGTACGGTCAAATTGGCACACAGTGTCGGCAACGGCTCGCAACGGCTGCGACGTTTCTTCGGAGTAGCCCAAGCGTTAAGCCGCGGAGATGGGCCCCGCCACTCGTTACACGCTTCGGCGAAATACGGCGAGTATAATGAAGATTTGATGTGATAAATCAATAGCAATCGCAGAGTAAAATCAAAAACCAAACAGAAAACAAATTTAAAAGGATATTGATATTTTTAGAACCATAATTTTGAAATGAATGATCTTCAATCAAAACAAATCATAACTCCAATCACAGGCTTACCAATAAGCCACCAACATAAAAGATTAATCAAAATTATTTTTGAATATAATTGAACAATTCAAATTTTGTCATACGCTCAAATTATTCAAAATCAAATGAAATTAATGGAATGAATTTCAACCGGAAGGCTTCTCATTTTCAGTCGAATCTGCTATGACACAATCTGCATCACTTACAACTATAATAGTATCATATACGCTGTCCTCATAATCATCCACAATATCATCATCTGTTTCTGATGGTTTAGCAGGTTTAGGTTCATCTAACGACAAATAGACATTTTCCTCCTCAGCTCCAGAAGATCCTTGCACTGGATGAGAAGAGCGGATTTGCATATCTTCAAGAGCACTTTGATCCGTCGGAGTAAGTTTCTTTTCCGCTTCTGGAACTGTAGCTTTATCTAAAACATCCGAAGCCCTCTCGTACAAGTACTCTGAGTTATCTGCTTGAAAATTCTCACCCAAATTACTGTGCAGCTGAGCTGTTTCTGGAGCAACAGCTTGGGACATGATCTTGTCTGGAGGAAGAGAAGGGAACTCTGAAACTGAAGCAACTTCATCACTTACGGACACACTACTAGGCCGGGAACCAATCTGAGAGCTGTGGTAGGAAGAGATCTCACTCTCATCAGCTCTGCTTGACACCTCATCTTTCCAAACATCCGGACTTTGCTCTTCCTCTTTTTGAATGTGAGTTAGAGAATTAAGATCATTGTGATCCTCACTAGATCCAACGTGCTCCTTAACTTTGGAAGAACTCAGGACAAAGTGCTCATCAAGATTCTTGTTTATGTCACCTTGAGATTGATGAATCACAGACGGTGGAGCATCTTCTACCACTACAGCCTCATGGTCTTCTTTCAAGTCATCTTCACTTACAACAGCTGGCTCATCGAGAATTTTTGCAGCAGCCACCATTGAATCTTGTGATATTACATCAAACTCTTCTTCCTGATCTTGAATTTCCTCCTCCGCAGCAGCAAAATGTCGAGGAGCAGCAATAGGTGTTGATACACGATCTGCTTGATCAATAACAACATCCGAACTTCCAGCATCATCCACCTGATTTTCATAATACCCATTTTTTTCATCTTCAAGCGAAGACGTCGATTCTTTAAAAGCATCGTCATGCATCCCTGACTTGTTTACTTCATTTTTGGATGTAGAATCTTCTTCATGCTTGATAGTATGTAGTCCTGCAGCATGCTGACCTGCTCCCATGTCTACATACTCATTAGAAGCTTGAGTAAGTGAGCTTTCGACCGATTTTCTTTCTGCGTCCTCACCAGAACTTGAAACTCTTCTTTTGAATTCTTGAGGCGGGTACGTCGCGGCAGACCGAGGCGGCGGCAAAGTAGACGTCTTGTCATTATCCGATAAGGCAACTGAAGTCTTGTCCTTTTTGAAGCGTTTCATAGAAAAGAAGCCTTTTCTCTGCTTTGATGCAGCAGCCAAATCATCTTGTTTCGGTGGGGGCTTTGAAGAGCGCGACCAAGTGGACACCAAACGTCCCAAGCCCGCTGTCCCGAGAAGCGAACTACGCTTGTTCTGTGTCTAATCAACAACAATAAAACAATCAAATATCAGCAAAAATAATGACTAATGGTTAACAACCGTTGCGCGTCCAATAACAAACGTTATACAAACGTGTTTTTATTATTATTTTATTGTGAATATTTTGTACACATTTCAGCATCGCTTAGGTACCTTGTACATATTTTCCATAACTACAACTAAATCTAGGACTAACAATCAGTTTGCAGCATACTCAAGACTAGGAGGATTTACAGCATTTCCATTTATTTAGTGTTAGAGTGAAAAAAATTAGCAAAATTAAGATTTTTGTGAGTCGAAAATTGTGTATTAAAATACGCTAGAATTATTTTGCAAGCTATTAATAGATGCAACTTACATATGGAAAGATTTTTGGGAGCTACAACATTTTCGCAAGCAATTAGTAGATATTCTTGTTTAACCGTACGAAATGCAAGCGAGAACTACAAATTTTACGAGTAAAAAAACTAAAATTTGAAGAGTTCATTATTTTTTAGTGGAAATCAAACTACATGCTTGATGAACTTGAACCATATCAAACCTCAGTTGAGTCTTCCTCTGATGCTTGACTACGCACTCTTCTCACAACTTCATGAGTAGGCGCCATTGATTTAGCTTCATCTGCTGGCTTACTGGTTTGAGACTTGTGGATTGGAGTTTTATGTGTATCCGTGTCGGATTCATTATGATCCGTTTCTTCATCACTGCTGTTTTTATCCTGTGATCGATCTGTAGGCAAAGGCTGGGAACTTTCCACAACTTCGGATTGTTCTTCATTCTTTTTTACTGCAACCTTTTCAGTCTCTTGCTGTGATTAGGAGTGTGAAATTTTGCATTAATATCTTACACACAACAGCAAAATAGCCATCTATAACCGAAGAAGTCGGCAAGCCCTTATCCTTTATAACTAGACTTAGTATATTAAAGTAAATATCAGACACACCATTCAAACGCACAATATTGAAACACTGGTAAAATTACGTAAAGACCAACACCAACACCGAACATGTACATTGCACAACTGTTTTATTGTTCAGCTGGGGGTAGGTTGAGACAATAAAATGCAAAAAAGCGTTTTTAAAATGTGACTTTTAACTCACTTCATCGAATTCAGGAGCATCATAAATATTTGATTCGTCAGCTAAGTGGTCATTAATTGGCTGCCCATCATCTCCAATTTGAATATTCACATAATCATTGGGTCTAAAAAAGAAAACTTTGACAAGCTTGGTTAGGACAGATGCACTTTAAAATTTACGAATTCAACCAAAATTTTGAGTAATCAAAGCGCTCAAAACTCGTACAGCAAAGCGGTTGCACTGCAGTGCGCCTAGACCAGGAGTTTTCAAGGGGCCACAACACGGCATTAACATGGGAACCACAAGGGCAACATTCATTATCCTGTTAACGGCAATTAACCATCAGTTATGATCAGCAGACGGCTGTAGCCCACTACGAATGAAATGCTGACAGAAAAACTTATTGCCGAAAAGAGGGCACTGGTGTTGAGAGTCGATAAAAGGGGTTCCAAAACCATGAAAGGTTGAGAACCACTGGCCTAGACAAACACAGACATAAAGTAATCAACGGAGCAAATTACTATAAAAAATCAGTTTTCAAAATACTGACAACACGCTTGCTGCCAAGGCAATTACAAAAATTTGTGCATCCACAAAAATTAGTGACGGATTAGTAGCCATCAAAGTGCGTCCACAGACGGCCCAGACAAAACTGGCCACACTAGCTACGGAAAGGGCAAAGGTATTTTAAACCGCGGCTGAGTAGTTGAGATCGAAAAGCGCACCTTGAGTAGCTTCAGCGTAAGTGAGATCGAGTTATAAATGGCTCGATTCAGAATTCAAACTCAGTTTGACATAAAAACAAATAATTCAACTCAAATTCTTTGTGAAAATACTGCTTTAGATTTACCAATTTGCATCGTTTAGTAGCAAAAATAAGACAAACAACGGGTTTACCTTCGTTTCACGGAGGAAGGAGTTAATGTTTCATCCTGGGAGTTCGCATCACTATAAGCAAAAAACACAATTCTTAATCTTGCATTTAAAACACAGTACTAAAGAGGAAAAAAATTATCACTTACAAAAGTTTCGGCAATGAACGTTATGGCCTCACTCGATATAAAAAATCGCTCAAAAAGAAAGATTTAAGCGGTGCAACCTCAAGATGGCGTTGAACCCAAAGTCTAACCCCAAACTTGTGTTCAGCGTCAAAAACTCCTATCACAAAAACTGGTATGCGTTTTGGAATTTGAAAGCGATTCAACTTTGGTAAATCACTAAAACATTCCACTACAAGCGGTGAACTTACCGGTGATTATCTTGCTGCGTTTCTTCGTAGGTGCCATCATCAAACGAATGATCGCTTCCCAGACCTTCGGAATTTCCTCTAGAACGAGACGAACGAGTTTCGTCCAAAGGCAAGGTGCGTTGCTGGGCGAATTTCCGTTGACTACAAATAAATTTAGATTACGTACAAATATAAAAATGATCAGCTTAAAAAGTACCGGTAGGCCTTCCACAAGGGCATAGAACATTTGCTAAGTCAGAGGCGTAAGCGTGCGAAATAGCCTTGGTTTGACCAGCTCAACGTTTAAAACAAAAAAAGAGCCCTTGAATCGAAAAATACGAAAGCATATCAAACTTCTTCCCGAGGTATAAATGCTCGTTAGTGAGCCGTAAAGCTGTCAGAATAAGACTCAGCAGTACAATGCTGCAAATTATTGCGTGCACTATTTACTTTATCGTTTTAAAAAACGGAGCCACACACGCAGAGCAAACAACACTGCTTAAACAGTTAAGAATAATACCAATACTTCCGCAAGCCCAGTTTTCAACGCTCCATACATAGCCAAAATTAAGACTAGCTCAAAGCTCAGTTGGAATCAAAATCAACGAAATCGGTCGATGATTTTCTTTATTGCGTGAAGATCAACAATATTGGTTAACGCAAATTCAATTCAATTTAGTTTTCAAAGCAAAACAAAACTCATTTAAAACGCTTTATTATTCTAGCTATGTCGTTTCAACGACTTGGTTATCATAGCCAATAACAGAAGTTTTCAGAAATCATGAAATAAAAAAAATATAGCTGTTAGCTTTAGCTTCATATGAAGGGCAAAAAGGATCAAGTATTCCACAAACAAATACATCAAAACAACTCAGACATACCTGGCTGTCGAATGTAATCTTTGAATTCTATAATCTCCGCCAGCATAAGCATCTCTGACTGAGTCTAGTACGTGTAACAATTTGCTTCTGATCTAAAACAACAAAAGCATTTTTCAACGAAAATTCTTTTTCATAATCCACGAAAAGTGTGTTTGGACTGGGCAACAAGAGGGGTAAAAAAAGGAATCGACTCTCGGCTTTAGAGCTGCTAGCACTTAATCGAAGGTGGATGATCAGGCACGGGTTGATGATAACTTAATTAATGGCATTGAAGTTGCAATGGTCATAATATTTTCATGTAACGTTTAATCGAACAGTATCAGTCGAAATTATACTTTAGAAATTCACAGCTAAGAATGAGCTTACGCAGAGATAAGTTTAAACATGGACTCTTGCAGAGAACGAAACAGAGCATGAAATGATCGAAACTTCGTAAGTCTACCTCGAAAATTACAGAAGACCATTCAGTATTTGATATCATAAATGCCACGCAATTCGTACATATCAGGGTCAAATTTTGCTAGGTCTACGCCACGCGGACAAACTTTTGCCAGCATTAGAGCTGATGCAAAATTCTGTACAAAATAACAATAACCCAGTTTCGCAGTGTTCCTACAACTTGTACCACAATACCTGTTGCTGCATATTGCCATATCAGCTAGCGAGGTAGCAAAAAGTGTCAACTTAACTCACTTCTGCAAGTTCGGTAAAAAATTCTTTTTCGGCTGTGGCTATTGTTCCAATTACATCAGTGCTAAGAACAACACGGGAATCGTACAAGTCCGGCAATTCTTGGTGTAATTGAGTATTCAAGGTTTCGTACGTGCCACGAGAAAGATTCACTTGTTCTTCAGCCTTTGACAAAATAAATTAAGTCTGGACCATCCCCAAACCATAACATCACAAGCAAAAACAACGCTCTGTAGCTTATCTTCATCGATTAAAAAAAATCATTACATTCCACTTGTGGTATTACGCCGAAGTAACGAGTTGCGGGACCCATCTTCGCAGGTTAAGGCCAAGGCAACTCAGTTCCGAAGAATCGTCGCAACGGTGGCGAGCCATTGTCGACATTGTGCCGATTTGACCGGCCAGGGAATTGAACCCCAGACCTTCCGCACCGAAACATGCGCTTAGCAACCAAGCTAATCGAGCGGTTAATTAGTTATATTATGTTTCCACATAAATATAATCAACTAAGAAAATTGGTATATATGTTTTACACTCGACATTTATTTACCTTTGACAGCTTAACATCGTCAGTTTTTTTCGCATTCTTTAAAGTGTGATAAGATCTTCTAGCTCCATCAAAATCGACTAGTTTTCGACCACGTTTCTGCACTTTCGTTTTAACTTCATTGCACTTCAAAAAAAATTAAAAGAATTACCAAAAGCATTATTCTGCAAATTTCACACTGATATTCTTTGAACAGAGACTATCGCTTGTCTGTTTAAATCTAAAAAACGTTGCAAATACTCAAAATTTCTTAGCAAGCTGAAATGCAGGTATGCTGTGAAAGATAGAGTGAAACGGGCTTGTACTCTTCGAGTAAGCAGCCAGCTCACATATGCGTCAAACGCGATATCGGCTGCATATAATTTAAACCATGCTGTGAAAATTTTCGAAAAGATGCAATTTGTTTTAAATGTTAAATGTAAGCTTAATAATTATAGTACCAAGATACGTCAAACTCATACAAATCTGGATTTTTATTTTCATTACGAAAGCAATATCGCAACAATTGTATAAACTTCAATATACCCAAAAAAATAAACACGATGAATCTTATCTTTATGCTCAAGTATACCGTACGTTGCGAAAACAGATTTACAGATACTTACCTGATTTAAATGTTCTTGAATCGATGCCATAACTTGGACGTTAATTTTGGAACAGAGGTTGTTATACAATAGCTCGGTAGTCTGAAGAAAAAGATGGTTGTACATGAGTCCAAGCGTACTTCCTAGCACAGTAGTTACAGGCTTAACGAATATCAGTCGGTCCTTAATTCAAAGCAAAACAACTTATTGAAAGCTGGGTCGGAAAAAGCCAACAAATACAGACCATGGGTACGAAGAATGCATAACTCACACACTTTCCACAGATGCTATTAAAAGCTAAGCTACTGTTGTACGAAAAGCTATATGCGTCATGAAAATATCTCATACAAAAATATGCAAATAATTGTGTTTTCAACAATCTTAGTAAAGTGACCATGCCGTTTTAATTCAACTATGCGTAACCACACTTCAAACACAAATATATTTTTCAACAGATACAAAACTTTTGACGGCAAGCCAGCGGAAAATCGTATAAATCAACCGTTTGTGTAAAACGCAGTTGCAGTCGTTGGCGACAAGCATAAAGCACCTGAAGATTTAAAATAGCAAGTATAATATTGTATGCAGAAATCTTTCACGAAATAGATTTAGGAAAGATTTCCTTGCTCTTGAACGACTGGCATTTTTGATTAACAAACTGTCAAAAACATAATATCGTGAACAATGCAATCAACGCACTTGTGATATTAAATGTAAGTAATATGATACTTATCCATGAATATTGAAGTCAAGCCAAAACGTATCCTTTTCAAAACTTCCAAAAGGGTATTTCAAAAAAAGGCGGGAATATTACAAGAATAAAAAAATCACAACATAAACTTTTCTAGCCTTATGTTTTACAAAATTTTCCATCCTACCTTTGCAAGGGAAGGTATCATGTCTTTCCCGACCCACGCATCATCATAGATTTCCGTCAAAGATAGATAAAAGCTGTTTGCCGCGGCTCTCATTGCTGCCAAATTAGTAAAGTGCTTTTAATATGCAATTCTGCATTCGCACCATATTTTTTAACCCAAAAACTAAAAAAAATGCCAACTAGAGACAAGCGAAGCGCTAAAAAGGTCATCGGTAACACGAGTACTTATAATTTCAGAAACCGCGGCGCATTTCGCATCTCTTCAAAATGAACACGAAACTAACCGTTGATTGATTGGACGTAAATTTTCAGATCCCGTTGAAATTTTTGAAACTGAGCCTGTGCATGAAAAAGATATTAATAGTCATAACGTAAAATTAACTCGTGCGTTGTCGGAATAGAGCACAACCATCAGGGGCGCACCCAGCAAATTTCAAAGGGAGGGGGGTTCTAAAAAAACTGGATCTCGTACTCAGGAGCTGATCCAGCAAATTTTGGTAAGGGATGAAATTTTAAATTAGGTTGAGTGTTAACTAAATACAAAGACGTTAGACCCAAAAGAGGCGTAAACAGCCTTTTAAAAATGTTTTCATGTCTGCGAGGTATTAAAGAATTTTTTTCAGGGAAGGGGCACCCAAATTTGCCATATTTTCAAGCGTGCCTTTTTTCAGGCAGAATTATTTTGAAGCATATTGAGAATATAAAAAAGCTTTAGGGGGTGCGGGGGCATGCTCCCATGAAAAAGTTTTGAAAGTTTACATACTGTAGTGGCCATACTTTGTACATATTGGCCATACTTAGTAGTGGACATACTTTTTGAACAATTTTCACGCAAATTTTGTTTTAACTTTTTGCCCCTAAACCTGAGTGTTTCACCAAATATGATGCACTTTGTTCGTACATTTTCGATTATGCGTGCTTAGGGCGTAAAGCTTATTGCTATCGAAAAGGTTCAAATTATGGAAAAACTGTATTCATCAAAAAACATGTTTGAAAATGGCTGGTGGAGAGGATGCCTCCCCCACATCCTTCCTGGATCCGCCCCTGCCCGCACGGATAACAATGTATCTTACCACTACACCAACCAGCCGATTCGGCTTCAGCATGATGTGCCGCAATTCTGTCACAGCTGTTTTGAAATAACAGCACGTACTGCACTTGCACAGTTTGGATACTTCACTTTCAAAACAAGGGTTTGGCTTGAAAGCGAGGGGGGTCGACTGGTGCGCCACTGACAACCATAATAAATTTTTATCTACTACCACGGTAAACTAATTGGCTTACAGTTGCCGATGCAAAACCGCATTAAAGAAATTAATACAGTAGTACAGCTGAACCTACGTAACCTACAAAAATCGCTCCTTTTTCGAGAAGTGTTGAATTTTTTTTTTTTTTTACTTAAACTGAGGTTTTTGTCAGATTATTGAACCAAAAATCAATAGCATTTAAATAAGACTCGAAGTAAGCTTGCGTTCTCCGAGTTAGAAGGCGGTATAGACGTCAAACGTAATCGACCACAGCCGTAAATAGCCTGCAAAGAGCAACCTTTCATCTACAATTCTACTTTACTAACCAACCGCTCTGATCAACAGAGCAGGGTGAAATCCAAAAAACAAATAGACCATGTGTAATATATAATTGAAGGTTTATGAGAACTTGAAAAGACATAAGGAAGGTTTCAAACGCACAACCTCACATTTCAACAAATCACACATCTACAAATGCGCTAGTGAAATCTATTAGGCGATGATAATATAAAAGCGCATTTAGAAAATCCAGTCCAAATAATGCCAGGTGAATTGCCTTTACAAAAAACTCACGAGCAGAGCAAAGTTAATAATTAGTTAGCAGCAAATATTTATACATTGCAAACATCATTTGAGGGTAGTTAAATCCTTGCCGAATCCATTAAATAAACTTTGCAATGTGAACATTCCAACCATACACAACACCATCAAATTAAGTAATGGTATACGTTATCAATATTTACGGAGTAGAAACCGAAAACTTGCTTTTTAAAATAATGGTTGACCAACAGCATTGCTTGTAATCATTTACGATTCAAAATCTAGTTGAAGACAAAATGCTTAAAGGGGCAATAAACCCTAAATTTTCACTTTGGCTTATAAAACTTTAAAAAAATTGTTTTTGAATGGTGTTGATTTACATCCAGAAACGCCTTCTTCCAACCGGCAGGTTAGCTCAGTGGCTAAGGGCACGCTATCGGTGCGGGAGGTCTGGGGTTTGATTCCCGGGCTGGTCAAATCGGCACAGTGCGACGACGACGTCCCGGGCAAATCAATCAACGGCTCGCCATCGTTGCGACGTTTTTTCGGAACTATGTAGCCCAGGCGCTAAGCTGCGGAGATGGGCCCCGCCACTCGTTACACGCTTCGGCGTATTACGGCGAGTATAATGAAGATTCGATTATTTTGAACGCCTTCTCCCAAAAGTTATTGCAGCTTTTCGACCTCCATGGAATGGATAGTCCTCTGAAGAGTTGGTTTCGGCGGCCATTTTGTTTTTCATCATTATGGTAGCCATGGTCGTTTGGTCCTCATACGGATTTTGGTTTGGTCTATCTAGCCTTATCAAGCAAAGTACTGAAGTACTGTAGGATAGAGCATTACTGTACTTCCAGCACACCTTGACTGGCGTAGGCTCTCTCAACGTACCTCTTGGTTGATAAACTAATAAGACTGAAACTTCCAAACTGCAAAGTTTAAAAAGAAATTTTGGTCCATATTTACATATTTTGGACAGTAGCACCATCCTTCTTTTCTACCCCGATCAAAGCACACTGGTACACCCTGCCTAAGGGGAGTTTCCTCAAACAGTGACTGGGTTTACAGATAATTTATTTTGAATGCAAGGTTTTGATTGGACCTTAGACTAGACAAAACTTTGTCATTTAGCCAGAAAAGCATATTCTTAGGTGGGAATTTATTTCTGTTTGAGTTGGATGTGTTAGGCATAAACAGATAAATGGGCTACTCTACATTTTGTTATGCTTGATTTTTTGTTGCTATTATTGATAAGCCTAGGCCTATGCTGTTTCAAGTCCTGGCTAAATTTGTAAAATGTTTTTAATTTATTAGTTTATCACAGAGACATCATAGCCTACTGTTTCCTATTAGTGTACCGGTAAGCAATATTCATGATGATCTCTTGATTAATTATACATTTATTCATATAATATTTTTCAGCTTTCATGCTGGTTTGCTAATAAAATTTTTCTATGAATTTCACTGTTATTTGAAACTTCCATTTTTAAACTCCGAAACCCAAGAAGTCTTTGCTGGACAAAATGACACAATCATGCAAAAATTAGATATTTATTCCCAACAACACTTTATTAAAACCACTTTATGAAGAAGAGGACAGATCTGCAGTCTGTGATGCTTGTGCTAAAGTCTGAGGTAACCTATTGCAAAGCATGTAGCTATAAACAGTTGGTTGGTGGTACAGAACTTGAAAATTGCCAGAAGCAGAGGTTTCATATTTCCCGAAGCTTTTCGTCTGACAAGTTTCTCTTGACAAGTGTCAGACGAAAAGCTTCGAGAAATATGAAACCTCTGCTTCTGGCATGTAGCTATAGGATGTGGAAACAATGATTGCATCAATCAGGGATGCTGTGTGAATTTGCAGCTGGCTCACAGGAAGGAATGCACGCTTGATGATTTGAAACAGTGCGTGGAAAGCAACAGCATTTACCATATTCATATTCGTCGAAGACTTCTCCAAATAAAATCATTACTTTCAGTTAGGCTATTGTTCTTTCTTGATTTAGTTTTGTGTTTTTGGTCGAGGAATAAAATAAACTCAAACTCGAATGCTTCATGAAAGTTTATGTCGCGCATTCATTAACCTGTTAACGTTCTATTCGCCGAATATGTCGGCAGCCTAGGTCTCCAAAAATTGTGTGGCTACGTTGGCAGATTCCAGATACATAGGCTCCAGCTCAAACGCTGCTACGGGTCTGCCCAAAGGCTTACGCAAGCGTTTTACCTGCCTACATTGTTCATTCATTTTCGGCCATAAGCAGCTGCTTCTTGCAATCTGCTGTTAGTTGATATCACCTGACTTTTAGTATGTTGCGGAAATGGATGACGTCATATTCTCAGAGGACTCTCAAACTTTTAAAATGCAATATCTTCGAAATTACGCAATTAAAATGCACCGGGTCAACGCGAAAAAATTTCAAAATTTTTTCTCTAACGATTTGATTTATAAAATAAACAACGATTATGACTTCACTGCCCCTTTAACAAAATTCTAAAACTTCAAGGCCAAAGTTTTCTTCACAATTCAAGTGCCATTAAATCATATACATTAACTTATGCTTTAGCAGAATGGCGCCATACCACTAATTCTTGCTCCAACACAAGAACATCAAATCAAATCTTCATCATACTTGTGGCATTATGCCGAAGCATGTAACTAGTGGAAGGGCCGAACTATGCAACTTAGTAACTGGGCAAACACAGCTCCGAAGAAACTTTATAGCGGTGGCAAGCCATTGGCGACACTGTATCCGACTTGACTAGCCTGAGATTGAACCCCAGACCTACCAAATCAACAACTATGTCTTTAACAACTTGGTAAACAAGTTTGAGTTGTTTTTTTTTAAACAAGGGATGAGATCATCATTAACCAGTTTTAATCCGGTTTTTCCTCGTGTCCGAAGGTGGCCGGATGCACCTCATTCCCTCAGCAATCGCTCTCACTCCCTCTCTCCATTTCGCACGATCTGTAGCCTCCTCCACTCTCAACCCAATCTTCTTCAAACTCTTTTCGACTTGTCTCTTCCAGGTCTGCTTTGGCCGTCCTCGCTTTCGTTGTCCATTCACTTAAAGCAGGGGTGTCCAACCCGTGGCCCGCGGAAAGGTTTTGAGTGGCCCGCTGGACTTTCCGAAATTACCAATATTATCAACCTAATTGTTACGTAATTTATGGTGAGCTTACATTCCGAGTAATTGTCATTTCATGCTTGCTTTCTTGTAAGTTAATTTTATTGCATCACTATGAAAATTGTTTCGCATCACATTTTCGATATTGTTACGTTCACATCCTTTCCACACAATCGTGTTCGTTCTTCAAAAGTAGTCAGTAATAAACTAGGTTGGACTGGCCGTGAGCTCAACTGCGTAGCGCACACGCTATCGATGCGGGAGGTCTAGGGTTCAAATCCTGGCTTGGTCAAATCGGCTCAGTGTTGCCAACGGCTCGCCATCGCTACGACGTTTCTTCGGAGCTGTGTAGCCCAGGCGCTGAGCCGTGGAGATGGGTTAGGCGATTCGTTACACGCTTCGGCGTAATACCACGAGTAAAACGAAGATTTGATTTTGATTTGGTCGCGATCCGAATTTATACCATTGGCGCACGCAGGGGGAGCACGGTGCCATGCACTCCCCCCCCCCCCTTTGGCTCTGTAATAAGGTGCTGAAACCTAACTTTCAGTCTGTAATTTCTCAAACTGATAATGGTTGCAGCCTCCTTTCACTTATTTTGGCCATGCTTCTGCTTTTAGACATACCGTAAGCTGCGAAAATATTTTTGTATTGTCACGAGTAACTGCACTCACTGTGAAAACCGACCCCCTTTGCCTGCTTCGCCCCCACACCCTCGGTTGTGCCCCCTCCTTTGCCGAATCCTGGGTGCGCCTCTGTCTGAGACGTGAAAATCTCGAATTTTTTGGTTGGAAACCGACTTGGTCAAAAAGAAAATCGTTCGATCTTGCCGAATATTGCCAAGCTTGTTAGAAAAAAACTGTGCCGAACTTGACATTGAAATGTCGACGCGTAGCAAAAACTTTGAATTTTCTGTTGGTACGTTTATTGTTCTTATAATTGTAAAAATACACATTTCTAAGATTAGAGTTTTAGGAGCACCTTAGCAGTAAACACTCCGGTGGCCCGCGCAATCATTGGTAAATTGCATGTGGCCCTTTGGCCAAAAAGGTTGGACATCCCTGACTTAAAGCATCATTGTCTTCTTCAAAATGCTCTCCTCATCCTTCCTAACAACATGTCCATACCATCTTACTCCATTCGCTAGTGCCATTTTATCTAAAGTTTCCTTCAAGCCCAGCATTTTTATCAGATCTTCAGTATTCTTTCTATCCACTAGTTTTACTCCACACATTGATCTCATCATAGCTATTTCGATTCTTCTTAAAATTATCATCTCATTTTCCCTCAAACACCACATCTCACTTCCATATAACTTGCCGATCTTACGCATCTACGATACACCATCCCTTTCATTTTCAAAGAAAACCTAGTAACAACTCTCCGCATTCTCTAAATTTCAACCATCCGATTCTTACTCCAGCAGTTACTGCAGTTTCACACCCATCACTAGCATTCAGCCTATCTCCAACATAACAAAAACCCTTCACAGTCTCCACCTCATCACACAACACCTCCACTGGTTTTTCCTTGCCGTCTCTAATATTTTCACAACTTCTGCAGATAAACTGTTGTGCAAAACTGCAGGGTACTTTTTTTTCGTTTGGGCGCATCTAGCGTGAATCCATTTCTTACACACTGTGCACTACACCGCATTAGACATACCGTATATTTCGGCGTACAAGACGACCTTCAGATAAGACGAGGTGCAAAATATCAATAAAATTTTGTGCATTTACCATATATCCGTTGTATAAGACGACTACTAAATCACGAAACCATGTTTGTTTAGCCGTATAACTTTTTTCTCTTCTAGCAAGATTTTCTTACAAGAGTTACATTTGTTACACACCAACGCACACTTTTTTCATAATATTGATGTGATTCTCTCGCTTTTTTTCTGTTTTACGCATCAATGTTCTTTGTTTTTATGCACGTTCTTTATTTTTACGCACCAACGCATTTTTCATTTTCATAATAAAAAATCTTCGTGTGAAACTTCAGATATGATTTTTATATCGGCTGTATAAGACGACCCCAATTTTTTAGGGTGGGTTTTTGTACTTTAAGGGTCGTCTTATACGCCGAAATATACGGTAACTCTTTTCCCACATATTCCACACGGATCTACTTTGCTATGTACAATTTCTCCTTCTGCGCCACTCACCATCATCTTAGTCTTTCTAATATTTACTTTCATTCCCTTACTTTCCAATGCACCTCTCCACCTTTGGAACTTCTCCCTTAAATCCTCCAAATTTTCGCTCATCAGCACCAGATCATACACGCATAAAATTTCATTCAATAGCCCATTTCTTGCTTGTTGTCACTGCATCAAACACAATACCAAATATCAATGGTGACATCACAGAACCTTGATGCACACCAATCCTTACCCCAAATTTCTCCGACAAACCCGATACAACTCTGATTTTCATCCTTGAACCCTCATACAAACTCATTACTGCTTTCACCAACACTTCTGGCAAGCTTTTCTTTCTTAGTGCCCATTCTATCACTTTTCTAGGAATCCTATCAAACGCTTTTTCCAACTCTACAAAACGCATGTACAGCTTTTTCTCTCTTCCACGAAACTCCTCTTGTATCCTTCTCAAAATAAACAAAGCATCAGTCGTGCCCTTTCTACACATAAAGCCAAATTGCATGTCATATACCTACACTAATTCTCTTTTCTAGCACTCTCTCGACTATCTTCATTGCATGCTCCAGCAGCTTCACACCTCCATAGCTCCACAATCCATTACATCTCCCTTTCCTTTAAAGATTGGAACAACAACACTTGTTTTCCATTCCTCTGGCATACCTTTTCCATCCAAAACTCTCTGACACAGCTTCTTTAGTACTCCAACACCAAACTTTCCACTCGCCACTATCGTATCCACATTTACTTCAGAGGGACCAGCTGCTTTTCCCAATTTTATTTTATTCATAGCTTCCATCACCTCCTCATAAGTTACTTCTTCAACTGGTCCTTCAACCATATCTGCTTTTCCCATCTGATTTCATTCATTTTCCACATTCATGATCTTTTCCATATGATCCTTCCATAATTTTCCACGATCTTTCTCACTAACCACAAGTCTCCCATCTTTATCCTTCATGCAACCTCCACCATTTATGTCCTTTCCATCCTTTCTCATAAACTTCACTAACTTGAAAACTTCGTTTGGTTTGTTACATAGCACCTTCATCTCCTCCTCAGCCGCCTGCTTCATGGCTTTTGCAACAAGGGATGAGATAATCTTAAATAACTTTAAAACAAGGGATAACATAATTAAAACATGGGATTTTTGAAATGGAGATGAGATTTTTAAAACAAGGGATGAGATAACCTTAAATTACTTTAACAACACATTAAAGAAAAAAATTCCATTCAAAAACACAATATACCGGCCCTGAGATCTTTCAAGCATAACTAAAATGATGATACAGTAAAAAAATATCCAAAATGATTAGATTTAACATTATATATATATATATATATGGCTTGAGTGTTTTTTTGAGGATGCTGTTCCATAGAGTCACCATTTATTTATAATCATCTATTTAAACAAAATGATGTAATGACTTTACACCATTTAATATGCTTTATCCACATTCAAAGAGAAATTAATAATTCAACTTCTTATGGTCTAAAGACCATTACTGGAATCAAATCATTTGACAATTAAACTGTGATCTACACCAAACTGGAGGGTATGAAAACTAAACAAAAGCTGCTTTATAAAGGTAATTAGCGTATCTTATAATACCAAGAAACTGCATTTCTGAAACAATATGCTACAACAGAAAAAATACAACTACAATAAACAATAAATATACCAATCACTAGACTAGATCAAAATTTTTTTGATTCAGTTCTGTTCCAATTTTAAATTTATTTATAGATCACAACTAGGTAATTGGATGTAAACAATCCTAGAAAACTCTTTTTTTCTAAAATTTTGTTATCCTAGTTTGTTTTTTGAAACAAAAATTTACTTCCATCACTTTGAAGAACAAAAGCAATAATAGGTATCAGAATTACTACACACACGTGCTTACCTGCTGCCTGTTCACCAGATGAACATAATTATCAATAATTTCATCTTTTGTTTCTTCACCCATTCCAAGACTTCTCAGCATCTGAACAAAATTAAGTGCAAATTCTAAGGGCACTTATCAACAGTGTTTTTTTTAGGCGTTTTGAGGAACCAAAATCGTCTTTCCAAATTGTCCAGCAGTCTCTCAAAATCTGCTTCTACAATAGAAAGCTTTGATTTACATTATTAAAAATTGGCGGTTTTTTAAAATTGCTTAATGGTTCCTCAAGTCAAACCTTAAAAATCACTGTTTATCAAAATAATGGTAGTCTTGAACCAGGAGACTACTGATGTCATATTATGTTCAACGACCTCTTGCGGAGGCAATGCCAAAGTGCCACAGCAATACTATATATAGTATCATACTACTTGCAGCAGTGGCGCACCCAGGGTTGGGGGTCAAAATCCCCCTTTCCAAACCAAACCCTATTTTTTAAAGTGAAGTGCCCAAACTGTGCAAGTGTAGTACGTGCTGTTACTTCAATACAGACTTGACAGAATTTGCCCCGCATCATGCTGAAGCCAAATTGGCTGGTTGGTGTAGTGGTAAGAAATATTGTTATCAGTGTGGGCATGGGCGGATCAAGAAGGATGCATCCTCTCCACCAGCCATTTTCAAAAACATGTTTTTGATGAACACAGTTTTTCCATAATTTTGAACCTTTTAGATAGCAATAAGCCTTACGCCCTAAGCACGCATAATCGAAAATGTATGAACAAAATGCATCATATTTGGAGAAACACTCAGATTTAGGGGCAAAAAGTTTAAACAAAATTTGCGCAAAAATTGTTGAAAAAATGCTAAAATGGCCATGCTAGAAAATACAGCAATTTTGGGTGACTCCTCCTTGAAAAAAATTCTTGAATACGTTGCAAACATGAAAACATTTTCAAAGGGCTTTTTACGGTCTAATGTCTTTGTATTTAATTAACACTCAACCTAATTTAAAATTTCATCCCCTTCCCATCAAAATTTTCTGGTTCCGCTCCTAAGTGAGGATCGAGGTTTTTTTAGAACCCCTTTTGAAATTTGCTGGGTGCGCCCTTGACTTGCAGCAGTGAGTGCTGAGCAAAAACCATACAGCAAAAAGCTTTGACTTTGATTTTTCAATTGCTTTTGACGTCACCAAGTCTACCTGGCTACACAGGAACAGGATTCAAATGCTCCATGCGCAACCACACTTTGTGCTGGTACCTGAAGGCCTAATCTGCAATACCACAATGACAGATTACATATAGTGATATACAGGTAACCTGACACAGTCTGACAGTGACAACATATCTAGGTCTACCAGTATTTTAAAACCACAACTAGACTTACCTTCTCTTTCTGTCGGTATGCAAGCTTTGAAACACTCTTTTTTAAACGAGTGCTTCCCTCACGTCGATTACTGTTGGAGTCCATTTGAGACTGTTAGATGAAAATCAAAAGCACGATAATTGCTGCTCCTAGGCGTAGGATACAAGTGCCAGAACAGGGTTGCAAATTGAAAGTTTTAGAGTTTGTTGCCTAATTAGTTTTTGAGCAAGTGATGTTTTAATCTTCTGGTAAAATCAACTGCAATTCTGAGCTTATACGCTATATCATGCAACACTGGTACCGGTATTACGGCACCGCTAAACAGCTAAAAGCTGAAAAATGCATACGGTAACTTTAAAACAATAGTACTGAGTAGACTATCCACTAAGCTTTGACCAGTTGAGCTAGTCTAGTCAGCCATTATGCAGAGAGCCTGCAGTTGTTGTGTCTATTTTAGTATAAACGGTATTTTTTACTGGTTACCAGCAGCTGAATTACCGGTACTCAAGTTTTTCCTACACCCTGGACCTGTAGACTGCAGGACTAGGCCTAGTTCAGAGTAACGGTAATTAAAGTGGCCAACTGGAAAATTTCCAATAACAAATTAAGATTAAAAAATTGCAAGTCTTTAACTTAGATAGACAATCGAATATTGGCATCAATAAAACGGAGCTTGTTTGAACTAAGCAGCATCTTCTAACAGGCGGATACACTGGGATACCGGGTATATTACCAGCACAAGGACTGCCAGGGGTGCTAGTGAGTTATTGGTAAGGGTTAGGGCCTAACCCTAACTCCCCAAACCCTAACTGCGAATCAAGGCATAATTCAATCATGTCATAATAAAACACCAGAAAAGCTAACAGCCTAGCCTAGGCCCCAGGCCCACAGACCATACCAATATTCTATAATGTTAACATTAAACTGCATAATCCATACCGTTAACATTACAATAACGTTAACACAGGACAGTGAGGAGCCTAAACAGCTAAACTGCGATATACTAGGCCTATGGAGCAACGGTACGCTTTTTGCAGAATTGCACACTCAAGAAAGCATTTTCAGTGCTTCATAGGTTAAGATTACCGGTAGGCCTATCATTTATAAGTCACTGCTGATGTCCGATGGCTTACCAGAACCACATACCCAATCCACAAACTCTAGTCCACAACGTTATTGCACTAGACTAGAGCTGTGTCACTGCCGGCACCTAGTACCTTGTCACAGTGATGAATGATACGAATACGAGCGGCTAGATATGCGACAGTCTGTTTTGAACAAAACCGCTACAGCGATTTTGTGCTGACTGCAGCGTTTTTGTGCTTACTGGTGGCAGCAACTCTGGTGGCAGTTTCTGTGTTTACTGGTAGGATAAAAGAAATTTTTTTGTTTATTCTATTACCCCCACTCTTCCCATCCCGAATAAAAAAAATAGTTTTCTGTTAGCACGCAGAAAATAACCCAACTATGTTGAGAAAAAATTAACCTCCAGAGTATCATCGAATCCGTGCCACCGAATGCCACTCCAGCATTCCAACCCCATCGCCACGCCACTGCTGCTGCAACTTCGTGCAATGTTGTTACTTACAGTCAGCTTGTTATCATACGTACTTTTCTTACGCATCACGTAACGAAGGCAAAAAAAACGATTTAAATCAGCAGGAGTTGCCCTTGATTCCGAGTTTTCCACTTGAGTTTTGCTTCTGACTTCTTCAATTTGTTGCTTGTTAGATTCCACCAAGCAGAGATAAATGTCGTGAAGAATTTTATCCATGGACGCGACAACGAGGCCTGGGTGGGAGTTGAACCATCAACCTTGCGATCAGGGCCGTCGCAAAAACGACGCTCCGAACCACTCGGCCACGCTTCCAATACTCGGCCCCGCTGCCGACACTCGGCCCCGCGCTGCCGACACAACCATAGTAGGCCTATTTGCATTAGCGGGTTTAATCATGCGGGTTACACGCTTCAGTTTCAGTTAAGGGTTTTTTTAGTTTAACCGGCTGTTCTTTCAACGCGCTGTTTAGCGGATTGAACCTACCAGTCGCAAGTGAGTAATTTCCAACCCGCAAAGCTTACTGAAGTAAAACGACGTAAGTTTGCGTCTGACGTGAGCGTGTTGGATTTAGCGGGTTAGCCCGCTTAAATTGTGCATGTAAATTGGCTTATTCCCTGTTAAAACTGCAGTTGGAGCTACCGGTAGCCAGAGGTAGGCATTTATCATGATGATTTATCGGCGATAGTTATCGGCGATAATTTTTTACCGCGCTCAAAATAGTTTGGATTTATCGATTACCAATATCACTTTTGTAATCATGGGCGTCCGCAGGGGGGGGCAAGAGGGGGCACTTGCCCCCCCTGAAAAACCAAAAAAGTTGAAAAAATACGCATGAAAAAATGCAAGTTAAGAAACTACACAAAAAGTTGAAAATTACAGATGAGTTTACTACAAAACGAATAAAACAACAAAACATTTCGCAATAATCTGTTTAATTAAAGCAGGGGTGGGCAACTTTCTGGTGATACTGGGCCACAAATTATAAATATAGGCTTCCAGCGGGCCGCAGTTTTTAGAAAAAAAAAACTTCTTGGCAGGAGTAATACTAAAAAAGGGTCTGTCGCGTGAAAAAGAGGTCTCTGAAATAAAAGATGACTAGAAAAACAAGATCTTCAGCCTGGAAAATAGCATTCAAAGCAGTTCGTGTGTTGATTGAGTTTGAACTTGATCGCAAAAAAACAGGTTTCGGAACCAATTGGCTATAAGCACATGCTTTGGCGGGCCGCAGGTTGCCCACCTCTGAATTAAAGCATAAAAGAGTTTGTCTAGTTGTCTAAATGCTGCTGTCTAAATTAGTCCGGCCGTTCAATGAGTGGAAACTTTACCCTTCACACATCATTGAAACTGGTTTTACGTTTAGGCATGCTGTTACCAAGGCCAGTGCTAAGCACGTTAGAAAATATTGGTACAGGTCCCGAGCATCATTTTACGTTGATCAGTACGAGTTATTGCTTGATACTTAATTCATTTTTTGTTCTCTGCATGATTCCATTCGTTTAGGTTACTTTCTTGTCTTTCAAGGCCGTATGCAATAGTACATACTATCGCATTCTATTCAGGTCAACAGACATGGCGATTTATCTTTTGTCATGACGCAAAGACTAGAAACGTGTCTTTGTGTCAAATGCTACTCTTCAGTCAAACCACAATCGGATAGACTGGTGGAAGATAAACAGGCGCACTCTTCGCATAAGATGAAGAATTCGGTTAAAAGTTTTTGTGCGTCTTTTTTATTGATCTTCAATCTCAAATCTTGCTTTTACTCGTGGTATTACCCAGAAGCTGCGTGCAACGAGTGGCGAAGACCATCTCCGCAACTCAGCGCGTGAGCAACTTAGCTTCGAACTCCGAAGAAACGTGGCGAGCCATTGGCGGTGGCCGTGAACAGCACTGTATTCGATTTGACAGGTCGGATATCGAACCCCAGATCTCTGACTTTGAAAGCAATATCGTTAGTGCTACACCAATCAGCCGATTACCAATCCGTCATGTGGACGTACGTATACTAGCAAATTCACGCGGCAACGGCAGCATGTCCAATTTTACTTCTTGCATCTTGTATAGAAAAATTCTGGTTTTTGCCTATATACCGAGTATCGTATCTTGTAAAACAAATTTGGATTTGTTGCTGATGCGCTACTGGTAAGCCTTGATCGCGGAAACTGCGCTGCCGGTACATTGCAATAAAAAAATTGAGCAGCACTGATTTATAGGCCGTAGCTATAAGTTTGATTTTCAGAGCTCAAACTACTTTTTATTTTGACATTTTGGATCAGAACGTCGCTATCGGTGCGGGAAGTCTGGGGTTCGATTCCCGGATTGGTCAAATCTGACACAGTACCGCTAACGGCTCACCACCGTCGCGACATTTCCTCGAAGGTTAAGCAGCGGAGACGGGCCCCGCCACTCGTTACACACTTTGGCGTAATATCGCAAGTATAGTGAAGATTTGATTGGTTTGAAATGCAAGCATCAAACCAACCACATATAACAAGACCTAAGAAAACCATGCAAAAAGAAAGTTGTTTTAACTGACTGTCAAGCCTAGTGGCACATAAATTGATTTATGTCCGCATAATGCACAACAACATGAAACAAGAGTTCTGCACGTACGGCATCGGCCGATGCCGGACGTATAGTCAGTTGGTCACCCTATCACTGACACTTACCTGACTATAGCTTTCACTAAGATGGCCATCTCGAGAATGTTTTTGCCCCCCCCTGCATTTTTTTCTGCGGACGCCCATGTTTGTAATATATTTTGTTATCGCTGATAAATTATCGCGATAAACGATTCTTTACGCACACAGTGTTCTAAGTTAGGGAGTTAGCGCTATGGCAAAAGTCACGGTGTCGATAAAGTCTTGTAGCAATTTAAAAATTTTCTCTTTGTTTTGTTTAATCCAACGGCAGAGTCCGTAAACTGCTCTCTTTTCTTGAAAAATCTAGAAAAACACTCTTGTGATTTGACTTACAAGAAAAAAACTTCGTCAAACACATTAAAAATTTACCGCAACATTTATCGGAAAAATTTATCGGCGATAATTTAACGATTACTGATATCGCTTTAAGAAATTGAGATTTATCGATTATCTGTATCGCCCAAAGCATTTTTGAAATTATCGATTATCATCATCGCTTTAGTAGGCTACAGAAAGGTTTATCGTGCCCATCACTGCCGGTAGCCTATTTCACGGATGCTCCATCGGTATGCGGTAACCGTACTGTTGGTCGTATGATCATTGGTTAGCCTAACAATTTAAAATTGGGCGAAGCCCACTCAATCAACTTTATGTGTTTTTTTGCAATTCATCGCTCTCGAATACAGATAGACTAGAGTCGACATGTTATGACTGATATATTAGAACTGATCATCGCAGTAGAAACAAAGTTTTTTTTATGACGAAAAAAAGTTTTGGGTCGTTTAGCCTTGGAAAACCTAGGTCGAAACTTGGTTTTAACGTATCGGAACAACTGAAAAATACTGGTAGACTGAACGTTGTAGCGTCGCCGCTAGACTGCGCTAGCAAGCCAACAACCAATCGGACTTACGAACCAGGAAGGGAGGAACCACCAATATTACAAAATTATTTTAAAATCGTTACTTCATAAAAAATCAAAATCTTCGGTAAGAAAAGGTTCCGGAGCTCTACAAGTATACCGTGCTTATGAACGAAAGTCCTTCTTTTAACGTTTGGTCTCGTTAACGTTTGCTACAATAACCAAAACGCACAGCTTAGTGCGTAGGTTATTAAATTGCCGCTGTGCTAGTGTTGTGTTATTAACTTGATTGAGTATTACGACCAGGGTTGCGAACTTGAACTCGAAAGAACTCGATCATTTTGCCGAACTCGAACTTAAACTTGAACTCGAAAAAATATTTTTTCTGAACTAGAACTCGAATTAAACTGTTCGCGTTCATTGGGAAGATATTTAAATCGTTGAAAAGAAAGAAAAGATCTCTACGATATATAGTTTGTTGCTCAATTGCAGTGGCGTACGGTGAGCATTTTCTCAAGGTGTGCTCCACCGCAGTATTTGCTGCCGCATGCAGGCATTTATAAAACAAATGTGTGGAAGTGCTCGAAAGTTTAATGCGATTATTACGCGAACCAACATCAAGCACTTTTTCAAGCATCCTAATTTGCTACTTAATATATCTGATTTTGATGTTGGCGTTTCAGCTTTTGCTGTTTCCAATTTTTCGTCGTATTTTCTTCAGAAAACGGTTTTTTAATCATACTGTCGACACTTACTTCCATTCCACTATTTTGACCAACAACTTGAATTTGACTTACTACTTTAAAATGTATTATGGACCGCCACACTTTCGAAAATCGCAAGCAATTAGTCTCAACCGCATGCTACAACCATGGTTTAAACTCGTGTGACCTGGCATGATTGAGCACAATATGTGACGTTGCACCTAGGTTCAATCGTAAACTAGGACATTTTTGGCATTTGAATCGTGTGGAAAGAGAGAAAGACACTTTCCACTATATAATACGGTGTAGAATCATTATGTAATACTACTGCACATCCAGTAATTTAGTAATCCCTGGTACAACTAGTGAAACAATTTGAAGCCTTCGATCCGCCATCTTGGAATTACCCGCTTAAACAAACGCCGCCTATCTTTTATGACGTAAAAGCGATTGAAAGTGTTACAAAAAAATATCATAACTTTAGTAATGCTCGTTGGATTTTTAAAATTTCAACTGGATCGTAAAGCTCTTGATCTTAACCATCGTTTAAAAAATTTCAAGAAAATTGGTAGTGTTTTAAGCACTTTACATGGTAACTGAATTGGACATAGGCAATAATTTTTGAAGTGGTTTTTAAGCTAATAGCATTTTTTGCCATTTTAAAGCGTAAATGTAGCGTCACTTTGCGAAAAGTTGTCATTTGATTCAAATTAAATAGGCTCAATCACAAAAATTTAAACTTCAGTATGAAATTAATTGAGCCGTTGGTCATGGTTTTCCAGGCCTTAAAATTTTTTTGCAAGAAAACGATTGCGTAAATGTGTTAAACCTCATGTAAAAGTAGGTTTCACTGTATAGAACTACATTTTTACCCTTACCGTAGATTAAGTTAGTAGTAAGGTTGTTAACTTCTGTCATGCTTCACCCTTGGACGATGTGTTAAACCAAAAATAATGGTTGTAAAAATGTAGTCTGTATATGCGTGCTTAAGGCGTAAGGCTTATAGCCATCGAAGAGGTTCGAAATTATAGAAAAACTGTAGGCCTATGCATCAAAAGCATTTTTGAAAAGGCTGCTGGGAGGATGCATACTCCTCATTTTACCCCTCTGGATTCGCTCCTGGCCATAAGCTACAGAAACCATCAAAAGAATCTGGCATAATTCAGTCTTTTGGCACCATTAGTATTGTTTTTGTTTACTAAAAGGCAGAGTCAAAAGGGGGGAGGGCATGGCACAATGGCCCCGCCCTTAAATACGCTACTGAGAGCCGGATATAGACAATGAGAGAGATTCTAGGCTATTTGACTGCACTAATTGGAAGAGCAAAAAAGGACTTACACGTCCTCAGATATTCTGTTTTCACTGAAAATATCGGTATAGTGAAGAGCAAAAAAAAGTTATACCCGTCCTCAGATGATCTGTTTTCCATTGAAAGTATCGGTGGAGAGAAAAAAAAGGTTTTCATTGTGCGTAATGAGGTCCCCCATTTTCTCCGAGGCCCTAGGTTTCAGTCTGCTTACCCCATATATATGTAAATCCGGCCCTATGCTTACAATCCATATTTAGCCTGTCCACATGTGACATGTCCAATTTATGTGGGCTTCACACTCACGGTTCTTGCTTCTAGTTTCTGTTCCCCCATCCCAAACACAAAATTTTGAAAAAGACATCTCTGGATTTAAGCTCTTTCCTGGGTTTTAATTTTGATGGTAGGCCTATTGAGTTTCAAATGCAGAGGCAATATTGTAGAAATAAACGCATAAATTAGGGCCCCCAGGAACCCCCCTATAAAAAAAGTGGGGGGACCAGGGCCCACCGGTTGCGCCATCTATGATTACATATCTATGTGAAGAATACAAAGGAAAAGGTCTGGCTAGCTTGTGTTCAACCATATCCGTTGAACCTGCCAAAAGAGAGAACCATTACTTCATTCGTCTGCGATGAAAAAAGCAATTAGCTATGGCGTGATTGAGCATGTATTGTGACGTTCGTCTGGGTTCAACTTTTAAATAGCACATTTTTGGCATTTGAATCGTGTAGAAAGAGAAAAAGTCACTCTCCGCTACGTAATGCAATTCAGATTAGGCTACAATGGAAAAGTTGTGGCTCGCTTGTGTCCTACAATATCCGTTGAACCAATGATACAAGTACGGAAGCCCATAAGTGCAAAACACAAAAATAAGTTAAAATCCGATCGATAAATTTTTTTCCCGATCGACAAAATTTTTTTCCCGATCGACAAATCTTTTTCGCAATCGACAAATTTTTTTCGCGATGTACAAATCTTTTTCGCAATCGACAAATCTTTTTCGCGATCGAAAAAGTTTTATTGATCGCGAAAAAGATTTGCACATCGCGAAAAGGATTAGTCGATCGCGAAAAAGGTTTGTGCATCGCGAAAAAGTTTTGTGCATCATGAAAAAGATTTGTTGATCGCGAAAAAGATTTGTCGATCGCGAAAAAGATTGGTGCATCGCGAAAAAGATTTGTCGATCGCGAAAAAGATTTGTTGATCGCGAAAAAGATTTGTCGATTGCAAAAAAGATTTGGGCATCGCGAAAACGATTTGTGCATTGCGAAAAAGATTTGTCGATCGGTTTAAAGATTTGTCGATTGCGAAAAAGATTTGTGCGTTGTGAAAAAGATTTGTCGATCGGGTTTTAACTTGTTTTTGTGTTTTGCACTTATAGGCTTCCGTGTACAAGAGAACGTTGTGTCATCGGTCAGCGTTGAAAAAAAGCGATTTGTCGTTCATCGAAAAAAAAGAACTCAGATTGCGCTGATATTACGAAGATTAATGTCGAGAAAATCCAAACATTGTAGTTAGGTAAATGTAATTAACGTGTGTGCATGTGATATCGCAGGGTGGGTGTGAACACCTTGAACCGCTGGAGAATACACCCCTGCTCAATTGTGGCCACAATACTGATAATTTCGATGGTACCAAACAGCTGAGGTATCATCTGCGTGAACTTGAACAGGCTTATTTTTGTCGAACTTGAACTCGTAAACAGCGGTGTAAAGTAACGAAGTAGTTTTACCTAAGTAGACTACTTAAGTATTATTGCTTGGTAACTAGTACTTGCTTAAGTGATTTAAATTTCAACTACTTCTACTTACGTAGTTCCATCAGAAAGTAACGCTACTTAAGTGGCTTTAAAAATGATAAGTAGTTAATATTAAGCAATGTATCACGCAAATGATAAATAATCATGCTTGATAATAAATTTGGCAACATTAGTATCAAGTATTGTTTCATAGTATATATATAAGTTTTACAATTTCGCGATATTAACCTATTTTAGCAAGTTGTCTTTTGTTGTTTGCGTTTTAACCTATTTTAACCTATTTTAGCAAGTGGTCTTTTGTTGTTTGCGTTTGGTGTGAAATCTGAGGTTGCATTTTGCAGATTATGATTTATGACACACTTCACTTTTTTAGTTTCGTCAAATAAATGTGCTAATTATCCTTAAGCATCGGCAAAATATTTGCCAAGTTTGGAAGTGAGCAAATTATCTTTTATCAAAGCTCAGCTTTATGGCCTTGGTTTTGCAAACGCTACTTTTTACTTAAGTAGCTTCGAATCGCGCGAACCCGTTCTTGGAATGCCGGGATAATCAGCGAACCCGTTCTGGCTTCTTTTTACAGACATCAGACCATTATGAAGGAACCTGTTGTTAGGAAGTACGATACAAAAGAGAACCTGTTCTTAAAATTTTGAATCCCATCACTGATTACGACTACCATTTTTTAGTATTTCGGGGTAATTTGACCAAGTATCGAACCAAGTATTTCAACCGAAAAGCGAGAACTGGGGCTGAGCTACTTTTAACTAATTAGCCAAGCAACTGAACTTACGCACAATCACGTTCATTTGATGTTTAATTTATGGCATGAAAAGCAGATTTTATGAGCAGAAAAAGCCAAAATAATCGGCACCGGTATAGCCTACGTATATTTTCTTTTTTTTACGTTGTTGTGTGACGTGTGTCTTTGCTTTTTGTTGTTGCTGGTAAATATGGCAAAAATAATAAATCTGTCTATCGTATAGCAGGTAATCTATATTTAATAGAGCTAAAAACCTTAACTTGTTCTACACTTTTTCTACGGCAAAAACTAAAAATGCAAAGTTAGTTGTTCTTGAATATCATGTATTTCATGCAAAAACTAAAAAAAAAACACTTTAGTATGTTATTTATCACAAATATAACACTTGATAAATCACAAATTCTTAACCAACACAAAACAAGGCTGACACAATTTTAAAATTTGATCTTCTTCTGTTGAGCTATACGAATTGCCGCCAATGTAGTCACTTTGGATGTCCCTGCGCAATTCACCACATCAAAACACATAAACTTATCCTATATCAACCAAATCAGTTTCGTTTTCATCGAAACACAGAAATTGTAAAACGTTGCGTCCTGGCAGGCAAGGTCAAAGGGCATATCGGTAAGGTTTATATTTTCTGAAGTTGTGGTACGGTAAACCGGCCCGTTAGCTCAGTTCTTAAGCACACGTACGCTATCGGTGCTGGAGGTCTGAGGTTCGGTTTCCGGGTCGGTCGAATCGGTCACGGTGTCACCAACTTCTCGCCACCACTGCGAAGTTTTATCGGAACTGCGTTGCCCAGCCGCGGAGATGGGCCTAGCCGCTCGTGACACGATTTGGCGCAACACCGCGAGCATAATGAAGAACTGTTTTTTATATTTTTGTGGTAGGCTACCGTACTTGCAAACGGTCATTTGCAAGCAGGCTTACTGCAGTAGGACCACTTTCCCTGCAAAAACAAAACTATTTTTTATTGTTCCGTTTCTCAAAAAGGGTTGCCAATTTGAAAAAGCTTGTTACAGCCGCCGTATGTTGGCTTTTTTGGAAAGTTGCCGGATTTCAACGGTTTACTTGTTTCAACAGTTTGTGCTTGGCTTTGCGGAGACCTAACGTGAAACGAACGTGTCACAGCAAAATGCTAAATAGTCAATCTAATTGCTTGAACCGATGAAAGAGTTTGTATCAACGTTTAGAAAATTTTTGATAATTTACTCTGAGTATTCTTCAGTGAATGAGGCGAGATTCTGATACATCGGAAAATTGCAAGGCATCTTCACATCTAGAGGAACACTCCTTTTTTTTTGTTGATAACAGCTGTGATTTGTCTTGAAGGTCCTGGCTGTAATGCTTTGACACAATTGAGTGAATGGTGTTCATGGGGTACGACGGTCCCTCCATAGCCTGAAATAATGATCTAGTAATTTTTGTGTAACTAACCGATCAAACAAGCGAGCAAGTAGACCAGAAGTAGATGTAGATTAAAGTAGTTTTGCATAGGAAACAACAAATCGAAATTTAATAGTTTTCAACGAAACATTTAGTTATGTAAATAGTAGTAGTGGCCTGCACTAGTAGGCCTGCGTCTCACGGACCCGGTAGGCTACAAGTAAAAATAGGCTAAATTTGCCACTAGGAAGGGCTTCAGGATAAATCTTCAAACGCACAGTCAAGAGTATTGTTAATCAGCTGTAAAAATCATAGGCATACACAGTATTATTCATTTTTTGGTCAATATTCAAGATTACCTTGTGTAGTGTTCCAGTACCGGCGCTCCTTCCGTACGTTGGTGCACTAACTCGAGCAGTGCGATTGCTTTTTGAAAAACCTGACGTTCTTCTGGGTCGAAGCGATTTGGTAGCTGAGTTTAATCGACGTCGAAAATCAGAACCTACGAAACAAAGAGTCAAAAACAAAATCATGAACGTGAATGTTTACAAGGGCATACCCCAAAGGGAGTGATTCTCTCCATTAAAATGTATAAATTCTAGAACGTATGAGTTGAGATATCCAATATTTATTATCATGTCAAATCAAAAAGTAGAATCGTCATTATACTCGCGGTATTAGGCTACGCCAAAGCCTATAACAACTGGCGGGGTTCATCTCCACGACTTAGCGCCTGGGCAACACCTGCTCCAAAGAAACGTTGCAGCGATAGCGAGCCATTGGCGACACCGTGTCCAATTTTACCGGGCTGTGAATCAAACCACTGACCTCACGCGCTGAAAATGATGTTCTTAAGCAATACGCCTACCAGCCGGTGGCATTATCATGTGCAAAATAAAATGTGGATGTAACCCGCCTCTGCCTCCTATACAGAAACCCTAGATCCGCTCCTGGCTCCATAGAAATTTCAATCAAACAATACGGCAGCATCAATAGTCAAGACTGGTCAAAACATGGTTAAAATGTTCATTTTTTGCATCTCAAACAAGCTTGATGCTCAATTTGATTTGAGTTTTTTTTTTGGTCCGAAAAGATTAGAAGTCACGACGAATGAATTTGGCTTAGAAAAGTTGTGCTGCTTTCAAGTAAAAATGAACAGACAACGCAAGTCAGTTATATAATCTAAACAAATACTAAAATTTCAAGATGATCTCAGCACTTTGGAAGTTTTCGCCATCTTGTTTTCGCTTGAAAACATAACTTAATCAAGAGCGGATCCAGAATTTAACTGGGGGACGATTGGAGTCAAACAAATGCTAATCCTTCAGTTTTTTGGGTCTAGAATCAAAGAATCGAAGTATCAATGTGATGCAGCCTATCAGTAAAAATTTTTGGGATTTGATCTCTCTTAGCCAAAGATCCACCAATAATAACATAGTTTAGTCTTACCTAAAAATGTGTAGAGAATAGGATTAAGCATACTGTTTGAATAAGCCAGTATGTGGGTGATAGTGTTCATCACAATGCAACTGTCTTCCGAACCGAACGGCAAACCACTGGTTAACTTGATTAAATGCACGAGGTGAAATGGACACCAGCAAATCAAAAAGCAAGCCACAAGGGAAGCCTAAAAAAACAAAAACGATTTTGAAGTAGCCTATACAGGCTTAATAGTTTTTAACCGGCGCTTGGTGCATCGATTAAGAGCTTTAGTTTTATAGCCGGTTGACTGGGTACTGTCCTGTTCGCATCGGACTAAAGCCTATAAAATATAGTATTTGTAGCTTCCCACCAGGCGCTCAGCCAAAGTGGAAGTGTGTGAGTATTGTTTGCCTTGCATGCCCACTAACAGCACTTGATCATGGTTCTATCAATTGCGATTGGTCTTTGTAATGGGCAATCGTTTGAGAATGACCTCCAAATCATTTACCCAGTCCACATGTCTGATTTTGGTGGCCTATGGGTTCGCGGTTCTTGGTCCTAGCTCAATAGTTCTCAAATTTTTTTAAAATTTTGACTTTACGGTTCCCAAGATTTTTTCTATCACTCACGGTCCTTTATTTTCAAGCATGAATTTCCACGCAAAGCTTAGTGAAGAGCAAGAAAAAAGGTCGTCACATCCGCAGATGTCCAATTTTTCACGCAAAATCATGTGAAGAGTAAAAAAAAGGTCATCACCTCCGCAGATGTCTAATCATTAATCAAGCATAATTTAATGGGATAATTTGTCAAAAATCCGCGGCCTCTTTGCAGTCCCCCGAAACTGCTTCGCGGTCCCCAGTTTGAGAACCACTGTTTTAGCTTAAAGTGCTCCGGATGGCAGATGCTTTCCCGTAGCCCGGAGCGTTACTCTGTCTACGCTATTTAATCTGGCTGACAGAAACCGAATCTGCCTTAACGGCGAGACACCTAACGATGTTCAAGCTGGGCAGCGGCAAACGTCCTTTTCAGGACGGGGCGATGCGCATCTTCGGCGCACCGTCAACAAGTTCCAAAGGCCCAGCATTCTCCAACTGAACATCGAAGGCCTCACTGCAAGCAAGATGAGCGTGTTGCGTCATCTTGCGTTACAGTGTGAGGCACTCGTCATCCTCTTACAGGAAACCCATTGCACCTCGGTAGAAAGGTTAGATCTTCCGAGCTACCATCTAGCTGGGTTTTCCTTGAGCAGGAAGCATCGTCTTGCTACGTTTGTCCATGAGCGTCTGAAGCGGATCCTAATCGACCAGTCCCCACCAACATTGGAGATCGAGTGGGTGTGCGTGGATGTTGATAACTATAAAATAGTCAACGTCTACAAACCCCCTTCAACACGGATGCAAGCATCTGATCTTCCAGCATTCCCCATCCCTGCCTCTATGCTGGCGACTTCAACTGCCACCATGTTGACTGGGGCTATAATAATAACAATCCAGATGGTGAATGCCTGGCTGGCTGGGCCAGTGCCAACAACTTCACCCTGCTATATAGCCCCAAGGAGGCCGCCAGTTTCCACTCTGGCCGCTGGAAAACAGACACCAACCCAGATCTTGCATTTGCCAGTGTCGATTTGGACAGTCGCTTACCTGACAGACGTATCTTAGGAAAGTTCCCAAGGTTACAACACCGACCCTCGCTTATAAGTTCACCCAAACTTGCTCATCCAAAACCGAGCAAGCCTGTAAAGCGATGGAACTTCCGCAAGGCCAACTGGGACCACTATTCTAACCTAACCAACAAACTGGCCAAGAGTATACCGCCACCTGAATCTCAAAACATCGATCAGGTTTACCAGTGCTTTTGCAAGGTAATAAGCACTGCGGCGAAGAAATGCATCCCTCGTGGTCGACGATCAAACCACATACCTTGCTGGGATGCGGAGTGTGAAGACCTCTATCAGCATTTCCTGCAGTCACCTGGGGGCCCTGATTCGGATAGGGCTGCCACAGCCCTACTCACAAGGCTCGACGGGAAGCGGAGAAATCGCTGGTCAGAGACGGTCCGCAACATTGACTTTTCGCACTCCAGCCGGCTGGCATGGAATACTATAAACAACTTGACTGGTAGGTCACGACAATCCCCTCGTCAATGTCCCGTTTCAGCTGATGCTATTGCTTCTCAGCTGGTTAAAAACGGGAAATACGAAGGTGTGAATCGACGCTCATCTCGGCTCGTTTTACAGGAAGTGTCTGACCTTTGGAGGGCTGATCCATTACATCCTGCGAATGTCTCCGGGAGTTTTTCCCATCGGGAGTTCGCTGCTGCCCTCCAACATTTAAAACCAGGCAAAGCTCCTGGACCTGATTCCATTTGTCCGGAGCTGATAATCCATGCTGGAGCCAGCTTAAAATCTTGGCTACGTGGCTTCCTATCTTCCTGCCTGCACCACCTCAAAATTCCTAAGATCTGGAGAAGAGCGCTAGTAGTAGCGATCCCAAAGCCTTCGAAACCTGTAGAGGACCCAAAGAGCTATCGTCCGATCTCCTTGCTCTGTGTTCCCTACAAGATTCTCGAGCGACTTATCTACGCCCGCGTCGAACCTCTTATTGACCCTCTGCTCCCACGGGAACAGGCGGGTTTTCGACGCGGAAGATCCACCGTGGATCAAGTCACTTTGCTCACGCAAAGCATTGAGAATGCATTCGAAGCGAAAAAGAAGGCCGGTGCCGTCTTTATCGACCTGACAGCTGCCTATGACACTGTCTGGCACCGTGGCCTCACCTGCAAGCTGTTGCGGCTTCTGCCGGACAAGCACATGGTTCGTATGATTATGGAGCTGATCCGTAACAGAAGCTTCACCCTTACAACTGGCGACAGCAAGCCTAGCAGGTTACGACGCCTGAGAAATGGCGTCCCCCAGGGATCGGTCCTGGCCCCCCTCCTTTTCAACATCTATACATATGATATCCCCTCCATAACCTCCAAGAAGTTCGTCTATGCCGACAACCTGGCGATACTTCATACATCTGGAGAATGGAAGGAGTTGGAAAGGACTCTAAGCCAGGACATGACTACATTCTCGGAATATCTCCAGACCTGGCGATTGAAGCTTAGCCACACTAAAACGGTGACGGCGGCCTTTCACCTCCACAATCGAGAGGCTAAGCGTGAGCTTAAGGTCTGTAACATCAGTAAGACCTTACCTTTCTGTCCAGTTCCCATTATATCCAGTTTCCACTTTTTCTGTCCAGTTCCCATTTCTGTCCAAACTGGACAGATCGCTCACATATCGTCCTCACCTGGAAGCATTGCGCAAGAAGTTAAGTGCTCGCGTCTCACTGTTGAGGCGACTTGCCGGAACAGGTTGGGGTGCTAGCGCTAAGACATTACGCACAGCTGCCCTGTCTCTGGTCTACTCGACTGCCGAGTACTGCGCACCAGTCTGGTGCCGCAGCGTGCACATACGGCTTATCGACAGTGTAATAAATGACGCCTTGCGCATTGTCACTGGGTGCCTGCGTCCCACTCCATCGGTCTACCTTCCGGTTCTTTCAGGCATCCAGCCAGCTGAGCTTCGCCGCCAAGGAGCGACACTCTCCCTAGCCAACCGCAGCTCCCTGGACCCTGACCACATTTTACATGGCCAGTTTCAAGAGTCACAGGACGTATGTAGGGAGAGATTGAAATCTAGACGCTCATTTGTACCTGCTGCTCGGAAATTACTAGACAGTCTTTCTGAGATGGACGTCCGTGCAGCCGAGTGGACGAACACGAAATGGGAAATAGAGTACTCTGCCAACGCATTGTCACTCCACGCTTTCATTCCCAAGGCTAGATCCAGACCCTTGGGTATGGGTCTGCCCAGGGCAGCCTGGGTCAAGCTCAACCGTCTGCGTTCTGGTGTTGGACGTTTCTGTTCGTCCATGTACAAATGGGGTCTCGCTCCTCTAGCGAATTGTGAGTGTGGTGCCAGTGAACAAACCGCAGATCACATCATCTCACAGTGTCCCATACATCGAGCACCCCGAGGTATGTTTGGTCTAATGGTTTTGGATGACGAAACAAGATGCTGGCTGAAGTCCCTTACAGTCAGCATCTGACCCAAGCAGTTTGGTGGCCAGGGTGGTAAAAGGATAAACCCTCGGCCTTGGTCCTCCCATCTGTCTTGGAAGAGATGCCCCGCCAAACGAGGACGACGACGAGCTTAAAGCGCACGAAAATCGGGCATGTTGACAAGGTATATATGTGCAGCACCCGCTAACCTTTACCTTTAGGTAAGTTCTACTTTAAATATAATGAAGACTCAGATATATTTCGGTTCAAGTTGACGAAAAATTATGATTACGAACTTTACTATCCCAGCTTTACTTAACTATACGAATAACGAGCTTTACTAAAATACAAGCTTTACAACCATATTTCAAAATTGAGCCCAAAACCAAAAACTTGCGATCTTAACCAAAATTATATGTGGATGCATGCAAGCACATTTGAAATTACTGGCTGTAAATTTGGTCGATGTAATCTGAGTTTATGCCCCAAAATGTCTCGGAATCAAACCCCAGAGTTAATTTGAATTGTTATGCTTTCTGATTTGCAACTAAGAAGTATACATGACGTTGAAGAACTGACAAAGTTTGCGGATTTTTTTGTAAAAGTGGTTAGACTTTAAAACACTGCTCCCTAGCCATTACGAATAGGCTACTTACCACTACTAACGTCACTTTTCCTTTGCGGGAAAGGCGGTGAGATGATGATGAAGATGACGAACTGGTTCGGAATGAACTTTTTACGTAACTTTCTTTACGATTGCACGAGTCAGAAGGTCTGCGATGTCGGCGAGATACTGTGTGCGTGGAGCTGATAGCTGGGTGCAGAACTCGCCAAAGTATCAGGCTGTAGCAGATGACCATGATGATGATTGGAAGAACAAAGGTTATTATAAAGTTAGAAAGCATCCACGCAAAAAAGCTGTAAGACTCTTTGTGACGACACTCAACTGAAAATTCCACACTATCTGAAAAAAGAGTTTTGTGTGAACAGAGTGATAAAACCTGCAAAAACAAGTCAGAAGTATAGTAATTTGTCGATACTTTCAAGAATTTGGAACAAAAACACTACTTCACCACGCTGTTACCATTAATTGCGTTAAACGTTTTTAAAGTTACATTTTTAAAACTTTTGCCAAGCTCCCTTCTTATCATATCAGTTGCAGCTGCTACAGATTTAAGACATAACTTTCTGAAACCTCTTGGCTTACCAAAATAGGCTTTTCCGTAACTTGCTTCCATCTCCTGAAATACAATATACTGATATCATACAAACTTAACACTTGACAAGATGAAAAAAGTGCTTGATCTTGTAACAACTCGAAGCACTAACACTTCCATGAAAACTTTTTGAACATAGGTTGAACCCTGAAATTCCCCTCATGTTTTTGATAAATTGCTCCTTGATCCTAAAATGCACTCAACTTATAGTGATAATTTTTAATTACCCCCAAAATATGAGCGTTGAATTGAAAGAATTAATAGATATGAGCATTTAATTGGACGTAGTGGCGTACGCCAGAGGGGTGGGTCTTACTTGCGCTAAAACTTTTTATCGTTCAGATTCTACCAAAAAATCTGGGGCTGTATACTGCTCAACTTTTGTTGCACTTAAAGCAATGAGTTAACTTTGTTCATTAAGTGAAGGCACTGCGTTAAGTGCACAAAAGTTGAGCAGTATACCGCCCCTGGTCTTAATATAGAAAAGTTCTTCGCGCCCATCTCCTCCAAAGATTTCTGCAAACTCACTAGCGTAGTCGGTAATTAAATCATTGCAGCTTACCACTAAGTATTCTTCATTATTCTTCATATATTTATAGTAGACATCTTTTAAAAACAAAATAGTAGTTGTTTATTAATTGCAGTGCTGTTAAATTGAAACAAAATACGCAAAACCAAAAAAAAAAAAAAAGAAAAACGCAGTAAAGTCAAATAAAAGGAGAACACATTATGCAGCTGAAATCTCAAGGGAGACTGAGAAGTGACTGTTTAGTTAAAGTTTTGGAGTTAAGCTGCCACCCAAGGATTATAGCGGCCATTAAAGCGACTGCTATACCATAAAACTGATTGGGATTTTGGGATTTTGATAGGTTACTCTTACGAAAAGGACAAATAGGCATACGTTGTAATTTTTATGAAGAGTTCACCATTTTTCCAACTAGCAACTTGCAAATGAAAGCCAGTTGTAAGTCAAACTAACAAAGCAAATTCCAGAAGTTGCTGGCCGTTCAATTGTTCCATGAAAAACTTGACATGTTTAATGATTTTCCGAACAAAACAAATTAGATTTTCAGCCACTTCAGAACAAGAATCAGTCACAACTTTAGGAAACAGCTGCTGCTGAAGGCTGCATATTTACCCTGTCCACATGTCCCATTTTTGTAGGGTTTAGATCCACGGTTCTTGGTTCTAGTTTTTGGATCGTAATAATTTTGTTGACGTCACAGTGACTTTTTTTTGATTATGACATCAAAAAATTGATTATAACGCAGAAACTAGTACCAAGAATCGCGGACCTAAAGTCCACTAAAATTGGACATGCGGACGAGTAATGGAGTGCTTAGTCAGTGATGGCGCGTCAAATCATTCTTATCAATTCTCGAAAGTCTAGTGAAGTCAATTTTCATTCTCAAACACTTGGATATATTTTGTATTAAGACATTGCCTGCTGTCTTAGTCTTGCTTAAAAAAGATTCAAAAAACAACATATGAAAAGCTTTAGGAGTTATATTAGGGATTTTAGAGATGTTTATCATACAATAGTTTTCCTCCCGACCAAGAGTTTTGTTTTTTCATAACAGAAAGCAAAGTTATTTCTCAGCAAATCATATCAGCTCATTTTTAAACATGAATGAACTGACGAAACATGACTTGTGATAAAAATCTTTGGCCACCAAGTCCACAGCGTACCTTCATCAAGAGATTCTCCTTCACTAAAATCAAAGCCGCACAAGCAACCAGCTTTTGAAAATATCCATAATGGAAGAGCCAGAATAAAAGAGAGCACCCATACCTGAAAATATAATGCTATGTATCTGAGATATGTGCAATTTGTTCATTTTCAAATTATGCCGCCTCATCGGCAATTAAACAACAACAATCAGCGCTGTCAACTCAAACTTGAACTCGCTGAACAGGAACTTAAGAATTTTTTGACAAACTCGAACTCGAAAAATTGAAATTACTGAACTCGAACTCGTTATTGAGTTCTATACTTTGCTTAAAATCGATAAAAAACACACGAAGTTGGCTTGAACTAGGTAAAAATTACTGAACTCAAAGTTGAACTCGAAAATTTGAACAGCTGAACTTGAACTTGCAAGATTTTAGTGAGCTCCAACTCGTTTACAAATGCTTCGAGTTCGCAGTCATGGCAACAACAACAGCTTGATTGACAGCACAGTAATTACTTACAAGAAGAGTTACGATATTGGCGATATATCGAGTCCGAAGACGTCTCCATTGGACCGAAACCGGATGAACGATTGCAACGTAACGATCGAAGCTCATCACCTTAACAAAAAACACTACTTACTGACTTTTTAGCAGGAAGTGCAATAAAACTTTTTAAATCTTAATTCACTTGGACCAAAAGATTTGTTTTGCGTCCTTAGATAAAGCATTTTACCATAATCACTGTTTGCGCAAATTTTACCCACTATCAAACCAAAATATACTATGCAAAACTTGAAAGTAAACACAAAAACATAAGAAATGAAACTTATTTGAAGTGCTGCCACCGTTTGTTTGCTTCAAAAAGATAAATAAAATTGAAAGAAAAACTGCCATTTTTTTGGAGCAATTATACCATAACGTAACCTAACATATCGTCCGAATAATTACCTGAGATATTAAGCACAACGCTGTGGGTGCGGAAGCTGAGGGGTTCGATTCCTGGGCGATCAAATCGGATACAGTGTCGCCAGCGGCTCGCCACGGTTGCGACGTTTCTTCGAAGCTGCGTTTCCAGGGGCCAAGTGTCGGAGATGGGCTCCACCACTCGTTACACGCTTGGGCGTAATACCGCCAATAAAATGAAGATTTGATTTGATTATCTATACCAAGGATGGCGAACCACTGACCCGCGGGTCACACCGTGACCCACTTGCAGTTTCCAGTGACCCACGTAAAACTTTTAGGAAAATGTTAACGAACATTTAAGTAGAAGCGAAAGGTGAACTTTCTTTTCTCTGGCATTCATGACTTTATTTAACTCTTATTCCACCATTTGCAGAAATTTCTGCATAATGAAGACCTATTTGTGTTCATTCCCGACTAGTCTCTCACTAATATCATTAAATCCATGACCCTTCCTTATTTTTTCCAAATTAAGGCTTCGTATATGACCCAACAACTAGAAAAGGTTCGCCATCCCTGATCCATACCTACGCAGATCGATAAACTTACCGTCAAAAAAAGAATTCCAGCATAGTAAGACATCATAAAAATGCCTTGATTTATTACACAAAACCACTCAGGGTAATTCCAATAGCCTTTAATGTGCTCGCTAGCTTTGAAAGGAAGATGGAGTAGTAATAGAACATCTGCAATGGACAGATGTAGAACATACCTGAAACGAAAACATGAGTTAGTATTTCTGAAGGAATTTATATTTATCGCAAAAAAATTATTCTACCTTCCTAGTTTCGACTACAAAGGTTTGTTTAAGGAGACTTTTTTCTAAAACAGCTATGACAGCTATCAATCTTGACTTATATTTGATTTATGGCCTGCCTGCGAATTTAAGGGTTTTGGCAACGTTTTGTCCTGCATACAGTGCACTTGGGACAAACACGTACCCTTACTATTGCCAACTTTTTCTTACCCGAGTAGCCTATTTGTCAAAAACAAACGTCTCCGTTTCTGAATTGAACCCGTAACGAACGATCGACGTCCCACGCTCGCTACTACAGAACACTTGACAGCAGAACAAATTTTATTGACGAAATACAGTTCTTCCTCGAAGTTACGAAGGATTTAAACATTCGCAAAAAACTGTTAATTAAACTCTTACCAATGAGATACTACTTTCTTGTAGTCTTTCAGGCGGATTATAACAAAAATTGCAATTCCATTGAAAATCAAGCCAAGGGCAGCAATGAAGATTTCGTTAGCAGCCAAAATAGAAGCAGGCTTTGCTTGACTGACACAAATATTTTCGCCGTAGTCCTTTTCAGTTTCATTTGTTTGATTGCCAGCATTTGTGAATGAAACATCTGTAAAAAGCAAATGAAGAAAATTAATATCATAATTTTTACTCGGCTGGAAAACCCAAACAGCTCAAATGGCTGAGTGGTAAGAGCGTTCGCTTCGGAAGCTGTAGACTTGGGTTTGATTCCGAGTCGGGTCAAACCAATGACTATACAATTGGTTTTCACAGCTTCCCTGCTGACGCTCAGCATTAAAGGGACAATGTGGAGAACAAGCCGAGAACTTTACTTTGTTGTGCCGTTGAGAAAGGCACTTAGCAGGATTCTCCCATTTTGGTGTGGTAGACAGATGGTTGGCAACTCCTAAGCTAGCTCGTATAGCGCATTGATCACTTTCTCGTGATTGGAGGATAAATATGCAACAAAATTCAAAAATACTAAACAATCAAATCAAAATCAAATCTTCATTACACTCGAGGGATTACGCTGAAGCGTGCAACGAGTGCGGGGCCTATCTCTGCGACTTAGCGCGTGGACAGCACAGCTCCGAAGAAACGTCGCAGCGTTGACGATCCGTTGGCGACACTGTGTCCGATATGACCGGCTCGAGAATCGGACCCCATACCTCCCGCACCGACAGCGTGCGCTTAACAACTGAGCTAACCGGCTGGTCTGGTTTCCAGTATCTGCACCATTTTTATAGGCCCACACCAAAGCGGATTTTCGTTGTTCAATGGTAAACATCATTGTTTTTCTCAAATCCAAACAATCTAGGCATGTTTTATCAGTTAAAAGTCTCAGTGATTTGTTTATGGCGACCCAACCTCAATTGTCCTCAAAGCTATCCAGATTTGTATTAAGACTGTGGGGGAGCCTCGGGGCTAACTATTCGATGGGCTCTTAACTTATTTGCAGACATGATTTTGACGCCAGCAGCTTTTTTTCTCTTTAGAAGACACGATTTAACGACCTTTGTATTTGTGTGACACGTTTCCGACGGGGGGGAGAGGGATCATCACCAAGGTGATAGGTTATGATCCCCATACCCCTCTCGCCCTTAATCCGGCCTTGGCGATATCACATCTGCAATCCCTGACTTGTCCTTTTAATTTGAAAGCTGAAGAATTTTAAGCCTAAGCTCATATTAGAATTAATAGCTGAGTTATTTCTCAATAAAAGGGCATTGTTTTGGTTGATCGTTTACATATTTGCATGCATTGACTTGATTTTGATCGAACTGCAGAAGCGGCTATAAATATGTATGTAAAAACACTCGGAACGAATTCTCGATTCTGAACCCTATAATAACGCGTTTTCAAAAATATTCTTGTGGAATAAACGAAGACCAAACGACAGGACGGGATTTAGACCAGTAATTCTCAACCTCTTATGGTTGTAGCCCCTTCTCGATACTCTCAATACCTGTGGCTCCCTGCTCTGCAATAAAATTTTCACTCAGTATTTCATTCGCAGTGGCCACAGCTGTCCGCTGGTCATAAATAGTTAATTACCGTTAACAGGTTAATCAATCGTGCGCTTGATGGCCGCTTATGTCTCGTGACTCCTGGTTGAGAACCTCTAGTTTAGATGGTGAGAGCCCTAGGCTATTTTGATTTCAATGATCGGACTCATTTCTAAAAATTATGAAGCTCTTCATGATCGATTTAAAAAAAAAAATTCGTGACGAGGCCCCAAGGCTTTCATTCAGTTAAGCCTATTTTGATAGAATCGGCCTTGCCCAACGACATTACATCAGGCGGTAGGAATAAAAAGATTCAACAGGTTTCCATTACAAGAAAGTCATCCGAGCAAATCTTTCCTTATAGTTAAGGCTAATTACTAATCGGCTATCATAGAGCATTACATTACTTACTGAGGTCACCAGAACCCCCATGCAAATCGAGTGACGGTAATGCCAAATTATCCATAGTTTGCTGGAATCCCAAACCAAAGCAATAATTCTGACAATATTTCAAAAATTCTTTCTTCAAGACCTCGTTGAGCCGTACGATGAATAATCTTGGAAAATATGCAGCGCACTAAGCTCATCGCCTCCTTTTCTCTTCTTAAGTGGGCGTTTCCTCTTTCCTTAATCGATGATTGTTCAATCATAATAATAGCTTCTTACTTTTCAATATTGCAATAATATTTTTTTAGACTTCGCAGTTTCTGCAAAAGGTTAGAGGGTTTGCCCAACCGTCGGCAATCGAAATTTGCAAAAACCTTCAAGCTTCTCTTTGCCGTTTCTGGTTTTGCCACGTCCAATTAATCAAGCAATCATAGTCAGCTCTTGCATTACAAAAAGTTCGAAACTTTGTAATTTCGTTGTAACAATTTCATCAGCGAATAGATTTCGTCACCAAGAAGTTGAAAAAGATAATCTTGAAAAAATTCTCTTCACCAAACGATTTTCTGAATATTTCGAGGAGTTGACGCTAGTTTTCTCAAATCTTAAACATTTTAGGATGATCATTAAAATGTGATGATTTCTGATTTCTTCATTTTTATCTTCCTGTCACGAGAGGGCGACGGAGGCGCTATGCACAGAACGAATCCAGACTCGCTTTGGAGTTGCCCTTATCGCCAAGTTTTCCGCTTGAGTTTATGCTTCTGGCTTCTTCAATTTGCAGCTTGTTACAGTAGATTCCACCAGACAGTGATGATTTTCGTGAAGCATCTTATCCAAGGACGCAACAACGAGGCTTGGGTGGGAGTTGAACCATCAGCCTTGCGATCATGGTCGTCGTAAAAACGACGCTCCGAACCACTCGATCACCCTGCCGACTAATAAGCTTATTTGTAATGATCTCGCTCAAACATCGCTCAAACAATTGGACCTGTGGAAAGGGTAATTGCTGCGCAAACAACACTTACAGCTGTTTGTTGTTATACTACTTTTTAAAGGTTATCGCTCCTTCTGAGCCCAGGGCCAGCGCCAAGGGGGGACGTGGCTCCCCCAATTGACCTGCTTGGCTCCCCCAATCAACATGCTTACTCTGTTGAAGACAGCGGCTTTTGTGCTTAATTTCAAACTTTGGCCCTCCCTGATAAATGCTTGGCCCCCCAAAGTCGACTGCTCTGTCGCCGGCTCTGTTTGGACCCCTTGTGGGTATCGTACGTGGTAGATGGAGGCATACCGAGAAGATATAAAAGGGGCGTGGTCGGAAATTACAAAAGAAAATTTGGCATATTAGAGACTGAAATGTTTCGGTCACTTAGCAGATCTTGTTTTTTTTTGGTTAAAGACAAAGTCAAAAGGTGAGGGAGGAATGGCACGTTTTGACTCTAAATGCGCTGTAGCTGGATCTAATAGGTGGCAATGTCAATTTTTTCCAAAACATTGTGAGTTGAAGGTAAAAACATTATTTCTTACTATGTTGGTTGCCACTAATAGTTCCAAAAACGGGCAATTGTTTTTTGACTGCTAGACCTCGACGTTTTCAAAAATCATGTCGCGGTCATGATTACTCAACAGATGTCATCGATCTTTCAGATTATTCTCTCAAAAATGTTGTTTTCTATTTTCCTGTCCTCTTCGTGTAATTGTCAATTTCTATAATGCAGTTAACAATCTTCTTGACTGGAGTTTGTTTACGTTTTTGGCCTACCAATCTTGAATGGTGAGAAAGCGAATTTGATTGCACACTGCGAGAGAAATGACCCACTTCCTCACCAAGATATCAGATTTCTTTAGACTTTTCCACCGTACGTTGTTAGAGAGATCAAGTTTAGTCGCCTATTGTTCTGCCTCACTAGCCAAGAAGCTTGATAGTTTCTACTAGTTTGGGTTTGAAAGAAACGATGCACCGCTTAAAAAAAAATGAATAGGACTATTTCGATTTGAAAATTTAAAAATCTGTTCCAATGATTGAAAATTCGATTTTCAATTTCTGAAATATGTCAAAATCTTAAAAAATGCGTTCACAAGAACAACGTTGAAGATGGTGCATGGCCCTAGAAAATCTCGGTGAGTGAACTTGTTGTCCTTAAAGGCTCTAAAGGCTGCCTGGTGGTGAAACCCCGTACATGTGAATGCGTTCGCGTATAGAAAAAATAGAAGTGTCACAGCTTTCACTACACACGTAATGATAGACTACATCAGATTCTGCTCTGTCTGTGTAAACGGTAAGAAATCACAAAATGCCCATGTTTCCAGAAGCGAATTGAAAGAATCTTAGGGGTGCGTAAAATCGAAAAATTTTTATCTTGCAGTTTTGCGTGTCTAGAAGAATCGAAGCATCTGAAGTGTTAATATGTAGCGCTAAACATTTAAGAAGTTACTGAGCTTCTTCGGTCACTTAGACCCGCCAAAGGTTTCTTCTTGATACGTTGAGCTAAAGGATTAGCAACAAAACAAAGCAAAAAAGTGGATCATATGTGTAAACAGCGTACGCTTAACAAGGTCATTCTTTCATTTAACGGGCCGTTAGTTCAGTTGCTAAACACGCGCCATCGGTGCGGGAGGTCTGGGGTTCGACTATGGGGTCGGTCAAGTCGGCACAGAGTCTCCAACGGCTCGCTACCGCTGCAACGAGCTACGTTTCTTCGAAGCTGTGTTGCCCAGGCGCCAAGTTGCTGAGATGGGCCCCGCTGCTCGTTACACGCTTTGGCGTAATACCCCGAGTGTAATGAAAATTTGATTTTGATTCTTTTATTTATGCAATATAGTTATAGAAAAAAAGCCGGAAGGTTTTTCCCCAAGTAAATCACCTAGCACGTGTTAGGATCCTAAAAATTACCTGTTTCCAGCGCGGTTTCTCGTTGCTTCAATTTCCTTCTCACTGAATTTTTACAAAACCTGCAAGCATGACGTCAAATTCCGCTTATGAGGTAGGAAACCTGATGTTGTTTCAGTTTCGATAACTCACATGTTTCCAGGAAGTGCAAAGCAGTTTAGCAGGCCTACGGTATAGGCAATATAGGTTTTGTCGCTGCCATTCAAATTTAACTAGAAGCGTTTCATATTCGCTCATACGAAGAAGCAACAAGTCAAATTGCTGGCGGTCTTGCAGCCAATCTGTGGCGTCATCCAGTTGGCACAGGCCCACAGTGCCGTTGGGTGCAGGGTTGAGGGGGCAGGCAATGATGTTGTCAGCAGCTTGTTCCACGGCACCACAATCACAACAGGGACATGTTTTCAGGCACCGCATCTCTTAGTTGTGCTTATAGTGACGTGAAACGAACTGATAACCGCATCATCTATTGACTTATTTTGTAAAAATTGAATCCCAAGCTACAACAGGATTTTTTATCTGAAATCCGTGAATTTTATTATGGGGTTCACCAACACGTCTCTAGAGGTTTAAAAATTCAAATCCAAATACGGTATGAATTATTTACAGTAGGGGTGTCCAACCTTTTTGGCCAAAGGGCCACATGCAATTTACCAATGATTGCGCGGGCCACCGGAATGTTTACTGCTAAGACGCTCCTAAAGCTCTAATCTTAGAAATGTGTATTTTTACAATTATAAGAACAATAAACGTACCAACAGAAAATTCAAAGTTTTTGCTACGCGTCGACGTTTCAATGTCAAGTTTGCCACTGTTTTTTCTAACAAGCTTGGCAATATTCGGCAAGATTAAACGATTTTTTTCTCAACCAAGTCGGTTTCCGACCAAAATATTCGAGATTTTCACGTCTCAGACAGAGGCGCACTCAGGATTCGGCAAAGGAGGGGGCACAACCGAGGGTGTGGGGGCGAAGCAGGCAAAGGGGGTCGGTTTTCACAGTGAGTGCAGTTACTCGTGACAATACAAAAATATTTTCGCAGCTTACGGTATGTCTAAAAGCAGAAGCATGGCCAAAATAAGTGAAAGGAGGCTGCAACCATTATCAGTTTGAGAAATTACAGACTGAAAGTTAGGTTTTAGCACCTTATTACAGAGCCAAAAGGGCGGGGGGGGGCATGGCACCGTGCTCCCCCTGCGTGCGCCAATGGTATAAATTCGGATCGCGACCAAATCAAAATCAAATCTTCGTTATACTCGTGGTATTACGCCGAAGCGTGTAACGAATCGCCGAACCCATCTCCGCGGCTCAGCGCCTGGGCTACACAGCTCCGAAGAAACGTCGTAGCGGTGGCGAGCCGTTGGCAACACTGAGCCGATTTGACCGAGCCAGGATTTGAACCCTAGATCTCCCGCACCGATAGCGTGTGCGCTACGCAGTTGAGCTCACGGCCAGTCCAACCTAGTTTATTACTGACTACTTTTGAAGAACGAACACGATTGTGTGGAAAGGATGTGAACGTAACAATATCGAAAATGTGATGCGAAACAATTTCCATTGTGATGCAATAAAATTATAAAGCAAACACTATATGACAATTTCTCGGAAAGTAAACTCACCATAAATTACGTAGCAATTAGGTTGATAATATTGGTAATTTCGGAAAAGTCCCGCGGGCCACTCAAAACCTTTCCGCGGGCCACGGATTGGACACCCCTGATTTACAGCAACACATTTCTCATAAACGGCTCCATACTGTAAGTTTCATGAGAACATTATAGTAGGAATCTGCAGTTTCCAAAAGGTTATGAAACATCACATTACAGCATACTACAGGTCTCGAAAAATAATAACCACATAAAAAACTCAGTCTTTGACACATTTCGAACTCGCTCGAACTGAAATGTTAAATGGCAATGGATCAACAGGCTAAGATTGTTTGACGACAGTGACACTCTACAAGCGCTTTGGAGATCATCTTTATACAGGATAAAATCTTATAATTTTTACTGATAATGGCAAATTGGAAATGCACGTAAAAATATTCTGTTTCTACTATTCATAGTGGCGCTGGTGGATCTAAGACGAATAAAAAGCGCTTTCTTTTTGAGCCGAGAGTATTATAATACCTCGATAATTATTACAACGGAGGTACAGTACGAGTATGAGTATATTTGATCTTACGATTGAAACCGCTATTTTAGTTCAAGTCATTATTAGAGGACATAAAGCGCTTTTCTCAAGCTGATTTCTCTCTGAGTCATTTCCTTTCTTGAGACCATAACAGGACACAACCTACGAGCCGTAGTATCTTGGCGAAACTTAGATGTACGAAAAGTATATTTTGCCATTCAACGCCTATTTCAGCCTTTCAGAATATGAGCAATATAGCCTTTAGCCAGAGGTTCCCAACCTTTTTTTCTTCATTACCCACTTTTAATGAGACTGATCCGCTATTACCCACAACAAATTATGACTGAAGTTTACCTCAGTTATCGGTGAGGTCCAAAAAAATGGTTCTGTTTTCGTGAAAATATCGGTGAAGAGCAAAAAAAAGGTCCTGTTAATTAATGTGCCTTTGGGTATATGTTTTCGACAATGGTGTCAGATTACCCACCGAAGAATCACATTTTGAGATCTCCTATATCAGTGGTTCCCAACCTGGGGGTAAATTACCCCCAGGTTGTCAAAGACTGAGTTTAAGCTAGTAAATTACCCCCAGGTTGGGAACCACTGATATAGGAGATCCCAAAAAAATTGGAGATCCCTTACTGATTCTTCACATCCATTCCTTAAACTATCGTGTGTGTGCATCATAATTTCAGCACCCCTTAGGACTATTTTATTGCTTTTCATCATAAACCGATGCGGCTTTTTTGGCTATTTTTAAATAAAATCACATTTTGGTCACATTTACATTTTCAAGTTTTTTAGGTCCCAAAAAAAGTTGCCCAGGTGATATTGCAACAAAGCTCGAGAAAAGCGTTTGACGTTTGATCAGTGAAAGCGAATTAGGTTGATGAGCATTGCCGCTGTAACTCTTGCTCGCCTCAGAGCGTAAATAAAACGTGAGTGCGTCATCAGCTTAAACTTTTGACGCTTATTATAATCTAACAAAATTCATTAAAAATCTTTACTGTAGGCCAACGTTTTGAATTCGCTGTATTTTTAACACCTTTAGTGAAAAAAAACTCTACACATCAGTTCTCCTTTAAATGCAAAACCGGATAGTTGATGGACAGACAAAAACTTGAAAAAAAAACATGGTAGGTCTAACATGGGTTTACGTGAACACCCGCCATTGCTAATTCACCATCAAAATGTTATCAGGGCAACCATACCGTCAATTGGGGTCCTTGAATTCAACAATGGATGGTAATAAGAACAACGAAATAGGAAACAGTGCAGTGCTACTCATAACAATGGTTTCAGTCGCTTACTGATCACCCCAACACTATTCTCCTTTCGTATGGGCATGATATCGTTTTAAATGTCCGGGCAAGATTCATGCAGCAAGGTGATTGTGTCATCATCTAGGCGGACCAATCCAGTAATCCCATGAAGTGGAGAGAACAGGGGACAGCGACTAGTATGTGCTCTGCCGTTTGATTCTCGTCGGAGTCGTCGCCACAGTCGCATGCCGCAGATAGAACCATTTCCCAGTTGTGCAGAGATGAGCGGAATCGTCCAACACCAGTGCGAAATGGTTTAGCCGCACACAGGAACGTCTCGGGAGGTGCATACCTGGAGGAGGGGTGTTGATGTTGCCAATGAAGTGGGGAAGTAGGGTGTCGCAATTGTTCCACGTGGAGCTCCATGAGTGTTTTGCCCAGTCAGCCTCCCTGATGTCCGAAAAAGCAACAATTTTCTTGATTTTGCGGAACAAAAATTTAATTAATAATAACAGCCGAAATTTGCAAAATTTTAAGAATGGTGCACACTAAGCGTATGCACGAATTAACGCAAGTTAGCGCGTTACTTCCAAAAAAACTGAATCAAGAATTTGATAAGAAAATCTCTAGTCCCATAAACTACTGTAACATCATTCTTTTTTATCATTTTCAATTTAAGATTTAACTATAACGAAAAAACTAGCTTCTCGTTAATAACGAATTAACGATTTTTGAGCCCTCCATTTTTTCAGTAACTTGTCATTGTTGATATTGTAAAACAAATCAGTGATTACGCTAAGAAAATAAAAAGTCGCCTTAAATGCTTTGTATTGATACGTCTAGCAAGTAAGCGCTGCTTCAGGAAACGCATGATCGGAACCGACATTACTGAAATAGAGATCCGCCGCTTGATGAGCGTAGGACGATATCACTACAAACGTCCGAAAATATGACTCGAAACGAACAATAACAAACCTACAGCAAGCTAGTGGTGTACGCAACACAGCAACCGGTTTTGGTCATCTTACGTCAAGTAGCAAAGGCCTACGATGTGTTTTTGTCAGAAGTGCTCGCTGCTCCACAAAACAAGCCCACACACTCCTGAAGAAACATGACTAAATTCGACATATGCAGTACGCATGTCGCGCGCATGTATTTTTCCGATATTTTCCAAACACAACAACAAGCCGTCAAAGACTCAAAAAAACACGGCCTGACATCTTTATTTTGTGACAAATAAATCTCAACAACAAATCATTAGCAAACTTGTCCCACAGGATGGCGAAATTATTTAGGGCTTTTCTCATTTATAATTTATCGAATAATTCACTGTTTGCCCTTGCAGCTATTGGCTAGATTGTTTTCCAAAAAATGTCAAGTTTTGCAGCTAAAAATCAAATTTTCGTTATGGTCGCGGTGTTACATCGAGCATGTAACAACTAGCGGTCCCATCTTCGCGACTGACCTCCTGGGCAACACAGTTTCGAAAAAGAACTTCGCAGCGGTGACAAGCTGTAGCGACATAGTATCCGATTTGACTTGCCCAGGAAACAAACCCAAGATCTTCCGCACCGATAGCTACATCTTCAACCGCTATGCAGACCGTGCAAGTGTAGCTACTAATATAACCTAATTGTAAATTGTAGATCTTGATGTAGAACAAAAAATACATTGCTATCGCTGCCGAAAGCCTGAATTCAATTTCCGAGCTGGTCAAATCGAGCTCAGTGTCGCTAAAGTCTTGCCATTGCTGCGACGTTTCAATTCGGAGCTGCGTTGCCCAGGCGCCAAGCCGAATTGCCGGGAAATTGGGCCTCTGCAATCGTAGCACGCTTCGTCCTAAAACCGCGAGTACGATGAAAGTTTTTGATTCGGAAATGAATGCACAATAGTTTTGCATTTATTAGTAAGTGAACTGTAAAGGGTCGTTACCAAACTAACCTAGAGACTTTACTTTAACAGCTAGAATACAAATATTTTTTCATGCAAGTGAGCAGCATCTGCCTAAGCTGTAAACACCTTTATTTTGGCCAAGATAATGCAGAACTTCGACTATTTTCAAATCATGCCACAGAAGGTTTATCCATGACTTAAGGGATGCTGCATAGTCGGTTTGTTCTGTTAGAGTTAGCATTCATTTGAAATATGAAGGAAATATGATCAGGTCCAACCGTGAATTTAACCCTTCAAAAAAGATCAGCAACCTACGAGCTATACCATTACATCTTTAAGTCGAGCGCGCCACAAATAATAATACGATCAACTCCTATGCACTTTACGCGCTCGTAAGCAGTGGCACGATAAACATTTCTGTACTAAAGCGATCCCGATAAATCTCAATTTCTGAAAGCGATATCGGTTATCGATAAATTATCGCCGATAAATGTTGCGGTAAATTTTCTATGTTATTGACGAAGTTTTTTTGTAAGTCATATTGCAAAAATGTTTTTCTAGATTTTTCAAGAAAAGAGAGCAGCTCACGGATTCTGCCGAGGCATCAAACAAAACAAAGAGAGATTTTGTTAAATAGCAACTAGACTTTACAAGCACCGCGTATTTTTTCCGCAGCGGTAATCGATAAATCAAAACTATTTTGATATCGGTAATCGATAAATCAAAACTATTTTGAGCAATAACGATAGTCGAAAAAAAATTATCGCCAATAAGATAACTATCGCCGATAAATTATCTCGATGAATGCCCATCTCTCCTCAGTAGAAAAATCAGCTTGTATTTCTCGGCAACATAAAAACAACCGCTCTGATCATTTAGCTGCTGAGTGCTGACAAATGTAGTCTAGCTAGCAGTGCTGTGGTAAAGCCAAGGACGTTAAGGTGGAGGCCAAGGCCAGGGAGTTTAAATTTTTGTCGAGGCCAAGATCAAAATTAAGGCAAAGGAAATGCAAATCGAGGTCTATGAGTACCGAGAACAGAATGAAATCGTAAAATGTTGAACGTCATTTAGTCGTGAAATAAGTTTTACAAACCCTTATACCTTGTCCACATGTGCAGTTTTAACCGTTCAGGTGGCCGAGTAATAAGAGCGTCTGCCTCTGGAGCTGTAGACTCGGGTTTGATTACGAGTCGGGTCAAACCAATGATTTTAAAATTGGTATTCACAGCTTCCCTGCTTGACGCTCAGCAATAAATGGATAGTGTGGAAAACAAGCCTGCAAGTTTACTTGTTGTGCCGTTGGAAAAGGCACTTGACCAGATTCCCCCTCCTTGGTGTAGTGGACAGAATGACCGGCAACTCTTAAGCGAGCTCGTTATAGCGCTTGATCGCTTTCTCGTGATAGGAGGATAAATATGCGACTAAAAAATTGTGGGCTTGGGCCCACGGTTATTAGTTTCGCTTCGCAATTGAATTTTTGGTGTCACAAGCATTCTTTGTAATTATGACATGAAAAACTTGATTATGATGCTGAAACTAGAAGCTAGAACCGCTCGCCGAAACCCCACAAAAACTGCACGTGTGGGCAGGGTATTTGCTTTCTAACATCTTAGGCCTACAACTACGACTACACATACGTTACAACTTAACAAGGTAATGCTTGCCGTTGCATATGCAAAAAATTAAGCTTGCAGGTAAAAGTAATTACAGGCGACGACGTCATTTACTTGATTCTTCTTTTCCATTTTTTCTTGTAGTTGAAGGAGTCAATTCTCAACAGTTTTGCTCCGAGTGTACAGTAGGAATAGCAAGCTCAAAGGGAAAAAGTTTAAGGCCATAAAATTGGACTTTCTGCTCCACTTTTTTAGTCATTTGGCTAACTTATGTCAATTCTCAACATAGTTACACGCAGTTTTACTATGGAATGCAAGCGTTTATCTGGGCAAAAGTAATAAAAATGTAGTGAAACTTCGATCGCGCTCTCTGCTCACGTCAACTAGCCTATATTTTCTATTTAAGTTAATAGTTTCCGAAGTGCAACAGTGAAAATAAGTTGTGTCGCAATTATTACTGCAGTTTTCATTCTGCAATAATGTTGCACGTCACGCCTGTCCATTACTCCTTATACTTTTATCCCTCTGCCGCGTGATCTTAATGATGTTAATGCTTAGAGGCGGATCCAGGGGGGATGTGGGGGATGCATCCCCCCACCAGCCATTTCCAAACACGTCCTTGATGAATACAGTTTTTCCACAATTTCGAACCTTTTTGATAACAATAACCCTTACGCTCTAAGCACGCATATTTGGTGAAACACTCAAATTCAGAGGCAAAAAAATAAAGTAAAATTTGCCTAAAACTTGTTCAAAAAATACCGTTACCAAAATGTGAATTTTCAAACATTTTTCGGGGGAGCATGCCCCCGGACCCCCTAGAGCTTTGTTCATTCACAATATGCTTCAAAATAATTCTGCCGCAACAAAACTACGCTTGAAAATATGTCGAAATTTGGTGTCTCCTCTCGAAAAAATTTTTTGAATACACCGCAGACATGAAAACATTTTTCAAAAGTTTTTTTACGCCTGTTTTGAGTCTTACGTCTTTGTATTTAGCTAACATTCAACCTAATTCAAAATTTCATTCCCCCCCAACAAAATTTTCTGGATCCGCTCCTGGTGATGTTTATCGTTATTTAGAACATTTTAGATTAACAATCTTGCGTTTTAGTGATAACAAGTTGCCAAGTTGAATTTTTGAAAATGTGCAACCGAGCCAAGGATAGCAAAAAACCTAAGGCTAGCGAGAGCAGAGGCCAAGGCCAAGAACAACACGGTCAAGGCCAAGGACTTCGCAAACCTGTCCTCGAGGCTAATCCCCGAGGACTACATCACTGCTAGTTAGTGTGCCGCAAAACAACATTTTACATTGTTTTACGGCACAATCCTTTCTTCTCTAAACCAATGATTCTTAACCGGGGTTCGACGAAGTTATTTCAGGGGTTCGGAGAAAGTTTTCCGAAATTTTGACATGTTGTAGAGAAGTATAAAGTTGATCTTGTCAACGTTCTCCCGTCATTTGTATATTAACCAGAATTCGTTTGTATTTATTTGTATTTAGTTGCATATTTATCCTCCTATCACGAGAAAGCGATCAAAGTGCTGTAACGAGCTCACTGAAGAGTTGCCGGTCATCTGTCTACCACACCAAGGTTGGGGAATCCCCCTACCCTGAGTGCCTTTCCTAGCACCACATGTAAACTTGCCGGCTTGTTCTCCGCACTGTCGATCCCTTTTAAAGCTGTGAGCCTCAAGCAGGGAAGCTGTGAATACCAATTTTAAAGTCATCGGTTTGACCCCACTTGGTATCAAACCCAAGTCTACAGTTCCAGAGGCAGGCGCTCTTACCACTTGGCCATCTGAGCTGTTCAAATTAAAGTTAGTGTACATATGCGAACGTGGGTTTTCTACTCTGGTGAAAGTCAAAACAAAGAAAGGAGACAGACTGCAGGAGGAAATGCCTTGTGAATTGCTCTCTCCGAAACAAAGCCTCGAATTCTCAGTTGGTCGCCAGAAAAGAGCAACAGAAAGCACAATCATTGATACGACAACTGTGTTGATGCAACATTGTGTTGATTAAATGCAGTTGTTTTTTAGATATTTATTTATCAGGGTTCCCAGCCCAAAATGGTGAAAAAGCCGGAAAATGCGGGTGGTCAGAAACTGGCAACAGGAGAGCTATGTCGGGGGTCTGGGGGCGAAGCCCCCAGCCGCCGGAGGCAAGGGAGTGTGGGGGCAAAGCCCCCAGCCGCAGAAAATTTTTGCATTTTTTTCCTAAAAAAAATAACTTTTAGTGCGTTTAACTGTATAATATATTGTAACAATGTCTTATGTATTATGCAAACACGAAATGCTCTGACATGTGACAATCACTTTCCAGTGGCGCACTCAGGATTTGGCAAGGGGGAGGGGCTGCAATCGGAGGTCTGGGGGCGAAGCCCCAAGCAGCCGGAGGCTAAGGGGGTATGGTGGCGAAGCCCCCAGCCGCCAACAAATTTTTAAGGTTTTCACATAAAAAAACACTCATTCTAGCACATTTTTTTATCGAAAAAGGGTGTGCAGTGAGCGCAGTCACAATGAACAATGCAAAAATATTCTCCCAGCTTATGTCTACAAGCAGAAGCTTGGCTAAAGTAAGTGAAAGGAGGCTGCAACCAGTAGCGTATGCAGGGGGGGGCTCCTAAGCGTGCGCCCCCCTCAGGCCTTCTTTGATTCATGTTACAAGCCTGTGTTGCTCAGATACTGCTAGAAAAATTGTACTTTCATGTGGAAAAATTTCTACGCGCTATAAGCGCATGCAGGGCAGGGGAGACGGTATCATGCCCCCCTTTGGCCCTGCAATAAGGTGCTAAAACCTAACTTTCAGTCTATAATTTTACAAACTAATAATGATTGCAGCCTCCTTTCACTTATTTTAGCCAAGCTTCTGCTTTTAGACATAAGCTGCGAGAATATTTTTGCATTGTCTATAGTGACTGCACTCACAGCATGCCTTTTTTCAACAAAAAAGTGTGCTAAAATGAGTATTTTTTTAAGTGAAAACCTTAAAAATTCGTTGGACCACCGGTTGTGCCCCCCTCCTTTGCCAAATTCTGGGTTCGCCCCCCCATTTCTGCGTACGCCACTGGCTGCAACTATTAGTTTGAGAAACTATTATTAGTTTGAGAAAATGCGACATTGCTGGGTAAACAATCAATTGCAATATTAAACTGCTATATGAATGGGAACCCAAGGTGAACTCTTCCATGCTAAGAGTGACAAAAAAGGGGAATCCATTGATACCCATTCGCAGAGTTGGCCTAAAAGCCTTGTTTAGACTACACGCAACGCCTTTGTTTGTTTTTGCATTGCAGGCAGACGCTTGCGAATTGCGATGTCTGGTGCAGTCAAACAAGCAACCTCCACCCCCCCCACGTCGGATCGCATGTAATCCAAACAAAGCTTCATAATTCACCTCATGAGCTTCTTATTACTTTAAAAATCCGCCATTCGAGATGACTGGGAACATTTTGCATTTGCATAGGTGGGCATGAATTGCTAATTCGCTAATAGCAGAACTAACTTTTTCGATAGCGAGCTAATTCGATAAAATGCTTTTTTAATTTAGCGAACATCATTTAGGACGATTGTTTGTTTTTACGACGACCATGATCGCAAGGTTGATGGTTCAACTCCCACCCAAGCCTCGTTGTTCCGTCCTTGAATAAGACGCTTTACGACAATTATCTTTGCTAGGTGGAATCTAACAAGCAGCAAATTGAAGAAGTCAGAAGCAAAACTCAAGCGGAAAACTCGGAAACAAGGTCAACCCCCAAGCGAGTCTAAATTCGTCCTATGCATAGCGCCTCCGTCGTTTTCTCGGCACAGGAGGATAAAAAATGAAGAAAAAAAAAAGAAAAAGAAAGGCACTTAGCGGGATTTCCCCATCTTGCTGTGGTATAGACAGATAGCATAGCTGGCAACCCCTTAGTGAGCTCGTATAGCGCATTGATCGCTTTCTCGTGATAGGACAGTGGTTTCCAAACTTTATTGATCCGTGGTCCAAATTTTGATTTAGAAACAGTTCGTGGCCCACCACTTTTCGAAACATTTTGTACGCTTGGATATGGATACAAACAATTTTCTAAACTATGGCATTGCTATCATTCGTCTCTTTAGGGTTTTGCTAGATAAAGGGATGGCTTTCAAAGTGTTATCACCCAGCTTCATTCTTGCTATGCATGGCCAGTGCAGATGGTTCTGTAACAGTTTCAGCATTATTATGAGCTTTTTTCGGCTTAATTAGCAGTTATTTGGCCAACAAAAAAAGATGTTTCTGGAAGTTTCTGATCAGTTTGGTAAAAGTTAATAAATTGATGAGGGCTCAAGGGCGGCGGAAATATTATACCACAGGGAGATGGCATCCTAGGCGGATCCAGGAATTTTTGAAATATTGTTAAACCGGGAAAAGGGTGTAAATAAGCACTTTGAAAATGTTTCATATGAAAAGGGCATCTTCAAAATTTTTCTTCAGGGGGTGGAAAGACACCACATTTCGACATTTTTTACGGCAAAGTTACTTTGAAGCAAATCGAGGAACAAAAACGCCTCTAGTGGGGTACGGAGGCATACCGGTATTGCCCCGGAATTTTTTTGAAAATTTACGTAGCGTAATGGCTATGTTAGAGCTCTTTAAACAAATTCCAAGGAAAATTTTGTTGAAATTTTTACCCTTAATTCTGAGTATAAAAATTGTTAACAATCATTTTTAATCGAAGCGTAAAATGTCTGTTACAAGGACACTACGGTGTGTACAATTTCAAATAGCTCTGTGGCCCATTGAAAATGTCTTCGTGGCTCACTGGTGGGCCATGGCCCACAGTTTGCAAATCACTGTATTAGGAGGATATGCAACTAGCCTAAATACAAAATGTGGACACCTGACGAAGCATATACCAATTATACCATGGGTGTTTCCCCAAACCAAAAATATCAATTTGAAAGCTCACACCTGACCGGTTGAGTAGGCCTATTTGAGGATGGCTCTAGGCTACCTCGTGCAAACTTATCTCATTAACAAAGCCGGATTTACGTAGGTCTATAGTCAAAGCAGGCTAAAGCCTACTAGGGCCTCGGAGAAAATGAGGGGCCTCATCACGAACAACGAAAACCTTTTCTTGGTCTTCAGCCGATATTTTCAATGAAAACACAACATCTGTGGACATGAAGATCTTTTTTTTGGTCTTCACCGATGGTCCGATTTCTAGTAGAAAAAATAGAAATAGCCTAGGGCCTCTTAATGTCTAAATCCGGCCCTGCTCATTAGCGTCAATTTCAATTTGGCCGCATCTTTTTGATGCATTACTGTTCTCTTACTTTTAGCCCTGCTATTTCTTGTGTTCAAGTGTGGGTAAAAATTGAGACTCGAATGCTACAAAATGTCGGCAGCGTGGCCGAGTGGTTCGGAGCGTCGTTTTTACGACGGCCGTGATCGAAAGGTTGGTGGTTCAACTCCCACCCAAGCCTTGTTGCACCCTTGGATAAGATGCTTCACGATAATTATTTCTGCTTGGTGGAATCTAACAAGCACCAAAATTGAAGAAGTCAGAAGCAAAACTCAAGCGGAAAACTCGGAAACAAGGGCAGCTCCTAAGCGAGTCAGGATTCGTCCTGTGCAGCATGGCGCCTCCGTCGTTTTCTCGTGACAAGAATATAACAATGAAGAAATGAAACAAAAGTGAAAAATGAAAACGCTGCTAATTCCCTTCTAGCTAGGTCCAAGTTTTTGATCTCTTTTGTCTCAGCCTTGTGGAAGTAGGCCATTAAAATTCACCCAACTTTTGCCTCAAGTGTAAAGTGCCACGTGAAAAAGCGTTGATTGCTAGAGCGGTAGATCTGACCTAAATTTCGATCGTAGGCTACCATCAATCAGCGATAGCGGAAGAATTACTAAAGTGGTGGGGCCAAAACTAATGGCTAGATTTTTTTCACCAACAACCAGGGGCCCAGGGCCGGCAATGGCGTAGCGAGAAATTTAAAAAAGAGGGGGGGGGCAAAATTTCCACATTTTTTCCAACGTCTTTTTTTGGCAGAACCAATTTGAAGCTGATTAAGAAACAAGAAAAGCTCTAGAAAGTTCCGGGGGCATGCCCCCCGGAAAATTTTTCCCTAATTCTGAGTGCTCTGCTTCGCCACATGATACAGTACATTTTGTTCGCACAGTTTTAATTATGCGTGCTTAAGGCGTAAGGCTTATAGCTATCGAAGAGGTTCGAAATTATAGAAAAATTGTGTGCATCAAAAACATTTTTGAAAATGGCTGCTGGGTGGATGCATACTCCTCATTCTACCCCTATGGATTCGCTCCTGGCCATAAGCTACAGAAACCATCAAAAGAATCAGGCATATTTCAGTAACTTGGCACCATTAGTATTGTTCTTTTTTACCAAAAGGCAGAGTCAAAAGGGGGAGGGCATGGCACAACAGCCCCGCTCCTAAATACGCTCTGAGGGCCGGATATAGACAATGAGAGAGATTCTAGGCTGTTTGATTACACTGATTGGAAGAGCAAAAAATGGTTTTCACGTCCTCAGATGTCCTGTTTTCACTGAAAATTCGGTATAGTGAAGAGCAAAAAATGATGCACACGTGCTGATGTTCTGTTTTCCACTGAAAGTATTGGTGAAGAGGAAAAGAAGGTCTTCATTGTGCGTGATGAGGCCCCCATTTTCTCCGAGGCCCTAGGTTTCAGCCTGCTTAGCCTATAAGTTACGTAAATCAGGCTCTATTCCTACAATCCATATTTAGCTCGTCTACATGTGATGTCCAATTTATGTGGGCTTCGGACCCACGGTTTTTGCTTTCTAGTTTCTGTTCCACCCACCTCACAAATAAAATATAAAAAAACATCTCTGGATTTAAGCTCTTTCCTGGGTTTTAATTTCGATCGTAGGCCTATTGAGTTTCAAGTGCATTCATGCAGGGGCAATATTGCAGAAATAAACGCGTAAAATAAGCCCCCCTTCCTGAAAAAAAAGTAGGGGCCAGGGTCCCCCCTGGTTTCGCCACCTATGCTATCGATATATACCAGTACCTCCAGTAATACCTCATGCTATCAAAATTACATTGTACAGTACCTAACGCTAACAAAGTTTGCATAAATACCGAACGCTATCAAAGTTATATTCACAGCCTCCCAGCTATATAAACCACAGTGTTATCAGCATATTTTGGTCAAAGACACCCGTATCGTTGCAGTAGATCCGGGGCTCGTATCCCAGGCCCGTCAAATCGACACAATGTCGCCTACGGCTCGCCACTGCTCCTACATTTCTTAGGGGCTGTGTTACCAAGGAGATGGTTCCCGCCACTCGTCATACGCTTCGGCGCAATACCGTAATGAAAATTTGGTTTGAATTTGACATACTATTATAACGCTGGCATAAATTCTCGCAATGAAAATACACCGTTTTCATGGCACGCAGCATCAGACAACCACAAAAGCAATAACGACACAGTTTATTAGTATCATTAACTTTTCAAATTACAGCCCAAGAAACGACTAACTCCGCAATATTCCGTAGTTAAGTAATAATAAAAATACCTACAGTACAGTGTTTAAGTAGCTAAAACCGAAGATTGTAATTGCGAAAAATAACGGCAACAACATCCCATGTAAAAAACTTCAAGTATTAAGATGGAAACACTATACGATATGTGTAATGTAGAAATGGTTGCAATGGGGCATTAAAAAAGGCAACAATGTTCCCAAGATGATTTTTTAAGAGTAAGTGATACCAGATGCATTCTTTACCGTTTTTTTATCGAGGTAACGAAGTTACGTTCGCAAATAAAGAGAATTGGGGGCCTGCATGAAAGTTTCACTACCGATTTCACATTTTAAATGCCGATCAAATGCCCCCAGTTTAATCTCCGCCATTACCTCTGGGATGAACACGGGTTCTAAACTTGAAGTCACCGCTAGCCCTCAAACGGCATAACTCAGACAACAACGACTGTCCACGACATCGCAAAATTAATAAGATATTGTCTTACAACATTTTTCGCAGAAAAGTACCCATACTTCCTCGAAAGTAAATTTTATTGGCGGAAATGGTTCTTCAAGAGAGTCAAGGAACGAGATTTGATATTCCTAAAGCTAGGTCAAACAAAAAAAAGCTTCAGGAATAAGAATCGTCTTTTTGGCTCTCTTCAAGTGTCGTCTCACCGATTAGCTGCAGCGAAGTGGTATTTGAAATCATTATTCAAAATTTTAATGTTATGGGCTAGTTTAGAAACACGAGTCTTCTGCTTTGATTTCCGTAAACCTGACCACTACACCATGATTTCAGAACCTATTGTTATTCAACCCCCCGATGATAATTTAAAATGCGAAAATGATCAAGAAAACAAGTTTTGCAGCAACATTTCAATAACTTGATGATCCATACCTCATTTTTTTGGGCGCAGTTTTTGTTTTATATTTTATAGCAAGTAAAACAAAAGCAATTTTATGGTATTTTTGAGAAATTGAACTTCAGTCAAATCTAATAGGTTTGTACACGTCGACAAACGCCCCAGCACGAAATTTCATAAATCTAAATCACTTCAACAATTAGGTGTATTTTACTGTTTTTGATCACACAAGTTGACCAGCAAAGCACGACATACATACACTGTTATTCCCTGAAAAGCAAAATGAATTATGCGAGATTTTTTATCCTTTTTTGATCAGCATTAAGAAGGAACTCCCAAGACGTTGATTCGCAATACTCTTAACCTACGATATATTTAAATGCAATATCCTCAAGAAAATTAAAAGTAATTTAACTAACAGAAACCGAAGTGTTTTTCGATGAACTTTAATACACTAGTTGTGTAATGAGCAGAAATAGGTAAAAGTGTCCAAAAAAAATATATAATAATGAAAAATGCAATAAAACTATTCAAAAAAGCAGCAACAGCAATCACACGTGAATATCATTCATTTGTGGAATTGCCCAAGATTAAAAATTCTATTTTAAACGACAACTTTACAAGGTGCATGCCAATTGAGTTCAAGCTCTTGCGTATATATTTATTATATAACCAACCAATCAGAAACGCAACAGCTGCGCCCTGAGGGACCTACGTACATTGCGTCTAGTACATTCGCAAGGTCGTAACACGAAAAGCTAATGCACAATAAATCTGCGCGCATTGATCAATTTTTCAAGGTCAGTAAAGTTTAAAAACACGGCATCCCAAAGCAAACGCTAAGGGCAGCTAGCAGTATGTAGGCATTGCCGAAATTCACAGTCGTTTTTACTTAAAATCACCTCAATACTACTCTTAGCAACCTGCTTTAACGCAAATCATGCATGCCCCTTTTGGAACCTTTTATGTTCCGCATTTGATATAGTTTGGAGTACAGTAATTAAATTCAGTTTAATCGCTCGTATCAAAACCAAACTAAATTCTAAACGACCAGAAAGTACTGTGCGTTAATACTAAGCCAAAACAGTAAAGTCTATCTCAAGATATTTATTCAAACCGTGGAGCTTTGATTTTTCTTCTGATATGACAGCTATAACACTGCAATGCAAATTTTGAGGTTGACCAATTATTCAGATTATTGAAAAATCTTGGCCTAAAATCGACATCATTTGTTTGAAATCTACATATCTTCTAACTACCCTTTATATGTATTTCCTATTAATCATCAATTTGGATCTTGAAGTTGTAATACCCGACTTGCATTCTGTCGTCATCAACAATATTTCGAGCATACACTTTGCAATTCACATTGATCTCTACGTTACGCTGAAAAAAGAAAATCTTTGCTTTAACATAAAGAACTATACATAAATACCTGAAGTTATTTTTATATATAATGGCGGTAGAGAGGTGCTTCTTACAAACCATAGTGCAACTAGTGCTAGCAACACCACTGCATTTATTAGCACTTATCATTAGGCTAGGCTACCTATAAAAATCAATAAAAAACAAAACAACATCTCGAATGTTTTCGGCGTAATCCATTACGCCCTCATTAGGATCTACAACGAAATAACAGCCACTAAAACAAAATAATACTTTACAAGGGGAAATTGTAATTAAAATGGTGGTTTAGGCTTAATCTCATCCTCTTATTTAACAGCTAAAGTTTTTTTGAATAAAATGCAGTAATAATTCCAATAACGACATCACAAAACAAAACAATATCACTTTTGCCTATGCGTGGAAAGTTTCAGAAAATATTTAACAAGAATGAGGCTCCGTTGGCATATAACTGTTTGTTAAGCTTGGGGTTCCATTTTTTATTATTAAGGCTTCCTGTATTTTAGCTTCGTATGCTGAGTTACACTTTCTAGCTATTGAAAAAGAAATTAGTAGGTTTTTATTTTCGGAACAGCTATTACAAATTTGGATGAGTTCTCTGAGTGCACTTTTGTTGGATTTTGAATTGCTCAGGTGTTCTTTAACTCTGACGCACAGATGTCGGAAAGATGTACCTATGTAGGTAGTGCTCATATCGTATGAGCTAGTGAATTTTGTAAACAACATCTGAACGCACATCCAAAGGTGTCTGGCTTTTCAATCGAAAATAATGTCCAACTTTGCTGGTCTTGTGTACCGGAACGATTGAAATACCGTATTTTTGTTTTACTGCCGACCGAATGTCATTAAAAAATAATTTAGATCTATTAAAGAATGATAGTAAAAAATAATTTAGATCGCAAGGCCACGTGATGAGGGCGTAATGGATAACGCCGAAAACGTTCGCGATGTTGTTTTGTTTTTTTGCTGATTTTTACAAGTAGCCTAGCCTAATGATAAATGCAGTGGTGTTGCTAGCACTAGGTGCACTATGGTTTATTTTTAAATCATATTAAACTGAAAATTCAACAGCAATTGAACAAAGTGAGCTTGCGCTTCTCGAGTCAGCAGCCACCCGGTAATGTCAAATGCGATCGGCTCTAACCAGAATCGAATCCGTCACGTAGGGTCTGTCACCTGCGCACGGTACCGCTAGGCCACGTGACCACTAATCTACAACGAAGCTTACTTGAAATGTTTGAACTGAAAATTCAACTGTAGATTGAGAAATGAGATTGAATTTTTAAGTCAGTTGCCACCGAGAACAATTACATAAAATGCAATCGCCTGCAATCTTGAATCAAACCCGTCAAAAAAGATCTGTAATCGTTACAGGGCACCCCATGCCACAGACAAACCGCTAGCTATACCACACTCTTCATCAAACAGGTACGCAAGTGCAGTTTGCTAGTGTCTGGCTCGTGCAGCAACGCAACGAAATCGCTAGCTAAGTACGCAGTTACAGTACATTTCGAGGACCATCTACTAAATTTATCAGCACAAAATCATACTTGGATATTGTTGAACTGGACAGCTACAACAGGAGATATGTAGTGTGGACTTCTATAGATTCCAAGATAAGGGTAAAACTTGAAGGGAATTCCCCCCGAGGGCGGAAAATAAGCGGTGTTGTTACTGACGCCGGGCACTCCATTCAAGTTGATTTGGTCCTCTCTTTTCTATAGAAAAAAATATATCACGTAAATAGATTAGAAATTACAGTGAAATGGAAATCGAGTAGAGCAAAGAGGGGAAACTGCAAAGTGACCTTGCGTTTTTCGAGTCTGTAAGCACCTAATGTCAAACGCGATCGACTCCAACCGTGAACCAAATTGCTGTTACAAAATCGTTTCAATCGCCCACCTCTAGGTCGTGCCGAAAATTCGACGTAACACAATTCAAACCAAGAGCTGCTGTAACTTTACAAAGGAATAAAATGCCAAGTTTACTCACGTCGCCAAAACAAGCCACGTACATGAGAAGAGGATCGTATCTTGCAGAACGGCCTTGGAGGGCAGCTACGAGGTTTGGAGCATTTGACACGGGGTTATCTCCTGCCATCGAAAGATCGTTGTAGCCAACTGGAAACCAATTAACAATCTGAAAAACAGTGCTACCTTTTTACTGCTATGCTTTCACTTAAACATGAGTTGCCAGTTTTTTAAATTTCTTCTTCGATTATAATTCATCATTATTGTGTAATCAACATTGCGACGCAACTTTTCGAAGCATCAATGATGCGGTAATCGGAATGGAACCAATAACCCTAGAAGCGTAACGTGCTAAAAACAACGCTACTGTCCACTATGTCATATTGAGCAATTAAAAGCATTTTCTGACATTTCGATTGGGCGACCATATGTTACTAGAGAAAACAAAAAATACTTCATAATCTTGGGTTTTACGTCGCAATTGACCAATACAAAACACCGACAAAGCGAAATCAAGACTTACCAAACTGCTTTTTGTAACCAACCGCTTGGCGCATTGTTAAGGGCATCGCTATCGGCAGGGTTTGATTACCGGCTACCGGGCCGGTCAATTACTAGCTTGCCACCGCTGCAACTATTCCTCAAAGCTGTGTTGCCCAGGCGCTAAGCCGCCGACATGGGCCCCGCCACCCGTCACACGCTTTGGCGTAATACCACGAGTACAATGAAGATTTGATATAAGTACAATGAAGATTTGATATTTTTTTAAATGTCTTCTGTTACTGGAAGTATCAACAATTTTGAATGGGAAAAGTATTGGTCTACTAAATTACGGCAGTTTGCTTATTGAAATCTTACCCTATTAACTTTAACCAATATGCAAGGCTTTCCTTCAGCGTAACCATAACCGGTAGATTCATTCTGGCAAAACCCAAGCGAGGAAAGGTCAAATCTGCAAGCTTTTTTCTGCACTATGTCGCGATTTGCTTCGTCGATTAGGGTCAAGTTGACTTTTCCATTAGAACAATTTTCAAATTTTGAGTCGTCTTGGATACGGTAGGCTGAAATTTAAACTCGTCAGTGTGCAGTTTCTTCTATGAAAAAAGCTTAAGGTAAACCTTAGAATTTACCTAAATGTCGGCAAAAAAACCTGCTGAAATATTTGCCAGCAATTTCACAGCTAACAAAAATGCCTTTAACACTACTGAACTTCCCATAGCTAAAGAATCACAAAGACTGCAAAATTACGCAAAACACATGCATAAAAACGTAATACAGTTTTAAACACCTTGCCCTTGAGATTTTTAATTAGCTTATAAATGACGCACAATTGACATGCAGCTGTAAGTACTCTACACAGTCAAAAATGAATAACTGAAAGCAATGAAGGTAAATGCATCTTAAACATATCGAAATTGCAATGCATAATCTCGATTGAAAAGAATTCTTAGAGAATCAGTCATTTGTCTGTTGTAGCGTTAAGGTATTCCGTCGGTTCAAAACCGCTAGCCAAGGGCGCCGATTATATATTCGTTTCAAGGTCATACAATGAACGTTTTTTAAACACAAGATAGATATAACAAGTGTAAGTAAGTATGCCGGTATTAATTAAAATACAGAACGAACGACAACCACAAACATGTAAGCAATGCTCGATAACCTTGACTCAAAAAACTGCCCACAACGTAGCTTTAACTACATGCAATTGAAACTTAAAGACTTCAAAAAACCTCAAACTTTTCAAAATAACAACCCTTATACCTAAAAAAACATACATAATTTGAGCAAAGGTAGTGGAACAAAGAATTCAGTTTTTGTTCTAAATCGTAAGGCCACATTTTCGCAGGTATGCTTCGGTATAGTCGAACTACGGTACAGCAAATAACAATTATTTACCACTAACAACATTCATTTAGCATTAAAGCTTTCGTGGTTCAATGAAAAGCTGCGGTTTTTCCAACTAATCAATAATCTTCCACGCTTAAAACCATTGCTTTAAGCTTAACCTCCTGGGAGGCTATTCGCATGTGATATTGAAAGTGTAGCCAGCATGTAGCACATGACCAGATGCTAAACTGGTAAAATAGCGGAAATGGCGTATCTATACGTCATATCCTGTATAGAGGATTGGACTTACCACGCAGAGTTATGCAAGTGGATATGTCATGTTGATCCACGAGACAGGAAATGAGCAGGCCACAAAAAATTACGGTAAATTTTACAAATTTATACGAATGCCAATTGCTGACTGTGAAACTCTTTCGAATATTATTTTAATAGGATTGAAAATACCCCACGTAACAACGCCAGTACGTCTCATGCGCATTAAAAATTAGAACATCAACATCATTCACCAACTTTTGTATTGGGTTCTGTGAAATCTACTTGACTGTATGTCAAGTCTAACGATTTCAAAAATGGCAAAGAACAATCTTTAATTATGATTGAAGCAAGGACCCTTCAAGGCATTGAATAATAATTCAACCACGGTAACCAACAAGCAGACAGACTTTTAGATAAACATTGCCGATAAGAGCAACAGTGCTGACTTGTGCAATGGTTTTTTACTTTTCTTAATCTGCAAAAGCACTAGCAGCTTATTGCATTAACGAGAGTAAAATAACATTAACATTTCAGCCCGCCTCTGGAGCTATAGACCCGAGTCGGATAAAACCAATGTCTTTAAAATTGGTATTCACAGCTTCCCTGCTTGACGCTCAGCAGTGTAAAAAACAAGCCGGAAATTTTACTTGTTGTGCCGTAAGGAAAGGCACTTGGCGGGATTCCCCACCTTGGAATGGTAGACATGGCCAGCAACTCCTAAGCGAACTCATCATAGAGCATTGGTCGCTTTCTCGTAATAAGGATAAATATGCAATTTTAACCACTAAATTGCTTCACTAGTTTTACAAGATGAACGGTTTTTTACTGAGTCACATACACATGAAATCACCAAGCGCACAGTACTTACGTGTAAGAGAGATGTTCATTTGCGTGACGAACTTGGCGTAGGATCCGGGATCAGATACTTTATAAACGATATCTGAAGTTAACGCATCGCTAGAGTCTTGTCGAGGTTGTATGGAAACACCTAAAGTAATAGTGGATGTTACAAGTGATTTACTGATCTGTGATCACTGATTGCAAAGATTTGAAAACACAACCACTTGCACTATGAGTAATTCTCAGCTTTTTTATCTTACCTTTCATCAATTTGTGCCAGGTGAAAGACAGCTTCGGTTGAAAATAGTGCCCGGCTAAAACATGCCAATTACGCTAAAGACCAAGCCAAAACAAGAAGTTTATTTTAGCCTTCAATTAATGTAAATAATATCAAATAAAAAATCATTATACTGGCGGTATTACGCCAAAGCGTGTAACGAGTGGTGGGGCCCATCTCCAGGGCTTAGCACCTGGGTGTCAGGCAATACTGCTCCGAATTTCGAAAAAACGTCGCAGCGCAGCCGTTGGCGACACTGTGCCTAATTTCCGCTTAATAAGAATTACGCTAAACAAAATCGAAAGATAGGCTGGTAATCGCGTCTAGCGACAAAGTCGCCACGAAAGGACCTCATATTTTGTCTTTGAAACGAGGGGTCATGTCGTTGCCTCAGTGTGCACACAGTCTACATTTAGCTTTTTCGGCTAATGCAGCAAAAATCAATACAGTGTTCGTTAGCATTTCCGGTCGATAAAGGCCAAAAGCTTCAAGCATTTTGTAATCTTGTAACATATAATTTAGCAGTACGCTTTATTTCACAAAAGAACAATAAGTACGCGCTGTACAGTCAAAATTACAAGCTTTAACTTTACGTACTGAATAATTTATGAGTTGGAATATTGATCACAATACGTCGATTGCGCAGCTAGACCATAGCTCTAATTTTTTTAGTCAAAACGTTCAAATCATGGAAATGAATGCCGCAGTTGAACGTCCAAAATACAAAAAACTAGGTGTGACGACGTAAAATTACTACAAACTTTTGCATTCTGCATAAGATATAACATCATGCTCTTGACTTTAAAAAGAAATGCTTCAAATATCAACTAATATCCGCCTTGTGAATAGCATACTTCTAAAATTCTTGCATTGAGTAAAGGCGGTTTTCATTTCGCCGAAACACAACTCTTGCTTATGACAGTTTAGCATAATAATACAATTCAGCGTTGCAATGTATTGTACAATGTCCATTTACATATTTCGTCCGAATAGCTATCACGACGTACACATACGTCTTTATTAATGCTGAATGCTGAAACAGTCGAGTACAATAGTATGGAGACGCTTTGACAACTTTGCACTCACCTGGGGCCTGCAAACGAGTCTGAAAGCGGGGAACGTCTCGATCCAGAGTTTGCAGCACGATTGTAATTGAAATAGCGAAGAGCACGGCCAAAAAAGAGTAGTAGAAAAAATAGAAAATGAGAATTCGTCCTGAAAAAAAATATATATATGTATACAATACATATATTTAAATAACAGCATATGAGCTAATATAAATTCAAAAGATAAAACTTGGATCAATGTGAGTTTTAGAAGTATGCACGAATCAATTTTCATAAATGGCCAAGCCAATGATTTAAGTTAAAAAAATTGAAACTACTGGAAAGCCGAATGACTTCACACGGGCAACTAAAATCTATTGGCAAAAAAACTGTATGATACACATTAGGGCAGATATCGATTTCGTAAAAACATCCTCAGTCTTATTGTAATAGAATGGAACGAAATCGATATCTGGCCTAATGTGTACAGTTTTTATACCAATAGATTTTGGTTGCCCAAGTGAAGCCATTTGGTTTTTCAGTGGGGAAATGTAACATGCGAGAGTGATGATTTAGCGCGGAACAATTCCAGAGTCCAGATATTGTTTTGGTAGGAAATGAAATCACAAAAACATGACGCTCAAACCACAGAAGATGAACAGCCACAGCATTAACATCGCAAAAGTTGGAACCCATACGCACCATAAAACGAGTTAAATAAAGATTATAATAACAGCAGTGAGTAAAAGAACGGGTCGGTAACACCTTAGGATGGAAACTTGTTGGGCTTGACTAGAAACAAAAAGCTAGGGTAAGCAAGTACGTTCGAAAGTCGATGAATCAAACGGAAATGTAACGCAATGCAAAAGCATTGGTGCTGCCACAGAATCCTGAGAGAATTACTCACATTCACATCACACATTATCTGTCAATCCCAGTTATATGACACAGCAGCATTTCTTTCGAAAACAGATGACAGAACTCTCGATGTTACCGGAGTATTCAAACAGTATTGTAACAATTTTCAGTGAAATAATTGGCACATCTGAACCTTCTAATTAATGCAATTGGAGAAATATGATTGTTTGTGATCAAACATTGCACATTTGAAGATCATTATTCCTTGCCCAGTTGAAACAAGCTGATCAATGCATCTCAGTTTTTTTTTGTATGCACACACACCAAAAATCCAGAATTAATCTGCGTTGCGATTGTGATTAAGACGAGTTCAACGTATAAATTATTATTTTAATAAAATACCACCACACTCAAGTAACGGACATGAAAAATCAAAGGCTTAATACCACGTACATCTACGTAAGCTCAAACTTTTCGGATTTTAAGTAGTTGACGCGAAATTATCAAAATCCAGATTGAAAAAGAAATTTTTGCAGTTTATCAAGACAGGCTGCAATAAAGCTTTTATTTTCTCCACGCAAAATCTACAATGGCTTTAGCAACTCATGCCAATGCAGTGATCAATTAGATTTGATTGTAAATAACAACGTTCGTTGCCAACGAGTTCGTAATTATATGGCTACATATCATTTTACTCACAACAGTTACAAAGCGCTAAAAACAAAAGTTGTACGGTAAGTTATCAATGGCCATGGTATTCAGTTTGTTACATAACCATGGAGACAATTGTGTAACTGCTAGCACCTCTTTAAGAATAGAGATACTAGGTCAAACAAAGTCATGATAAACTGTTACCTAAACAATAAGGGGTTGTACTTAATTCATCAATTTGCCACGCAGGCTTGAAACACATTAGTTTTATCTGAATCGAATGTTGGCACAAGCAGAGATACACCGTTGTACTTGACTGAAAACGCAACAATATATTAGCCTGATATTATTATTACGATCATAAATACCCCATTACCCCAGCTGTCACTGTTTCGTCCAAGGACTGTTTTACGACGTGAATCGTAGACAAAAGTAATAAAATCATTAACCGTATTCCCGACTCCATCAGAATCGTTCGCATTTTTTTTATTTGCCATAACGCAAACTGGGAATTCTCACAGCACAAAACACTGACTTATCTCTAATTTCAATAGCAGATTCTAGAGGAAATTTCGAATATTGAATTCTACCAATGCTAAACTAAGAAGCAAATGACCCTTTCCAAGCGAAAATGTGATTTTATAGCAGCGACTGTCATTGCAAAAGCACTTGATATCAAAAGCAAATGACAACGCTTGCAAGATCAAAAGAGAATGCATTCTGCATTAAAATCCTACTCATGGAAAAGTAAACCGCTTAACCAGTGACCAAGTCAAAAACTCATTACCAAATGTAAAATTTCAATAGCAACACTTGAAAAACATAGTTGTAAATCAGCCTACATCAATCGACTCTTTTAATCAATATCGCAAAATCATAAACTGATCCACGATGCGGAAAAACTATCGCTATATAATATTTACTAAAATGAAGAGGGTTATTTAAAAGGCGAAGTGAACGTTGTGGAATCATAAACTCAGAACACTAAAACCAAAGGCATAAAAAAATAAGGAATCGCATATGTAAAGAATTGAAATAACATAAAATCACGGCAATTTTTTAAAAGTTTGCGCAAAGTTTGTTGTTGAATCTCTGTCAAACCAGCAAGATTGTTTTCAAACCAACTCTGCCGCCATCAGCTTACACTCAGCATTATGTGCCGGTATAGTATATAAATGTTCAGAATTGCAATCTATGTGGCTGATTTTTGAAGAACTGAAACCACGCCGTAACTGGAACTAAAATACTAGCGGCCAAACCGCAAAACTAGTCGTAGAATTGGCTTTTACAGTGTTTATTTAGTAAGTCCTCTGGCCTACCATCATAGGCGAGGCAGGACTTTTCGGCTTGACCGATTCGACGTGAGACGTCTCGCCGTGACCGACTCGTCGTTGAGACGACTTAAAAAACAATTAATAAGCGCTGCGAATGCACTTTGATTTTCATTTTTGATCAATACGCAGCAAAAAATATGTATTAACTGAATGTAAAAAAGATTAAACAAAAAAAATTTTTGTTGACGAAAAATATACCCGCGTAAATAAATAAATATATAACTGAGGTTATTTTCAAATTATATTGAACTGAAAATTCAACAGTAATTGAGGGAGACTGCGAAGTGAGCTTGCGCTCTGCGAGTCAGCAGCCACCCATTAAATATGTCAAATGCGATCGGCTCCAGCCGTGAATTGAACCCGTCACGTAGGATCTGTCACCTGCGCGCGGTACCGCAAGGCCATGTCGCTGACAGGTAAAGGTCAAGGCCACGGCTTGGTCGGCTGTGGCTTAATGAAGTAAACTACACCGGAAGTAAAATACTCGACTATTATGCGAGCAGCCCTACACGGCATTTAATTTTAAATTGCCAACACATTGTTTCCCACCTATTAAGCATAAGAGTGATAGAGCTGCACCTATGATCAACTGATGTTCACATCTTCTTTTACCACGTTTCATAAAAAATTCAAAAATTGACATTTTATGATTGCAAACAATGTTTCGATCTAAACCAGGCCATTATTTTTTGACTATATCTTCAAGAGCTTTTCAACCTTAAAAAAGTTCTCACGTTTTTATTTCAGCAGTGGCTTTTTTGATAGTTGCTGTGGTCTGGGTTTATTTTTTTGCTGTAAAAGTTTGGACAATTGTCCGAATTTGCTCAAAAAATTTCGGACATTTAAAAATTTTTTCGACAAGATTCACAAACGAACAATTTTACAAGTTTACTAAATCAAATGTTACTAATTACCGTATTTCACAAAAATACTTTCAAAATCTATTATAGCTCAATATTTCACAACTTCACTCAAAAAATCAAAAACAGCAACTTGTTTCAGGTTTTTATTAAAGTTTCGAGGAAGTCAAAATCACGAAGACTGTGCGCGATATCGCAGTAGCCACCATCGTTCTGAATGTCTGGGCATAACGTGTAGGGCTGCTAGCATAATAAATTAATAATCAAGCATTTTACTTCCGATTTAGTTTACTTCAGTAAGCCACAGTCGACCAAGCCGAAACCTTGACCTTTACGCGGTTATATTTTTCGTCAACAAAAATTTCTTGTGTTTATTTAATCTTTTTTACATTCAGTTAATACTCACAGCGCTTACTAATTGCTTTTTAAACGCGCAATTGTATTTCATGTCATAAAACGAAACCAAATACTGAACGTTGTAAAACAATTTTCTCACCACTTTTTGGTTAAACTTACGTCAAACAATTTTGAACTTCTTTAAAATAATATCTCGCGAAACTTTTACAAAGACGTAGATATAAAGTCGTTTGTTTACTTTTAACACTTGTAAAACGTGATAATTACGTCTTTTCGCACATACCAGAGCAAAACGCGATAATTACGTCCGCTTAAAAATCACACCTTTCCACGCCAAATCGTCTCAACGTCGAGTGGTCCCAACGTCAAGACGTCCCAACGTCTAGTCGTCTCAACGACGAGTCGGTCACGGCGAAACGTCTCACGTCGAATCGGTCACGCCAAAAAGTCGCGTACTGTTAGAAAAAATGATAACGCATTTTTGCAGCTAGTGATCAGTTATCACAAAAATAATTATGCTAAAATGATTTTGAAATAAAAAAAGTAGCAACAATCAAAGAGCTCAGCAAAAATCACAAAGATTTTAGCTACTCTTGAAACAACATGGTCCAGCAGTGCAGGCACTCAACCATAACATAACAATTTGGTAAGAAGAATGATAGGAATTTTAACAAATTTTACGACGTGAATCAAATTCTCATTCTGCATATAGCTTAAAAGTAAAAGTCAAGCTTGGTCAGTTAACTAAAAATGCCATAGAATATGCCGTTGCATAACATAATCACACCAACATAGTGAGTTATATCGGATATTATCTGTCCATTGTTCAATGACAAAACATGGCATCCCCATAGTCAAGTTTTAAAGTTAGAAGTCCAGAAATTAAGAAACACTATTTAAGCTAATTGGAATCATCAAAACATTATTATGTATCTCTAAAATATTGCGCTGAACAAGCAATCATTAACACCAACAGTTTTCAATGACAAAATGACGCTGGTGTCAGTGGGTATATTTTTGTACAAAATAACAATGTTTAATTAGTTATCAAATTACACAAATATGCGAAATGCATTAAGGCAAAAAAATGTTTTCAACTCTCAAGTGCAATTTAGTAATAACGTCGCACATACAAAACAGTCAATAGCACACTCTAATCAATCTGCAAAATAAGCTTACAACTTTTAAATATATATCTTCTGCAAATCGCCATAAATGCTGAAAAAGATCAATGAAATTAACCATGTTGAACCAACTCATATGAAATTGATCTGCTTAACACCAATCTCAATGCACAGCATCGGCTAAAAAAGTGTATTTAAGATTAAATTTAAACTAAATAATTATTTTGATTATGTTTATGGATTGACACCAAACATAATCTCGACTACATCAATTTAGAAATATATCATTTGTTCAAGCAAAATTGTTAGTCTCATGATTGAAGATTTATACATGAAACACAAAATAGCAGTTATCAAAACACATTCACTTCTATGAATTACTGGTACAGTTTCAAGTAAACACGTAATTTCTGTACCGGTACAAATAGACCTTTGTCACTACTAAGAAATCTTACCCCAGCTTTTTCCCCCACGACCAAGTACGGTTCTTTCTTGTGGATTCCAAAGGAATTGGACAAAACTTCTCCATTGGGTGACTATGCTATTTTTCCATCTTGCAATGCGGCCTTGTTCTTCTTCTGGTTTAGTCATTTTATAAATGTAATTGTTTAAAATAAGTTATTATATTACAACTCTAAATAATATAAAAACTAATTGGAAACTGCCCAGTGCTACTCTGGTTATCACCACAATTACCAATACATCTAACTGTTACTCAGATGGCTGAGTGGTATGGAGCGTCTGTCTCTTGAGCTGTAGACTCAGGTTTGATTCCGAGTCGGGTCAAACCAATGACTATACAATTGGTATTCACAGCTTCCCTGCTTGACGCTCAGCATTAAAGGGACAGTAAGGAGAACAAGCCGGCAAGTTTACTCGTGGTGCCGTTGGGAAAGGCACTTAATGGGATTCCTTCATCTTGGTGTGGTAGACAGATGGCTGGCAACTCCTAAGCGAGCTCGTATAGCGCATTGATCGCTTTCTCGTGATAGGAGGATAAATATGCAACTAAATAAAAAAAGAATAATAATAATAATTTACCATATGAAATAGTTGTGTTCATACTCAGACTCATATGGAGTTGTGTTCATACTCAGACACCCTCACAAGTGAAGCAAAAAAAACATTGACAAAATGTTAGTCTACGACAGTTCCAGTAACTTGGATTTACTTTGCTTACACTCGCATTTGAAAATTGCATATTCAGGCAATATGATGACTAGTTTGCTATAACCCAGTATTTCTCAACCCTTTTCCAATGTGACCCAAATTTGTTTAAAAATACAATCTGCAAGAACAGTTGCAACCCACCTAACTGCCTAAATTGAGCATACAAATTAATACAAAAAAGTACACCAATTAAATACATAAAAAAACAGAACCTTTTACCACAACCTGACAACAAGTTTTTGAAACCTTAGCTTGTTCATTTGCTTTAAAATAGCAATAATTTTGTAAATAAAACAACTTTGTACGTGCAAAAGAACAGGAAACAAGAAGACAATGACACCATTGTAGTCACACTTCAAGTTAAGTCTTACCATAAAGTTACTTATAAGTTCAATTGTAGTTATCTTGTTAACTTCAAAAACTCAACAAAGAATGTGGAGTTTGTTTCATTTTTTGGTATTTTACTCAAATAATATTTTTCCACTTTACCCTCATTTGATGAATGTCAACACGAGCCAAGACAATGAAACATATATATTATGACATAATGGACTGGTAATAAACAACTGTACCAACGTCAGGTGACGTGCAGACACTTTATTTTCGTTGAACTCTCATGAATACAAGTGTTAGGTCTATGAATAAAATATAAGCAATGTATACTAATTGAGCCCTCTGCTTGTGTCAACAACCCATCTACAGTCTGTCTACAGTCTATAAAAACAGTCTACAGTCTATAAAGCCTTGGAGACCCACATTTGGGTAGCAAAGCATGGTATGAGAAACGCTGCTTTAACTTTTGGTAACTTACAGTGCAGTGCAGCCCAGTTTCCAGCGCACAATTAGGCTGGAGCAACTGTCAATGTACAGCGGTAACAAAAAATATAGTTTATGAACAATAACTGATTAATGGGTTTCATCTAGAGTAAGCAGTCTGCTTCTTTCATCGCCTTACACAGACGGCTTACTCTAGACTGTAGACGAGATCCCTGATCAACTACCGGTAGCAATATCAGTACAAGTACTATGCAGAGCATGCAAACTTTATGCCACAAACAGACAAACACAGTACTGTAAGACGGGGTGACTTTGATACGAAATTGACATACTATCTTAACTAGCTTCTTCTTAGGTAAACTTTATGCCACAAAAACAGTACCATAAGACGGGGTGACTTTGATACGAAATTGACATACCGGTACAATCTTAACTAGCTTCTTCTGAAGGAAAGCTGGACTCTTTGGAAATACCTCATCATAACACTTCAGGCTTAACCTCTTCAATAAAACTCTATCTGATCAAATCACACTACTGTTATGCTCGCACTTTCGCGCTCAAATTGCGTTCAAAGTCACCCCGTGATGAGGGTGACTTTGAACGCTTTTGTTTATTCTATTTTACTACACCACCGCTCACTCCAACCCCGCGCATGGCGTGTCCCGGTGTCTTTTAAATGATTTATGCCAGTGATGATGGGAGTCAAAAATTTTTGACTCCTACTCCGCTCCTGCTCCGAAAATTTGACTTCTACTCCGCTCCTACTCCGATAGTTTTAAAAATGTTTAACTCCGATTCCTGTTTCGACTACTGTTAATAATGCAGTTTCAGTAGATTAGCAAATCACATCTGAACCAAAAAATGAGGAAAATCTGTTAAAAAAAGAAAACTCCGGCTCCGCTCCGGCTCCGATTTTTTTAAAAGTGGCTCCTGCTCCTACTCCGGTCAAAACTGCGATACTCCGGCTCCTGCTCCTCAGGCCCGTAGCTACGGGAGGGCACAGGTAGGGGCGGGGCACAGGGGGGGCCCCCTGTAACTTGGCAAAAAATTTGCAAATTTTTTTAAAAAAAATTGCGAATTATAGATACAACAAAAACTTTGTTTTACGAGTCAAAAATAGCGCTAGTATAATGTAACCAGTGGTGTAAAAAGTATTTTGAAACTGTACTTAAGTAAGAGTATTGTTACTGACGGCAAAACTACTCGAAGTAAAGTAGAAAGTATTGACTAAAAAAAGCACTTAAGTAAAAGTAAAAAAGTAGTCATGTAAAAACTACTCAAGTAAAAGTACTTGTATAGAGCGTTTTCAAACGTTAAAGTGTCAACTACACACTTGCCGCTGCGGCGATGATGGACTTGCTTTGAAGGTGGCAAAATGGTGAAACAAAAGAAATTATTACCGCCCAGATGGCCGATTGGATAGAGCGTCTGCTTCTGGAACGGTACACTCGGGGTTCGATTCAGAGTTGGGTTAAACCAATGACTTAAGAATTGGTATTTATAGCTTCCCTGCATGACGTTTAGTATCAAAGGCGACAGCGTAATTCTTATCGCACGGAGTGAAGTTTGCATGGCGATGACGAGACCGAGTGTTATGGAGTTGAATAATGGAGAATTGGAGTGTAAATACAGATTTTAGGCGCAACGAGGGATTTCAAGGCGAGACTGTAACTCAATTGCCACAATAGTAAACTACTTCTACTTTTCTAAAATAAAAACTACCCAAGTAGAGTTACTTTATACTAAAAGTACTTAAGTAAACGTAAAAGTAGCCAAAAAAAAACTACTCAAAAAAGTACTCGTTACCGAAAAAAACTACTCAAGTAATCTACTCAAGTAAAAGTATTTCGTTACTTTACACCACTGAATGTAACGATGATGGTGATAAACGCGTGACCCTTGGTTTTGCGCCAGAGAAAAAAAGTGCGGTTGGAAGTTGGAACTCCGCAGAGGAACCTGCTTTTGAGCCAAATTTTTACTGCGATTTTCATTGCAATCTTAAACAGCGTTGCCAACTGGTATACCAGATTCGAAAAACGTGGTATATTTTCTGGCTATTTGGTAAGTCAAGTTTTGGTTCGGTAGCCTATTTCTGGTAGGCCTACATTTTGAAAATATGCTTAAACTCAGTCTATCGAGGGTAAAACGCAAAAACCACATTATCGACACTCTTTTTCAGCCAGTCAGCATTTGAGTCCTCGATTATGCTTGGACCTAATCCATGCTTGGACTCCTTGCTTTAAAAGGAATCGTGTTTATGAAATCAAAAAGTTCTTTGTGACGGAAGGAGATAAAATTTAGTCATAGCTGCTGTAGATGTAATAAAAGTCTTGCGTGGAGGGAATATAGAGCCAGCGCAAGCTAATTACTTGCGCAATTGTTAAACGGTATTTGTAGTAGCAGTCATGCGCGAATTTATGGGGGGGCCCAGGGGGTTCGAGCCCCTCCGAAGTTTTAAAAATTTTTATAAATTTTTACTGATTAGCAAATGTCATAATTAATGTCAAAATCTGAATGCTTTGAACTAAGATCAGGAGGATCTTTTGAGTAGCAGCGTTTTCTGTGATCAAAGTCCTTTTTTATTATCGTTATCGCTTTAGTACAGAAAGGTTTATCGCGCCCATCACTGCTCACACCTCTTCCCACATTTTCCTTTACCTCCCCCCACATTCACCTTCAGTAGTTGGCAGTGGTGTAAAGTAACGAAATACTTTTACTTGAGTAGATTACTTGAGTAGTTTTTTTCGGTAACGAGTACTTTTTTGAGTAGTTTTTTTTTTGGGCTACTTTTACGTTTACTTAAATACTTTTAGTATGAAGTAACACTACTTGAGTAGTTTCTATTTTAGAAAAGTACAAAGTTGTCCTTGAGTTAATAGTCTCACTTGAAATCCCTCGTTGCACCTAAAATCTTGCTTTGCAAAGTTGCGTCGCATCCAATGTCACTGTTACCTGTAATTACTGCGCGACCGTAACCGCATGACCGCAAGTTACAGAAAAACCTTAATATGTTTTTAATAATATATTCATTCCAATTCCATAAACCTGCAGGTCTAGCAGCAAAACTACTGACTATCGAATTTTTCTTTCAACCTTAATTATGAAAAAAAGCAAATTGCAAAGTTAAAATTGAAGTGATACCAGAATTAAGCAGGTTTCCGCTTCTGATTTAATGTTTATTTATAAGTTTATCCTTCTTTGCGATAAAGGCGCTATAACGAGCTCGCTTAGGAGTTTCGAGCCACCTGTCTGCCACTCCGAGATGGGGAAATCTCTCTAAGCGTGGTTCCAAACGGCGCAACAAATGAACTTGCCGGCTTGTTCTTCACGCTGTCGTCTTTGATGCTAAGTGACATGCAGGAAAGCCACAAATACCTACTTTTACACCTCCGATGGCCGAGTGGTAAGAGTGTCCGCCTCGGGAGCTATAGATACGGGTTTGATTTCGAGTCGGGTCAAACCAATGACTTTAAAATTGGTATTCACAGCTTTCCTGTTTGACGTTCAGCATTAAAGGGACAGTGTGGAGAACAAGCCAGCAAGTTTACTTCTTGTGCCGTTGGGAAGAGCACTCAACGGGATTCCCCCATCTTGGTGTGGTAGACAGGTAGTCGGCAATTTTCAAGCGAGTTCGTCATAGCGCTTTGATCGCTTTCTCGTGATAGGAAGATAAATGTGCCATTAATGCAAATAAACGCAATTTTAAGTCATTGGTTTAACTCCACTCTGCATCGAACCCCGAGTCTACCGTTCCAGAAGCAGCCCGCTTTATCCACTCGGCCATGTGAGCGGTAATAATTTTTTTTGGTTTACCATTTTGCCACCTTCAACGCAACTAATCATCAGCAAGTGTGCAGTTGAAACTTTAACGATTAAGAACGCTATACTTTTACTTGAGTAATTTTTAAATGACTACTTTTTTAATTTTACTAAAGTGCTTTTTTTAGTCAATACTTTCTACTTTACTTCGAGTAGTTTTGCCGTCAGTAATAATACTTTTACTTGAGTACAGTTTCAAAATACTTTTTACACCACTGGTAGTTGGTAGAAATGCGGCAACGCTTTAGCTCAAAACTTTGAGCGAGCACATGAGCTCATTTTGGAGCTCATGCGCTCAAAATTTTGAGCTCACGTTTTGCTCTAAAATATGAGCTCATGTGCTCAAAATAAGCTCATTTTTTAATGCGAGCACATGCGCTCATTTTGGAGCTCATGCGCTCAAAACTTTGAGCTCATGTGCTCTAAAATATGAGCTCATGAGCTCATTTTTCGTTTCACCTCGTCTCCTTTTTGCCGTCCAGTGGTTTTGGCAGGAAAATGATGACGTCAGCTGCAACTCATCAATATGCTGTTTGGCATTTTTTGCTCAGCTGGACCTGGCAACTCTGCTTATAGTTCTTCAGTTGACCCTCTTAACAAAAAAGCATTGTTACATACGTCCACAAAAATCCAGCAAATGCTGTGATGTAATAATTACTTTTTGAAGAAGCTTATCTGTTCTATTGCCGTATTGTTGCCGTTTCCAAAATTTGCTGTTTTCATTTTTTGTTTTTAAAATTGTCAAGGAGCCATTGCAGATTGTTTAACAACGTAGAAGAAAAGAAAAAACAGTGACAAGCAGTTTTGCTTTAGTTTAGTAAATACAATGAAATTGCTCACCATTATATATTTTTTATATTTCTCAGTATAGGATTGGGCAACACGATTTGAACAGATGAACTCTCAACCAGTGTTGCCAACTGGTATATTTATATACCAGATTTCACAAATCTGGTATATTTTTTGGACCGTTTGGTAGGTGAAATTATGGTTTGGTATATGTCCTTAAATTTGGTATATTTTTATGCCTTTTGGTAGTGTTTTTTTGCGTTTGGTATATTTCAGAAATTTAATATAACTGATGTGTTGAAGATTACTAGAAAGCAAAGTCCGTACAACTCACGTATAAGTTGAGCGAATCATTCGTTACATTGTTAAGCGACAATGGAGCAAAAATGTGTCCAAAAAGACAATCGCCTGCCTATCTTTCGTAATGTAAAAACGCTTGAAAGTGTTACGAAAAAGGTCATAACTTCGGTTATGCTTGTTGAATTTTAAAAATTTTAACTGCATCATGAAGCTCTTGACTTACGCTATCGTTTAAAACAAATTTCAAGAAAATTGGTTGTCTTTTAAGCACTCTACATTGTAAATAATTTAAACAGAGATAAAAATTTTTGCAGCGGTTTTTTGACTAGTAGCATTTCTTGTCATTTTAAAACATAAATATAGGGCAGATTTGCAAAGAGTTAATCTGATTCAAATTAAATAGGTTCAATCACAAAAATTTAAACTTCACTATGAAATTAGCGTAGCTATTGGTCGTGGTTTTTCAAACCCTTAAAACTTTTTCGCTAGAAAATGATTGCATAAATTGTTTTAAACCTCATGTAAAATAAGGCTTCACTATATAGAATTAAATTTTTACAACCGTGTTAGGTTGGTAGTGTGGTTGTTAACTTCTGTCGTGCTTCACCCTCGGGCTTTGGACCATTTGTTAAACGAAAAATTCAATAAGCAAAATTTAAGCGGGAAAAATATACCGGTATCTATTTTACTTTTCGATTTTACTGTTTCATATCCATTAACATAGGTCTACGTCGTTTCACGGCCGCAGCTTCTTGAATTTCAAACCTCGGGCTTTTAAAATCAAATATTGTGGGCCAGAATAAAATTAACTAGAGGCTCGTTTTACACATGGTCCAAGGGTGAATCATGATAGAAGTTAACAACCTCACTCCAATCTGGTGAATCTACCATGGTTGCAAAACCTAGTTCTACGCACGAATAGTGAAACCTACTTTTACATGAGGTTTAAAACAATTTACGCAATCATTTTCTTGCAACAAATCTTTGAAGGCTTGGAAAACTACGATCAATAGCTAGGCGACTTTCATATTGAAGTTCAAATTTTTGTAATTGAACCTAGTTTAAATCAAACAATAACTTTTACTTTTTGCAAATCTGTGCTATATTTATGCATTTAAAACAGCAAGAAATGCTGCTAGCGTAAAAATTGCTTCAAAAATTACTAAGTATGTCCAAACTATTAACCATTTAGAGTGCTTAAAATACCATCAATTTTCTTGAAATTTGTTTTAAACGATAGCTAAAATCAGGAGCTTTACGATGCAGTTGAAATTTTCAAAATCGAACGAACGTAACTAAAGTTATGACCTTTTTTCTAACACTTTCAAACGTTTTTGCATTATAAAAGATAGGCAGGCGATTGTCTTTTTGGACACATTTTTTGCCCCATTGTCTCTGCTCCATTCCTGTCCGCGCAACTTATACGAAGTTATACGGACTTTGCTAGAAAGCTCTTTAATTGCCGGATTACCTAATAAATCCTTTCTACGGATTTGAGCAATGCAGTTTTACATAATTGGCAACAGAAATGTTGATAATTTCAATTAAACTGTTGTATTTGTGACTATTGTTTTTTGTTTGGCGTGAGAAACTTTGATTCGGTTCCTCGGTCTATTTAATCTGCATTACTGGTAATGAAAGCTTGATTGTATTTAGCAAATACAACTGATTTATGTTCAGTGTAAAAATACTTCTGTTGGGAGATTGAGCAAGAAATTAATTATGTCATTCAAAAATGCAACACTTACTTTTCATTTTTACAGATAAACTGATGATTTTTTTTCGAAATTTTGGTATATTTTTGATAACATATTTTGGTATATATTTGGTATATAATTTGGAACATTTTGGTATATTTTACTCTGCAAAATCTGGCAACCCTGCTCTCAACTCTGCCTTTCGTTCCGGACACTGAGCATAGAGAGTGGTTCCACTGTTAGTGGCAATGGATACACTGTGCCGATAGAGAAGACAGCGTGCTATTGGTTCACTACGGATTCTAGTCTAGTCTATCTGTCTATAGGCTACCATAGGCTGTCGATTTTAACCTGAACGAGTGATCAGGCAGTGCAAAGAAAGTTGGATGGAAAAATATTCTGACATGTAGGCTAAATGAGTAACCTAATTGTTAAGCTGTAAGCAATGACTAGTCTTCCGGTAAGTTTGCAGTCTAACCTGTCACAACGCGACTGCAATCTTTCGTTTGTCATATTCTTAACATTACAGCTTAAGCTATTCGCAGTGCATTCTTGGCAGCTTATGCTATCCAGGCTCCTGTTAAAGTCTGGCTGATACCAGTAACAATGTTTAGACTAACGACTAAAGAGCACTGTCCTTCCTGGCCTACCGGACGGGAAGCCATGATGACTTCTAATGTTTAGACTACTGGTTAGCGGAAACCTGAGAAACCAGGCTACAAATCAGACATATTGTGCCGGTACTAGACTGGGCTTAGTAGACTATAGGCACAGGACGAGAATGACTCATGTGCAGCCTGTCACAGTGTCAATATTATAGCCTACCGGTATGCATTACCCAGTACCTGATACTGGTACAGAGTATATCAATACATAGGGGAAGGTAGGACTATTTCGGACTTGGCAGCATGGGTCTAGTTCAAACCAACTACTTCCAGTGTTATTTGCACAGCATTATGTGACCTGTAGCCTAGCAGTCACCTCACTCTTCTCTTTCAATGACCATATTCAGGTATTATTTAGGCCTAGTTAGCAAAATCAAGTACCGGTAGCCTATATAGTTGTTTGTTGAACTTCATGTTCATGATTTTTAACAAGAAAATACATTCATATGAGCTGAAATGGTAAGGTTTTGTGCTAGTATGATGGCAGTTTAGGTTGAAGTCTAGCATTGATACTAATCAGGCATGTATAAAGAACATGCAGACAAGATAATTTTTTAAAAAATCCAGTTGTGTAGGGAAGAGTTTGCCATTTGCTAGTCTTGCTGGGCTGTAGGATGGGGTTAATTTGGACATAAATAACAACTGTTCCAAACTAGCACGTGAAGATATTGTTTTCAATTTGTAATTAATTTAAAATAATCAAATATAAAAATAATTTAAGCACGCGACGATATTGTTTTCAAAATGCCAATGCCCAAATCACTGTTTCTTCTCGACGTCCATTTTTACACTTTAACTTTAATTTTGAACAATGGTACATCAATTTTTACCAAGTTATTGAGGTTATGCAGAGTCTCTTTCTTTCATTCGGTTAATTTTGTTTGAATTTTTATTGTAAACTTTTAAAACTGTGTGCGTAAACCATGGACCAAGTTTACGGCGGTGACATAATATCTTTTGTCCCCCTGCTTTATGGATATACATTCACACGTATAACATGTCACATCGTCACTCGAGACGTAAAAAATTTCCAAAGCAAAGCTTGGCCAACAAGCCACTTTGTATGTATTGATCAGTTAATGTCAGTGATACGGTGAAGGTCTTGGTCTGGGACCATTTTTTAAGGTGCATGGAGATATACTGATGGAAATATCTAGTCAAGATATAGCCAAAGAATTTGTGAGAGCTAATGTACTGTGTATTGTGTTTGGAAAATTGTAGACACCAGCAGAAGTTCGCTTGTGTCTTAAAAGTTTACATAATGGAAGTGTCTGTCTCACTGAAAATTCCGGTTTATAGAAGTTTGAAATTGTAGTTGCGTAAATAACCACATTACGGTTCTCGTAGTGCGATTCTCACAGTAGGGGACGTTTCCGGTGCCGCAACCACAATTTTCGAACTTTGGTAACCGGAAATTTTCAATGAAATAGAAGCTTTCTTACATAATTGCTAATGAATGATGGCTACTTCCTTACCTATTTTTATGACTCTATAATTCAATGTTTCACTGATTATATATTATTTGTATCGACATGTACCAGTAGTCTGGTACTTCATTAGCATAATTGTGTTAACTTTCAGTCTCTATCAATCGTGTTAACTTTCAGTGAGTCTTCAATTCACGGAATGTTTTATGTTATGTATAGCATTTTCTTTTGACATTAGTTGTTTTTTGTTTAATACTGGTAAATACTATTTTCATCTACAATTACGGGTACTTCAATTTTTTTTGTGCTCTAAAACCGGCCGTAAAAGCAGATTTGATTTTGTAGTTAATTGATCCTATACCTTGTGGTTGTTATAAAGTGCATATATCCACCCTCACTTTTACCTCACCGGCTTTCCTTTTTTATTTTGGAAATGTTGTATTTTTAGTTTTTCTCATCCTTTTGATTTGGTTTGCCAAAATGACGCAAAAGCACAACACTGATTGTTATGTCACTGGAGGTAAAAGTTGCCGTTGCATTTTCTAGTTGAAGCGAATAAAACGCACTACAGCCATAAAAGCCATGAGTGGCATCACAATCGCTGTTGCCTGTTGTGTTTTTAAAGGTTCACGTGCGGCAACGTGGCAAACAAAATCAAAAAGATGAGGGAAAATACAATAATTTCCGAAAAACGGAAAGCTGATGAGATAAATATCAGATGGACATGTCCAGCAGTTTTTTTCAGGTTTGGCTTAACAAACCATTAAGCAATTTGGAAAGACCACCAATTTTTAAATTTGGGAATGAAACTGCAGTAAACAACTGTTTTAATCCAAATTAACAAATTTTGAGAGACCGCTGGACAATTTCTGAATTTTGAAAGATTGTTTCGGTTCCTCAAAACGCCTTTAAAAAAAACAAACAGCGCACATGTCTTTTACATGACAAACTCAAAATATAGGATCAATAAACTCACAAAGTGTAAAATTGCCTATGCAGGCATTTAAACTTGGTACTAGGACTACATAATCAACGTCAATGTTCTATAGTATCGCTAGTATTCAAAGGACATACTTCCGTCAAGAGCATGTATGATATAACCTATCACACAAAATTTGTCCCCTCCACTTTTTTAAACCAAACTCAGTCCATGGCGTGAATTCAACTGATACAAGCTGTTTTTTCGATCTGTGAAAATCAATGCAGAGAGTTTTTTATTTGCAAAAGATTTGCTTTCTTTTTAATGTTCGAGACTATCGGTACCTCATTGCTTGTCTGGACCTACCCCACTATTGGGGCAAGTTCGAACATACTAGACCACCTTGCATTCTTGTGAGTTATGGCCTAATGCATTGAGCTATTACAGTTATAAACAATTTCATATTTAAGTCAATGGGCTATCTATAATTTTGTACAAAGAGTTGGTAATTCCACGTTTTTAATCTTGCTCTAGAGTCACAAAAGGAAATTTTGTCTAAAATAGCTCCATCTTCCCCTACTATGAATGTACATTGTGATATAGGTACAATGGTACGTTAATATTGTTAAAAGAGTAATGATATAAATGCTTACTTTTCACTCAAGACCTTTGATCTGTTTATTGTACAGTTGTAGGCTAGACTAAACAGAACCTAGGTGCAGTTTTGAGTTTAAGGAAGGGTCAAGTGTAGAGTTGGTCGTCAGTATAGTCTTTAGATAATTGCAATCACTGTTCCCCAGTTCCTCTAAGGTGCAAAATTTGAAAAAATGATGAATTTTGAGCAAGAAAATCCTCATTTTGTAAAGCTTGCTGACTGAAACAGTGAAACTGGTAAAATGGTCATTCAGCATTTTTGGCCAAATTAGAATCAAAGTGTTCAATATTTTGGTGCATAGCCAAAGTTTCATATTCTGGAAACTCAATTTTGAGGCAAAAATTGGGCCAACCTTTCTTTGACTGTATACCCCCTTTGGGCAATTTTTTGTTAAAATTTGTGCTAGAAAATAGGCAAATTTGTTTTTGCTAAAAACTTGGAACAGGGAAGGAACAGTGGTTGCAATTGCAACGCAATGGCACAACAAGGTCAGTGACCAATGCAAAACATTGCCCTTACTGTGTTCTGTTGTTGCAGCATAGCTTTATTTACATGCCATTATATTATTTGTTGTTCTAGCAGGTAAATTTGCGTTAGTCAGTTTGTGCTGAATATTTTCTCAGTATGGAGCACATTGCTGAAAGTCAGGAATATGGAAAAGGAGATTTTGTGTTGTTGGATGAACTTACAATGGAGGCCTTCATGGCTAATTTAAAATTAAGGTAATAATTCGTTTCCTTGCCAAACCAGTACGTGATGTGCAGTAGGCCTCCTGGTAAAAAGGATACTGGCTTGTAAAGCTTTTTGCTGCTTACTTTGTAGCACCGGTATACAGGTATATGTGCTTTTGTTGGTTAAATTCCTGGTATAGAGTAGGCTTTGCTATACTGGTAGTCTTTTTGTCTGTTGATTTCAAAGTCTCTATCTGTGCGAAAATTAAATGTAGACTTTCGTGAATTCACATTTTTAAAAATTTACAGCTCATTAAAAGTTTTAATCAAGTTACCACACCAGTGTAATGCTTGTAAAACTGTTACCTATGTTTTTTTTTTATATGTAATATTGCTATGCTTTTGTTGTTTTAGGTTCACCAAAGGTCGCATTTACACTTACATTGGGGAAGTGGTAGTTTCAGTCAATCCATACAAGTCAATGAATATATACACTCCTGAATATATCAAAGATTACAAAGGTACGTTGGTTCCCTAGCATCAATTTATCTTTGAAAACTGTCTGCCAAAGGTGTTATATTGTTTTTGTGATTCACTGTGGGATATTCCAAGTTTTGGAATCACACACTGAATATGTTTTTCCCGCTTTTTAAAGCACTGGAAGTGTCAGTCAGGAAACTGCACTGACGAGGCTTGAAATGTTCAAATAGTGTACACAATTAGCCTCTTTTCGTAATCAAATTTGGAATTTCGGGGCCATTGAATTTTGGATCAAAGTCACATTATCTCCATGAAATTCTTTATGGGACAGTGCACAGAGAACCCATGAGGAACATGGTATTTGGAGTTGATGATCCACAAAAATTTTATTTAGCTTTGGGATTACTACTATTACTATTACTTGTTTTTTACTCCCTGTGGATTCTGATTTCCTAGATGAATCTGATTTGTTCTAGACGTAATTCTTGTAATACTTGTGATTGGATTAATATTATGTCACTTCATTTTTAGGAAGAGAATTTTGGGAAAGACCGCCCCACATTTATGCGCTTGCTGATGCTGCTTACAAGTCCATGAAAAGATATCTGAAAGACACCTGCATTGTTATTTCAGGTTTTTGTAGTTGCTAGTTATTTGACATTTTGCAAATTTGTCATTATTTTTTTGTGAGAGGCTGCAATCAATTTGGGTTTGATTTTTGCAACTTTTGTACCGTACAATTTTTCATAACCTTAATATTTTTACTATCTTTTTATTTTTAGTTATTACAAAGACTTGAGTATATACATTGCACATCGAAGTGAAACTTTGATTCCGAATCATGTAAAGTTGGAATTAACGCGTGAACCTTAATCGAGCTAACTGTTTGGTGAAATAATTTCCTGCTGCAGATGCTTTCCTTGTTTGTTATTGTAAAATTATTATGAAAGCTTCATGTCTGTTATCATGAAATTTGTTATTTTTATGTTTATCATGAAAGCGAAATCCAACATGCATAGTACGTTAATGTGGTCGCCAAGTTTAAACGCGTTCCTTACTAGCATTTATTAATTGTTACTCTACAAAGTGTGACTGTTCGTAATGTTTTTGCTCGAAATGGCATGACGCATTGTGAGGTTATTTCCTTCCGCTTACCACACTTTGCGTAGTTTATGTGACGTTTTGCTTGAAACTTAAGTCGTACGTAAACGAGTAGTTATCCCAATCTTTTAATTTATGATACTTTTTTTTTCTAAGGTTTGTCATTATGCTTCAATGCAAGATTTTTTCTGCAGAGTATGCAAATTTATGCGCAGTTATGGAATATGTAGGCTGCTTAATGAGCTTACTGACCGACAATGCAGGCGTAGCTATGATTACCTTTTCGAGCTGGACGACAACATGTTATCGGCATAATTTAATCGTGGGGAAAAACTTTCCAAAGTGTGAAAATATATTTAACTGCACTGTTCCCTTCAAGTTTTTAGCTAGTGCGACTTGCCCAAATATAATATTTAAATGAAAGATTTGCCTAAAAGTTTGATGCAATTTTTGCCTCATAGTTGGCTTTTCAGAGTATAAAGCTCTTGTTTTGCACCAAAATGTTGAACACTTTGATTCAAATTCGGCCAAAACTCAACATTCCAGTCAGCAAGCTTGAAGAAACATTGGAAAATTTTGCCGCAAATTCATCGTTTTTTTTTTCTTCAAATTTTACCCCTGCGAGGGAACAGTGTTTATTTATTTAACTGCATTATTAAGTATGCATCATGCAACGCATCGGTATACAAGGTGTTCCGAAAGTCTTGGGGAAGTCCCCATATCTCCTTAACTATGAATGGTAGTGAGATAAAAGTTGTGCCATTTTGAAGCAAATTACTTTTAGTTTTTTGTAAAGCTATTGGTTAAGTTTTAATATCGATATTCAATGTCAAAATGTGCTCAAAAGTCTTGAGCACATTTTAGTGCTCAAGACTTTTTGAGCACTAAAATCAAGACTTTTTGATCAAGATTCAGTGCTCAAGACTTTTTGAGCACCCAGTATATCCCCACAGGCCAAAATGTCTTTCACCAATTCAGTTCAGCAATATTTTAGGTGAGTCTGGAGCTGGAAAAACTGAAGCGTCCAAGATAATCATGAACTACATCGCTGCTATCACTAATGTCAGTGCACGGGCGGAGGTGAGAAGTCGAGTTTTTAATTATTGGTGGTTGGTTTCATAACAATGGTCACATATACGTCAATAGCATGGCCTAGCGGCACCACGCGTTAGTTACAGTTTCTGCGTTACGAGTTCGATGCACGGCCAGAGCCAATCGGGTTTATCGTGTATACCAGGTGCTTGCTGGCTCGCAGAGCACAAGTTCACTTTGCAATCTCCCTCGGTTACTTTTTTCTGAAAAATACAGTTTACTGGTTAAAGAATAAAAGAGCTGGGCTATTTTAATGTAAAAGTGAAAAATTAAGGTTTAAATAACGAAAGTTTATTGCTTGGATTACAACATTTAAAGAAGTAGAAGACTATTATTACCAAGTTAACCACATAACGCCTCATGATCATCGATTAGACAGTAAAGCAGTTAGAGTGAAGTTGTAAATCGATTAAAATGAAATTGCTACTGTTTACACTGTGGGGTGGTATAATACTTGGCCGATAAATTTATTCTTTACCGAAGTTATGCAATTACTATTTCGTTCTTTAATGTAGATCTTTTAACAACTTTTTAATGTAGATCTTTTTAATAAAACTACCAGTATCATTGTAGTATAGTCTACAAACGGTGAGCTGTTTTTAGATTGAAAGGGTTACTGGAATTTTGTTGAAGTCCAATGTGGTTTTGGAATCATTTGGCAATGCCAAGACAAACAGAAATGACAATTCATCCCGTTTTGGCAAATATATGGACATTAACTTCGACTTCAAGGGGGATCCGATCGGAGGCCACATCAACAACTATTTGCTCGAGAAAGTAAAGCAACGTCCTAACATTGTTTGTGTTATGCAAAAAAAAGTTTCTTTACTACATTTTAAAAATGCATGTTTGCACGATTAACGCCTAGAAAAATGTTCGAGGTATTTTGCTCTCGCTTTTCTTCCAACAAACGTTAATGCGGGCTGACTTTCGTTTGCGCTAGGCGCTTGTCCAGTATTTTTGCATTGCTCCCTTCTAAAACAAATCAGGTTTTTATTTCCGAATTATTGCTCCGAAGCGTGTAACGAGTTGCGGGGCCCATCTCCGCGGCGTAGCGCTTGGGCAGCACATAAACGTAGCAGCGGTGGCGAACCGTCGGCTACACTGTCCGGTTTGAACGGCCGGTAATCAAGCCATGACTTCCCGCGCTGATAGTGATGCCTTCAACTACCACGCCAATGGCCAGGTGCAATGCACACCTTTTTGATCAAATTTAACAACTCCACTCCGAATAGGCGGGTACGATTTAAATACGAAAAGATATCTTGTTCGGTCTAGTTTATGTTTTCTAGTTATGTATGTAGTGATTTAATTTCTTTTTTCAGTCTCGCGTCGTCCACCAACAGCAAGGTGAAAGAAATTTTCATTCTTTTTACCAGCTTCTACTTGGTGCTACTGAACAGACACTCAATTCATTGCATCTGAAAAGAGATCCTTCCGCATACTTTTACACGAGTGAGTTTGCAGTTGGAATTGTGAGGTCGATAAATCATTGCACTCGCGGTATTACGCTGAAGCGTGTAGCTAGCGGCGGGGCCCATCTCCGCGGCTTTGTGCCTTTGCAACACAACTGCGAACTGCGAAGAAACATCGCAGCGGTGGCGAGCCGTTATTGGCACTGTGTCTTGCAGTTCAACGTACGGTTCTTTTGAATTTTAAGACTCGTTTTTACGTTAATATTTTTTCCAGCATTAAGTGACATTCTTTGATTAATTTTGAAATCAGGGGCGGTATACTGCTCAACTTTTGTTGCACTTACGCAATGCGTTAAATTTGTTTGTTTATTAAGTTAACGCATTGCGTTTAGTGAACAAAAGTTGAGCAGTATACCGTCCCAGTATTTTCATGAAATATGAAAGTTTTGTGGGTGTAATTTGCTGATATATAACTTCGATTTTGAAACTTGCACATAAAAGTAAATATAAACATATTAGATATGACCGTTTGTAAGGCAGCTACTCATATCCAAAATACTGCCACATATTCTTCGAAAAAGCTTTTCTTGTGTCAGTGTGTATGATTATCATAATTGCTAAAGATTTTCTATACCGGTAAATACTTTGTATTTGTGAGACGTTTTAGTCATTACACCGATAGTAAAATTTTCATTACGAGAAGTCGAAGCAAAAGCTGGTTTCATCGACTGCGTCTTGTATCTAGTAGACCATTGATTTGAATTATTTTAATATATTTTTTCGAATGAAAAACTAAGATACATTTATCCTTGTTATAAGATGACATGCGTGTAACGACACAAAATTGACCTCTTTGCGTACATTAGACTATTTCGCTGAGGGTAATTACTCGTAACGTACTTTTGTATTTATATAGATCAAGGCCAGACAAACAATGTCCGTTCAATTGATGACAAAAGGACTTTTAAAGAAATGCAAGGAGCTCTCAAGGCAGTTGGTTTTACACATGACGAACAAAAATCCCTTTTCAGTTTGCTAGCTGTCATTCTGCATTTGGTAAGCTTAATTTTACCTTATATGGTATGGCTTGCTGAAAAGCAATACGTAGTAAGGCGTGAAGAGTGCTGACGTAGAGCTCGTATGTCTGTGCCCATTAAAAATAGTCCTATTAACGTTTTTGCGAACCGTCGATTTGTCAAAGGGCATTTAATTAATGCCAACTAGCATGTTGTAATACCAAAGGTGTTGGAAGTTCAGTGTTTGGATTATGGAATAATTGCATTTGCTCTTTCATGTTTAGATTGAGCGCGTCATTAGCGTAAAGTTCATAATCTAGATATTTCAATGTCTTTCACGTAAGCTAATCTACATACAACTTCGACTGCTTTTTAAGACTTGACTACTTCATTTATTGAAATATGAAGTATTATATTTGCTGGTGTGATCATGGCCATGGTGTGATGAATATTTATGCAACGGATGAACCTGTTGGTTTTAAAAATGACGTTATAGTGGGAAGCTAATTGTGCGAATTTTCGATTTTTAGCAACTTCCTGTAGTCAATGAGTTTCCATACTCAGATCACAGTGTCGAAGATGACGATATCACTTTACATGGTCTTAATGAAGTCGCGCGGCATCAACTTTTAAATTGTGTCTTTTTTGCCATATTTTTAATGTTAAATCCTTGACACAAGCCAAACAATTCATAAAATTGAAAATATTAGTAACTAACGATTATTAAATTGTCATTTTGCAAGAATCATCCTCAGTTAGATTTTAATCTCAATTCTAAGTTAAATTTCGTGTGAAAAGTTTAGATGAAGCATGATTGGAGCAGCTATGCTGGGATGCATGTCTAGTTTCTTCGTTGATTTCAATTTTGCTGAATATTTCAGGGTGAATTACAATTTGAATTAGAACGAGATAGCGTGCGAGTGAAGAATAAGGAGGTTCTTGGCTACATTGCTGATTTGGTTTCCACAAGTAAGCCTTTCGCGAGTTTTTGATTTAACTGTGGCAGTAATATTGGATAACAGTATGCGGCATACCGAAAATGACGTTATGACCTTATTTGGCAGCCACTCTCTCTCCCCTACCTAGTTGAGTTGTACCTGTTTCCACCTGTTGGTCGGTCCATAGTTGGACTTGCCTCATCAGGTCGCTTGATTGGGAAAACAGGCTTTTTATTCCTTATCCCAAAATTCGACACATTTCCCGTACGTTTGTCGAATTAACTGCCTGCGATCTACAGTATTAACTACAGTAAGATGTTGCCTGCTTTAATTTGATTGTTTGGCTAGGATTTCTTTGTTTTTTCGATCAGCGCTTTTTTGGTTTGCGTTGAAATAATTTCTGTATATATCTTGTCTTTCGTTTGTGCTGTGCATTTTTGCTTCATTGATTATGCGGACGGCTTTGTCAATGACGTTCGTTCTAATTGTTTGAGCTTTAATTGGGTTGTTACATAGCAATTATTTCATTTGTTCAATGACCAAACTATGGTGACGTAATTCAACACTGATCATGCTGTCTTGTATCCCTGTTTTGTGTAAAAGGAAAAAGTGACTCGTACTTCATAATTTCGAATATTTGCTGAACTGGGCGTTAGTCTCAACTTTGAGAGAATATCTCAAAAGAACATTAAATTTGTTTGTTTTAATCTCTTGTGTACAGTTTAGTGGGCTTAAACTTGAATTGCCATTGTTAAGAAAAAAAGGGTTTGATTCGCAGGCGAGACACAATAAACATTCAGCACGCCAGTAACTTTGCTGGTATTATTACCAGAGTGTAGGATTTCTTTATTATTATACTTCTGATGTTACATTATTTGAATCATTTCTATACTCTGATGTAATGAATGTTGAGATTTAGTTGATTTAAAGTAACAATTTCGATACATGCGCTGATCGAAAAAACAAATAAAGCCTTACGTATTATTTTCAACTGCATACGACTTAATTCTGCAACACCTCTTTTCCATAAATTAGAAATATGGAAAATACGCGATCTATATCACTTTGAAATTAGTAATCTAATGTATCTGCACTCAAAAAAATCTCTCCCCCATTACTTTCTTGATCTATTTATTCCCACCTCGACAATTCCTAGTCGAGCATCAAGGTCCCAATCACAAACCAACCTCTACTCTCCGAAATACTCAACTCCTTGTCGTCAAAGGTCCATCAAGTTTCAAGGTGTCAAAATTTGGAACGCTATTTCCACATACATTAGAAATCTATCATTTAACAAATTTAAGACTAGTATATAAAAACAAATTCTTGATACATATTGCAAATAAGCACTCGATTTTACCTTATGCTCTATAAGCGGGTTCAACTGATCGTTTTTCCTAACGATGGTTTTAGCCTCGGGGTGACTGCTTGACTCGAAGACCTTAATCGGTCCATTTGCAGTCTCCCTTCGGGCTGCTATTAAACCTCGCTATATATATTGTATTATTGTATTTTGTTGGAGCTCAAAAAATAAAAATATTTCTGTCTGTATGTCTTTGATATCTTTAATCGGTCATATGGTGGAAATTTCTCAACTCGTTTTGCCGGCAGTTTGGCCGCCCCGGTGGATTTTCGCCTATTTATAATCTTGCAATCGTTAAAAAAATCATAGTTGTTGCTTTTAATGGGGTAAAAAGTCACTAATTTTGCTTTGTAGATGTCGAAGATGTTGAACGAGCTCTGCTCACTCGCGTTGTCGCTGCAAGGGGCGAAGTAATTTCAAAAGAGCATTCATTGGAGGATACAAGCTCGGCTAGAGATGCGTTCGCCAAAGTAAGTTCAACTTCACCCTGCCCAATCTTAAATGGTACTAACGTTTCTGGGAACCGACTTGAATTTGAGCCTGAAAATCTGGTTCCGAATCAATGAACACAGTAACTGCTGCACCAAGCCGCTGGTGTGAATATTGATATGTGTAAGCGTACTAGCAAAATGCAACCGCATGCCATAGTTAAGCTAAAGTACGCTTCGTTTTTTGTTAAATTCCGGTGATTCTCTTACAGGAAAACATAGCTCGAGATTATGGAATGCGTGTCATGGACATAGTTTCGGTTACAGTTTGCTGTTTAGCATTTACATACCTGTAAGGCTGTAATATCAAAAATCAAATGAAATCTTCAATACACTCGCAGTATCACGCTAAAGCGTGCAACGAGTGGCGGTGCCCATCTTCGCTGCTTAGCGCCTCGGCAACACAGTTCTGAAGATACGTCGCAGCAGTGGCTAGCTGCTGGCGACATTGTTGTGCCGATTCGACCTGCCGGGTAATCGAACCACAGATCTCCTGCACTGATAGAGTGTTCTTAACAACTAAGTTATCCTGTCGGTTGGGCTACAATGTATGCTTCCTTAAAAGTTTTTATTCTCTGTCCTTTTAATAGCATTGTTGTGATGGCCTTGGGCTATTCATATGTTAAGTTTTATTTGAGTTTGAATGAAGAGCTATGTTGATTTATTGGTTTTATATTGCATAAATTTTCATATTTGTTTGCCGAAGGAGTGTAATACATACTTTCCAATACCGTATTACCAAGTCTAGCGTTTTTATTTAATAAGTCCACAAATAAATCTTTTGTTATTTGGTAAAGCCGGATTGGTTTTATTGCTCTAATGTACATGGAAATATTCAATAGTACGTTCATAAACCGCATTTGTTTACCGTTGTAATTGAAATTACAAAATATAGATACTTGATAAAACGTTTGTTTACTAACAATTTTGTCCTGCCCTATCCAACCAGAGGTCTTCTGTCGCGTATTTTCCTAGTATTGGCGTTTGCTGCATCGTTTTTGACGTTTGGTTAAGGAGGGGCTATAGTTTCTCTGCTGATTTCTACATTTGAAAAAATGCTGATTTTTTGAGAGTGGATAGATAATTGCAACCAGTCAAAAACTTGCACTGATAAAAAAACAGCCAATATGTTGAATATAGAAATTTATATAAGTGATTGTTGCTATTAACTGCGGAGAGGACAGCTGAATATAAGTGATTGTTGCAATGAATATGTAATATTGTTTGGCATTATATCTAATGTATACACTTCGATGTAGGCGATTTACGAACGAGCTTTCTCTTGGATTGTTCAACGTATCAATGACATCATTGAAGTGAAATTGGACGTCCACATGTAAGTAGATATTGTTACAGCTCATGAGTTCTTAACCATATCAAAGTTTCATTGAAGTTAATTTATTTAGCTAGACGCCGTATTATTGAATTAAATTTTCCACAATCATCACGTGAAAAAATTCAAAGATCATGCGCTACGGGTTTGATTCACGGATGGATCTGATCGCATTTGCCACGTATTTCAGGAACAGTGCGGTGAGAGCGCTGGCTTGCTGCTCACCGGTGTAATTTCCTTTCTACGTTGCTTTGTTTTCAGTTTGTCGCTTTAGTAATCCCCATTGTTATAATGTAATGTAAACAATTGTGAGCGAACCAGCCCATAAGCGCACTTGATGGTTTTGCAGTTATGGCAAAAGTACTGTGATTGGAGTTCTAGACATTTATGGATTTGAGATTTTTGACAACAACAGTTTCGAACAATTTTGCATTAACTACTGCAACGAGAAGCTCCAGCAGCTGTTCATTGAGCTTGTCTTAAAACAAGTAAGCTACTGCTATTTTCTGTATAAAATGTGCCAAATTTAAATAAAATGAACTGCTGGTTTTGATAAACGCCCTTTTTAATGCTGCAAAAGCGAAAAGCCATCTTAGCGATGTTACTGCGCTTAAGTTGATACTTTTAAGACAGTTATTTTAAAACGTTGATCTCAGTGTCTAATAGACTGCTCTTAGCCGTGCGTGCAATTACTAAAGATTTAAACTGCAAAAACGTCATAGTTAACGTGAGAAAGATATTTAAAGTGCTTATGTTTATTACGTACACTACTTATTAATGTTGCTTATTAGTATGCTATGTTAATCACATATACTCTTATACTTTATTATGATTTAATGCGTAAAACTGCACCTCTTATACTTTATTATGATTTAATGCGTGAAACTGCACCTTTGTTCTTATTCTAAAATCGAAGTTTTGGTTCTAAGTTGCAGTTTGTTAATTAAAAGTGTATCTTTCGTCTGCTATTAATTACTAACTTTTGTATTATCTTAAATTCCATTCCCCTGACTTTTGTATGCTTGGTATTTTAACTGCTGTGGTACAGCTGTTAATGCGAAGTGTTAGTTGCGGCTGAAATTGCAGAGCTTAGGTTTTTACTTCAACGCGTTGAAACTTTGGAAGAACAAGTAGAATGAAATATGCGTTCAAGCTTTCCAGATCTTGCAGCGCCAGAACTAATGAATTGCGAATGCTTGTAATGCACTATTTGGTTTTCATCTCTACTATTACGATCATTATTTTAAAGTTTTTAATGCGATTTGTTTGATGGTCTGTGAAATGTTGCATAATCGAAACCACACAATTCACCAGCTCTAAAAAGCCACTTACAGCAGTAACTATTTTCACTGTCAATTCGTTGTTGAACTTTATGATCATGCCAGAGTAGAAATTGTATTTTCAACCGTAAACATTCAGTTGGATTCTGCTAACTCGTGGCACTGATTCGGTATAATAATTTCTCCAGGAGCAAGAAGAGTACCTGCGTGAAGGCATCACTTGGCAGAATGTGGAATATTTCAACAATCGCATCATTTGTGATTTGGTGGAGCAACCTCACAAAGGTATCATTGCAATCTTGGATGAGGCCTGCCTCAATGTTGGAAATGTCACGGATGAAATGTTTTTGGAGGCTATGGACAAAAAATTGAAGGACCACGACCACTACACTAGTCGAAGAGTAAGATGGTTTTTAATATTTTGGGTTATTGATATAATAAAGTGAAAATAGAAGTTACGCCATCCGGCTGGGTTAGTTCAGTTGTTGCGACATTGTTATTGGTGCGGGAGGTCTGGGGTTCGATCCCGGATGGGTCAAATTGACACAGTGTCGCCAAAAGCTCGCCACTGTTACGACGTTTCTTCAAAGATGTGTAACCCAAGCGCTAAGCTGCGGAGATGTGCCCCGCCACTTGTTACCTGCTTGTAATAACACGAGTGTAATGAACACTTGGTTTCGAAAATTTACACCCAGTGTCATCAGTGTTACAGCATATGTTTTTTATCATGTGGTTACCCTTTCGTGCTATTAGATTGACTAGATGGTTTGTTGTTAGGTCAATCCGAAAGACAAGGATCTTGCGCATCACAAAGATTTCCGAATTGTCCATTACGCTGGCAATGTAACGTACTCTGTAGTTGGATTCATGGAAAAAAATAAAGATAATCTTTTCCAAGATTTCAAACGATTGCTTTACAAGAGGTATTGTTTATTGTTGTTTTTAAATCAGCTCGAGCTTTGTTGATGTACTATAGGAAATTTATTTATTTTTAATTAGATCGTAACGTAACTTCAAAGCTTTTTAAGAAGTTTATTTTTTGTATCTTTTTTGCATTACCTTATGTAATTAAGTTCGGCCTATTGGTGCGATTGTGAGTAGTTATTTAAACATTCTTAACTGCAGTAGCTGCGATAGGGAGTGCTAAGGCTGAAAGATCTTTAGTTGAAATAAACAAATTATTATAAAGCTAACAATTGCGTTGAGTTCACTTTGTGGGAATTTCAGCGTATTTACGCCTGATTAATCTGTATTGAAAATCAGCGTCTAAATTTGAATATTGTTGAATTTAGTGCTACACTGGTCAAAACTGATTTTCGTGGCGTCAGAATAATAAATATTTCACTTTGCTGTGGTATTATACTGAAGTTATCTTTAGCGCAGCATCACTTTAAATAACAGGAGTTGTCAGCCATCTGTCTACCACTCCGAGATAAATCGCAATAACTGCCTTTCCCTACGCTCAATTACCTGCTTGTTCTCTACACTGTTCCGTAAATGCTAAACATCAAGCATTTAGTCTGTGAATACCAATTTAAAGTCTTTGGTTGACCCAACTTGGAATGGAATCCCAGGCTGTCAATCAAGAGGCAAACGCTTTACCCGTTTGGTCATTTGATGGGGATATACTTTGAAAAGCGTTCTGCTTATTGCAGATTGTAAGGAGAATTCATTTTATATGGAAATTTTTGTTTGTAAGATGATCTCAATACGCAATTAGCAAATTCCCGTTATCTATTGACACCCGATGTTAGGTAACTGAAGAAGCGTGTTTTTAACAGGTTTTAATCAAAGAAAAGCTTTTTCGTTTATGGTTTTGAAAAAACTAAGTCCTCTGCGGCTTTGCAGTTGTTCAATCCATCAACAGGATATATCTAAGGCATTTTTCTCTGCTTTGACATGGTGGGGTGTGTGTGCCGACATATTGCTGTGCTGGATTGTAAATGAATAACTTCCGCCTAACTGAAATAACCTACGTTTGAATTGACGGCTGTAATAACGCTAAGACACTTATAGCGCTGAAATCTTATGATTGTGTCAATGCCATGGAACTTCGAGTCTTGTGATTTTCGCTTGAAACGGAAGTTAATTGTTAATTCAAGATTCTAGTTCTTGATTTGATTGGAGTCTCAACTAACCTTGCATTGGCTAGAAAAGTCAGGCATACTCAGAAATGACTTTAAAAATTTCTGTTTTTGGGTATGCTTAAAGTTGAGTGTTAAAGTCGCATTTGAAAGCTCACTTTTCGCTGTGATACATAGGTTAAGTCGAGGGTAGTCCCTTTCGATTCGTTATTGGGTCATAGTTAATTGGGATTTATAAATTTCCCACTCGGCATTCAGCAGAAATAGAAAGTCATTGTAACCGGTTGTGCTCCTCCTGTTGTATTGTTTCAAAACTTCCCCTGCCTCAACACTTCTTTTACTAGGCGTAAGCAGGCTAATATCCTTATCGTCAGCTAACACTTGTTTTCTTTTCCTAATATTGTTCTTCTTTTTTTTGACAGACGATTATTATGTAGTTTTTTCTTCGCTTTTTGAGTAGATTAGCACCCTAGGCTAAGAAAACATTGGTTTTTAAAGATATTTTGTGAAAATGACAACGAATGATTATCGTGTGCATCGCTGCACTATAAGGTTAAAAACTGGTACGCTTGGCGTTAATTTGATTGAATGCGTGTTTGTACTCAAATAACTGATCATAGTTTCCACGATTTTTATTTGTTTCGCTCCAATATTTTGTATTTTTCCTCTTTTTGAGTGCTATTCGCTCGCTGAGCAGCAATGCCGTTGCGTTTTACTGCTGCATGATATGATAGTGTATGATTTAGATTTGGCTTTAGCACGATTCGAGCATAGTCTTACATAATTGAGGTTATTTCCAAATTATATTGAACAGAAAATTCAACGGTAATTGAGGGAGACTGCGAAGTGAGCTTGCACTCTTCGAGTCAGTAGCCACCCGTTAGATATGTCAAGTACGATCGGCTCCAGCCGCGAATTGAGCCCGCCACGTAGGATCTGTCACCTGCGCGCGGTACCGCTAGGCCATGTCGCTGACAATAAAGGCTCACGGCGTAATGCAGCGATTATGGTGAAGATTTGATTTTTGATAATTTTTAGTTGCGACTGCAAAGTATATGCATGATGTGTTAACTTTTTTTTACAGCTCAAATCCAGTGATTTCAGGAATGTGGCCGGAAGGGGCCCAGAGCGTGAGAGAAGTGACGAAACGGCCCTTGACCGCTGGAACTCTCTTCAAAAACTCGATGATCCAACTGGTCCAGAAACTCGCATCCAAAGTACGATGGATCAACTAAATGCGGTTTTTGCTTATATAATGAATTAATAGTTATAGCTAATATTAGAGATTTGTGCTCGTAGATAATATCGTATAAGTTGGGATTACGGGCTCTTTTAAGCACATTTCCTTGAGGAGTTTGGTGGAACCAGGTAAAAATTTCGCTCTAAACTTTATCTGTTTCGATCAGGAACCTTATTACGTCCGGTGCATCAAACCCAATGAAGTAAAATCTCCTGTCCAGTTCAACGATCAACGATGTGAGCATCAGGTTGGATATCTCGGTTTGATGGAGAATGTGAGAGTCAGGCGAGCTGGCTTCGCAAACCGACAACCCTACGGTCGATTCTTGCAGAGGTAGATGTTTTTCAGCAACTTTAGTTGCAGTATTTACATTCAAAATCTGCGCAAAGTTGGCATTACTAGGTCTTGAACTATAAATTATTGTGGAAAATTCACTGTTAAATCTTATCGGTGTTGATTTGTAACATCCAAGCGAGAGACGTTTGTTGATCCAAGTGTCACGTGCTTATACGGAAGTGGTTTTTTTGTTGGTATAATCAAAATCGGATTACGCGTGTGTTCACACCCACCCTATCACTTATTGTGGCATGTCACCATCCTCGTGGTTTCGGCACATCTTCACCAAAAACGAGGCTGAACCACTTGGTTATCGCGGTTCGGATGACCCGAATTATCGTAATTGAGTTCGGTGATGGCGGTTCATTACTCAATACCTGCTCTCATGCTAACACTGTTCATCATCATCATCCAATTTTAATCCGGGTCTTGTAACCGAGAGTGGCCGGATGTACCACATTTCTTCTGCGATCACTCTCACTCCCTCTCTCCATCTTGTCCGATTCGCAGCCTCCTCCACCTCCTACCCAATTCTCTTTATGCTCTTTTCAACTTGTCACTATGTCTGCTTTGGCCTTCTGTTATTATTATTACTTTTTTTTTTTCAGGTATAAAATGCTATCTTCGTACACTTGGCCCAACCATCAATGCAGAAACGACAAAGAAGCAGTGCAGGCCCTGATCAAAGATATAAAGTAATTTGAATGCGCGTGTTTTAATTCTGAAGTTATGAGATCGAATTTTTGTTGGTGAATTTTGTTAAGTTAACACCAAAAAAATCAATTGATTAAATGGTTTGCAAAAAAAACTTGAAAACAGAGTTTATGAGTTTACAAAATTTTGAATCAAATTTTCAACGACTATTTGGTTGACATAAACTTGCACTTTGATTATTGTTGTTGTTTATAACTTGTATTGTTTATTTTTGTTTCTGTTCAATCTTATTTAGGTCAAGGGGGTAAGCAGCACGTTTGATGATTATTTTACTAATTTTTGCATGGTTTTAACAATCAGTAACATTGATTTGAACATTTTAGATTAGAAGTATCGTTATTTTCCATGATATATCAAACACATTAAACCAGTGGTTCTCAAAACTTTCCATAAAATTTTCTTTGCTGTCCCTTTATAATTTTTCCGCTCATTCACGGTTTACCGCAAATTTTAACATTAATTCGGTTTTAGCTGTTAAAGAAAAAAAAAAAAGTAGCCTAGTTGTAACGATGTTTAACATAAAACCTTGCGTGTGGATCAGGTACATGCAGAAAAAAGAAACAAAGTTCAATTGTCAAGTATACATGCACAGTTCAATGTGATGGGTGCATCATACGCTAGGCTTTCATTTGACAAAGGCTATGTCAATACCAAGTCGGAAATCCACAACCTTCCCCTATGATTGCTTCGTGGACCCCAGTTTGAGACTAAATGCTTCTTGCAAAATGTTTTTCAGACTGATTTCGTTACTTTTTTGTCCACTCAAGTGAAAATAGTCAATGTCACGCAAAAACATACCCACACTTCCAGAAATATCTTTATTGACCCTTTGCATCACGATCCGTATGTGCAAAAAAACTATTGTGGCTACTTTTACCAGGGTCATTCTTTTGAAAATTTGGAATCAGTGTTATCGTATCTTCCCAATTTTTTCCATTTTCTCACAGATAGAAGATATAACCAAAACAATAATACTTGCAAAATTTTACCTCCTTCCGAAAAGTGGTTTGGGAGTTACAGCGGCGATTTGGGAGGTGAGCGATAAGAAACAAATTCTTTTTTTTTAAATAACTCACTAAGTACTGATCATATAACAATGAAATTTTGCAGACATATGTTTTAACATCCACTAAATCCAATTTTGAGGTCAAATAAGTCATAGCATAGCTAAAATTTGTGATCCTAGAAAATTGATGTTGAAACACTAGGGGCCGCTGCAGCTATATGCAGGATGTTGAAATTTCATGCTCACTGCTGATCAATAGCCTGGAGCAAGAGCTTTCGCTTGATATATAAACTTCTCTGGGGAATTGATTAGTAGACTAAAAATGCAAGTTTTTATTGAGATACATACAAATCATATATAACAACATGTTGAGTGCTTTGTGTGATAATACCAGATGGACCTGCATGGTATATACAAGTTTATAAGTCAACCCTTCAGTATTACAAAGATTAAACTATTGATTGCTTCATCATCCTTCTGTGAACGCTAGTCATCTATATATCAGCAATGTTAAGACTATGTGCAAAGTAGATGTGAGTATGAAAAGCAAAAGCATTCTCACGAACAAGTGCAGTATGATTCACTATTAGGAGTAGTGTTGCAAGTTCTCAAACAAGAGATTTGTTTTACTCAATGCAAGCACATGAAGATATACTTATACTGTATAATTATTCTGACAGTGCATGTAGCTTAACAATCTTTACGTCGTAACAGATCTTTCCCTCCACTACCATTCAGATATTATAGACATATTTTCTTTTTTTTTTTTTTTTAAGCTTACGTTGATTGAAATCGCAGGAGCTGTCGGAGTCTAAATCCTCCAGGAGCCATTATTTCGTCATTATTATTTCTTTTGTTTTATTTTCATCTATCTATCTATATACATACTAAGTCTTTTGACAGCCACTGTTTCGACCTTGTTAGGTCTCATCAAAGGAGCTAAGAGTAGTCTGGGGTGAAGAACCTCAAAATCAAATTGAAGGAACTTTAGAAATTTTTTGTTTGTGGTACCACAAAACAAAAAACCTCCATCCCTGCCAAAGTGCTCCAATCGCATAAGCGATGAGCATTGCGCAATGCTACGACAGGGGGCCCCAGGTGAGAGTGCTCAACCCAAGCACAAGGCATGGGAGCGTATCTATATACATATATATAGCACAAGGCAAGGCAACACAAGGCAGATATATAGCACAAGGCTATATACATATAGCACAAGGCAAGGGAGCGTATCTATATACATATATATATACAAGATAAGATCTGAGCCATTCTGTTTCGGGGTTACGTCCCTCATCAGTGATAACAATCAGGGAGGACCATATCGAAAACCACACAACAAATATATTTTTTTTTGTTTTGCCTCTTATGGTAACTTGAGCTCCCTCCCTTCAGCTCTTGCCACCTTGGAGATTAAATGCTACCTGAAACTCACGGGTTCTCAAACGATTGGACTCTTTAATTGTACTGATTATTTTTAAGCCTGTGGTCTGACTGGGCAGGATTTCTTTTGGTAGGTTTCTTTGCCTGTCAGATGTTCTGTGGTTGTCTTTGTCGAAGCAGTTGTAGTAGTCCTCAGTGTACCTTAAGTCCATCTCAACTAACTTTTTTTTTTTGTTATTTCTGTCGAGCTGCTTGGAGATGGAATAACCATAGTAGACCACCACTGTTATGTTTCCTGCCCTTGCACTATGACATAGCGGTGTTGGTAGCTGCGATGCTTCTGTTGTCTTTTTTTGTCTGACCGTCGTTTTTATCGCCTTTACTTTATTCTTTTATTTTTTTTCCAAATTTCTGCTCCCTACCTGGGTGTTGCAACCATGCCCACTCCTGTATTCTGTTAACTCCTCTTAACTCCTACCTGCATGCCGTAACGTTAATCGTTTTGTTGCTTCTTCCCTTTTCCTGTACCGTGTTATATTCCCTAACTCTTATCGTATTCTTTCATTGTGTTGACGGTGCGGAAATAAAAGACACTACTGCAACTACTATCCAGCTCCAGTAAAAATTTAGGAATTTTTCGAAGTTGTAGTGACAAATCATTTCTTTTTTGAAAAATCTGAGTTTCTATCACATCAGAAATTAGTTTCTGTTATTGGAGAGTCGTAATTAACAAAAAGTCGGAAAGTAATTACCATTGAGGCAAACATACCACGAAGAAGAAATGCTACGTTGTGAATAAAGTGCTAAATAATAAATGTTTAGCTGTGAATAAGTGCTGAAGTTCATATGTTAGCTTAACTTGACTGTCCCAGAAATTTCAGCTTTCCTATTCCTGACAGATTTATTAGTCTAGTCTAGATTATTTCAATATAGAACTTAATCATGGACAAATGTACTGTTGGTATTCTTGTAAATGTGGAGTGTCATATGACGTGGCACACTACATCTACTAAAATGGTTGCTTTAAAATCTGTTGATCACATGGAAGAAATTTTGTGGAGAGTGATCTCAGAAGTGCTCAGTTTGATAAAGAAACAGCTGCGATTTGTTCTCGTCATTTGCATGTGTTTGAAATATATTATTCCACGAAATATGTTAGTTGTAACAACACTTTAGGATCACACAAAAAAAAAGTTAAAGGAACCCACATTCCTTTACTTCATTCACAAATTAAGTTGGTGCATTATAGCTAAAGCATGTAAATTTTACCGCATTTCGACTATCATTCAGTTTGAGCCTATTCACTTCTGAAACCGCAAATCTAAAACATTGCCAATTATGTAAAAACCAAGCATTTTTGCTGTGTTGTAATTGCAGCCCAATTTGACGGAAAAGGATAGTTCTGGTTTAAATTTTATGAAAGTCGATAAGTTATGCTAAGAGTAAGTTATTCCAAGGCAGTCAAGTAGTGTTTAAATGTTGCCATACTATGGTGCACTGTCACATGATCAACAAAAACTTCAGCTTTATAGATTTAGTAAGGCTTCTTTTGTGCTTTTCGAGTGTAAAAAGTGAATAAAATACTGATTTTCAACATGTTTAAGTGAAAGTAATATGTGATACTAGCACTCTAACCTTTTAGTGGTGATATTGTAACGGTGGAGGTTACCGTAGATTGCGAAGATTCAGGGCAGGGGTGCGAGGGTGATCTGGCAAGTAGGTGGTTTTGCAAAAACTTGCATTTTTAAGTCTACTAATCAATTCCCCAGAGAAGTTTATATATCAAGCGAAAGCTCTTGTTCCAGGCTATTGATCAGCAGTTAGCATGAAACTTCAACATCCTGCATATAGCTGTAGCGGCCCCTAGTGCTCAAACATCAATTTTCTAGGATCACACAAATTTTAGCTATGCTATGACTTATTTGACCTCAAAATTGGATTTAGTGGATGTTAAAACATATGTCTGCAAAATTTCATTGTTATATGATCAGTACTTAGTGAGTTATGTAAAAAAAAAGCATTTTTTTCTTATCGCTCACCTCCCAAATCGCCACTAGTGGTCAATTTTTAAATCGCTGTAACTCCCAAACTACTTGTCGTAGGGGGTAAAATTTGCAAGTATTATTATTTTGGTTATATCTTCAATCTGTGAGAAAAATAAACCAAAGACAAAAAGATACAATTACAAAACTAAAAAATTTTCAGAATTTTTTAAAGAATGACCCACCACAGCATCTGAGTGCGACAGACCTGCGGCAAGCGACCATTTTTTGCACCATGTTCATTTCATTTTAGCTTTTATCGACTCGGCGAAGTGTTGCTGCGGTTACTTACGTTATGATCGCGAGTCGCACTGTCGCGTGCCTGCAAAGGCATATTGCTCCCAATATTCCCTACTTTCTAAGTACAGGCCTACTGGTAACTTCTGTTCGTTAAGTAGGTTTCTCAATAGCTCTCATACCACGCAGTTTTTTTTCTGGGCTACCAGACCAATATTTTTGATTATTTTGAATGACTACTAACTGCATGAATAAAGTTTTGATGATTGCGATTTATGTTATGGTTTTGCGAATTTATGGTACGGTGTTCACTACTGCAGCTAACTGGGCCTTGTTGAAAGAAAAATTTATCAATTTAGCGATTTGTTGGCTCTTAGCAAAATTTGGTTGTTGGTTTACATGTTTAAAAGCCTTTTGTTTGTCTCGCCAAACCATCATTCTATAATAGAACTTCCTGCGATATGTTATGACAAACTTTATTTAAAACGGTGCAATTGGGAGTAGGCTCGTAAAATAATCAATACAACCAAGAATGTATTTAGCTGCTTCTTGACTGTATTGTTCATAACGACAAACTATATTTTTGCAGTAGTTTTGAGAAAACTGTTTCGAATTTTAAGTGTTTTTTTAGTGAGCTCCTTGGTTCGTTGATATTAGTTTGCATTGGTCTTGATTTTATATTATCATAGTTTTGTGTATATTTTGCATGAGAATGGCATTGATTGCTTTCGAGGATAAGCTAATGCTCTTGATGGTATTTATCCAGTTACTTCGGCTGTCATGCATTGCTGTCACAAATTTATTTGTTAGTTTTCGTATTTATGACTTAGTTGAACGGTTAAAATTCATAGTACGTGGTAGTGTGTTACAGTAGGCTATTTACTATTTAGATATATCTTGTCTTTACACGGAAGATTAGAGTTATGGATTGGCTGTAATACGTTCATTTATGCGTAAAAACTAATCGTAGTTTTCGTATGTGTATTTAAACCAAGCTCATCTGAAATTATTATGAGCATATGGTTGCAATATCTATTTGAGGCACATATCGTTCACGGTTAGTCTTCTTTAATACCTGATTACACTATTAGCGTATGCTTAAAAGTAGCCTTGCAAAATTGTCACTTACATAGCAGTTATTTAACATTATTGTAGCTTTGGTCATGATGTCGCTTTCGGAAACACGAAGATATTTATTCGCACACCCAACACGCTGGTTACATTGGAAGAAAGAAGAGCAGAGCTTATTCCTCACATAATTATTCTGCTGCAAAAAGTGGGTAAAATTGTCATATTGCGGACTAGTAGTCAACCAGTGCTTGACCGTTTTATGTAGTGTGTAGTGGCGCTTGAAAAATGTCTATCATTTTTTGGAGGCGTTTCGAATTGAAGTACAACACAGAAATTACTTAGGACATTATACTTGAAGCCAGTACCCGACTACCCGTGTTATTAATTATACTGCATCTTCGCGTTTTAATTCCTTGTTTTTGTGACGTAGAAGAATAAATTTCATTTCTTGAAGGCAGTGAAAGCTTTTATAGCGCTTGTTTTTGCGACGTAGAAGAATAGATTTCATTTTTTTAAGGCAGTAAAAGCTTTTGCTCTTATTATAAATTTTTTCGATTTGTCAAATGACTACTTTGACAGAAACATGGGCTTTCTGGAACGCGTGACACTGACTAGACTTTAGAACGTGTAATAACGCTGATTTTTCACAGATGTGGCGAGGAGCAAACGCAAGACGTCGATACAAACGCACGATCGCCACCTACAAGATCATGAATCGCTTCAGACGCTACAAGATGAGGTGCTACCTTGTCGAAATGTGCAGGTACTTCGAACTGTAACCACGAGCAACACTTTGTGAATAGATTTCCGGTTAGCTCAGTTGTTATGATCTTTCGGTGCGGGAGGTCTGGGGTTCGAATCCCGGGTCGGTCAAATTGGATACAGTGCCGGCAATGGCTAGCCTCCGCTGCGACGTTTCTTCGGAGCAGTGTTTGTGTTGCTCAGGCGCTTAGCCGCGGAGATGGATCCCGCCACTCGATACACTGTCAGCGTAATACTGGGAGTAGAATGAAGGTTTGATTTTGATAGCCATACATTTGGTTTGCATCGAGTTATGTTCCATTATGCAATGAATTCTTCACGGTGGAATTCTAAAGGCAAAAATTTTAGGTAAACTTTAGAAGCTTGTAATAAATATTCCAGTACAGAATCACGTACATGGTTTTTATTGAACATAGGTAAATTTTGCCTTAAAAGAGTTTTGCCGCTACAGTTAATTAATCAGCTAAAGTTAAGAAAATATTAGTTGCAACTGATTGTATGTCTTATGCCTCAAAACAAGCCTATTGTTTTACTGATTAAATACAGATACCCGGTACCCTTAGAACTGACAATTTCTTACTTTTCAGACGCTTTCAGAATGTGAAACGCATGAAAGATCTGGGCAAATCTGTGCAGTGGGCCGCTCCCCCCAAAGTACTTGAAGATTTGGTTACCCAGATGCAGATGATGCATGCTAGGTAAGTTCGTTGCCCCTAAAAAGTCAAGGGTTTGTTTTCAAACAAGTTTTTTATTAGATGGCGAGCAGCATTTATGATTCGAGCTGTACCCGAAGCAGAATGGCCAGGAATTCAATTGAAGTGTGCAGCATATGAAGCTCTACATCAGAAGAGAGCGTCCTGGCTCAGATCGCGAAAATGGGAAGGCAATTACTTGGCTTCGGTAAGAACTGTAAGGAAAAAATTGAAAATAACAACAGCAACAAAATTTATTTCAGCCGACTCTAAGCACACGCACACAAAAAAAATTAACATTGGTCATAGGCAGGTAGACTGCGAATAGATCTTACAGTCATGGAGTCAAGCTGTCACCCAAAGTATAAGATTTGTGATATGCTGCATTAATGATCAAGTACACTATACGCGACAAATTTTATATTAACCGTGCAAATTTTAAGTTAAAGAACCAATAGGACCTACTTGTAGTAAGCCATTCGGTAAGATTTATATTTAATTGTGAATTGAAAAACTTTCATGTGAATCAAAAAAGAAAAACTTTTATTTCACACTAGCTCTTATAGTTAGATCCAGTGACGGGTGCTCAATTCGTAAGTCGCTGCGATCCGTCGCAGCACTGTCACTGGCATAGCATTTTTACTGCATTTTTTTCACGTTGTACCGCCTTGAGTGCGTTGGCGTTAAAATTAAGTGTACGATAAGAACAAGGGTTGACTTAGCATTTTTAAATTAATTGTAGATGTCAGACAACGCAGCACAAGCTTCGTTTTTCCAGTCAACTGCTACCAACCTGAAAGCAAAGCATCATTTTGGACAAGTTGTTTTCTCTGCTCATGTTAGAAAGGTAAGAAACTTAGTTTATAGGAAGTTGAACAAACTTTTAACCTTAGTGAAATACTGTAGGAGAGGTACATCGTTTATTCGTAACAGAAAGTGCTTCCATTTCTGCTTTTCAATTGAGCAAATGCAATCTGCATCTACTAAAAGCGTGAATTGATTTAACATTTGACGTAACTCCAATGTAATAATTCAATAAAAGTCTCTATTGAAAGCGTCGCTCTATGTTTTTCTTACAACGGTTATGAAAAAACCTGGTAGTGACCAGGGCCGAAATAAGGGGAGGCTGTGGCCCCGAGGCCCCTCTAACGTCACAATCAGGCCTGCAAAAAAACATTCCCCCAAGGTGTTAATGCGGCCCTGGTAGTGGCTCATTGCCACCCGTGTAGGCGTGATTGCATTCTTGCGGACTTCACCAAGCAGCAAATTGCAGGAGCAAAATGGAAAGAGTTGAAAACAAGTACCGTACCGGTACTGCTATTCAGAATCCATGGCTTTCAAATCACAGCCTGTCAAATCGGACAATCTCGCCGACAACTCGACTCCGCTGCAACGTTTTGGTGTTGCCCTGGCGCTAAGCTGCGGAGATGGACTCCGTCAGGACTGCCACTTGTTACACCCTTGCCTGGAGTATAGAAGATTTGATTTTTTGGCTTTCAAATCTGGATTTTTCCTGCGCATTATGTTACTGTTACCAGTCGCAAGAAGAAAAAAATTGAAAATTAAAATCATTACTGGTATACTTGACGTTCTAACTTTGTGTTACTATTGCTATGTCGGTGATTTTGCGCTAAATTGTCCAAACTTTTTTAGGTTAACAAACACAACAAAAGCGAAGACCGTGCCATTATGGTTACTGATAAACTGATCTTCAAACTGGATCCGGCCAAAAAATACAAAGCAATGGCGTCCGGCATTCCTCTGTCTAAGGTTAGTCCTTCAATAACTTATGTAAGCATGCTTCCAAAAATTTTGTAAACCACACCACAAAACTTAAATTTTTGGTGGTATTGTGTTTTTTTGACCAAGTTATTTGCCCAAACAAAAATTTTAATTGTGACAGCATACTATATCTAATTATTTATTGTCTATAATCGTAGTAGCATGCTAATTATTGCATAACGACTCGTATTTCTCTGTTTCATTGTTTGTCTTTGTGCAAACATTTGCAGTTTCGTTTTATTTCACTCATCGTAGAGACTTGACTTGAATTCATAGCCAGTTAACTATTTTGTCGTGCAAAGGTTTGTATGAATGACCGAAAACAACCTTTTGACCTCAGGTTACTGGTCTGAGTGTATCGAAAGACACCAATCAGATGTTAGTCATCCATTTTGACGGACATGATGATTTGGTTACTTGCATTCACAAAACAAACCCACCGAATGAAGACCGAGTACCTGAAGCTGTGGGACAGATTGCTAGAGTGATGAAAATGTGAGTGTGAATTTACAAAGCGTGTCATTTGTGGATTGATTAGTTGATTGTGGGGTACCCGGTATTCGAATCCGTACTTTGCTCCAAAAGATAAATCAAATCTTCATTATACCCGCGGTTTCACGCCGAAGCGTGCAGCGCTTGGTGGGATCGTGGATTTGCGTTTGGGCAACGCAGCTCCTAAGCAACATCGCAGCGGAGAGCCGTCGTCTACATTGTATCCGAACAGATGAGAATCAAACCCAGGCTCCCTTATGGTAGGGATGACTTCGACCGCTTGGCCAACTGGCCGGTACTTCGAAAGAGAATTTCTCGTAAATCTATTATGGCTTGAAGTAGAAGATTCATTTTTCCCAAAGCTTTTCATCTGACACTCTTCAGGGGAAATCGTCAGAATGAAGAATAAGTGAACCGAACTGATTTAAAAAGGGAAAGAAAGAGCTCTGATTGGTTAGAAATAGAGAGCTGTGATTGGTTGGTTAGAAGTAGCCAATAGAAATCAGACAGAAGAGCTCTGATTGGCTAGGGAGTCAAAGTTTTAAGATAGTTTCAAAGAATAAACGAAATCTTTTTGTTTGCAGAGGATAGGTTTGAGAGATTTAATAAAAGTAGCTTCTAGAGCGGAAAGATGAAAGAGAGAACGGCCATCTTTCCGCTCTAGAAGCTACTTTTATTAAATCTCTCAAACCTATCCTCTGCAAACAAAAAGATATCGTTTATTCTTTGAAACTATCTTAAAACTTTGACTCCTTAGCCAATCAGAGCTCTTCTGTCTGATTTCTATTGGCTACTTCTAACCAACCAATCACAGCTCTCTATTTCTAACCAATCAGAGCTCTTTCTTTCCCTTTTTAAATCAGTTCGGTTCACTTATTCTTCATTCTGACGATTTCCCCTGAAGAGTGTCAAATGAAAAGCTTTGGGAAAAATGAATCTTCTACTTCAAGCCATCTTCAAATTCTGTACCACTAAACGTCTGTAAATCTATTATGTAGTTGTCTCAGAGCGAGACCGTGCAATGGTACGTATTGTGTTTCTTTATACGTCTTAATCAAAGAGAAAACAGCGCGTTCTCTTGTAACTTAGCAAGACAAGGCAGTTTTATTCTCGAAGTTTGAAAGTGGAGAAAGAGAAAGTGAAGACTTTTGTGTATCAGGCTGTTGCGAGTTCTAAGAATAACAACTTTTTGTGTATTTTTGTATTAAAGCTCTTAATATGCTTTGTTTCGTTTAGGCACTTAAACACTGACGTGAGTGTTCAAGTAGTTCAAAATGCCCAGGTTAAACTTGGCGGCAAGACAAAGACGGTTACAATCGATCAACAAAATGGAGCACCATGTAATTTCCGGAAAACATCCAATACCAGTCTTACTTTGGTAACCTGCGCAACTTGAAGAATGATTGGTCTGTTTGAGGTTACTCAAATTCATTTTGTATTCTGGGGTTACTGACGCATTTTAGCAGTTCTGCATTAGATAAACGACCTGCACTTAATTTTAGTATAATCATATGCTGATATATTCGCTTCGCTTAGACAGTTGTATCATAAATGATGTGAGTTAACTTCAAGATTTATCCAAAACTTTGGGATCTTTGTGTTTTAACATTTCTCAACTGCGGAACACTTCATAGCCATCTGAGTGCAGTAAGCAGTTAAAGCTTCAAGTCTTTTACATTTATCTTTTTCGATTGTGTTGTTTGATTGCACTAAAACAATAATTGTTCAATCTGGCCTTATATAACAAAGTGCACTGTATCTTGACTAATTCCCTTGTTTGTTTTTTTTGTTTTTCAAAACTGCATTGTAATTTGTTACTCATTTGCTACCATATTATGCACATTTTATGTAAAAAATCAAATTATTTGGCTCTACGCGTTTTTGATCGCTTTTGGCAGTATGTCTGACTAAGTTGTAAATTTTTCTGTATCTCGTAATTTTTGTATTCTCCGATTCTTGCACTGACGTAGACCAATTATTCCGTCCTTAACCGAAAATGATTATTTATTTTTATTAAGCATTTTTGTGAGTTTTCTGATTTATCGCCTTTTTTAATTTTCACGGGTTTTAGACAAGATGAGAGTGGCAAGTCTTACTAGAATATTACCGGGGTTGTGGTGATAGTGGTGTGAAAACATTGTATACTGTTAATGCATATTGCCTATCGTTTTAATGCGGTGGAAATTTTCACTTGGGGTGTAGACTTGTTTTATTATTTTTTTTTTTTTGCAAATGCCAGTGTTCACATAGAACCACACTTTATTTCGGCTTTGCATTTTTTGAAATGGCGCCATGATAAAAGCACTATTTGATTTTACAAAAATTTTGAAACTTTCAAATGCCTGGTTCTTTTTTAATTTTCTGTATGGTTGATACGGCTGAAAAACTTTATGAGTTACAAACACAGTATCGGCATTACTCGCGCCATTGCATGCTTTTTCCGTAGAAGGCCGAAATGCGAAATAATTTTCCTAATCATCTTAGTATAATAATTATTTTAAGCGTTTTATGTATTGAATTGTGTTGCTGATTCTGCGGAGTACTTTTGTTTCAATTGAAGCTGTTACTAAACATAATCACGAACATAATAACAGAACTGTGGTGTACTATGGCTTACAGATGTCGACTACTTTGAAAATGGCGGGCAACCAACATGCTTAATTAGTTGGATTCTTGTAATTCCGCTTTTTCTATGGACCTTGAAATCTCGTTTGCATGAAAAATTTATGGGCTTTGTGATCGAGAGAACGGTCCGGTCCATGCTGTGCACTGTGCAGTCATTTGGGGAATCTTGCTCTTTTTCCTTAATTGTAGACATCTAAGATAGCTGAGTGGTAAGAACGTCTGCCTCTGGAGCTGTAGACTCTGGTTTGATTCCGAGTCTGGTCAAACCAATGACTTCAAAATTGGTATTCACAGCTTCCCTGTTTGACGCTCCGCATTAAAGGGACAGTAACAGTGAGGAGAACAAGCCGGCGAGTGTACTAGTTGTGGCAGTGGGAAAGGTACTTAGGTAGTAGACAAATGGCCGGCAACTCCTAAGCGAGGTGCCGAGTTCTTAATTACCTTTACTTCGATATGATTTCACTCTTTCGTTGTTTGTTGGCCTCGTTGTCTGGGAGTTGTTTCTTCTTGATCTGTTCTCCTTGCTCTTTCCCACAGTATTGAACAATGCTACTTTTATACATTCATAAACTTGGTCCTGAATCAGGTTCAGCCTGGCCCTAAACAATCTTATTCAAATTGAATCGTTGTTAATAAGAACAATACAAATCACGAGATCAAAAACAATACACTTTCTTTAAAACACTCCTAACAAGATTATGGTTTCTTACAGTTTTCTATATTCACACCATTCTTCGCTCAAATGCCCAAACTGCGTTCCTAAACAACATATTCAGTAGTGCACTTCCCAAATACATTTCGGCACCACCTTGCATTATAAACCCGCTTTCATACTGTGCTTTTTCACAACCGTAAATCCAATAACTAGCAGTTTGCTCATCAATTATTGGTAGTTGCTTATTCAAAATCCCGCAAAGGTTGCACAAGCACTGCAAATTGCAACCCACGTGATTGGCTGCCGCGATCTCAACCAAACTAAGGGCTCATCACACGAGCCAAAGCAAGCATTATAAGTCAGGCTCGAAGGTAAAGGATCGAATCCACATGAAGCTAACGCACACGGGACAGCGCTTTGAATTGCATTCTCGTAATAAAATAAATAATTGCTGCAGATTTTGACATTAATTATGACATTTTCCAATTTGTTTATTTAAATATGATTATTCTTGTAAACAAATTTATTTTATTTACTATAAATCTCCCTGGAATCTTATTCAAATAGAAGCATGATAACGCCGCATGCACAAATTGTAGCCTTCGCTAAATGCGCAATTTTAGTTATCAGAAAACACTGAAATTTTCAGAGAGAAACCAAAACATTAGCTATCCACTTTCAATTATATCACGTTTTTATGAGAAAACGCGAAGTTGACATTTGCTCTTTTCAAAGCACAAGAGATTGATTAGAGATTAATGAATCGGAAAATATATCCTATACATCAAAGCATACTACAAATGTACTGTCAAAGGATAGAACATACACGAAGCGAAAAGCGTGACGTCACAAAAACTGAAGCGCTATCGCTACAAAGGCATATGTTCAAGTTCATCATTCTGAGTCTGCAGGCTTTGCTGTACCGGCACTGTAGTAGATCTGTTCTATATTACGTAAAAACAATTACCATGAGCCTGGCTCGAATGACTTCCCATGATAAAAAGCTTATCGTACTGCCATGCTAAACCTCAAGCTCAGTCCACATGCAAGCGCTCTAAACGAAAAATTCAGAGCTTCGAGAAACAGCGAAGCAAAAAAACTTGACAGCTGCAATCAGCACCTCTAACAAAGATATGCTGTAATATCAAATAACATCGCCGGCGCTACATTCTCTTTTTCAGACTGCTTTACATCACTGCTTTACTTCAGACTGCTTTACATGGATATTAAGCAAATTATAAAGTAAATAAACAACAGTTGATTGAAACTTTGAAGAAAAGTGTAAAAGAGCTTTCTTCCATCATTCTACCAGAGTTTTCGAACCTCAAGGATCTCCCGCTGAGAATCCAATTATCACAGATTAAATTTTCGATTAAAGCTTTGTTGCTCACAATTTCAATTTAAAAACCTTAAGGAGAGATTGGGAGAAACAAAATCTTCAATTGTCAAAATTTTGTTTTTCACAATGTAACTTTATGGTTTTCTCATCATGCGTTGTCTAATTTTATTTCTTCGCCGCGCGAGCTTACCAAATACCGATGCTTATCGTTATTTGGACCATTTTTTCTTAAAACAGCTTGCGTTTCGTGAAAACAATCGCAAAGTTGAATTTTTAAAAATATCGAGTCCTCGAGTGGAAGACAGCGCAAAATCCAAGGCCTAGGAGAGCCGAGGCCAAGGACAACACAGTCAAGGACTTCGCAAACCTGTTCTCGAGGCCAAGGACATCCTCGAAGACTACATTACTGTAGGCGCGGTAGAACCCATCGGAGGAGGAGCTGCTTGGGAAGGAACATTGCGATTACAATGAACACATGATGAGCGAACTGCTTGAATATTTTTGGTCATGCCTGGCCAAAAAGCGGTTGCTCGAGCTCGACGTTCCATAGCTGACACTCCTTGGTGAGCAGAATGTAAAATAGGCAAAACTTTGCGCCTAAGCGATAAAGGTATCACTATGCGATCATAATATAAAACAACACCATTATGCACAAAATAACCATCCCTAAATGGGAGATATCGGGGTACTTGAGCAGATCCGGAGTAGTCCGAACGAAATCCTAATTGAATTGCTGGCAATAACTCTTTTAATGCAGCATCGGAATCGGTCTCATGAGCAAGTTCGGACCATTGAAGGCAGAAGTTACGAGAAGTGTCCCGCTCCACTGCAGCCAGAAGAGCTGTCTCTTTATGGTCAGGTGATGCACAATCAGCAGATGCAATGGTGGCTAAATAGTCACATGGAACAGGGTGACGTGACGTAGCATCAGCGGCTTGATTTGTCACGCCAGGAAGATGAGCAACCTCAAACCGCCACATCAATGTCCGTTGCTTTAAACGAAATAAACGAGTGTTGGTTATTTCATCCAGAGTGCGGTCACCGAATATTTTCACAAGTGGCTTAAGATCTGTGATAACCACCAAATTGTCGCAACCTTGTGTGAAATATTTTGTCTGTTCCAAGCCCCACACAACAGCTAAAGCTTTACCCTCTACTGGAGCATAACGTTGCTCGGCTGAAGTTAGGAATCGGGATCCGGCTAAGGTGACTCTCCATTCAGACTGACAGCATCAGGGGCTGCCAGAAGCACAAGCACAATGTTTTTGAAGTAAGAAATACCCAATGTCTTTGGTGGACCAGTCCGGGCTCAAGCAAGTACGACGTGTGGGATCAAAGATCTCGACACCAGAGCTGGATGTCTCGAGACGTGTCTCGGTCTCGAGACACTTTTTGAGTGTCTCAGTCTCGCTATGCCAATGCCTCAGTCTCGGACCTTGAAAGTCTCGGAATATGGTCATGTCTCGATCGAGACATGAAAAAATTTTGGATTTGAAACAGCATTCAGGTCTTTGACACGGAAGCAACAATGGTACTTACCCGATGTATTCAAAGTAAAACATTGTGCGTGATTTCGCACTTTGCAAAAACATTTGGCCACATTTTGTTTAGACCATTTTGCTTTGTTGTTCAGGCCTGCAGAATTGCAGGCTTTTGCTTTCTTTTTGTGAGCAGCATATATGAAAACTGGTCTATTTCAACCACTAAGCACATGCATTCGATGGTAATCTACTCTAGACCAGGGATGTCTAACCTTTTAATTTAATAGGGACCCATTGCAAAATTATATATTTAACTGGGCCGCAAAGCGATCAGAATTCCAATATTTCATATTATAGTTCTAAGAAAAAAAAATTTACCATTGATAGCCTTGTACTGAGCCGCATTTTGCTGAAAACGCATCTTTTTTAACAACACAGAAAATTAAAAAAACCATTAATATAATTAATGTAACAATTAATCCAATAATGTTAATTTAGTTCTAACTTTTAACAATATGGCCTTCACTCAAAGACAACGACCGCTAGCCACGTCTAAAAAATTAATATATTTTTTATGGGCAAACGGTACGTCAAATCAAAAAATTTTCAAGAGAGTAACGTGTTATATGCCACGAAATTAAGATTTCTACAAATTTGTTCCCCATAAAAGATGCTATTCCAGTCTGGTTTACAACAGCTATCAAAAGATTATTCAAAGCAGTCCAGGCCCAAACAAAGCTTCAAATCGAAAAAAGTGCAGGGATTACAGTTGCGGGAAATTTGGTTACCGACATGGGAAGTGTTTCCAGATTTGAGCTAGCTCAGATGAGAAGATAAGATAAATTTTCAAAAATGCATGGTGTTACAATGACTATAAAATGTTTATGTTAATTAATTCATTATTTACTAAATGTAAAGTATTTTGATTAAATTTCATGAACACTCTCGTGCTCAATACTTGATAAACTTGCTACAAAATTGTTTTAACTGAGGATAGGGGCTGCAATGCCGATATCCCTGGTCTAGACCAACATACCCTACCAATGACTTTTTGTTTAAAGTTTTCTTGACATCTTTTTCGTTAGATTAAAAAAGAATATTGGGCTGTGTAATCGTCTGTGAGAGGTATTGCTTGCCTTGCAAGCTACAAGGACTTAAATCTTCTGTGATAATAAGCTGTTTCGTTGTTATTATGGTGAACTCGTTAAATCATTAATTGTAATCGTTAAAGGATATGACCAATAACACATTTATAATAAGCTACATCAGTTCATAACCGCGACGGCTTCATTTGCTAGTATTGTTTTTGCTAATGTCATTTTGCTATAAAGTTATTTCAGTAACTTGGCTTAGTAAAGCCCATACTCCAGTGTGTTACTATCGTTTTTTTATTTTCTAATTTTTGGCTTATGAAGTCTCGTCTCGTAAGTTTAAAGTCTCGTCTCGGATTCGAAGCTATGATGTCTCGTCTCGGTAGGTTCGGTTCTCGTTCCAGCTCTGACAAATTGCGTCGGCTATTGCAGATTTGGAGACAGTAAATGCCTTAAAAAGCTCGTCCGACCATTCAAATTTTCTTTTGGGACTGAGGAATGGTTTGAACGGTGCCATCATATCCCGAGGTTGAGCGTAATTTGACACTTGATTGACCAACCCAAACCAGCTTCGTATATCCGTGATATTGGATGGAATAGGGAACTCCCGAATCGCACGCAAATATTTGGGGAGAGGTTCAACAACTGATTCGGAGACGCGGAAGCCAGCGACGTCGACAGTGCGATGAGCAAACTGAAACTTGTCGGGGTTAAGTACAACACCCGCGCGCACCACCAAAGTGATAAACTCGATTGTGCGCCACCAATGTTCTGCGAGATCTTGGTCATAAAAGATGGTATCATTAATGCAACGCTCCTTCCGCATAAAATCCGCCAATATGGCATCGAACCGGCGGTTATATCTATCACCGGAAGAGAGAAAACCCTGGGGCGCTATGGTATACCGCCATTTGCCGAAAGGTGTAATAAATGTGGTCAGATGACGGTCAGACTCGCGTAGGGGAACGCTATGATAGCCGTTTCAGGCGTCGGTGACCGTCTTCCACGTATTTCTAGGAATACGACGGGCAAGTTTAAACGGAGCTTCAGCAGCAAACGTTTCGCGGCGGCAGAATTTGTTAAGAGAGGAAAAGTCAACGGTGCGGCGTGGAGAGCCATCATGCTTTCGAGTGATAACCATACGATGGCACCAAAGGGTTGGTTCACCATGCGGGACCCTCTCAAGTATCCCCACAGCCTCATCGCGAAGCAGATTTTCATGCACTTTGTCTTGCCAATGGAGAGGGATTGAGGCGGGAGTATGAACTGCCACCAGCTTCGCGGACGGATCGACGTGAATTTCAATGGGGGGGGCCTGCCATGCAATGCAAAGCGCGGTGGGGGCAAGTGTTAAAAGTAGAGCCGGCATATCTGTCGAGCAGCCAATCGCGCATTCGATCATTATTTCCTGGGATGCAGGGAAAGGGAAGCTCCGTGGGAGGTGGAGGTACGGCGGAACGCTGAGGGCAAGAACAAGGTTCATTCGAATTACCTGGTGAAATACATCCGTTAGTCAAGGAGCGAATAATGTTGATTGCGAGGACAACTGACTTCGTTTCTCCTTCAGAAATATGGTGCTCACTCACAGTGGGAAAGTTTGGGGATACAACCCCTAGGTCATGTAGCGTATGTTGAGACAAGTAAAGCGCATGAATGCCGGCACTGACGTAAACCATGGCACGGCATTGGATTGTAGAGCGGTCTGAAATAGTACCCTCTATGATGGCGTGGAAAGCTCCAGCAATGGAAATAACAGTGTGGTTAGCAGCAACCAGGTCCGCAGAAGGAGTGAGGATGTTGCGATCAAATCCACATTGCAAGAAGGCGTCGAGCGACCATACGTTAGTTTGAGCACCAGTGTCAGCAATGGCTGTAACATTTCTGGCAACCTTAGCAGGTGCACCACTATGAGTGGCCTCATCTATAAAATAAATTGACTAATATTTAGGGGTGCCCTTGCATGGGCGAACTGATCCACTTTCCTTCTTGGAAGACCTGATGAGAAGCAATGTTGCCCTGACAGTTCGTTGCCTCCAGGGATGAGAGTTCATACTCCTGTCCTGACGCGTTGACCGAGTGGACGACACCCAAGTGGGGCGTGACTGTGTTAGATGGCTGTACAGCTTGAAGGGAGGGACCTGCAACATGGCCGTTGCCGCGTTTCTGGCGTCGACGAGCCCGATAGCAGTTAAGGCACATGGAGTAAGGTTTAGTATTCCACCCAGTGGGGCCCTCCTTATATAAGCTGAATAGCTGGTTACACCGAGGGCAGTGAGATTGTGTGGAATGATTCGTGAACGTAGGAGTCAGCGACGTGGCCTAGCGGTACCGCGCGCAGATGACAGATCCTACGTGACGGGTTCGATTCACGGCTGGAGCCGATCGCATTTGACATATATAACGGGTGGCTGCTGACTCGAAGAGCGCAAGCTCACTTCGCAGTCTCTCTCAATTACTGTTGAATTTTCAGTTCAATATAATTTGAAAATAACCTTAGTTAGTTAGTTAGTTAGGAGGCAAGTTGTATGCTGAAGCTAAAGAGCTGCCCTGAGCAGTGGCCCGGGTATTTCGTTTAAAGGTCGACACGGACGCAATAACAGTCGAAGGTACCGCGTTACAAGCTATTTCCTTGCTCTCCACCAAGACGATTACAGTGTTAATGGGACTGGTAAGAATATCTCTGTCCCCAGAAGATCACGCCGAATGTCCTCGTCAACGATTCCGTTGAGAAAAGTGTCACGAATCCTATAATCTGTATAGTCAACGTTTAAGCCGCAAGAACAATCAGTGGAAAAAGAACACGTCCCAACTTTCCCGCGTACCCTGGCCGCAAAAGCACGATACTGCTCACCACGCATTTGGTGCATAGCCGATAGTTTAGATCGCAGTACACTAATAGCAACCGGGATAACAGCCAGACGCTGCATGGTAAGCAACAATTCTTGAACAGGTTTACTCACGATTTTAGCATCCGACTGTAGCAGGTTGTCGCCCAAAATTTTGGTGGCACATTGGAATAGCTAGGAGGATGCAGATTCATTGGAAATTCCTGAGCCTCGTCGAAAAGTCTCCCACCGTCGAGTAAATACGTTCCACTCTTCTGGACTGACGCCAATGTCAATGCTAGGTCGATTGAGGGTGGGGCAACGGCGGTCAGGAGCCATCTGGCCCGCAATAGGAGGTGGCAATACAGAGTGGCCATAGACGTGACTCTGTAGAACAATGCAAGCGACGGCTTCTTGGAGGTCTTCCGTCTTGAATGCGCACCCAGGAAAAGCACAAGAGATGATCACCATGACTAGCTATCCTAGTTTAAACAAGTCTTAGCCTAGCGATTCAATAATCATGAAGAAACATCGCATTTTTCAGCTTAGCATGTATTAAGTGAAAAATGATTATTGAATCGCAGCTGCAACAACAACGAGATGTAAACAACTCAGGCTACAGCATAGCTGCACTCGACTAAGCAAACGAACTCTACACAGCCTATCATCTGCTCTACCAATACCAACTAGAAACTAACAACTGCGCAGCAGGGTTGCCAGATTTTGCAGAGTAAAATATACCAAAATGTTCCAAATTATATACCAAATATATACCAAAATTTCGAAAAAAAATCATCAGTTTATCTGTAAAAATGAAAAGTAAGTGTTGCATTTTTGAATGACATAATTAATTTCTTGCTCAATCTCCCAACAGAAGTATTTTTACACTGAACATAAATCAGTTGTATTTGCTAAATACAATCTAGCTTTCATTACCAGTAATGCAGATTAAATAGACCAAGGAACCGAATCAAAGTTTCTCACGCTAAACAAAAAACAATAGTCACAAATACAACAGTTTAATTGAAATTAATCAACACTTCTGTTGCCAAATATGTAAAACTGCATTGCTCAAATCCGTAGAAAGAATTTATTAGGTAATCCGGCAATTAAAGAGCTTTCCAGTAATCTTCAACATATCAGTTATATTAAATTTCTGAAATACACCAAACGCAAAAAAACACTACCAAAAGGCATAAAAATATACCAAATTTAAGGACATATACCAAACCATAATTTCACCTACCAAACGGTCCAAAAAATATACCAGATTTGTGAAATCTGGTATATAAATATACTAGTTGGCAACACTGCTGCGCAGCAAACAACGAGACACAAATGAATAGTCAAAGCATTGACTGTGACGTAATAATGAGCACATTTCTACAGTTTCCTCATCATGCGTTGTCTGCTTTTATTTCTCCGCCGCGCGAGCTTACCAAAATAATACCGATGCTTATCGTTATTTGGACCATTTTTTCTTAAAACAGCTTGCGTTTTGTGAAAACAATCGCAAAGTTGAATTTTTAAAAATATCGAGTCCTCGAGCGGAGGACAGCGCAAAATCCAAGGCCTAGGAGAGCCGAGGCCAAGGCCAAGGACAACGCGGTTGAGGCCTAGGCCAAAAACTTCACAAACCTGTCCTCGAGGCTAATTAAGGACATCCTCTACTAGGACTACGTCACTGAAAAGTAGGAGGCGTTTTCTCGCTTGGTTTAAGTCAGTTCGCTTGCGCTTCTGAGTTAACATTTTGGGTAAAATATCGATTTGAAACGAAATTTTGACTTCGAAAGTGCTGTAGGCTTCTGTGCTGTAGTTATGCAAAAAAGTACAAAAACTAAACATGGCATACTGTCATACATTGACTCGTCACAAGGCCCTTTTTATTAATCATTCTTAAATATCACGTTGCATAGTATCGAGATTAAAGGGTGGCACAGTTACAATCAATCAATCAATCAATTTTCTGGACCCGCTTATCCATGGGGGGTCGCGGGGGCAGCAGCTCAAGTTGGAGCCTCCAAGCATCTCGATCCTCTGCAACATAGGATAGATGCTCTGCTGGGATGCCAAGGCGAGACCAACTAAGATTTTCTACGTAATCTCGCCATCGAGTTCTGGGACGGCCTCTAGGTCTTCGACCAATCGGTGTTGAACAGAGCAGTTTTTTGGCTGTTCTTTCCTGGGACATTCGTGTCACATGTCCATACCAACGCAGTTGCAACGAAGATTTGTGGCACAGTTACTTTATTTTTTATTAAGTTTCGTTGGGACGATCAAAAGCGGCATAGTATCGAGAGTGGCATAGAAGCGGAGGGCATAGTATCAAGATTTGACTGAAGCGCAGACATTTCTATTGCCTTGATCGCAATAAGTCAATGCCGAAATGATGACATCATAGATTCAACCAAGGTATTTACAGTTCCGCTGCTTTTGCGGTGAAATGAAAAGCAAAAAAAATGCCACATAAACCGGTTCAAACCAGTATTTTTCGCCTGGTTTTCATTTTGAGTATCCTCTATTGTAGATGGCAAATGAATACAATTTCGAATCGGTATTTTGACAAAACGATCCTGTTACTATCCGTTACTTCGTTACACCGTTACGCCGATCAGATGGCTGAGTGGTATAGAGCGTCTGCTTCTGGATCGGTAGACTTGGGGTTCGATTCCGAGTCGGGTCAAACCAATGACTTTAAAATTGGTATTCACAGCTTCCCTGCTTGACGTTCGCAGCATTAAAAGGACAGTGTGGAGAACAAGCCGGCAAGTTTACTTGTTGAGCCGTTGGGAAAGGCACTTAGCGGGATTCCCTCATCTTAGTGTGGTAGACAGATGGCCGGCAACTCCTAAGCAAGCTCGTATAGCGCTTCGTCGCTTTCTCGTGTTAGGAGGATAAATATGCCAATAACAATTAACAAAAAAACTTCTTGTTAACCGTTACTTTTTAACGAATGATTACTATTCGCCCATCTCTACTGCGTTGGATTATGAGCAGAGATGGGCAGTATCGAGATACTTGTATCGGCGATACGTATCGCGCGATACTTTAGTATCGATATCGGTATCGATTAAGTGTTTCACTACAGTATCGCGTATCGGTATCGATTAAGCATGTTTTTGTGCATCGCCAATGCAAGTATCTCGATACTGTTTTTGAGCACGATCATTCTTACCAGGTGTTGACTGCGTGTTCATTTACGGTTTCTGAAGAATGTGAAATGAAGCTCAATTGCCTCATTGATTCAAAGCGACGTACTGTCCGCAAATTCCTCTTATCACTGGCCTATTTTCAATTGTTTCGTCACGCCATATTGAACGACGTTAATTGTGAAATTATAACATGTCCCAATTAACAGCTCAGATGGCCGAGTGGTAAGGGCGTCCTCCTCGAGTGGTAAGGGCGTCCTCCTTTTGATTCCGAGTCGGATCAAACCAATGACTCTAAAATTGGTATTCACAGCTTCCCTGCTTGACGCTCAGCATCAAAGGGACAGTGTTGGGAACAAGCCGGCAAGTTTACTTGTGCCGTAGGGAGAGGCACTTAGCGGGATTCCCCCATTTTGGTGTGGTAAACAGATGGCTGGCAAATCCTAAGCGAGCTCGTATAGCGCATTGATCGCTTTCTCGTGATAGGAGTATAAATATGCAACAAAATAAAAAAAAAAATACGTGTAATTTTTGCGTTTTGCAATTGTCCGCAGAGCGCAAACTTGTAGCAGTTTTTTTAATTCATTTCAAAACCAATTTTTTTAATTGATTTTTTTCCTGATGTTGTATCGAGATACTTGTATCGGCGATACGAGTATCGATATCGGTATCGATTTAACACCTCCTCAAAGTATCGTGTATCGGTATCGATTAACTCTATTTTCAAGTATCGTGTATCCATGGTGTATCAATATCGATTACCTCAAAAATTGAGCATCGCGCCCATCTCTGGTTATGAGAAAGTTTTCGCTTGTTCAAGGTTGTTTGGCATGTTTTGGATACGTTTGGCATATTTGTAATTTGTAGGCCCCTATATGCTGTTTGGCATTTTTTGCTCAGTTCCTGGCAACCCTGCTTTTTTGTTAGTGCGAGTCCACTGTGAGAACTATAGTATAGGTACAAAGTGACAGGAGTTTTCAGTAAGGATTGCTGCAAGGCTACTGGTGTAGACTATGTTGTTAGTCTGTTAGTGGTTGCTTAGGTTTGATGTTTGTCTGGGGCACTGGGTATAGACCAGTTGCGGTCCTACTAACCATAGCAAAGGACTGAAACATCGCCAATAGTCTAGGCCAAGGAGCGACAAAGGACTTCAAATTGATCTACTAAACACTGCAAAAAACGACAAAATACTTGGAATCATTCCATAACAAAGAACGACAAAGGACTTTAAATTAGGGTTAGGTTAGCTGTTAAAGTTAAGTTAGAGTTAGGCTTATGGTTATCAGGTCCTTTGTCGTACCGTACTTTGTGATGTTTAGTATCGGTAAGTCGTTCATCGCTCCTTTGCGGTGTATTCAGAGGTGGGCATTTTTTAAAAATTGGTTGAAGCGCAGCGCAACAAAGCGCAAAAGTTCTGTTAAGTCATGCAACGCAACGCAACTAGCGCAACCTAATTTTTAAATTGACTGAAGCGCAACGCAACTTTCGCAATCAATTATTTTTTTGCATTAAAGCGCAACGCAACTTCTGCAATCAATAATTTTTTTGCATTAAAGCGCAACGCAACTTTCGCAACGAGGTTTATACAAAAGAAAAAGCGCAACGCAACTTTCGCAATGAAAAATTTAATAAAGCGCAACGAGTAGATGTATAAGCAATGCAATTTTTTCTTGAGTTATTTTTATAGGTGCTTTTAACAGCACGCAGTTGTCTACAACGCGACAACGATTTTAATGCAAGTGACTGTAACAGGATTTTGTAACAGGGTCAATGAACAGGAAAATTAAATAAGAAGCGAAAAAAGATGCGTTGCTGATGATTGCTTTCTTCATCTTCATTCTCTTATCACGAGAAAGCGAAGGAGGCGCTGCTTAGGACGAATCCAGACTCGCTTAGGAGTTGCCTTTGTTTCCGAGTTTTTCGGTTGAATTTTGCTTCTGTCTTATTTAATTTGCCGCTTGCCAGATTTCACCAAGCAGAGATAATCAACGTGAAGCATCTTATCCAAGGACGCTACAATGAGACTAGGTTGGGAGTTGAACCTTTAATCTTGCGATCATGGTCGTCGTAAAAACGACGCTCCAAACCACTGCGCCACGTTGCATTGTCGCGTGCCGTTAAAAGCACCTCATCGCGGTAAATCATAATTTGCATATGCGATGAAGTTCTCCACAACAACAAGTAAATACGATTTATTCAACACTCAATGATCTCTTTATGCACTTGTAATTATTTTAAAAAGCAAAAGACTTTAGTGTACCACATTTCTGATGAGCTGAAAATTTCTGCTACAATAGATTGACCTATAGGCCTATTGTACGCATCAAGAAACAAACTGCTATGGTATTAAAAACAGTTACAAAAAACTGCTTACTCCAGCACATTGCGCTTCAATTAATCCGACAAAGCGCAACGCAGTATTTCATCTTCCGACAGTGCGCAACGCAACAAAGCGCAAGCAACCAGATTCTTTTCAGTTCGCAGCGCAATAATGCGCACATTATTATATATTTTTTCAGTTCGCAACGCAATAAAGCGCAAGAAGGATTTATTTTCCTTGAAGCGCAGCGCAACTTGCGCAATGGTTAAAATTAATTTGTTAAAGCGCTTCGCAACTTCCGCACGTGCGGAAGTTGCGCAACTAGCGCTTTGCACTTTAAATTGCGGAATGCCCACCTCTGGCGGTGTTTAGTAGTAGACTAGCCAAACAGTCCAAACAAACACTTGGTTAGATTTTGAAATCAAATCAATGGTTTTGTAAAATGCTGGGACATCAAAAAAATTAGACTGGGCTACTTCATTTCAGAAAAGGTACGGTAATTCACTGATTCAAAAAAGAAAAATAGCCTATACCATAACCTGTGTTAAGACATGCTCAAAAAAATGAGAAATACTAAACCAGGAAGGCTGTCTGTGACACTTAAATTGCACTGAATTAGGTTAGTATTCCCAGACATCAGCAGTCAGTTACGGTACCAGCAGTCTGATTGTGACAGTTTTAGTTTTGGCAGTGTCTATTTTGCCTTTAACAGTTTAATGGCTAATTCCTGATTGGCTAAAAAATATAGGTGTGTAGTATATGCATGACTGTTGATTGGCTTGCAAGTTGCAACTATGCGCACGCCTGATTTTGAGAAAATTAGCCAATCAGTATTTTGCTGTTAGTGGCAAAATAGACACTTCCTTTGCCAGTAGTTTTTGAACTAGGTTAGCAGCCTTTAGCTTCACCACTGTTGGGTAAACTTAGATCTAAAGATGGTATTTGTCTAAACTGCAAACTGGTGGTAATCCGGCCAGTTGACAATTTAAGATATGGAGAAACAAACGTCAGTACGTCTTAACGTGTAATCGGAGAGCAGGATCTATAGTCTACGCACAGCAGTTTACATCCTCTGACCACTGACTCTGATGTTTATAAAGAAACCCCTAAGCTGTGTGACTAAAGGTCTTATATTTACAGTTGAGCACTTTGCAACTTCTCTCCTCTTTTATTTATTAAGGTTGCTATCATTCGATTTCACTAGGCGATTCAGGCACAGGGTGGGAACAGCAAAATATTTTACATCCTTAAAAGCCAGAGTCATGTTTTTAAATTTGAACTAAGCAGTTACTGAAATTTTTGTCAAAATGCATGTTTTGGTCTCTATACTAGTGTACCAATACTGTAAAGTTGATTTATTTTTCTTGCTGCTGGAAATTGAGACTAAGCTGAATTTTCTCTTGTTCATCTGTTTGTGCATTTTTGTAATTTCTCTCAACGCTTCATTGTCGTTGGATATTTCTTAATGGTAAACCCCTTCAAAACTGTTGGCCAACAGCCTGCATTTTGTTGGTTGATTTTTTGTTTTGATCAACGTAAAAAAGAGTTTCAGTCATCATAGTTATGTGGATATTACTCCATCTGTAATATTTTGGGGTAGATTTACTTCAAATGCCTTGTATTTGAGTAGTTATTTCTTAATTTGGTTAAATTGTCTAAGTTATGAGTGTATTGTTTTGTTAGAATACAATAACGTCATCTTTTGCAGTGTTTTTAATTGCAGATCATTATTTTTGTGTATAATGTCTCATTTTTCCTGTTTCAAGCGTTTACTGTTTTCTGCTTCTTTAAAAGTGAGGTTTTGTTATTCTGTTCGACTGCAACATACTGCCGAAATACAAAATGTAGATAATTCCTTGCCTTCAAATTTGGTATTGCTTGGAATTTCGAAGGAACAACGCAAAAAAACAGATTCTTCAGAGATCTTGCCTCCTGGCAATGAAGTTGCAATCATACGGCACTGCGCTAACAAAGTTCCGAGAAACAAGCGACCAATTAAAGTATGGCTTGACAGTGTTCTTGATGAAACACCTGCATATGCAAATGCAGTTGAATTACACCCAAACATTTTTGGAGTTCATCCTAGAATGGATATTCTTCATGAAGTGGTCAAATGGCAAAAAACTTACAGGCTGGTTGATTATGCATGGTCGCGTACTCGATCAGACATGGGGCGTGGAAAACGGAAACCATGGCCACAAAAAGGAACTGGCAAAAAGCGTCAAGGAAGTAGAGTTCCTCCATTTTGGCATAAGGGTGCGATTTGTCATGGGCCAAGAGGACCAAGGTCTTTGTTTTATCAACTAAGTGATGATGTGTTAATAAATGGGTTATGTATTGCACTGACAGTAAAACATATTCAAAATGACTTAATTGTAGTGGATGATGTTGAGTTACCCGAAGATGGAGAAAAATGTTTCAGTAATTTTGTTGAAAATCGTGATCTTGCGCAGAATTCTATGTTGTTCATCCATGAAGAAACGAATTATCCGAACAATCTCAGCGAAATTGTAAAAGATGCTCGTACGCTGTCGCTGATGCCTTTGGTTGGTTTAAATGTTTATAGCATTTTGAAGCATGACAAACTTGTTTTGCCTACGACTATCCTCGATGATCTTGAAAACAAACTAATTTGGGCCAAAACTCGATATCGTTGGCTCGGAGGGCCTCACAATTTTTACAAAGATATGCCTGGTACTCGTGCTTTAAAGGAACAAATACAAAATCTAACGTTAGAATCATGAAACCAATGTGTTTGTTATTTGCTGCTTATTTTTCTATGGACCCGGAAATTCACCATTGCGCAAATTATGTTGTCAAATGGCATTATAATTTGTGCTTTCTTGTTAAGTACTTTAATAGTTTATGGGGCCCGTTTGTGCGTTTTTTACTGTTTTCGAAGCTAAGGATACGTTTACGCTGCAACATTATTATTTCATTTCTTCCTGTTTCATTTGTCTCTGTCGAAATTAAGTTGAATTAGAGTATCCTTAGCGCTCTAGTTTTTGTATCATTTTGGGGATAATTGTGGAAATTAAAATAGTTTTCTTCTTTTGTATGATAGGATGAAATTGATTTCATTCTGTATTTACAGTGATAAAACTGAGTAAACACATGAAAAATCTGTTCATTGCGCATCATGTCTTGGTTATCTGTACTTAGTCAAAAATTGATCTCTTTGAGTTATCTTCAAATCGTATAGCATGCTAAACGGTTTTCGGTAGTTAGTGACGGTTTTTCTTGTTTCAAGTTAGAACTACTTCTAAAGCCTTACGGTGATATTTCCTGGCGGTATCTTCGTATATTTTGAAATAAGGTCAAAGTTAGATTGTAGTTTCTTTGCCGTAGCTCGTCTTTCTTCAGCCTTACCGAGTAGTTTTTTGCGTCTACCAAGGATTTGATTCTTCTGCTTTCAAAATAAAATTGCATGACGTTTTCAGTGTGTTGTAACTTGGGGCTAGCGCTGAACTGCTGAAATACCGAATTATATGTACTGTGTAAGTAGCATGGCGTCGCGATCGGACGGGCTAGGTTCACCGCTATAGCCGATGTCAGTTCGAATATTTGACTCATTGCGCTGCGCAGTTGAATTTTCTGTTTTTAATAATTGCGGTTGTTATGTTCGCCTTCAGTCATATAACCATTGAGTTTACAACAAAATTAGTCATAGTCTGAAGAGTAAAACAGATATCGTTTATTTAAATCAATAGCAATTACGGGACTACCTAGTGTCACACGCTAGAATGTTAACTTTTTTCACTTTTTATGAATTTGCACGAGTTTATGCGATTTACAGGGTAAAAATCATCACAGAATCTTGATGCAAAAATTTTTTTTCAAAAATATGTTTCGATACCCTGGGGGACACGCAAAGATTTTTAAGGGGGCGCAAAGCCAACTTTTAATGTAACTAGAAAACTACTTCAGATAGAAAGTCGAGTTTGGTGTCAAACGATGCAGAATACCTGATTTTCTATCTGTTTTCAATACATTTTTACAGGCAATTTACAACAGAAAAAGCGTTACGAGCAAAAAACGTGATTTAGCAAAAATACAAATAAGTTATTTTTAAGTTTATTGAAAAACTGCGAATTGAAAAAAACACGAAACAAAATTTGGATATTTCAATTTATTCTCCCCTTGGCTAATCTAGCCACGAATTCGCATATCCACTTTCCTTCTTGTGCTCTGTGCGGAACTGTCATTAACTTTTCGTTTAAGAAGACATTTCGACATTTTCCCAATAATCCATTCACAAGAGCGGTTATGGTTATCCACACTATTCCAAAACTTGATGTTGCCAGTGTGCCTGCTTGCTTGCTTTGCTGAGGAAAGACTTCACGGGGGTTCTCTGCAAAGCCGATGCTTCAATGTCCACGCTTTCTGGAAAAGACTAATCGGGATTTTTAAGATGGTCTATCTAGTAAGCTGGGATTTTTGAATGAATGTTAAGAGCAACATTTATCGGATTCATCCAGGCATTGAAGTGTTTCAGAAAGATTTTTCTTATAACTTCCATTAACTCGTTATGGATGCGCTTATTATCAAGTACGACATCTCTCAAAAAGTGTTATTAGGACCTTCAGGAGTACGAAGGTTCAAGTGGATACAAAAAAAAATTGGGACGTACGCCGATGCAATAAAGGACACTATTCTCTTCAATTTGGCTACTTGTGCCGATGACAATTTTGACATCCGAACAAAAGAATGCTCCGACTGCCAATGGATACGCATTCATAACGAGTTGGTGGAAGTGATAAGAAAAATCTTTCTGAAACACTTCGATGCCTGAATGAATCTGATAAATGTTGCTCTTAAAATTCATTCTAAAATCCCAGCTTACTAGATAGATTATCTTAAAGATCCCGATCAGTCCCTTCCAGACAGCGTGGACATTGAAGCATCGGCTTTGAAGAGAACACCCATGAAGCCTTTCCTCAGCAAAGCAAGCAAGCAGGCACACTGGCAACATCAAACTTTGGAATAGTGTGGATAACCATAACCGCATTTGTGAATGGTTTATCGGGAAAATGTCGAAATGTCTTCTTAAACGAAAAGTTAATGACAGTTTCACACCGAGCACAAAAAGGAAAGTGGATATGCGAATTCGTGGCTAGATTTGCCAAGGGGAAAATAAACTAAAAATATCAAAATTTTGTTTCGCATTTTTGTGAATTCGAAGTTTTTTATAAACGTAAAAAAAAAACTATGTGTATTTTTGCTAAATCACGTTTTTTGCTCGCAACGCTTTTTCTATTGTAGATAGCCTGTAAAAATGCATTGAAAACAGATAGAAAATCAGGTATTCTGCATCGTTTGACACCAAACTCGACTTTCTATCTGAAGCAGTTTTAGAGTTACACCAAAAGTTGGCTTCGTGCCCCCATAAAAATCTTCGCGTCTCCCCCAGGATATCGAAACATTAATATTTTTGAAAAAAGGCTTTGCCTCCAGTTTGTGATGATTTTTACCCTGTAAATCGCATAAACTCGTGCAAATTCAAAAAAAAAAAAAAAAGTGAAAATAGTTAACACCCTAGACTCATACACGCTACTTGTGGCGAAAAACAAAATACTGAAAAATCTCTGGTATTACATCACTTGAATAAATCACGAGTTTATTGGATCAACTTGGAAAAATAAAAATTATCAATTTCACAAATTGATCCGAAACAAGATCCAGATACTGATTAGTGCAAGTGAGAAAAATGCAATCCTAAAAAGGCGTGCAGTGAATAGACGGAATATACAGATTTTCTATTACGTCCTAGTTAATACAGTTTACGACTTCAATCGTTACAGACTAGTTGGTAAAAAAAAAATTGACATGCGAAAATGTTACTAAGGCAAAAAAAACACGATACCCAGAAAGAACAGAAGTACAAGGATTTTCTCTATTGGTCTTAAGAACATTCCATTTGAAAAATCGTCTGGCATATGAAGAGAATAAAGAAAATAACAGTTAGATATAACACGAATACTCTGTCATTGACAAGAGCTGGAAACAGCACTTATGCAAGCACAATTTCAAAGTTGGCCATTCGTAACGGATGGATAGGAAAAAATGCTCTTACAAGGATAATTGCATTTATAATAAATCACAACCGCCACCCTTCTTTCGTCGTTTAGCTTGTAGAGCAGCTTTGGTAGCAAGTTCAAAGACCTGCCGAACTCCGTCTTTAGTTCTAGCTGAGCATTCCATGTATCTGTAAAACAAAACAATTTTTCCTAACTAGTGAAATGGATCGAAGTCAAACATTAAAAATTAGAGGTTAATCAGTCCAATCCCATCTATCAAAGGAGATTAAAAAAACTGGTGGCAGGTTAGCCCAGTTGAGAAGACATTACTGCGTTAGTTGACAGGGACATGGCTAGTGAGCTCAGCTGTTCAAGACACTGGTGAAGGAGGTTTCGGGTTCAAATCCGAGTCGGTCAAATCAGAAACAGTGTTGCTAACGGCTCGCCACCGCTGCGGAGATGGATCCCACCACTCGTTACACACTTCGGCGCAGTAATGCCAATATAATGAAGATTTAATTTGATGTGGTGAAGAGTTAACTACGATTGAACTTGCTTCTTTAAGTTGGGGTTTTTTAAACAGGCAATTTCAAATACATAAAATTTAATCATTTTCCCTGTAACGCTTTTTGCAAGACGAAATTTATGACTGTGCATCAGAAATTATTTATCTTGATTCTTGAGGCTTACCCGTAGGCGCCAATCTTTTCCGCCATGGCTTGTCCTTCATCAGTTGTGACAGGACTTTGTTTCATTTTTCCCAATTCTCGAATAGTGGAACTGTCATTTCGCAAATCCTTTTTGTTTCCAACCAGAATTATTGGAACGCTGGGGCAAAAATGCCTAACCTGTACACATGAAGATTGAAGATGTGTCATTTGAGGTTAGCATTGAGAAAATGGTGGATAGCTCTTTCATTTTTGCTAAAAATCTAATACACATTACAGTTAAAGCATTATTGCTACAAAGAGACAAAAACCATCGACTGAGTACAATGATAGTATTGCAACAATTCAGCCAAGATCTTTCGTGACTAAAAGGCACAAAACTACGTCAATAATCATTACAATTGCAAAATTAGTTGACACATTCATCGACACAGATGCGACTGCATTGATAAATAGCAGCAATCGCACTCAATATTGGAACCTTACCTCAGGAGTCCATTTTTCAGGAATGTTTTCAAGGGAATCCGGACTGTCAATTGAAAAACACATAAGAATAACATCAGTATCAGGATAAGACAAAGGACGTAATCGATCATAATCTTCTTGACCTGCTGTGTCCCAAAGAGCCAATTCAACCTAAAATAGAGCATAAGAGGGTGTGATGAAGCATTGGAAAGTACCAGTGTAATGAGCTCTTCCTGTTTTCATAAGGTTAAACAAATACAGTCCGCAAATCCTAATCCAGAAACTTCTTTTCCCAGTATGAGAAAATACTGCACGCATGCAGTTAAATCCACGTAAAATTTCCATAACGCAACAACGCATGTACGTGCGCAAATGTTACTAACTGCCTTGGATTAAATTATTACTTACTCAATAATTTTAGCAAGGTCCAAAATACAAAGTTTCATACAAATCTGCTAGGTTTTTCTGGGTTTATATATTATATACATCATCACCGTATATAGGCTACTTCGTCAAAACTTATTATTGCAATTACAAAACTCAAATATCAATCAAAAATTTGAAAAAAATGCTTGAAGTGTTGTTTTAATTTACATGTTTGAGGAAATACAATCCAAATTAAACAAAAACACTCAATAAAAATAAAACTTTACTTGTTTTGAGTCGACTTCTATATCAGCAACATAATTTTCAAACACAGTTGGTACGTAAACTTCAGGAAATTGATCTTTGCTAAACACAATTAGAAGACAAGTTTTTCCACAAGCACCATCACCAACAATTACAAGCTTTTTTCGGATTGATGCCATGACACAATCACTTCACGACACTCGTAGTTTCAAAATAAACTAACAGAATTAAACAATTTTCTAGGTACCGGTTACTCAAAACCTGTGATACACGATTGAGTAAGTTGCTTCATATTGCAAACCAACGCGGACTAAAAAGCAAAGAAAACACAGAGACATTGATAACACTTCTCTTACTACTTTCACAAACACAAAACCAATTGACTGCTAAACATAGAGCTGTAGTCTGATTTCATAGATCTTCGAAATGAGTAATTTTTTTAAATACGAATATGAAAGGCCTAATTAAAAAAAAAAACATGTACTGGAACCGATAGTTAACACCTTAGCAATATTTAAAGTATCACAGAGTAACATGAAATACAGTCGAATCCGGTTAATTGCATAGTTCATTTGTCAGGCCTTTCTATGCGATTAAGCAGATTATGCGTTTAAGCGAAGGTAGGCTACGAAGTCCACCTGAAGCGCGACGCTCGTCACGCATGAAAACGTCACACGCCATACCTACAAGTGCGTGCGGACTAGATCGTTTTATTTTATTCAAAAAGTATGATAACCAAAAGCAAGCCAAAAAAAGATACACATTTGTTTATTTATTTCCATTAAAATATTGTGCGATAACTAGGCCTTATTTGTTAAATTTTATTTTGAATTTCTCTTTCTAAGAAAACAAAGAAATGTGTCCATATCGGCCCCTTCAATTTGTAATCCTTGCCAAATTATAGCAAGTGCGTGTAACACTTTATATTTTGGCGAAGTCGCAACAGTTGCGTTGGCAGAGCTTTCTTCGTTGACGTCGCACATAGCGTTGTTTTTGATCTCTAATCGGCGGCGACCCTTCATACTGCGACGTTGGCAATCGGCGAGCTTGCTTTGCGCTTTGCAATGGTTTATTTCCGTTAACACGTTGAAACTGTCCGTTTCTGTAGCAGAAATTTTGAAATATTTCGAGCAGTAATGGAATAAATACCTTTCAATTCTATTCGATTAAGCGCATTATACAGTAAATTGCTATGCGATTAACCAAAAGATTTTCTTAACAAATGCTTGGCTGTGGTTTGGGATTTATGATCTTTATGCCATAATTGAAACGGGGATTAACCGATTTCGACTGTATTTCATATATAGGCCTACTTTTTCAAAAGCTATAATGAAAAGGTTTTTAGAAGTTCATCCGTTGCACAACGCTGCGCAAAATTGTCTAGCTTGCACAAACACCCCGTTAAGACCAAAATGTAAGATTCAATCACAATGCTCAAAAAAGAGTGTCATTTGTGCATACAAGAAAATGAAAATAGCTTAAGCAATCAATAAAATACCAAAACAAGTCAACAAAAAATCTGACTTTAGTAACAGCTTTCTGTAAATTTAGAAACGATTTGTTGCACAAGGTAATACTGTAAAAACTGCAACAGGTGACAAGTACTGTTGATGCGTAAGAAAAATCTGATGTGATACTTCAAAAAACAAAGAAAATCTGCTCATTTTACGCTGAACTTACAAGTCAACCATTCATACAGTAATTCAGAGTGTGAACCATTGTGGTGGTGAGGAGAATCGCCAGCAGTCCAGAGATATGTAATTGACGATTTTGCATCAAAATTCTAATATTATTATATGTGGAATAGTAGGTATAATACAAAATCAGTCAATAATGTTGCTTACGAATCATTTATTATTAAATCGATTTCGGCTAATAAACCATCTTCAGTACCTTATTCAAATAGAATCTATTTGAATAAGGTACTGAAGATGGTTTATTCGTAAATTCGTAAATAAATGATTCGTAAGCAACATTATTGACTGATTTTGTATTATACCTACTATTCATACAGTAATGCTGATTTTCAAAATCAAAAAAAGAAAAAAAAAACGTTGAAGTATTGTTTCATTAATGACAAAAAAGACAGGGGAAAGTGATATGGATGGTTGCAATTGTAATATTATCGCAAAAACATGTTAACAGCTGATACAAAACTTTACCCAAAAACATACATGTAGAACCAAAGTCTTCTCACTCTTCTGCATAACAATGATTAGCTACAAAACCAATTCTGTGTATTTACATCATTTCCAATATAGACATAAGGAAAAACTACAGTACTAATAGAAATTCAATTACAAAATTACTGACAGAAATTTGCAATCTCTTCATCATAAAGAATTAAGGACATTAAAAAATATTTTCTAAGGCTGATTTCAATAAAAATACCGGTAACTTTACATGTCGATCTTTTCTAGTAAATTTTGTGCAGTAAGAATCACTGGCAGGCATACCCAATTATTTTTTAATAGTGAAATATGTTTTAGTTTGATTCATATACTGCTTACAGAGCATCAAAAATTTACCACGTATAGCTATATCGTCATGTTAGTGCAAAATCTGCGTAAGTCGTTTTTTCGACAAAATTGAGTTTTCAGCACCAAGTTGTTACATTGGGTCAGCGCTAATGCCTGACACACTTTTTGGAAAAATATTGTCGTTGTTGTGCTATAGTCGCGAAAGTGACTTTTTAGCGATTTTTAGTTATGCATCTAGCAAGGAAGTCTTTCGCGCTCTTCAATCCAGTGCAGTTTGCAAGTTGAAATATGAAGTTCTTTTTGAGATATCGACGTTTTACCATTTTTGCGAATCTGAAACTTAATTTTTTTTGTGCTATAATCACGAAAGTGCACTTAATTTTTTTTTGTCCTATAATCATGAAACTGCTAATCACAATAGTCGCTGACCACTATAGGTTTTTGCACAACCCAAAAAAGACCAATGTTGCACAAGTTTGTGTTACGAGTTCAATTTTTAGCATGTTTGAAATGTTTTCTGTTTTTATACCTGTTTGATGGTTCGTTAGTTGGTTCATTTTCGCTCGTTTACGTGCATTTAAAAACTGTTTTTGTATTCTGTTGATGTTAATGTATCATGAGATGTTGTGACGTATGGTAAACCTTTGCACTCAAAACGATTTTAATGAGCGTTTTAGAAAATGCTATTATCTAATACAGATTGAATTTTCGTGAGCATAAATTACTGTGACGTATAATCTTTTCTCTAAAAATAATTGTTATGCTTTTTTCGAGAATGCAATCACACAAACCAGAATGAATTTTTGTAAGCATGAATTAATGTAGGCATGACTTAATGTGGCATACGGTAGTCGGTAAATAATCTTTCCTCCAGAAATCATTTTTATGTGCCTCTTAGAGGATGTTATCACCCAAATTAAAATGAAGTGTAGGTTATAAAGTCACTGTATATTGACGTTTTTACAAACAATACCGAAAAAAAAACAAAAACAATTCTTTATCAAAATTCATCATGATGTTGCAAGCATAACAACTATAAAACCAATGTTTCTTAAAAAATCGCCATAAATACTTTGATCCATTTTCATGAAAGTGCATATTTGCAAAAAAAAATAAAATAAAAGTTCTCCGAAAATTTTTTATGCTGTAGTCACAAATCTGACAAAAAATCCCCAAAAGAGAAACTTCTGGGCACCCCCCTTTTGGTCCAAAAGTTGCTGTCCCAAAATATTGTCACATAAAGATATCACCGATTTATTACGTCCCAAACAGCATTTATGACATTTTGTATTTTTTGCTGAAACACAAAAGTGACTCCTACTCAAAAGTGGAAAAATGCGCTTTTGTGACTCTAGCACAACAATGATGTATCGACGTTTTTGCGAGTTACGCTCCAGTTTCCCAATTGCGTAAGTCAGCGCATCGAATTGACAAATTTTATTAAATCGTAATAACACATTGTACGCAATGAAGCCATTTAGTCTTTCGTCTATTGTTGTTTTGCTTGAGACGCAATAGTAGATGCATACAATCACCTGCTTTTGCATTTTTCTCAAAACACAAAAAAATGACTTCATCCGGTTTTGTACCAACGTAAAAATTGAAAGGCGACCGAAACGAAACAGAGTTTCATGTAGTAACTGCTCATAAGTCATAAAAAACAACGTCTATTTTGCCAATAATGGTTAAATCCTGATTCGCCTGTGTCTACACTCATGACTGGTTTTGAGTAAATTAGCCAATCAGAATCTACTGCCGGCAAAATAGACACTACTTCATGAAAAAAACAACATTTTATTTGCATGACATTCCCTGATTCTCAAATGAGTGGATCACAAAAAAATTGAAAGAGCAGCTGAAAGGCCCTGTTGCCATAATGGTAGACTAGCTATCATATTCAAGCTACATATGCTGTATCATTTTAATCTGCTGGCCAGTAGTCAGTAAGTAATGCACCAATCTAACAGTGGGAGGCACTATACCAGTATCCCATGATACTTGTATAATATCTAAATGCTTACTCTAAGCCCTAAACAAAATTAATGTCTGGTTTCAAAACAAAATAGGGTAAAGCACATAGGCTACCGGTACCGATGTAAATATTATTAAGGAAGTGTCTATTTTGTCATGAACAACAAAATACTGATTGGCTAATTATATTAATACCAATCAGGCCTATAGTCACAAGCCAATCAAGAGTCATGCCTATAGACACTAGCCAGGGGTGGCCAACCTTTTGATTCCATGCACCAATATTTTTCACCCTTAATTTAGATGCGCCACATCAAGCATCCATTTCTTTTCAGTTCTTTAAAACAAGGGCGTGCAATATCAGTGAAGAGCAAAAAAAAGGTGTTCACTTCTCACCCTCAGACAGTAGCACACCCAGGATTTGGCAAAGGGGAGCCACAACCGGGGGTGTGGCAGTGAAACCCCAACCCCCAGCAGATTTTTACGGTTTTCATATAAAAAAAACACTCATTTTGGCACACTTTTTTCATCAAAAAAGGGCGTGCTGTAAGTGCAGTTACTACGGACAATGCAAAATATTTTTGCAGCTTATGTCTAAAAGCAGAAGCTCGGCTAAAACAAGTGAAAGGAGGCTACAACCATTATTAGTTTGAGAAATTATGGACTGAAAGTTAGGTTTTAGCACCTTATTACAGGGCCAAAGAGGGGGGGCATGGTACCATGGCTCCCCTGCGTGCGCCTATGCCCTCAGACGTCCTGTTTTCCATTGACAATGTCGATGGAGAGCAAAAAATAATAAAAAAGGTCTTGCCGCCCTCAGATGCTCTGTTTTTCACTGAAAAATATCGGAGAAGGGCAAATAAAAAAAAAATCAGTGAGTAGAAGTGGCTTGTCATCAAAAAAGTGCAATGCGCCACTTTGAAGTAGCCAATGCGAAACAGGTTGGCCACCCCTGCACTAGGCAATCAGTATTTTGCAGTTAAACAGCAAAATAGACACAGCCCATTATTAAACATAGATTGCCGATACCAGTATGGCAGTATTCGAGTGTACTGTTAATGTACCGGTAAACAAAGTTCTTGCAGCTTATTGTACCTAATAACTGACTACTGGTAACCGGCACCAGGTTATTGTTGGACTAATGCAGAGGTGACAAACACTGCGGCAGGCAAAAGAATTCCCTGCGGCTCGCAAACATTTTGGCAAGACCAGTACTCTTGAACTTTGTTTTTTTCCGTCTAATCTTTGTGATGCAATATCAAAAGCTGAGCTCCTGATGCAGAGGTGGGCACTATTTCGTTAATTCCTTAATAATGAAGCTAACTTTTTCATTAACTAGTTAATTCGTTAAATTTCTTTTTGAAATTAACGGACTAAATTAACTTCCATTAGTGCTTAATAACTTCCGTTAACTTTTTGTAAACACTTATTTCTTTTATTGTTGGTTAAGTTTGACATCGATAAACTAGCAAAATACGACCAAAATGGTCAAAAAGCGATTGAAAAACAACAAAACATATTGCTTGTGAGCAGAAAATTTTTTTAAATGCTTACGCAAACATTGATAAATAAATAATAAATAACTGAGGTTATTTTCAAATTATATTGAACTGAAAATTCAACAGTAATTGAGGGAGACTGCAAAGTGAGCTTGTGCTCTTCGAGTCAGCAGCCACCCGCTACATCTGTCAAATGCGATCGGCTTCAGCCGTGAATCGAACCCGTCACGTAGGAACTGTCACCTGCGCGCGATACCACTAGTCCATGTCGCTGATATTAAAAAATTTCAAGCTTTTTTTTGAAAAGAATTGCCGTTTACGTCTAAATTAACAATTTAATGAATTTGATTAACTTCCGTTAATTGGAGCTGAATTTAACGAATTAACGTTAACGAAGGTACATAACTGCGTTAACGAAGTAGTGCTTAACAAAGCTAACGTTTTGCATTAACTTGCCCATCTATGTCCTGATCTGCTGATGTGTCACGCAGTAATTATACAAACACACAATGCAAGCATTTCATCTGTTTCAAGATTCAGCAGTTCATCCATTGTTATGAAATAATAATAACATAACTCGAGTCCGTTGCAGCTTCAGCATAGTGCAGCAGTAGCCTATACCAGTAACTACTGGTATTCGAGAGAGAGAGAGCTTAGCTTGCCTTGCAATAGTAAGGATTATGTGAGTTTGCATAAATGAATTGGTGAGGTAGTAGTACCATATATCACATGCAAATTTTATTGCTTTTTAAGATATTTGTTATTCTGTTTTTTGATCAATACTCAATTAGCTGTTTGTTTTGATGTCTTCAGTGAAGAAACGAAATATTGTAGATGAAAAAAGGGTATTCCAAAAAGATTGATTGGACCAATATATGCATAACCGCGAGCGTATTTAGAGAGGGGCTATTGTGCCATACCCCCCTCCCCTTTTTGACTCAGCCTTTTATTAAAAAAATAACAAACCTAATGGTGCCAAGTGACTGAAACATGCCAAACTCTTTTGATGGTTTCTGTAGCTTATGGCCAGGGGCAGATCCAAGGGGGGTAGGATGAGGGGTATGCATTCTCTCACCAGCAATTTTCAGAAATGTTTTTGATGTGTACAATGTTTCCACGATTTTGAACCTCTTTGATAGCAGTAAGCCTTATGCATTAACAGTTAAGCACGCATAATCAAAAATGTGCACACACAATTCATCATATTTGGCGAAGCACTCAGAATCAGGGTCAAAAAATTTTAACAAAATTTGCCTGAAAATTATTCAAAAAGCCCTAAAAGTAGCCATTATAGCATGTGAATTTTCAAACTTTTTCCGAGGGAGCATGCCCCCGGACCCTCTTCATGTTTCTCAATCAACTCCAAAATTGTTCTGCCAAAAAAAAACTTGCTTGAAAAAATGCGGAAATTATGGCCTCCCTCTTTTAAAATTTCTCGCTACGCTACTGTTTACGACTAAAAAGTTATGCAGCCCGCTTGCTCATTGGTAAGTGACGAAGTAGTCCACGACAGTAATAGGTTTGTCATCCCTGGACTAATGTATGGGTAACTACTCTGTACTAGTCTGCTAGAGTACTGAGTACCAGTAAATCAGGATGCAGCAGTTGGTACCGGTACTAGACTAGCATGCATCTGTACCAGTCCAGTCACCTTTTACTTACACACTGTATCGTACCATTACCAAACTGAGTAGGAATGATTGGTGTTAACTGGATGTGATTAGGCTAATCTAGTACTCTATAAAATGCACACTTGTTGTAACAAACAAGGCTAGGTTTGGACAATGGCGTACAGGGTAGGAATAGTCTGCTAGGCCTAGTCTACAAACTGGCAAGTGTTAGCCAAGCTGCCAGAAAACTAACGCACCCGCAAACTTACCGCCACTTAAATAATCTGACATTTACTGTAACAGTGCAATGCTAATAAGAGAACTTAAGATTACTTAATCGAAATATCGCAATCAATTTCCTAAAATAGAAACTCATGACAAAAGATAGGCTTATCACTTCACAGAACCACACCTTCTCTTCTTTTCCATCGAAATCTTTGAACAGGAAATGACGACAGAAACAAAGACGGACGTGATGTTTTACGCCTGAATAACTTTAAAATATGAGAAAGAAATTGATAATGTTCTCCGATTGTTAGCGGGTTGCTACCATTTGGATATTGAAGATCTCCTCTCTACCAAAGTTATATCATAGATTGAGCAGCAAGAGAGATGTAACTATCAAACAGCTGAGTAAGCTCGAGAAACTTGGATTAAAGCTAGAGAAACTGAACTTGGATGTGAAGTATTTTGAAACTTGCATTAATCTAGATATCTGCCCGAAATTCTTGAAATTTAAAGCACCGAATCTTAAAGTTTATGAAAATCTGACTGATTTGTATCATTTTATGCTTATCAAAGAACTAAAGCTTGTTAGAACAGACCAGCGTGTGATTTCAAAACAATTTGAACACTTAAAAAAGTTGATTTTTCCTCAACTAAAGGTCTGCTTACACCTAGTGCGATTTTAGTCCGATCTGCTGTCGTACGAAATTTCATCAAATTTTTGACGTAAGCAGTTGACGAAAATATCTTTCAAACAATTCAAACCCAAACAATTTTGCTTCCTACCGGTTGTTTTGCGAAGCCCCTAACGATTGTATTCTAGAATGCTGCGTATAGTGACGTAGCTTTACGTCATAACCTCTAACAGTTTCGTAGCCTATGTCACTGTACGTACGAAAAATTTCATCGTATTCTGTGTAAACACACCTTAAGTCTGTTAGAAAAAAATTGTCTGATTAAACTCCTTACTCAACGATTCGAAAGAAGGGGAAAAGAAACCATTCAATCACACCAGAGAAAATTGGTAAACTTGTGGATCTCACAAAGGAATAAAAAGCCTTGAATGTTTGTTGAATTTGAGTGATAGACAGTTCAATCTCAGAGAAAAAGAAAGTTTGCGTTTTGGTTTAAATCATCATATTTTACCATAGAAAATACGTGTCGATCGTTTAAAAGCAAACATTGAAAAATTAGCATCTTCTGGTCAAGCTAAAAGTGGCATACCAATCGAGGAATATTTTCAAGACCAAACTAAGTTTTATTTTCGAAAATTTCTCAACGATGCTATAGAGAACTACGATGCTAGAATTTCGTGTAACAATCAGAAAAACCGCTCTCTTCATAAGGTCTTGAAAACTCTTTCCGCGGATGAAAGTATAACGGTCTGCAAAGTCGATAAAGGAAAAGGCACGGTTATATTATATTTTGTTGATTATATGCCAAGCTCGATCAAATAATTGAAGATTCATCTAAATTTACGTTAATTCAAGCCAATGACAATGTTCACTCTGTAATAGCCAAAGAACAATCGATCAAATATTACATTCGGAAATATTTAAAACCCTTTGGCGAAGAAGCAGTGAGACAACTTTAACCGTCAGGCTCTATTCCGGGAAAGCTTTACGGACTGATCAAAACTCACAAACCTGGCAACCCTGCTCGTCCTGTCATTTCAATGATTGGGTTTCCTGAAAATGAACTTGCAAAATTCTTAGATTCCCTGATTAAATTTTAGATTCCTGACACTTACTTGCTTCGGTCCTCTCAAGAGTTTGTTTAATAAGAAAGACTTGTGCTTATTTATTGGAGTCAGATCATAGCGCACCGTTACAAGCTACAGAAACCATCAAAAAATTTGACATATTTTAGTCACTTGACACCATTAGTACTGTTCTTGTTAACTAAAAAGGCAGAGTCAAAAGGGTAGGGGGGGATGGCACAATGGCCCCGCTTCTAAATACGCTCCTGAGGGCCGGATTTAGACAATGAGAGGTCCTAGGTTATTTGATCATACTGATTGGAAGAGCAAAAAAAATCTTCACGTCCTCAGATGTCCTGTTTTCACTGAAAATATCGGTATAGCGAAGAGCAAAAATAAGGTATACACATCCTCAGATATTTTGTTTTCCACTGAAAGTATCATGAAGAGAAAAAAAAGGTCTTCATTGTTCTCAATAATTTTCAACCTGTAAAAAGCCTCCATAAACACTTTAATATTTTCAACCAGTAAAAAGCCTCCATAAACACTTAAACAGAAATTTGCTCACTGATAAATTTTACTTACCTGCATGCACAAGCAATTCATTTAAATCATCAATATATTTCGAAGGAGTCCAAATTTGGAACAATATACCAATAAAATGGAAAAGATTCTCGAGCCAAAAATTTCTAAAACTTTATAAAAGGCATCTAGTACAACAATATTTGTAATTGGAATTAATGTAGCCATCATATACGTAACTTTGCTACAGTGATTGACAGCATTTGTATTCTCGTAATTTTGCGGCAGTGGTTGGTAACATTTGCATTCTGTACATACTGTGATCTTGTAATTTGATTTATTAGTGCATTTCTTTGTTCGCTATGTTTGGCGTTTTCAGCTTGGAAAAACCGATTTTTTTTGCCATGTGTTATGTTAAATAGAATGTAGCGACTTGATGAGCCCCAGGCTCTTTCGCATGCACGAATAAACTCTCTCTCTCTCTTAATGAGCCCCCCCATTTTCTTCGAGGCCGTAGGTTTCAGCCTGCTTAGCCTAGACGTAAATCCGGCCCTATGCCTACAATCCATATTTAGCCTGTCCACAAATGACATGTGCAATTTATGTGGGCTTCGAACCCACGGTTCTTGCTTCTAGTTTTTGTTCCCCCCACCATCAAACAAAATTTTTAAAGAAGACATCTCTGAATTTAAACTCTTTCCTGGGTTTTGATTTCGATGGTAGGCCTATTAAGTTTCAAATGCATTCATGCAGAGGCAATATTGTAGAAATAAAAGCGTAAATTAGGCCCCCCCAGCCCCCCCCTGAAAAAAGTGGGGGGGCCAGGGCCCCTGCGGCCCCCCCGGTTCCGCCAGCTATGGATGGACTAGCAATGGGATCACCTTTATTAGGTCCTACAATTGCTAATTTTTTCCTCGCACACTTAGAAACAGTCCTCTTAAAGAATAAATCGAAATCTTCCCCTGCCTTGTATTTAAGATACGTAGATGATATATTTGCAATTTTTGAAGATGAACAAGATTGTTCCAAATTTTTAAATCTTTTGAACGAACAACACTCTATTATTGCTTTTACTGCTGAAAAGTCCCTGAAGTCGCTTCCATTCTCGGACACAGAAATTACGATAAGAGAAGGCAGCTTAGAATCATAAATTTGGAGAAAACCTACGCACACTGGACTTCTTTTAAATTATCATGCAGTTTGTCCTTTAAAATGGAAATCCGGATTAATTACCTGCCTTCTGAACCGCGCTAAAACTACATGTTCCACAGCATCACTCTTCCGTTCCGAAGTTACAAAGTTTAAAAAAATGTTCTTCAAAAATGGTTACCCTGCTTGGTTTTTCTACAAAATTCTTAACAGTTTTTATAACTCCAGTTAGCAAGAAAATGATCAGATTAGTGAAGATGAAAATAACAACCAAATATTGTATTTGAAAATACCGTATGTAGGAAAAAGCTCCCGAAAATTCTTCCGAAACATGTCAGATTTGTGTTAAAAGATAGTAGGCTTAAAACTAGAGCCTTTATACAAAACAATGAAAGTTTCTAATTATTTTCACTTAAAATCAATGACTCCCTTGGGTTTGTATTCGAATGTCGTCTATTGTTATAGAATACATGCCCGTGTGATACGGGTTTGACATACTTGGGTATGTCTTCCAGACATCTGGTCACCAGAGCCAAGGAACATTTGGACCTAAATCAATCTCGAAAAAGTGCAATTAAAGACTACATTTTGGACTGCGTTAAATGTTCCAATTCATCGCACGGTTTGGCTTCGCTCATAATTCTTCGAAACCGTAAAAATGAGTATGACACGAAAGTTCATGAAGCACTTAACTTATTAAGAAATTCAAACCGAAATTAAACCGCCAGCTCTATGCCAATGGTTGTTCGTTTCCATTTAAAGTATTTTAACTCTTTCGATTATTTAGTTTGATTAAAAATTGATTGCAAATTTGTTTTGAATTTTGTCATGTTTTCGTAAAATAGTAATTACTGTACATTCTGACTTAAATCACACGTTAATAAACTTGGTCGGCACTCGCAATTTGATCGTTCACACTTCATTACTTTTGTGAAACATTAGATCAGGGGTGGGGAACCGGCAAAGCATAGCGGGCCGCACTGATTGCATGATACTTTCAGCGGGCCACATTCACTCTCAATTTGAAAATTTTGTTTTAAAAATACGCAATATTACGTCGCAAATTTATTAAGCATTCATGCTGAGTTGTTATTTATGGCAAAAATCAGAGACTTATGCGCGTTTTTTATGCCACGAAAACAGCATGTAGTTGAATGCGAAACAGTTTTCAAGAAATCTTAACGTTTTCTATTCTACCAGTTTGTTGTACACTTAACAAAGTTCTGACGCGGGCCACATTCAAAACTTGAGCGGGCCGCATGTGGCCCGCGGGCCGCAGGTTCCCCATCCTTGTATTAGATTATGTCGTAACCCCTGCTGTTTTTGTTTTCCGCTTATATTAGTTTGCCCTGTTTTCACTTTTCATTTCTAATCATGCTCTGATGATGGACAGTCGAGTTGTCCGAAAACGTTCAGCGTATTTTATTTTCCGTATGTTATTTTGTAAATAATGTAAATACATAATGTTAAATGTTCTCCGACTATTAGCTGTTGCTACCATTTGGATATTGAAAATTGACAATCGCAGCTCAAAAACAACATGTTCAAAAAAACAACCAGCATGAAGGTATGCTTGCTGTTCAGTGGCGTACGCACGGGGAGGAGGGAGGGGTTTCGGGGGTCAAACCCCCCCCCATTGACGATTGAAAAAAAATAAAAACCACTCTTTTTGGAACAATCCCCCTTTTTTATACAGAGATTTCTGAAATTGCTGTCATGTTTTTCTGTGCTATCCAACTTGCTTTTTAATCTCGAGAAACTTTCATCGTGATGCAATAATTCCGGTTGTCAAACTTTTCTGGTGGGCTCCGCACCAACGACTAACTCAAAATGCAAGCCTGGACAAAGCCAATGAGTATTGTTAAAGCTGGAGTCGTGTTGTGATGTCATAGAGCCATTGTTCTCAAGGCTATCATGGCTGGACAAATCAACATTCCAGCGCAGAAGCCAAGGTATTCTTGGAAGAAAATGGATGCAACGCAGGCAGATGGTCCGCTTGCGATGTCATAATTTTGAGTTAACCAAACCAGCCAGTTGGGGTTAACCGAAGACATCGCTATCGGCGCGGGAGGTTTTGGATTCAAATTCTGAGCTGGTACCGGCCGTTAGCTTAGTGGTCAAGCGCACAGACTATCGGTGCGGAAGGTCTGGGGCTTGATTTCCGCGCTGGTCAAATCCCCACAGTATCGCCAACGGCTCGCCATCGCTGCAACGTTTCTGTGTTCCTCAGGCGCTAAGTCGCGGATATGGGCCCCAGTGGCGTATGCAAGGAAGGAGGCCGGGAGTCACCCCCCCCCCAACGACAATTGCAGAAAAAATAAAACCTTTCTTAATTTTGAAACGAACCGACTTTTCTTCGCGCGGAGCTGGTCGAAATTGCTATCATGTTTTTTCTGTTCTGTCCAACTTTCTAATTTAACCTCGAGAAACTTTCATTACGGTGCGTCGGATGCGATATGCAGCGATACCTGTAGTCCAGCTTTTCTAATGTGTTTTGCTTGAACTGCATTTTTGTCATTGATGCCGCTGTGAAGCAGTTGGTAATTGAATAGAAGTTTCCTTAAAAACGGTGTCTCTACAGTAGCTAGGGCTGGCAAATTTTTTTAAACAATCAAATCAAATCTTCACTGTACTCGTTTCATTAAACTCGCTGTAGTACCGAAGCGTGGTAACGAGTGGCGGGGTCCGACCCCGCGGTTTAGCGCTTGGGCAACACAGGTTCGAAGAAATGTCACAGCGGTAGCGAGCCGTTGGCTACACTATGTCCGATTTGACCGGCTTGGGAATAGAACCATCAATCTTCCGCATGGATAGCGACACCTTTATAAAACTAGGCTATAATTAACAGCCCGGTTTGATGAAAAATTATTACAAACGTTAAAAATCTAAATTGACACTGCCAGTGACGTCACATCATGATGACGTAGAATTTTTACATCATCATGATGTGACGTCACTGTAACCCTCCCATTAAAAAATCCTGCGTAGCCTACGCCACTGTAGCTGTTTACTCATGCAAGTAGCAAAAATTGAACCAAAAACCAAGCAACGCACAAAAAATAACCGGAAGCTGCAAAGTAAAGCTGCTTCATTTGAGTTTGCAGTCCTTGAAGAGTGGAGACGTGTATGGTGCTTCTCAATTCCATCGTTTTTGTCGTTGATCTTTTTTTAAAAAATAGTGCCTGGTTCAAATACTAGACCATAGTAGAAAGACAATATAGGAGCTAGAATATTGTTTTTCGCACGAAAAAAAAAAACGAAAAAATATTGTCGTATCCAGAAGCTTCGTGAAGGTTGAGTGAATTTATAGCAATATGAATTTTGATGGGTTGTGGGGAGTGAAGTAGAAGTAGGCTACTATGCGAATAGCTTAACTTACATTTCGTTAAGAAAATTATTAATCTTGTTTAATTGCGTTTCCTTTGCTTTAATATGTTCTTGCACGATAACGCAAGAGTTGTATTTTAGCGTTTCTTTAAGTTCTAACGCTTCTCAGTGATTTTCGGTTGTAGGCAGTGATGGAGTTCTCGAGTACTGCACTCGTACTCGAATACAGCTTTTCTGAGTACGCGTACTGGAAACTTTTAGTCTCAAAAAGTACTCGTACTTGAACCTGAAAGTACTCGGACTCGGTCTAAAAATCAGTCGAGTACACGAGTACTAAGATATTTTTTCTACGAGATGCCTGGCTTCATATAAATAAACGTTGTTGCGATTTTTAGGGTATTCCCCGACCCCTGCACATTTTGCTGGTTTGTTCCGATTCCTGTTTTTTCACCAAAATAAGTGATTTAAATGAAAGTGACCCAAGACTTCTGCCGTTTTCAGGAAGCATACAACGTTACGTAGCCAAATTTTCGATTTTTTTATTGCATACATTTGATGTTTAGCCTCTGTTCTTCATTAGACGTCAAAATGAAATTTCTATCGCATGTAGTGTTTGAGATATTAGCGAAATGAAATGGAAAAACACAACGTCGTATTTTATTATTTCCAATTTTTCAGGAAAAACACAACATACTTGGGCATGCGTAATAATTGCGGTTATTGCGTAACATTGGCAAAGCAATCTCAGGAAAAACTTGGGCATTCGTGACAATACAGCCATCACTAATCACAGCTATGGCGTAACATCGGCAAAACAAACAAAAACAAGGAGCATTAAGATGGGTTTTGGAACTCAACTTCAATAAAAAGATATTAGCCAGTATATTTGCAATCATTTCACAAACGTTTCGGTAAAAACTTGTACCATCATCAGTGTAAAAAACTACAGGGGCACTAGGCTAGAATAAACAGCACAAGAAGGAAATTATTTTGAATACGGCATAATTCTGACGGCATAAACAGAGTAGTTGAGATTTAAATAAATAAAAGGAAAGGGGTAGAATAAAATTACATGCCATTGGAGAGAAAAGTTTAGCAGTGAGAATATAGTGGTTAAACACAGTAAAACCCAGTTCAAATACTGTAGGACTACTTAGTTGCTGTTAGTTGCATATTTATCCTCCTATCACGAGAAAGTGATCAAAGCGCTATACGAGCTCGCTTAGGAGTTGCCAGCCATCTGTCTACCCCACCAAGATGGAGGAATCCCGCTAAGTGCCTTTCCCAACGGCACAACAAGTAAACTTGCCGGCTTGTTCTCCACACTGTCCCTTTAATGCTGAGCGTCAAGCAGGGAAGCTGTGAAAACCAATTTTTAAGTCATTGGTTTAACCCGACTCGGAATCAAACCCGCGTCTACAGCTTAAGAGACAGACGCTCTCTACCACTCGGCCATCTGAGCTGTTAAAAATGAATTAGGTTGAATGTTAACTCAATACTTAAGTCGTACAAGCATGAAAAAATTGCATATGAAGTAAGATTAATTAAACAAGTTACTAATCGCGAGTTAGGCCAATACACGAGTATTGCGAGTGCACGAAAAACTAAACTAGATATTGAGTACGTAGATGGGGTTGGAAGAATCGTCTATATTCAGTTGTGGTTGAAGATTTTGGATGAGCAAAGTTTCTTTGATGCGGAGTTTCCTATTCAATATTTAGTTCAGTTTTTCGTGCACTCGCAATACTCGTGTATAGGCCTAACTCGCGATTAGTAACTTGTTTAATTAATCTTACTTCATATGCAATTTTTTCATGCTTGCACGACTTAAGTAGTCCTACAGCATTTGAACTGGGTTTTACTGTGTTTAACCACTATATTCTCACTGCTAAACTTTTCTCTCCAATGGCATGTAATTTTATTCTACCCCTTTCCTTTTATTTATTTAAATCTCAACTACTCTGTTTATGTCGTCAGAATTATGCCGTATTCAAAATAATTTCCTTCTTGTGCTGTTTATTCTAGCCTAGGGTGCCCCTGTAGTTTTTTCACTGATGATGGTACAAGTTTTTACCGAAACGTTTGTGAAATGATTGCAAATATACTGGCTAATATCTTTTTATTGAAATCAAAAACAAAATTGCTCACGTAGTGTTTTTCCTGAAAACGACCGACTTTCTGATGAAAGAGGGTAGGCTACAGAAGAAAAGAATCTTGTAGTTATTAGCGATGATGAAGATGAATTAGGGCAGTGTTTGTAGTTTAGGCAGAGTTAGTTGACTTTTGTATGCTCTGCAAGGGATAGGCTAAGCGCTGTACTGAGATCATGTGACTGACTAGTTAGACTGACTACTAGATTGTTTGATGAGAGTTGCTCCCGTCCAAATAGGCCTAATTATCATCAAGAAGACGGGCGGATCCAGAAGATTTTGGTGATGGGGATGCAGTTTTGAATTAGGTTGAATGTTAACTGAATGCAAAGATGTTGAGCCCGAAAAAGAGCGTAAATATTACCCCTTTTAGAAAATGTATCCATGTGAGGCGAGTATATTCAGAAGTTTTTAGCGCCAAATTTTGACATTTAGTAAACGTATTTTTTCTAACAAAGGTAAATTTGAAGCAAATAGGAAAACAAAAATAATTCTATGGGGGTTCGGGGGCATGACACTCCGGAAAATTTTTGAAAGTTTACATACTGTAATGGGCATTTTAACGCTTTCGAACAATTTGTAACGCAAATTTTCTTCTTTTGCCCCTTCACCAAATTGCATTTTGTTCGCATATTTTCGATTTATGCGAGGCTAAAGGTCTGTTTGCACTAAATGCGATTTTAATCCGATTTGTTGTCGTACGAAATTTTATCCATTTTTTGACGTAAGAATTAAGTTGGTGGAAATATCTCCAGGCAACTCGAACCCCGACAGTTTTAAGCTTTTTATCGATAATTTTGTAAAGCACCTTAATTACGATTGTTTCCTAAAATGTCCTGCAAAGTGACGTAGTTTTACGTCATAACTTCAAACTGTTTCGTGGCCTACGTCATCTTAGGTACGAAAAGTAAGTCGCATCACATTCTGTGTGAACACAACTTAAGGCGACGAATTATTGTTCAATCGAAGAGATTTGAAATGATGGAAAAATTTTATTCATCAAAAACATTGTTGAAGTTGGCTAATGGGGGGGAGGAGGAGGACTCATCTCCCACATCCCCCTGGATCCGCCACTGCAAGAAGATTTTGAAAAGTTTCTGGCAAGTCACCGTGCAAATATTTATAGCCTACATAAAAGCTGGCCGTTTCTAATTCTTCCACCTGATTTATAGAAAAAATGCTATGCTTTTGCATTACATCTTTTACACCATCCCTAACGTTTATCCCGAATATTATTCTAATAAACTTATTAACGGCACTTTGAAATTGGTTAATCATAGTTTTATTTCCATTACACCAAGTCATAGTGCAAGTACAATTTGAAGTGCAAAAGCATATCAATACCGACTTGGCGAATCTTCTAGCATGCATAAGGGCATGGACCTTCTAACTAGCTGTTGATACTATTTCCAATTTTCTATCATAGTTTCTGCCAGAAAATGGCCTTGTTTTACAACTTCCTATCCGATCCGCTTCACTTCGCTGGGCTTCGTTTAAAAAGTGGGTATACACGAACAAAAAATTTTTGCTCCACGGAGCAGCGCTTTCTATATTCTTTATAATGTCATGCTGCTTGCCTCCACTTTGCTCCGCTTGCGTCAACTTCGCGCCACAGCTAGGACACAAGTAGGCTACTTCCACTCCACTTGGGTAAACCACGCGAAAAGTCATTTTCAACAAAATCGCCACAGCGACTTCAGTATAATGCGCTGACAAAAAATCAACACCTAGGAGGGCATTGATCGCCCGCCCTGCGAGTGGGAGTCCATCACTCTAACTCCTACACCACTTTACTGTAGCCATGAGTGCGTAAAATTTTAGTAGTTATACTTTCTTTACGCATCATGTGACTCTCAAAAACGCTGCAGCGGTTTTGTTGATAATGATTTTTCGCGTATTTAGCTTCTCGTGGGTAAACCTAATTTGCTCCACACTCCGCTCCACTCGTGTATCAAATCGCTCTTCTTTATCGAAAATTTTGAAGTTGAATTAAGCGGAGATAGATTTTGAAACATCAAAATCTCAAGGCTTTGAGCTAGAGATGGCTCAGCTGACGTTTTTGAGGCCCAGACCGCCCACGGCCTGGAACCTTTAGCCCAATAACTGTAATCGACCCGGCAGCTCATACCAAAATTAAGCCCAGCTCGCCCAAAGCCCAATCTTTTTATGGACCTTTAATCACATTACTCAAACTTAAAGGGATTTCAAAAAGTGTTAGCGGCTTGCTGGCGGTCCAGTAATAAACAAAGATAGAACCGGGCCGTTAGCGGACCAGTAAAAAGACCGGTTAACGCAACAGGGGTGAAATGACGTCACTAGCACAAATGTGCTACTAGCACATCGTCACTCGCACTCGCACATTTCGACTCGCACATAACCAATCACTCGCACATCACCGTACTCGCACTCGCACATTCCATGTTTGCTCGCACATTATGACCGCACCACTCGCACATTTCGACTAGCACATGTTAACCAATCACTCGCACATCACCGTAGGCCTACTCGCACATTCCATGTTCACTCGCACATTTCGACTCGCACATCACCGCACTCGCACATTATGGGGACCACTCGCACATCACTGTACTCGCACATTATGACCGCACCACTCGCACATCACTGTACTCGCACATTATGACCGCACCACTCGCACATTTCGACTCGCACATTCCATGTTCACTCGCACATTATGACCGGACCACTCGCACATAACCAATCACTCGCACATCACCGTACTCGCACATTCCATGTTCACTCGCACATTATGACCGGACCACTCGCACATTCCGGTGTTGTAAACCTGTTAAATAACCGGACTACCAGCTCGTGTGGCACCTAGCACTCGCACATGCGCAGATGACGTTAGACTAATACCGTAGCAATTGTGCCAGGTAGACTAGACAAGGTAATTTTTGCAGAATGAAGAAGCTGGGAGCTTAGTATGATTTAGGCTAGTTATTAGTTAGGTCAGAAAAATTGTTGTGGATAGCGTATACTGGTGCGTGCTGGTTAGCTTGACACAGTGACAATGTTGAGAAAGTGCACGTTTCAACGTATATCGTTTTGTCGCTGTAACCTGTTTTTCGGCCATTGGTTTTGTTCCTTGTTTTTGTTAGGTGTTTTTTTGGTCGTTAAATAAAATAAACTACTACTACTACTGAGTAGATTAGGCCAAATATCGGTACCATAGACTGGATGGGCAAGTTAATGCAAAATGTTAGCTTCATTGACCATTACTTCGTTAACGCAGTTATGTACTTCCATTAACGTTAATTCGTTAAATTCAGCTCCAATTAACAGAAGTTAATTAAATTTGTTACCGGTATAGGCCTATCGTTAATTTTGGCTTAAAAGGACATTTTTCTTTCAAAAAAAAGCTTAAAATTTTTATAATATCAATGTTTGCATAAGCATTTAGGCAATTTTTGTGCTCACAAGCAATATGTTTTATTGTTTTTGTCTTGCGTTTTTACTTCATTGGTCTTATTTTGCTGGTTCATCAATGTCAAACTTAACCAACAATAAGAGAAATAAGAGTTTACAAAAATTAAACGGAAGTTATCAAGTACTGACGGAAGTTAATTTAGTCCGTTAATTTCACACAGCACAGCTCGCCAATGCTGCAACGTTTCTGCGTTGCCCTGGCATTAAGGCATTTTCTAGCCTATATGATACGGTACAGCACAATGGTGCTAGGTCGCAAACCAAAGACACTAACAACAGAACAAGTGAGGGTAAATATCAAAACATCAAAACAAATTAACTCGTGTAAATCTATGGTACCGGTACATATTTAACTGTTCAGAGTAGCAAAATATTAACAATGAGTGACGGAAACTGTGCAACAAGTAATACTGTAATGTTATAAGCATAGAGATGTGTCCCACCACTCATTATGAGCATGCATAATACTGCGACTGGGCTATGCAGCTATAACAAAGATATGTTTTTTTTTAGTTGTGCAGTTGGTACATGTGTAAGTACACCCATTCAGAATTAGCTATCATTTACTGGTAATTATCTGGACTAATTTATCATCTCTAATTTTTCATGTCATCGTCCATCTTGGCAAAGCTCAGCTTTGGCTATGGATCAGATTTAGATCAATGCCTGGACTTGATTGGTGATTGTTCTGTGCAGAAAAGCTGTTCCTTATGTTGGACAACATTTGGCACAGAAAATAATGATGAATTGGAGTTACATGAAGAAATTAAACAACACTTGCATTCTGTTCACCTTTTAAAATCAGTCTTTTATAAGATCAATGATGAGAAAGGTACAGTACCGATAATCTATGATTTTATCATGAATTGTGAGATATTAATGCTAAATTTAACAGCAAGTGCCAGTACATGTATGTTTGCTTACAAAGTTACAAATAGATTTTGTATTCAGTATCTGGTCCTCTTTTCAACGTGTGCAGTGTGAGAGGCATTACAATATATACTTTAGCCGATGTGCAATCTTAAATTTACAGCAATTAATGTTTACTCCCTAGTCTCAAATATTGCTTTGGGGATGATCTGGAGTATCATAATTATGTCATTTCATTTTGTTAATTGACTTGCAATGTGAGAAACATGTTTCAATTGTGTGTTTTCAGCTTTTACCTTGCCTTGCAAACTCCAATGCAAAAGTTCAAGCTCCACAACAAAACAGTGGTACTCACATTTTCATTGTGCTTGTTGCAATAACACTTTTATCAGAAAGTACACGTTCATGTGCCATTTAAAAGGTACTAGTACCCTATTCTGCATAATACTTGTATTTTATTTGCATGATGCAGAGTTTAAAGATTGTTTGCTTGTTCAAAAAAAGATGTTATTGCACAGTTACATTATGCTATCATGCATTGTATGCTAAATCAAAGATTTGCTTTCTGAAAACATGCTGCCAAACATTTCATTGTTTTTATTTTTTATCTAGCAAAAGGTTTCCAAGTTCTGTCCAATTCTGTATCCCTTCTTCCTCATTTGTGTTTGCCTACTGATACTGGTAAGTAAAGTAGCTGTTAGATTTCCATTTAGACAAGCCTATGTGCGTAAATGTGTTCTGTGCTTTGTGAAAAACTAAACGTGCTAATGTTAAGTCTACTGTTGAATAAAAATTATTGTCATGATAATGTGAAGGAAATAGCAATTGTTTTGCGACTTTTTGGAACAAGTTGCGTGTTACTTCTACAGGTATAATAACTGCTGCTTTTGTTGGTTTTCTATCACCTAAACAGTAACATTAAAGGGCCCTGTTAATGTATAACTCCTCGTTCTCTTGACTAGGTGATCTAAATGCAATTATAATACATGAGGCCTGACAAATAAGTTATTAAACAATAGATGAACGTTAAAGAATTGTTAAAGAAATGAATATGAACGTTAAAGAAATGAATATAGCTTTTAACTATTTTGTTTAACTTTACTACCGGATGAACAGCCAGGCTAGGCTAGCCTACTTTCATCTATTAAACAATAGAGTTTAGTATTTGATAAATCGTTGTTTCTTCTAGTTTTCTTAACATATTGGTAACTTCGGGATGAGCATCAATTCAACCAATTCAGCTTTCAGCATAATCAAAAGATTTTATATTAGTTTTACTCTTGCATGATTAGTCAGAACTTAAGTGTTTTGTATTCTTTTTATGAGAGGTTATCGCTAAAATGCATTAAACTGCACGAAGACACATCATGCTTGATCTTCAGAGACTCACTAAATTTACGCTGTAATAACCAATTCTGTGACTAGTTTCGCGGTTTCACTATTATAAGGTAAGAGTATGAAGTTTCCACATTTTGTATTTGCTGATAAAAATAATGTTTCTTCTGTGCTCGTCTTTTCTTCAACTTGTTTCTTATGTGTAGATTTTATTTCAAGTATCGATGCGCTGCAAAAAGCAACGCCTTGCAAAACATCGAATGGCAACCTGCGCTATTGAACCATCCCATACAAAACGACTCTTACAATTACGGTGTTTTTGTATTGCAAGTTAGTACAGTTACTGATTATGATGGTGAACAACTGAACATCATTTGTTGTTGGTACTTATCACTGAGATTGGCCTCTTCACAGTTTAGAATCTCCGCAATCATATTCCATTTTCGTTAAACGGTTTTTCCATTGCGTCGATGACGTTACCTGCATCAAAAACGGAGCTATCTGCAAATAAAATCGTCCTAAGGGATGAGCAATTTTGACATTTATTCAATATACTCAAACTTTTAGTGTTACGTCTAGTTTGTATTTGTTATGGTTAGAGCAGGGGAGGGCAAACTTTTTGCATGAAGGGCCGCATTGGAAAAAATTTTAAAGCCGAGGGCCGCACTGCTTTAGAAGAGGAAAGTAACAAAGGTCATCACCAGTGGCGCACCCAAGGATTTGGCAAAGGGGGGAGGGGGACACCACCGGCGGCCTGGCAGCCTCTGGAAACCAAGGAGGTGTGGGGACATAGCCCCCAACCGCCAACGATTTTTTACGATTTTCACATAAAGAACGCTCATTTTAGCACACTTTTTTATTGAAAAAGGGCATTCAGTGAATGCAGTCACTATGAACACTGCAAAAATATTTCCGCAGCTTATGTCTAAAAACTGAGGCTTGGCTAAAATATGCAAAAGGAGGCTGCAACCATTATTTGCTTGAGAAATTATAAACTGAAAGTGAGGTTTTAGCACCTTATTACAGATCCAACGGGGAGGCATGGCACCGTGGCCCCCTCTGCGTGCGCCTATGGTCATCACGACCGCAAATGTCCTATTTTCCATGTGATTTCACTAGGGTACAAGGTTTATCTTTCTGTAAGTGCCCGCGGGCCGCATGAAATGATCTCGCGGGCCGCATGCGGGCCGTAGTTTGCCCACCCCTGGGTTAAAGTGTTTGCATTGAATCACTGAAATGCATGTTTGTTTGTTAGTTAATATCTGTCATTATTTATAGTGTTCTAGTAAAACCTCGATAAATGTTTTCGGTCAGCCGTGAAATTGAGTGAATGCGTGGATGTATTCGTCTGCCTACTGATGAAGTTTTCACAAATCAGCAATTGCAATTAGACAAAAGCAAATATGCTGATACAGTACAGATTAAATTTTACTAAGAGTTTATTTTGTCATTTCATATAGCAGAAGCTTTGGTAGAGAAACTTCCAATGACCCCAGCCAGTGTGTCATTCGAGTCTTCTCTTACTGCTCTGCAGCAGTGTCGGATGAATATTGCCAAAAAGATTTTGGAAAATTCAGGTGCATATCAATGTTAAATAATGCCTAAAAGGCTTAAGCCGTGATTAGGAATGTTTGAGGTTTGGATATTTCGCCATCGTAGACAAAATGTTAACAAGAATGAATCCAGCTCATTTTTATGCTAAGATGGAATATATATTTGTTTTTAATTCAAGAACTTGTGTGGTAATCATCATAATTAGGGTTTCCAAATTTGCGGGCCTTTTGTGGTACCGGGAAAACGGGAAAAATTTGAGGCAAAACCTGGATCCCGGAAAATTGCCGGGATCATTGCGTATTGTGATTTCGATATTTTTGTATGTTTTCAACTACTTCTGTAACTGTAAGTACAATCAGTAAAGCAAAAATGCAAAAAATCATTTATTTTTCATGTAATAACTCCGAAGGAAAGTCAGGGCATAAAGGGATTTGTCACTCAGACGGTAACGCAGTTAAGTAACAAACAATCCTGCGGCAGAAAAAGCACGTTCTGCTTCAACCGACGTCGGTGGAATGCTACGTAAAGCATTGAAAAGAAGCTCTAATTTAGTTGCCCGTTTTCTGGTAGCTTCATACAAATTCATTTCTTGCGTGATGACTTCTTGAAGTTGATTTCTATCATTACTTTGGGGGTCCGACTGGTTGTCCGTAAATTCCGTGGAATGCTCAATGTGTGCCTGTAGTCGTTCAAAGAGGCTAACTTGTCTGCTTTTAATGCAAATGGTGTTGTGTCGTCACATTGCCCAATAACATGCTATTCACAAGGTTTGCACAAAACCAACATAACGCTTGCGAGGACCGAACAAAAATCTTTTGCAATTGGATTTGTGTGACTGTACTAAACATACCGGAAATTTTTGTCAGAAAACACGGGAAACGGGAAGCTAAAAAATTCATTAAATCCCGGGATCCCGGTTTTCAAATCCTACGCATAATCTCAATGCTATCCATGTTTTATTGCTAGTTTAATAATGTAAAAGTCAACTACTTTTACCATTATTAAGCTAAAAATACAACAATATTTTAAAGAAACTTGATGTTGCAAAACTATAAAACTAACAGTATGAATTGTGATTTAAATCACTACTGGGAATATGAAGGTGATTACTACGTAATTACCATTAGTGATGGATTATTGAGAAGCCTGTGTCAACCAAAGTCCGTATAACTTCGTATAAGTTGCGCGGACAGGAATGGAGCAGAGACAATGGAGCAAAAAATGTGTCCAGAAAGACAATCGCCTGCCTATCTTTTATAATGTAAAAACGTTTGAAAGTGTTACAAAAAAAGTCATAACTTTAGTTATCCTCGTTTGATTTTAAAAATTTCAACTGCATCGTAAAGCTCTTGATTTTAGTTGTCGTTTAAAACAAATTTCAAGAAAATTGATCGTGTTTTAAGTACTTTACCTGATTAATAATTTGGACATACTTAGTAATTTTTGAAGCAATTTTTACGCTAGCAGCATTTCTTGCTATTTTAAAAGCATAAATATAGCGCAGATTTGCAAAAAGTAAAAGTTATTGTTTGATTCAAATTAAATAGGTTCAACTACAAAAATTTGAGCTTCAATACGAAAGTAGCTTAGCTATATTGATCGTAGTTTTCCAAGCCTTTAAAGATTTGTTGCAAGAAAATGATTGCGTGAATTGTTATAAACCTCATGTAAAAGTAGGCTTCACTGTTCGTGCATAGAACTAGGTTTTTACAACCATGGTAGATTGGAGTGAGGTTGTTAACTTCTGTCATGTTTCACCCTTAGACCATGTGTAAAACGAGCCTTTAGTTAATTTTATTCTGGCCCACAATATTCGATTTTAAAAGCCCAGGGTTTGAAAATCAAGAAGCTGCGGTCATGAAACGACGTAGACCTATGTTGATGTATATGAAACAGTGAAATCAAAAAATAAAATAGATACCAGTATATTTTTCCCGCATAAATTTTGCTTATTGAATTTTTTGTTTAACAAATAGTCCAAAGCCCAAGGGTGAAGCACGACAGAAGTTAACAACCACACTACCAATCTAACATGGTTGTAAAAATTTAGTTCTATACAGTGAAGCTTTCTTTTACATGAGGTTTATAACAATTTACGCTATAATTTTCGAGCGAAAAAGTTTGAAAAACCACGACCAATAGCCAGTCTAATTTCATAGTGAAGTTTAAGTTTTTGCGACTGAACCTATTTAGTTTGAATCAAATTAACTCTTCGCAAATCTGCCCTATATTTATGTTTTAAAATGACAAGAAATGCTATTATAGTTAAAAAACCGCTACAAAAATTTATCTCTGTCTAAATTATTTACAATGTAGAGTGCCTAAAACACAACCAATATTCTTGAAGTTTGTTTTAAACGATAGTGTAACTCAAGAGCTTCATGATGCGGTTAAAATTTTTAAAATTCAACAAGCATAACCGAAGTTATGATCTTTTTTGTAACACTTTCAAGCGTTTTTACATTACGAAAGATAGGCAGGCGATTGTCATTTTAAACACATTTTTGCTCCATTGTCGCTTAATAAAGTAACGAATGATTCGCTCAACTTATACGTGAGTTATACGAACTTTGGTGTCAACTAACGAAAGTGTCGTAGACTTAGACCTAATTTAGTTTAACTCCGGTATATTACACAAAACACCAATTAAACGTTTGATACATTTTGGCAGATGATATGACGGATGTGTGTGCAGCGTGTTGTCTAAACCAATCAGACCTGCGCTAGAGAAATTGGGTATGTGAAATTGTGTATAATTATGTACAATAAGGTGTCTGGGCGAGGTTTTTTCATGCCTTGAATTGAGTTGGATAGTGCTACTCCGTATTAAGTTAGCTAGACCAGACTTTGCTTTGTACCTTTTTACATGCTGCTATATTATCGTTTTTTTTGCCTTGTTTACCAGCTTGCCGTTTTTATGCCTAGATGGTATGTCAGTGTTTCCCTTTGTTACGTGAATATATTGCCGGTAATTGTACGAAAATGAATTACTTAAACCACTATACTGCCGTCTTGCACGCTCTGCACAAAAAGTCCGGTGCAATGAAACAGAAACTCCTTGGCAGATTGACGTTCAGATGTACTGTAATTGCTTCACTCTGCCTGTCGCTCAGTAAATGCTCCGAAACATTTTACTTCTTATTAACTCACCAATAGATGTCGCATTAAAGCGCAACATTTAGTCTTATCTTTTTACTAGATTGGATGCGACGGATGCCCTCGATGGTATCATGCGTCATGCATTGATGAGAAGTTGTATGAGGCAAAGAAGCGGTTTTGGTTATGTGGATTGTGTCGTTAAATTTATTTTGATGCGTGTTTAATTGTTTATCGTTTAGGCGTAAAATGAATAAAAGTTTTTCAAACATTAGCGACTTGCTTATGCTCTCTTAAAAAATAGAAGAATCCCCTTGGCTAATGCTTTTCATGAAATATCGGAAGTTCATTTCAAACGCTAGCTCAGATTGATACAATACACCTGTATAGGCTGGAGTATGTACAAAGTGATAAAAAAAAAATTAATATCTCGATTCTTACAGCTATTATTAAATGAAAAACATCGTGTGAGTTTAATCGGAACATAAAACATGTTGAAAATGTGCGAGTGCACCGGTCACTTAGCAGCTTTACAATATCGGAATGTGCGAGTTCTAGTTTGGTCAATGCGCGAGTGGTCTGGTTTTTACAACACCAGAATGTGCGACTGCTAATTTGGTCAATGTGCGAGTGATCTGGCTCTTCCAACACCGGAATGTGCGAGTGGTCTGGTTTTTGCAACGCTGGAATGTGCGAGTGTTAGTTGGGCCAATGTGCAAGTGTTCCGGTCATAATGTGCGAGTGATTGGTTATGGGCGAGTACGGTGACGTGCGAGTGCGGTGATGTGCGAGTGGTCCGGTCATAATGTGCGAGTAGGGCGATGTGCGAGTGATTGATTATGTGCGTGTCGAAATGTGCGAGTGAACATGGAATGTGCGAGTTCGAGTACAGTGATGTGCAAGTGGTCCAGTCATAATGTGCGAGTGGTCCGGTCATAATGTGCGAGTGAACATGCAATGTGCGAGTAGGGCGATGTGCGAGTGATTGGTTATGTGCGTGTCGAAATGTGCGAGTGAACATGGAATGTGAGAGTCGAAATGTGCGAGTGAACATGGAATGTGCGAGTTCGAGTACAGTGATGTGCAAGCGGTCCAATCATAATGTGCGAGTACGGTGATTGGTTATGTGCGAGTTCGAGTAGGCTACAGTGATGTGCGAATGGTCCGGTGATAATGTGCGAGTGGTCCAGTCATAATGTGCGAGTGAGCATGAAATGTGCGAGTGATTGGTTATGTGTGAGTCGAAATGTGCGAGTGGTTCGGTCATAATGTGCGAGTGCGGTGATGTGCGAGAGCGGTGATGTGCGAGTGGTCCGGTCATAATGTGCGAGTGAACATGGAATGTGCGAGTGATTGGTTAATATGTGCGAGTCGAAATGTGCGAGTGGTCCGGTCACAATGTGCGAGTGAACATGGAATGTGCGAATACGGTGATGTGAGACTCGAAATGTGCGAGTTCGAGTACAGTGATGTGCGAGTGATTGGTTATGTGCGAGTGGTCTGGTCATAATGTGCGAGTGAACATGGAATGTGCGAGTAGGCCTACGGTGATGTGCGAGTGATTGGTTAATATGTGCGAGTCGAAATGTGCGAGTGGTGCGGTCATAATGTGCGAGTAAATATGGAATGTGCGAGTGCGAGTACAGTGATGTGCGAGTGATTGATTATGTGCGAGTCGAAATGTGCGAGTGCGAGTGACGATGTGCTAGTAGCACATTTGTGCTAGTGACGTCATTTCACCTCGTCTCGGTTAACGGCTCCAGTAAAAAGACCGGTTAACGGCTCGTTGGCGGGTCTCGTGGCTGCCCATGCCATCTCTACTTTGAGCTTTGGCGATCTAACGACGAGAATTACCGGAAAATGCTGTTGTGAAAATACTCAGTACTAGTCTATGTTTTGACTCGGTCAGAAAAGTAATCTTGATGAGCGAACACAGCTTGCTAAATTACGATAGGCAGGTAGGGTAGGCCTAGTCCTGTACCTGAAAATATTTTTATGCCTCAGCTAGTCCAGTTCAACTATAAACTTTTTACCTTCCAAATGGCCAGCTGCAAGTATTACATTTTCCGGCTGGATGAATCAACCTCAGAACCTGTAGTTTAAAAATCTAAAACAATAAAACTTTGCATATTGCATAAATCAGAATGTAGGCTATCATGATGTTTGTACAATGTGCAGTATAGTTACTTTTGTGGTATCGGTATTGACTTGGTAAACTGTTGGTTCGTGGTGGTTAAACAGCTGCTCAAAATATGCTGATAAATTAGACGAAAAAGTAGCTGGTGAGAAAGCAGGGGGTTAGATCTAGTATCATCCCCCAGGTTTGATTAGGGTTAGGTTTGGTTAGGATTAGGTTGGGTTAGGGTTAAATTTAGTTATGGTTAGGTTTGGTTAGGGCTAGATTTAATTAGGGTCAGGTTATAGGTTGGTTAAGGCAATGTTCCCTCTAGGATTTTGACTAGTGTAAATTTGCCCAAATAATAAATTCATTAAAATTCTTGCCCAAAAATTTCACTACTTTGAGAATCCCTTTTACAAATTTTTTGCATTAAATTTGCTTTTCCAAGATACAAGCTACAGTCTTGCATTAAAATATTCAAGTTTTTTGTTTTAAGTTTTTCAGTTTTGCATTTCATAATATTAATTTCTGGTTTAAATTTGCTCAAAAATTTCACATTTTTCTCAAATTTCTCACTCTAGAGGGAACCCTGGGTTAAGGTCATACCGGTAGGTTAGGTTAAGGTTGGCAGACAGAAAAAGCGTGGGGGCTTATTCTAGATGAGACTCAAAAGCAGGTTGCTGTACTAATTTTAACAAAGGTTACTAATCTTACCTCCGCTTCGCTCTGCTCAACTTGATTAAAAATTTCGTGTAAACAGCCCTTCAGCTTAGCTCTGCTCCAGGCTACAATTGTTTCAGCTCCTCTCCACTTGCAATTATTTTCATGTAAACCCACCTTTTAGTATGGTACACTGGTACAGAGTAATGGGATCAAAAATTTGATTACCAGTGCACCTCCCTGTTGTTGGCTATCGGCTGATTTAAACTGGAGATGTGGACTAGTCTCGGAGACAAGATAAGAAAAACTTGTTTTGAAGTGAAGAATAACAGAATAAAGATTCTCAATAAATCTATTTATCAGACCCTCAGTATACATATAAATTTCTGTTCCAGCATTTCGTACTCGTAGTACCATTATCGCTACGTACCAGTATCATTACCACAAAACAAAATCTCTTGACCCCTGTTAGACTGCAGAGTGCTTAAATTTCAGAGCGTGATGGTGCCTGTATGTATATGGTACCAAGTATATTGCTAGCTTATATATTCAGGTGTTCCAAGGTACAGTAACTTACTAATATACTGGTGTACTACATCACTCTGTATTTTTAAGGTAGTACCTATTTTCCTGCTGGTAGTCTCTGATTGGCTAATTTAATTAAACCAGTGTTCAGCACATGATATGCTTGTACGCAAGCCAATCAGGATCTAGCCGTTAAATGGCAAAGTAGACACTGCCTGTTTTCATTGTGATAAGTGTTGGAATTTAATGGCCTTATTTTTTGAATTTCAGATGCTTTAAGTTTTGATTTTGACAAAATAATCATTGATAATTGTGTCTGATTGTAGTAGAGTGGTACTGGTATTAGAAATCATCTAATTATCATCACATAATTTAAAACTGCATTGTCTAATAATGCAGTATATTATGGTCTAGTTCAAACTAGACTAAAAGGAAAAGATATATTTTTGAAATTAATGACTTAAGAGAACAAACCCATCATGGGAAATACAGAAAGTGGTCAAGCAAATCATTTAAAATCACACAACGTGCCTATAAAACTTCCACGACCAGATGATGATGTACTGGATGTACGATTTGAAGAAGTGCTGGTGAGCATGTTCAGTGTCATGTGCAGCTCTGAGATTTTACTTGTTGAATTAGATGCATATGCTATTGAGTCAGCAATTACAATTTTAGCTTTTTGTACAATTGGTGGAACTAGCAATTTTTGTTTTTGTTGCAAATTACTGTAAAAAATTGACATTTTCACAATTAGATGAAGTTATTTGTGTTCAATATATTATAATATCCTGGGCTTGTTCTTCTCAGTGACATACTGGTACTCGTTCATTTCAAAAAACTTGTCTCTTTCTTGGCAAAATGGAATTATAATATGTGTGCTCTTGAGATTAAACCAGTGTTCAGTTGAATGATTTCAAACTCATTTTATCTATATAATAAAAAAAATTAATGAGCTATATATTTACTATCTTCAGCCAAAATTCTAATTATTCTGTAATGTAGTTTTTGTGATTGGCTTCTCAAATATTTTTAATAGTTTTACTGAGCTGTGATATACTAACATTTAAGTGCAATACTTGTACATTGTATAAGTACATATTGCATTTAGTTCTTGTTTTTGCTTTACTCTTCTTAACATGTCATTAGCGTAACTTTATGTCACTTTTTACTTGTAGGCATCTATGAACCTTCCTCCTGATAAAATGAGAGTTTTGTCAACATATGATCATCAGAAGAAATGGGAAATGATTTGTGACCAGGTATAGTTTTTAGTGAAGTGAAGTTTGTTTTGTAAAAGCTGTTTTTATAAGTTACTGTACTTTCATTTTCTTTTACTTTTTAGGCGAACATGGTTTTGGTTCGTGAACACACAGGCCTACCAATGCGTTGTATATTTGCATTTTAAGCTTAGTATGTAGTATCAGCTTTTTTTTTTTCAAATCAAGTTATTTATACCCAAAATATAATTCATAGCAATGGTTTGTGTTAATCATTTAACAAACCAAATTTTTAAAAGAGGGATATTGGTGGCAAAATTTTGCATACATTTTACGTTCTCAAAATATGATGTAGCGAAGTTATTTGAGTAGACACTAATTGAGCATGTTTGTGTTTATGATTGTTAATTGCTTAAAAGCTTTAGTATATTTTTATTTTGGTATATATGTATGATTATGCTGCTGAAAATATTGATTATGTCGATTTGCTGATTGGAAAAGACAAGTTTCTGTTTCCTGTTTTTTCAATTGCACTTCTCAAAACAAAAAAATTAAGATGATGTAAAACCAGTCGTTTTTTAAAACGAATAGTTTATTTTGTGCTTAATGCATTATTCACGGATGTTTTTGCTCTTGTTTCTTCCAAATAATTTATTTATGAAGCTTTGTGCGATTTAACAAGCAGACGTTACCCAAATCACTTGCGTTTGTTAGTCTCTCGAAAAGGAGTTGCAGAGCATGGTTTTGTGCTTAGCATGACATTATTTGTAGAGCAGCTAAGATTATTTGTGAAGAAAATGTTTTCTGTTAGCAATTTTTAAAAGTTGTGAGCTTTTGTATTTGGTGGTGAAGTAAATATTTCGCAGTTTTGGAAAAAGTGTTCAGCAATTTTGGAAGATTAAATCATGAATAGCAGATGTAATTATATCTACCTGAAATATACATTTGTTATTGATGTGGTATCTGATTAAGACTAGCATTACTTTGATAGCTTGAAATGGCTTTAAGTGGTGTATTTTCGGCTTTGGAGAAAGTTTTGAATCTCTCCTTGCGTTCTGGCTCCCAGGTATATGCTTATTTCAATGGCAGTTGCTATTTTTCAACTTTGTGTCTTGGTTTATTTTTGGCTTTGGAATTGGATTTTGGGCGTTTTCTTATACCTCAGTTAATCTGCATAAGGATAAAGATTCTGGTGCTGGCTTAATGCCGCTAATGCAGTAGTAATTAAAAGATTTACCACATTGATACGGGCTTGCATTTCTTGACTTTGTCTTTAATGGTTTAATTTTGTCATAAATTAAAGTTGGTGGTAATATCAATTCGTTTGCAAAAAGTTTCTGCTTTTTCTTCAGAAAGAACTTCAGCATTAACACGGCGTTAAATGCATAACTATTCAATTTTTTCACTCGAGTTTTGCTACCGATGAAATGATTTGGTCTAAACCTAAATTTTTAGCAGGAAAACTGCTTTTAAAGATTCAGACAGCTTGGTCACAACATTGTGCTTCGATTTGCAATTATGGCCATTACAGATGCACACTTGGTGAAAAATGTAAATCCTACTGCCTGTGCGTACATCTCCAAATGCTAATGCTTTGTTTACATTTTTTAGGACAAAGTTGAGGTAAAACACCCTCCTTCTTATTACATACAAGCTTTAACCAGTTATTTGGATCCGAATTTGAGAAAGAAACGTTTTCGAAAGCGTGTGGCTCACTCTACAAAAACGTTAAGAGATCTTGAGATATCTCTACGAACCAACCATATCGGGTATGGTTAAGCAAAATTTGCAGTTAAATGTTGTAAGCAAAAACTAGGTGCTAAGCTGGCTTGTGCAAGCCGCGTAGAGAAGTTTGTCGTAGAATACAATTTTATTACTATCTTTTTAACACTTAGTTTTAGAGCTGTTTAAAGAGGATATAACCCGTTTTTGTTATTGACTGAGCGCACACAAAGTTTACATTTCCTATTTGTTTGATAGTAGTTCTTTTCTCCTTACTTTAACAATGCGTGACTACATTGACTGTTTTATGGTTTTTGATCTTCGAATTCTCACCCAAACATGTTTGAGTAAATTTCTAATTACAATTTATAACCTGTTTAAACCAATATGCTCTTAGTTTTCGCTTTTTTCTTTACTGCCCGCTGTATTTAAATTATTTATAGCTTGCTTTGGACAACGTAAAATTAATCTTCAATTCCAATTGCGCATGCGCAAAACACGCCTCAAAAAAGCCAAAGAACAAAACTATTATGCTTCTAAGGCGTTTAATTTTAATAGGAACTATTATGTTTTTATCAATATTTCACCGATTCGGAGCATTACTTGTTCAGCTGCTGCATTGATACCGCGTATGATGTAAAACGAGTTCTAGCTTTGGTTTTGCATATATAATAAGTAAATAAACACGCTTGTTTGCAATTCTGCTTGTTCATTTTAGTTTTAATGCTGCTCCTAATGGCAAAGCAAATGCTCGTGATATTTTTTTGTCTTAAATGTTATTTTGCATATTGCAGATGGGTGAGAGAGTTCTTGAACGATGAAAACAGAGGTTTGGATGTGCTGGTGAACTACCTCGAATTTGCACAATATGCTCTAATGTAAATACAATTTAACTAGTTACTTGAGTGGTTAAGATCGGCATTTCTTCGGTGTCCAGTACCGTACTAAGCCTTGGAAATAATTATCTTGCTTGGCTCTGAACGTCAAGGATAAACTTTTTTGTAAATTTTATATTGTGTTGCGTATGTCATAGCAAAAGCAAAAAAATTCAAAATCTTGCTTATATTCGCAGTGTTAAGCGGGAGCGTGTAACGAGAGACGGCGCCTATTTGCGCCTATTTCCGCGGCTTCTAGCGTGGCCAACACAGTTCGAGAGAAACGTAGCAGATCGCAGCGGTGGCGAGCTTTTGGCGAAAGTCTCCGATTTGACAGGCCTAGAAATCGAACCCCGGTGAATGACGTAATAATTTGGGCTGGTCTTGTAAAGATGGAATAACGATAGTTTTTCAAACGGTTTTGTCAGCAAAACTAAGATTTTTCTAGGAACTCGTCATCAAAAAATAAGAAATGATGTGTTACTCATTTGGCGTGGGCAATGCTTGTTTTCAAATTCTACTTATTCAATGCTTCGACAAATTTTACTGTACAATTTTTTCTTCATGTCGAAATTTGTCTGGCGAACTTTGGAACACGTATACATATGATATGCTTGATGCCGCATATCATCAAAATTTTTGAGTAATGATGCATATCTTTCCTTATGTTGAATTTTGTCTGTAGTAGACGCGTTTTCTAGCGTAGTTGTAATAAAATGTTATCGCGTTGTTCATCTTTTTCGTAAATTCGCGTTGTGTATCAATGTAAATGTGCTGTTTATGATCCTCATTTATACAGTGCGCACCTGTTCTGTTGATTTTTTTTGAGAAATGACTCAACACCATTGCTAAGGCATAATTATCTCTATTACTTTAAATCGAGGGATTTACAATCCGTGATTTAGAAACAACCTGAATTTCAAACTTTGGAGTTTGGGTTTGGCATTGACTATTATTGGATAGGCATCGTAGTGGGTACGAGTTTATGTGTAATTTTGACACAGTCACTATATACTGTTTTTGGCGTGAAGATTGGTGCGTAATTCCTTTGGCACGTATAGTGTTAAATGCTCTTTTATGGTTTGGCGTCAACTAATACTGTGTGGAAAATGTATTTCTTACTTCTTATTGTGCCAAAATCCAAGAGCAAATCTGCAGCGTAATATAAAGTTCCCAAAGAAACAAGAACGAAAGTATTTAACGTAGTTTTGTTGTTACAGTTACGGTCGAGATCCTTTTCCTATAGAATCAAAATCCGAACTTCTGAATTCGAATGGCAGTTTCGAAGAACTTAGCAACGGCAGTGCTTTATCCCGCAGTACATTAACCAGGACTACGCGTTCCCTTAGCCTTCCAAATCGACGAACGTTGAAAAAGTCGAAAACTTTTCTTGAAAAGTAAGTTATCTGCAGCCATCTGCTCGCTATTACATTACAATGACTTCATTATTGTCGCACTGAACAATGCAACAATGCGTCGTTACAGTTGTGAAAACATCCGTCATACTACAGTCTGTTTATGGGTTAAATATCAAGTGCATTGGGCACATTATTCAGTAAAAACTTGAAGATAGGCCTCCTTTTGGAGTATTTTGCGAGTTTTTGTATGCTGGCGTGGTTAGAAACCACAAATAATAACCTCATTCGGCGTTTAGATTGTCGAGGTTAATCGGCCTTACCAAGTCTCATTGTACTTCATAACTAAACGTACACGGTTTTGCCGGACTTTTTAGGCACGAGGTGGTTAGCCATAGAAATTAAACAAGCATCCTTCCGATCTGTACGCATATTTCAGTGCTACGTAGAAACACTAATAGTTAACTTTGGTGATGAACAATTTGTCGTAAGTTTTGAAAAATATTGATTTAAGTCTCTGTTTGTTTCTCGACAAAAAAGTAATATTTTTATCCTTTCATCATGTAGTTCTCCGACTGTTTGTGAGTTTGCAGACCATAACTTAGTGTCGAGCATGAAAGTTATACTAACGATGCTGTATCTTTTCTTATCGAGCATAGCCGTGTATTATAGCCATGACAAATAATACATGTATTACATCAAATATTAACAAACATTTTATTTAAGCAAAAGTAATATTTTTACTTTACTTTTGGGATGGAAAACATTCTTCGTTTGTTGGGCGAAGTCATATTGTTCCACTCAGCTATCAAACGGTTAAACATCTATGCAGAACCGGCGGCAGAGCTGTCGACTTAGGGGGTGCCAAACGTTTATCAGGGGGGCCAAAGTTTGAAATTAAGTCTTCAAAAGAGTAAGCTTGTTGATTGGGGGGGAGGGGGGCAGACCCTAGACCAGTGCTTCTTAACCTTTTCACTTGCTGGCACCCCATTTGCATCACCAACCAATTCTCGCACCCCCATTTAGAATTGAAAAAAATTGATGAAGACCAAAAAAAAATTCATCAAGTCCGCAGATGTCCGATTTTCCACGCGAAACCAAGCATAGAGCAAAAAGATCTTCAGATGTCCTATAAAAGACTAGGTCTAATCAACCTCAATGTTCATTTCAACCCCGCACCTCGCACCCCCTAGCAACGTTTCTCGCACCGCCTGGGGGTGCGGGCACCCCTGGTTAAGAACCACTGCCCTAGACCCTAGCGTATGTAGGCTGTGGCAGGTAGTTAGCTTTCCAATTTTATCTTGTTTTTGTACCGGGTCGTGTTTCGTGCAAGCTTGTTCGTGACTGCTTAATCCAGAGGTTCTTATCCTGGGGATTCCTCTGAGGGTTTTCAAAGAAATTTCTGGGGCTACTTAGATGCGAGAGCGTGGTCAACAGAAACATTAGGGGGAAACGAGGGCCGGATTTAGACAATGAGAGGTCATGTTTTCATTGGCCCTTAGTGATCGATGTCTAAGTGTCATATGATAAATAAAGAGGGACCAAAACCCCCGTCCCCTCCTGGTGATGCCCCTGCTAGGAGAGCAGTCAAGTTTTCATGTGAGGTGCCATATTACGGAAAAATGTGTGTTGATTGAGAATAGTGCGACTAGTGCGTACATTTTGTCTGAATTTGCGGAATTGCGTTGCACCAATGCAAAATCCTCAGCTTTTTTAAACTGTTACGCAATATTCTTATCACTGATTAATGAAGTCTGAATTCAAATAAAGGGCCGTTAATTTGGTGTCACCTTATTGGGGTTCCAGTTGATTATTTCACCGCTTAGGAGATACTTAACGAGGAAAAGGTAATAAACTTCTGGCTTGATCGATCTAATTAAATTATAAAAAAATGTTGCTTCTAAAGTTAAACGTTTTCAACTTGGCAAATGGCTGCCAGCGTGCTATCTTATATAATTATCTCTTACGCCATTTAATACATAGCTGATTAAGGGTTTCTTACATCTGCAAATTAGCCCATAGAGCAATTAGCGCTCGAACTGTGTCATAATCATGTAATGATCTGATCAACACTTAGTTTTGTAGTAAAAGTGCTGAGCTTATAATGTAAAGTTGCTGATTCTTCATTCAATGCCTACACTGAGTATGGTATCATCATGTCTTCAGAAAAGATTTCATATTATTGTCGGTTAAACCACTTCGTTCCAGTAATCTCCCGGATCAGTTCGCATCCCTGTTAAGTTCGCAAAAAATTGTAAAAAAATCAAGATTCAACTTTTACAGAAATGTAGTGATACCGGTATTTACAGCAAAACTAAAAGATTACGAAAAAGTTTGCGGTTTAAACAAGCCATGAATCGTCAGCTGATGCATATTGCGTTCTCTCTTGTGCTTCACTTCCAAATCCACTTGTCTCAATTTTCACTGACAGAATTCAAAGAAATTTTTCTGTTCGCTGTAGTCAATTCCTGCTTCATCTTGCACGTCGAGGCACAAGTGATCTTCAATTTTAAGGACCTTATTGTTTTCTCGACACACTATGGTAACAAGCTGTAAACCTAATGGTCGGAGTCACCATCAACGCTGACACAGGCCTTATGTTGCGTAATAATGTATATACTTTGTACAACTAACCATAGCCTAATTGTTATGTTCGCTTCTACCATAAAAGTTCGCACGAACTGTTCAGATTCAAGTTGCGAACTTTACTGGGAGATTACTGTATTGTTGTTGGTTCATATTATTGTTGGTTAAATCACTCCGGACTGAAAAGAGAACCTAAGTACGTTGTGGTACACTGGCAGTGTCTGGCTCTGAAAATAATACGTGTTATTTTACGCTTTTTTTATGCGAGGTTGCGCTAATGCAATTTTATATCAATGTAATTCGTAAGTGCTAATGCTTTACAATTGGTACCTTTATGCAGTTTGTAATGCTATGAAATAGATGTGCATGTGTGCATTCAGTATTTATTTCCTCTTCGTTCATTCATCACTGATTCATACTGTTTCGTTATAGAGATGACATACATGTATGTATCACCTGTCTCCGCGCTATTATGAATTATCAATATGGTTTTAACTTGGTAATGGCACATCCACAATGCATCAATGAAATCGCTTTGAGTCTCAATAATAAGAGCTTGAGGTGAGTTTTAACTGCTCATTTTGTATGTTTTGAACTAATTTTATACTAAAGTTTTCTGACGCACCTGCAACGGTATTGTAGTTGCAGAAGTGATATGCTTATGCTGTGTTTAGCCAAAATTTTACACCCCAGTAAATTTCAATTGTAATCGCCTTCCAAATACTGCGTTTCCAAAATCAAAAAGATTCTTCATTATATTCGTGCAATTACGCTAAGCGTGTAACGAGTGGCGGGGTCCATCTCCGCGGCTTAGCGCCTGGGCAGCACAGCTCCGAAGAAACGTCGCAGCGGTGGCGAGCCGTTGGCGACGCTGTGCTGATTTGACCAACCCGGGAATCGAACCCCAGACTTCCGCATCGATAGCAATGGCCATCTGAGGTATTCGGATATACTGCATATTATTCGACTGAATGAAGTCGTTGGGCGCAAGCATCCTATGCTTCTACGCTCTGCATTTTGTACTCAAGTTACCTCTTTATGTCGTCTCCTTACATTTTTTGTTTTCATGAAGCATTAACTGGTGCCTGTTTTTTTTTTTTTTTTTTTTCGGTAAAGTTTTGGTCATATTCCAAAGTAATTTCTCAGAAACTGAAAAAAATTAAAGCCATTTCGGTCGATTGACCAAAGTAAATATTTCGCCAATATACAAGTAACAATTACCAATTACAAACGGACTGCCGGTGTCACAGTGTCAAAGTGTTAAGTTGAACGGACATCAAACTGATCAAAATAGTTTTTATTTGTGTTGCGGTTACAAAGGAGTCATGTTTTGTTCAACGTCTTGTTTCCTCAAACATGACCAAAAGAAAACTGTAATGACCGAAATTTTTGTAGACAGTTTGGTCAATTGACCGAAGTCAAATTTTGAAAACAATAACCCAGGCCGGTGCTTCTGACTTTGCGAGAAAGTTTTGAAATATTCTTATGGTTGAAAACTAACGTATGCATGAAGACTTTGTTTCATAAGGCCTTACTACTAATTTTTCCGTTACACTATTTACAGTATCGCCGTATTCGCGCTGTATATTTTGTAATTAACGCCTTTAAGACTTACTGCGTAACATAATCGTGAAACTGCTTATTGCTTCGCAAAATCTTTTTTTTTTTGCACGGAAGAAATTAAGACACTTTACATACCCAACGATTGTACTTCTAGTTACAATCTAGTGCGCAATTGAAAGTTGAATACGTAGCTGTTTTTTTTTTTTTTGATTGAAAGGTAGTAAGACTACTAAGGCTGCTGACTCAAAATTTCCTTTAACTTACAAAGTTCCTTTTCGGTCCGAATATGCAGCATTGCAGCAACCATGCAAGAAGCTATAGTTTCTGTATACAGTAAAAACACTTGCAAGGAAACAAAAAATACTTAGCAGTTGTGTAACTTCTACTACGAGCGTTCTGAGTTGGTTTTATTTGCGAAATACTTCTGCTGTTTCAAAATCAAGTACGCGACTATTCGGCGTGACCGATTCGACGTGAGACGACTCGACGTTGGGACGTCTCGGCGTTGAGACGATTCGGCGAAAGAACTAAGCCACCATAACCCTAACGTCTAGTCGTCCCAACGACGAGTCGGTCACGCCGAGTTGTCTTACGTCGAATCGGTCACGCCGAATAGTCCTGCCCCGTCAAAATCAACTATATTTTTTGTATCGTTTTTGCTTCGAAAATACAATGACGATGATAGCCTACTGTGAAATAAAACACTTTGGAAGTAGTTGAAATATACAGGCTCGTTTTGACGAATACTACAATGCTTATGAATAATGGGAGTACGCTGTTTTACATATTGTGTTATGTATCTCTACTTAAGATATCTAATCTCAGTTCGTAGAAGCGTAGTTTTTTCTTGATTTCCGCAAATTGACTGCGCTTTTGGACAAACTAGGTTTATGCGGTTTAAACTGGTTTTTGTTACAGGACAAAATCACTGGTATTGGAATTGCTCGCTGCTGTTTGCTTAGTACGTGGGGGTCATAGCATTATTCTTCGTGCTTTCGACAATTTCAAGTTAATTTGCTCCGAGCCCCGTCGTTTTACGAAGCTAATGCTGTACTTCCAAAGTGAATCAGAGAACATTGATTTTATGGTAAGTTGATTTTGTGCGTAACACACCACCTATAACCTGATGAAGATATTATTGAAATCGGATGCGAAAGCATCGCATGAATTTCCCAGACGCTTTAATTTTTCTGGCTTAAACCAGATCAAAGTTGCTAATTTGTCAACCTGTAAAGAAATCCCCTATCTTCACCCATCACTTATTACTGCTAATATGTTCTTAATCAACGTGCATTTAAGGCAGCTGTGCTATTGCTATAGTACAGTGGTTCTCAAGCTTTTTAAAAATTTTGACTTTACGGTCCCCAAAGATTTTTTTCTATTACTCATGGTCCTTTATTTTTAAGCATAAATTTTGGTTCAGCAGCGATAAAGAAGTAGTAGTGTAGCTGATGTAAAATACATGGACATTAAACTGAAATATAATCCTATGTGCACTAAGCATAAAGAAGGTATTTAGAGCGAGAAAATGAAGCAAGTTACATTCACTAAATTTACAAGCACGATTTAATGGGATGATTTATCAAAAATCCGCGACCTTTTTGCGGTCCCCCTGAAACTGCTTCGCGGACCCCAGTTTGAGAACCACTGCTACAGTAAATGATTCGGACACTTGGGGTCATTTTTCGGGTTCTTGAAAAAAGCTAAGTCATTGTGCTTACACGAAGAAGAACCCGGAAGCAAATCGATTTTTTTTGAGATTTTCGTTTCTGATTGTGCAATTTACTTAAAATTCGTAAGTCAACAATGTAGTGAAAGCAGTATGCAGTACGCCATCCTGAACTGAACTTTTTTGAATTTAAAAAGCAGTAGAGCATATGCTTTATGCTTTTATAAAATGGTCTGCTGACTCGTGCGAGGAATTTGCAGAATGTCTTGCTTAGTGGTCTTTCGTAGAGCCCTGCTTCATTATAATAATTTTTTGCTTGGCCCACATCAGTAGAGGTTCCCGCTGGTGGGTTCAATTCAATGTTGTGGGTAATTGTATGTAGCACATCTCGGTATGCTATTGACTGAATAAATGACTAACTTCGAAGCAAAGTCCAACAGCATGTTTCCTTATCAGAAGTCACTACTGATTGGTTGCACACGGTTGCTGTAATTTCTATTCTTAAATCCACACACTCTGTTCTTGCTTCCTGTTATTGTCTGTATTAGTGAATAGTTTTTCACCATTATTAATCTTTGAGCCGTATTGTATTTTTAGTCATTTTACATTGCTTTTAGTTAGTACTCATACTCTCGTCTAGTTTTAGCATGATTTTTTTCCAGGTGTCCTGTATGCAATTTGTCAATATAGTGGTTCATTCAGTCGAAGACATGAATTTTCGCGTGCATCTTCAACATGAATTCACATTACTCGGTTTAGATCAGTTTTTGGAGGTAAATTGACTTAAAAAGATGCCTTTTGATTCTGTATATTCTCATGCGTACTGTTGTTATAGTTAAACTAAAAAGGTACATGTTACCGAGGTATTACTAATACTAAAGCCAATGATAAAGTAGTTGAAATACCAGCACGTTTTTGTGAAATCAGGTCCATTTTATTTCAACTTAAAATTGTTAATTTACCGTCTGGTCGGCGTGGTGCTTGAACACACTGCCATCGGCGTTGAAAGTCTTTGTTCGATTCTCGGGCCAGCCAAGTTAGACACTGTCGCCAACGGCTCGCCACCGCAGCTACGTTTCTGTGCTGCCCAGACACTAAATCGCGGAAATGGCCCCCGCCACTCATTAAGCGCTTCGGCGTAATGCCGCGAGTATGATGAAAATTTGAGTTTTTTGAATTGTTACCTTCTTCCAATGTTTTTTGTTTTATTGAATGTTTAACATGAGTTGCTGGTTGCCAGTTTAGGTTAAAAGATCAAGATTTTTGTACATTTTTAGCTCATGCGAGAGACTGAAAGCGATCGGTTGCGAGTTCAAATTCAGGCCTACTTGGACAACATGTTCCACGTTTCAACGCTGCTGGAAGACTCTGAAATGAAATTGACAGCCATGGAGAGAGTTGAAGAGCTAGAAGAACAGTTACTTGATGTAAGTCGGCAATTGCGGCCACATTGGCTCGTCAATTTATGGACGAAAATGATTGATTTTTAACTCCAGGCTATAGTGGTTCTATAATTTGGTGATTTTATTTTAAGCGATACAAGCTCTAGCTATTGACAGTTATCGAGCACTCTGCCAGAGGAAGTCGAGCCTTTCTTTTACTTGCGATTTTTTGACACAATACTTATATCAAATCTAGACCTGCGGTATTTTTCTGTTTTTATGCTGCTGGTTAGTAATTTATCTAGCAGAGCGAATATGTGAAAAATCTGTACGTACTTTAAATACCGAAAAACAATGTTTGCGCGAGAAGTGAACCACAACCGTAACATTGTAATCGTTGCAATACCGACGCTGCAACCTACTACACCACATAAACTACTCTTCTGAAGCTGCGAACTTAACTAAGATTGACTGTGCTATGAACGTAAATGTAATTGCAGTGTTTTTCAGTTTACGAATAAAGCCAAACTAATATGCTGTTTCTTGTCTAAGCCAGCACCGGTTTCACGAGATATGGAAGAAGACTCGATACGTTTTATTGACTTGGTTTTGAAATATTGTTCTACAAATACCATTGATGAACTAGGGTAGGAAATGACCGTAAAGTGCCTGTATTTTCCGTAGCAACACTCTTGTTTGTTAGAGGTAGTGTTTTTGCTTACGTACTGCATTATTGTAGCTGAACGAAAAATTACAAGAACAGGAGTACGAAAATATGTCGAAAATTGTGCATCTGGAAAAACAGTTGTCTGCCAATATCACCGAACTTACCACGCTAAAAGTAGGTCGTGTTTTGCTTTATTTGTTGTTTACTTGAATGCTAAGAACTTAAATCGGAAATGGTTTTAGAGCAGCCAAAATCGTAAGCAGCAGTGTTTCTGCGAAATACAGCTCCTCTATTTTGATAAGTAGCGAATTTCCTATTTAATTTTACTAATACTCTTTCAATTGTTTTTTATACCTATTGGTTTCGTTTAACTGGCCTGTAATTCTATAGAACGAAGTAGCTCCTGTCTCCTGTTCTTCACTAGTTTATGACCTCAATGAGAGCCTTTTGTTATCGAGATTTTTATTTATGGAAGAATTTGAAATTAGGCAAATTTTGCATTGTGAATTCGACACTTCGCACATAACCTATATCTACGGTTCGTTAAAGTTTATATTGACGTGTTTAGCGAGGTTGGATGTTTACTTGCTTAATTTTGCTCCGTTTAAAATGGCCTTGAAACTGCTTTTAAGCCTAACCATCAGCTTTTTAAATCGAACAGAAAATGTAAGTAACGCTACAATTTTCAAGCGATAATTGAAGTAATGCAAGAAGTTTAAATCAGGGTAGCTGTAAATCCAGACATATTTCAAAATTTTGAATTTTATACTGAGTTTTAGAAGAATTTATTGGATTTGATTTTTTTTAGAGAAGATCATGCCATTCGCTTTTCTACGCTCACATTGTGGTCACTTACAAGTTATAAGCGATAAATCGCTTCTAATGTTCGAGCCGCATATGAGTTGAATTTCAAAAAATATTTTCATATTTGCGGTATTATGCCGAAGCGTGTAACGAGTGGTGGGACGTATCTCTGCGGCTTAGCGCTTGGGCAACACAGCTTCGAAAAAATATCACAACAGTGGCGAGCCGTTGGCGACACTGTGTCTGATTTGACCGGCCTGGGAATCGAACTTTTAACCTCTCGCGTCAATAGTGATGTATTTACTCGATACTCCAACTGGCCTTAACGTTATTATTGATCTCAGTCTTCAGCCGCTTTGAATAACGAAGAAATTAATGATTCCAAAACGAGCGTAAGTTCTTCTAACTGCGGTGGCGTTTAAAACTCTTTGCTTGCTTCTTATCGAAGCATTATTGCTTGCGCTCCTTTGCTGGCTGCGGTGCTTACTGCTAATAGAATTTCCCCAAAATTTTCGGGCCTTTAACCAACTTTTGTTAGGATTAGAATTGGGAGAAAGTAAACCCAAATGTTTGTAGCGGCGGTAGCTGTTGTAAATTAGAAATACCTTAATCTCGGATGATAGTTGTTGTGCTATTGGCGTATAGTGCTGCTGCGTTTGAGAGTCATTTAGTATCTCTAGATCTCCCTTCCTACCTTTTTTGCATCAGCTGTTTAGGGCATTTTTCTTTTTCGTAAGAACCTGGCGTTCCGTAGCATTTTTTAGCTCTGCCGCCCGTTACGTGATTCAAGCTATTAACACCTTTTCAATATGCCGCATTTGCGTATTTTGCTTAAAATAAATTATTGATAGACAAGCTGAAAGTCATGTTTCTTGCACATGATTACTTTGCTCAAATCCTTTTACTCTTTGCCTCAACTCAAAAGTTATGTAAACTTTAGAGCTTTTTCAAATAACTGTTGCTTTGCTGGAATGAAAAATTTAACCTTTTTTTTCGTAATTTTGATGCCGTTTTTTTACTTGCGTGCTAAGTCGGACGAGGAAGATACGTATGATTACGATTCGAATGATGTCTTTCTTCCCGTGAGTATGTGGCATGACGTGAACGAAATGTCGTATCGTGATGGTCTATCGTACGAAGATGACGTCATTGGTGGTGACGTCACCTACCCCCCGATCGAAGGATGGTTACAAAATCCATATTCCTCATCCAGGTCTGATTCTCTGAACAGTAGCGAAACTTACTCCCAGCAAAATTCTCCAGATGAATCTCCTTTCTGGCTCCAGGGTATAAGAGCTCTTCCTCCTCCTCCCGGAGCTTATGACATGACTTTCATAAAAGAAGAATCGTTACCACGTGGTAACGGAGGTATAAACCACGGAGTTGATTTTGGACTCCAGCCCGCAAGCCACATGGGAGTAGACAACTCCTTCGCCATTGATCCGGAGTTTAGTTTTTTACATGGTCTCTGCATGCCTGCTGGTCCCGGGCATTTTATGTCTTCTCCAGGATCTTTTGTACAAAATGTCAAGCAGCATACTGCAACAACATCCGGATCCAACGACAGCTCCAGTGACTCATGTGCGGGTCCGACCAGTGAACCAACATCCACTTCTTCATCGAATGGTGACGAAACATCATCATCTGGAAGCAGGGAAAGTGGACAATCAGTGGAAAAGTTTTCAGTTTTGCCAGACATCGGGAATGATAAAGCAGGAGCAAAACCTACGAAAGAATTGAAAAGCAAACTGATTAAATTCGACGCTAAATTGCAAGAACGCATCCTTAGTAAGTTAAACGAGCTACAAATAGACCCAAAGGAAGATTGGTTAAAAAACTTGCCTAAAATGGACCAACAATGGGACAACGACCATTCAGTGCTGCCTTCGATCAACCAAGCTTCGAAAGCTCCAATGCGACGTAATTCCAACTCTGATACTTCACTAAGGCAACGTTTAGGTTCGGAACTTCCCACTATTTGGGAAGATGCTTCCCCGAATCAGGTCATATGTTGGTGTAATACCCATTCGTGCATGTTCGGGTGTCGTTTGGACACTTCATGTAAACATGGCTCTGCGTCTATCATGCATGTGCTGTTAGTTGTACCAGGGTTCAGTTTCCAAAAATTGATAGTTGGAATCATCTTACGTTGGGATTAGACGGTAGGCACATTTCCTCAGTCTCATAAAATATTGACGACTATTTTACATTTCGGGCTCTCTTAGGCGTCCGTTTTGGGTTTAAGGCGGCGAAGGCCAAACCTAAGAGTCAAGTACCTCAGAAAAAAGTCAACCATGTGATATCACATGAGACTGGTTCATATAATAAAACCACCCAAAAAATGTTAATCTGTTTTAGGACAAGAAAGTGTAAAATAGGTCCGTTTTCGTATTCAGCGGTCTCACTGCGTACATTCGGGCTTCCTTGGGTTTGAAAGGATTGTCAATATCTCACAAGAAATTCAATACTTTGATGCTAGAATCCATTTTTATAATTTGGATACAAATGCTATGCTTGCTGGGTATTAAAATGTTCTTTATTGCCATTGAGGTATGCTTCAAAGATCCCATTGTTATGTAGTGAGAGAAGTCATGGTATTGCCTGTATTTACTGAAGTATGTGTCGTAATGCTCGCGTAACATGTTACTACTTGCGTTTTGCTATGTTTCTTTTGCGATTGTGCTTTTTAAATGCCATAGCTGTGCAATAAGCGTGCAGTGCGTTATTTGAACAATGTTTTTTTCCCGTTTTCCATTTCGTGTTCTTATGCTTGCGCTTTGTTTTATCCAAGAGATCACATGATATTATGACGTCATTTTTTGATTGCAGATGGAAGTTAAGTCTCTCCAAACCATAAACAAATCTTTGCAGCAACAACCGGCCTTCACTTCCGCTGTTTCCTCAGCTACTGCTGGCCCCCTTCCTCCTATCCCAGTGCCGCCCCTCGGACCTGATTCACTAGAAGAGGAAACTGGAATCAAAGTGAAAACTAAAGTAAATTTTAAGGAGGAAAGCAACGCCACAACAATTTTGTAAAACTGCACCGTTCGACAGCATTGGTTCAACTGCCATCAGCAGTATATGCAAGGCAGAAGAAAATTGAAAGTTTACTTTTTGCTTTAATGCTTGCATATACTGCTGATGATGACAACTGAATCCGCGCAGTGGAAACGTCTAGTTTTGTGAAGACGTTGGCTTTATGTTTTTTACTTTACCGATTTTCATCCCATAATTTCCGTATTGTGAAGTAACTTTATTTTTAAATCAGTTGTAAATGACCTTGTCCACATCACAGCCCGATTTCTGATGGCTAAATTCGTGATACTTTTGTTTTAGGTGGCCCATTTACGCTTGAGAACACCAGATATCGATGGCCACCATCACTGCTGATAAAACTAAGATTTGATATCATGAGCAATGATTTGAAAACACCAACGTCCAATCAGCATTGTTGTTTTCAAATGTTAGAAATAAAACCTGCTTATCTTACAGTATCAGAAAATGGTATTTTGAACCGCTACTTTTATGCCCATATTTGGGTTTGTTTTACGACAAAGTATTGAAAATTTCTATAATGTACAGTTCATGATACATATGATGATTGACGTGACGCTTAAGTTAGTGGGTTAAATTTTTAACGTAATATCAATATTGTATTTTCAGTCGATTGATAACACCACAAAATCCCCAGAACCTTCTCCGTCTGCACCTCTATCCACTAGCAATTTAACTTCAAGTGGGGATGCTCCTGCTCCCCCACCACCACCGCCCCCTCCTCCACCCCCTGCCGCTGGTGTCCCGCCTCCGCCGCCACCCCCAGGTAAGTTGCGTTAAAGTTATATGCCAGTAGTTGAATTTGTTTATCTCTTCTAGTTTTCTTTTATCGCAGGTTTTCTCCAATAAAAGCTGTGTTTTTTAGTTGCACGTTAATCCTGTCAGTCGGGAATTTTTGATAATTGCTGTAGTCCTGGCATCTTGTCATTGGCTTCTTTGGTACTTCAGGTGCTAATGCTGTGGAGCTAATTTGTGTGGCACAACGTAAAAGCAAATGGTTTTAAACTACACAAAGCGACCGATGTAATCTTTCCGCAGTGGTCACTTGAATAGTTGGCCAGGGTGATGTGGTTTACTTGCATTATGCTAGTTCAATAACGTTGCATCAACGATTCCAGGTTGTAAAGTTTGGTGGTAGAACTGACAATTGCACAGTTTGGCAGCAATAAGCAGGCTTATGATTCATGATAATTAAGCTTAATATGTGAAATTTATGCCATTATTATTTTCTCATTTCACGCTGCTCAGAATGCAAAGAAAAGAAAAGTAGGTGTAGTTGATATGAAGTTTTTATTCAATGTGTATTAAGTATGCATAGAATAAGGTGATTTTCAAATAATATTGAACAGGAAGTTCAACAGTAATTGGGAAAGAAGTGAGCTTGCGCTTTTCGTGTCAGCAGCCACCTGGTAACTCATATCAATTGCGATCGGCTCTAGCTGCGAATCGAACTCATCACGTACGATCTGCAACCTGCATGCGGTGCCGCTAAGGCATGTTGCTGACAAATTGTAATGATAAATGTTTGGCTTGCTTTTCGACTACTGAATACAATACAGTGAATATAAGACGTAAATAGCGTAAAGAGGAACTAAAGCCATAGTTAATCTCAAAACTAAACGTTTCGACAACATAGATTCAGCTGTCATCATCAGCAGTGTAAGCAAGGCAACACGATACTGAAACTGACAAACTTTCAGTTTTGTTCTGCATTGCTTACGCTGCTGATGATGACAGCTAAATCTATGTTGTCGAAATGTCCAATTTTGAGATTTACTGCGGCTTAGTTTTTTCCTCCTTGAGCTATTTTATCTACTATGGTACCTAAAAGTACGGCTTTTAACAGTTGACGTGTGGCAATTGCTCACATTTTAATTATTGATTTTGTTTTTTCGATAACAAGCAACAATAATTGAAATTTATACTTCAACAGTTCAATAAATGGTTACCTTTTTCACTCTCTAGTTATTAGAAACCTTAATTCGAGACAGATGGAGTTGCTTGGGTTTCGATTATTGAGTGGTTTAGAATATTGATATCTTGGCGCAATGGTAAAAAGCATCGCTATCGGCGCGAAAGGTCTGGGGTTCGATTCCCAGACCGGTCAAATCGAGACACAGTGTCGTCAACGGCTCGCCACCGTTGCGATGTTTCTTTGGGGAAATGAGGCTTGCCCTTCGTTACAAGCTTCGGCGTAATGAAATTTTAACCACTTCATGTCGCTTCATTGTATGTGTTTGTGTTTTTGCATGTCCTGGTGGTGCTGTATCATGCACTTGTGAAATTACAGAAGTATGATAGTTATGGTGACAATAAGAAAGAGATTATCAGAAGCATGTCTGCATTAGCTGACTTTAAATCTCTAATCCTTTGTCTGAGTGTAAATCACTTTTAAGCAAGCTTATGACCAATACTATGAATCGAAATCCGTGCATATCGAAACTTGGCTTCTATGTTCATCAGCAAGCTTGGGCTTTGTGATAAGCGCTTCTGCCACATTTTTGTAGAGCCCACAGCTTTGCTGTATCCAAGTGTTAAGAAGTTTTTAATTTCAGGTGTGCCCGGCGTGCCTAATTTTCCTGGTCAGGCAAACCTGCCTGGTGGTTTGAAAGCCAAGACCCGGCACCAGCCCAAGTACCGTCTCCCTGTCCTTAACTGGAGCGCGTTGCGTCCCAATCAAGTGGCCGGCACCATATTTAATGAGTTAGATGACGATTCAGTACTAAATGAGGTGAGAATGTTGTGAATTATGGACAACGACGCCAAAGTATTTGTTGCTATGCTGGTTTTGGTTTAAATTAAAAATCCCATTCGTTAAAAATACCTTTTATTCAATTAATGGTGGATGGTTTCAAATTATGTCAATTATTTTTGGAGTTTTGTCAGAAAATTTGTGATTTTTCAGAAAAAAAATCAGAATCATTGCAAAACACTATAATATGGAAGATTTGGTAAAATAATGGAAAATATGAAAACTATTCAATAGTTTAATGAAACTATTCAATGAAAACTATTCAATAGTTTTCAAGATAGTTTATTTTAAGGTGTCAATCTAATTAAAGCACCTTGTATAATTATTCCTTGCATATATTAGCCATTATTATTGGTACTTTGTTACTAGAATAAAGCTAATATACGAGTTTATGTTGCTACTTTTACATTCATTTTTTTCAGCTCGATATGTCTGCTTTTGAGGAAGCTTTTAAAACTCGAGCTCAAGACACAGAAGCTGATCAAGCCAGACTGATGAAGATTACAGAAGCAAAGCAAAAACGCGGAACGTCTATTATTGACGTTACTCGCGCAAGAAATCTATGTAAGCGGCATTTAATTGCTTTGCGAAATGTCGTATTTCCTCCACATGTATTTGGATTAGAGCACGATATTCTTGTTTTCAACTCACATACTTGGTAGCCTTTGCATCAATGTGTTTGGCATTTGGTATGCCAAGTTCTGCAATATGTCACGGTTGCGTGAATGGTTTATAAGACCTGCGTAGAATATTTAGATACCTTAGTAATTTTTCAAATCAGCAGTGTTATTAAAAATTAAAATCAGTCAAATCAAATCTTCATTATACTCGCGCATTGCGTCGAAGAGTGTAACGAGAGGTGGGGCCCTTTTCCGCGCCTTCGCGCCTGTGCACCACAACCTCGAAAAAACGTCGCAGCGGTGTCGCTTGGCGACTCGTGTCTGGTTTGACCAACCCGGGAATCAAACCCCAGACCTCCCACACTGATAGCGATGTCTTAGCAACTGGGCTAATCCGTTGGTAATTGAAATTTTGCATCGTCAAAATCAAATCTTTATTATACTCGCGTAGTTACGCCAAGAGTGCATCTAGTGGCAAGGCCCATCTACACGGCTTAGCTCCTGCACAACACAGCTCCGAAGCAACACAGCTGAACACTCTCGGTATGACTTGCATTAGCCAGATAGTCGGTGCAATGTGTTTATATTTGAAATCGCCGTAAACTACGTAAGTAAGACAGTAGCGATATTTACGTATTGAATTTAATGCTTATTGCATACTTGCTAAGACGTTATATGCATTGAAATTCAACTAGGGCTATATTTTTAGCTATCACCCTTCGAAAAATTGATAAAAGCACGGACGATATATGCCAAGCTGTATACAGCTACGATTTGTCCACCTTACCTCTGGAATACGTGGAAATGTTGCCTAGATTTATCCCAAATGAGATGGAATTAAAAGCTTTTAAAAATTACGAACGCAGTGGAAAGTCATTCGATGATCTTACAGCTGAAGATAAATTCATGTGGCTGGTGAGATTCGTGTTATTTTAGCTGCATGCGTGAATTTCTTTCGCTGAAACGCATCGATTTCTATAGTTTTTGCAAAGCATGTATCCGGCTATGCAGAGTTTAAGCAAAGGGGGAAGAATCTGGATAAATGCTAGAACTTAAAAAAAAAGTGATTGCATGAAGTTTGCACACCAAAAAATACAATCTTCTCACTGAGAAACGCGGCTTCCAATTTTGGTTTAGAAACTATGCATTTTCGTTGAAAAGCATCTTAAGCCATATATGGAATAAATTTACTAAGAGTACCAGGGTAGTTGAACACCAATGTAAACCCATCTGGCTCCCCCTTTCATGACCTTTAGTACTTGCATACGTCCAATAAAACGTACTTGCTTGCAGTACACGATTGGCCTAGATAACGTAATCAAACAAGTTCCTTAACCTTTCTCAAAGTACCGTTAAGGAAAAAGTTTTCTGCCATACAAAGACTTGAAAACTTGCTTATTAGGCGAAGAATATTCACTGAATAGTAAATATTGTCTACTACAATGAACTGAAAATTGTATGCAAAATGAGGGCTTCATCAAAGTTTATGCCTTTATTTCCGTGTATTGTTATTTGGCCAGTAGTTCACTGAAGAAATTGAGGTCAGCGTTTCCTTTTTTGTAGCTAAGTTCGACCTGTATGTGCAACTTGCTTATTTTCTAAGCTCTGTTTTAAGCTTGTGGAAATTGTATGCTTTATTGCCACCGTGAACTGTGTTAGGTTATTGTCATATCCTGCGATAAAGAACGTATAAACGTCTTTGCATGTTTTATTGATAGAAATTGCCAAATACCGAAGGGCATTTGTACCCTGTCCAGTGTCCAATCTTCGTGGACCGTAGACCCGCGATTCTTGGCTCGCCTTTCTAAAATTTTTTGACGTCATAATTAAAAGAAGTGATTATGACGTCAAAAATTGATTATGATGCAGAAACTAAAACCCAATAAGCGCGTACCTAAAGCTCACGAAAATGGGACATGTGGTCAGGGCAATGAAAATCAACAGATTTGTTGTTTTCGCATTTTATGGATTATCCGTGCCATTTATATGTCTTTCGTTTTCTTTTTAGTTCGGCAGAGTGGAGAGACTCCAGCAACGTCTAAATATCATGATTTTCGTCGGCAATTTCAACGACAACGCTCTGAGTTTGACGCCACAAATTGCCGCTATCATTGCCGCCTCGATGTCAATCAAATCGTCGGCCATGTTGAAAAAAATCCTGGAAGTAATCTTAGCGTTTGGAAATTACATGAATAGTGCCAAGCGCGGAGCTGTGTACGGTTTTAAACTTCAAAGTCTCGAAGCAGTAAGTTTTAATCTCTGTAGCACTGTATTTTTATGTATTTAATCGTGTATTTATCATTTATCCTCCTATCACGAGGAAGCGATTAAAGCGCTGTAACGAGCTCGCTTGTGAGTTACCGGCCATCTGTCTACCACACCAAGATGGAGGAATCCCGCTAAGTGCCTTTACCAACGGCTTAAGAAGTAAACTTGCCGGCTTTTTCTATACACTGTCCTTTTAAATGCTAAGCGTCAAGCAGGGAAGCTGTGAATACCAATTTTACAGTCATTGGTATGACCCGACTTGGAATCAAACCCAAGTCTACAACTTCAGAGACAGACGGTGTTACCGCTCGGCCATCTGAACTGTTAGTCTCAAAGCAGTAAGTTTCATTCAAACAATTCTCACTTCCTTATTATTAAAATATAATAAGAAATTTTGCTTCGTTTTGACATGTATTTAAGCATAAACATTAAACACGCGTTGCTTTTTTATTTAAGAACTAACAAAATATTGAAAACGTTTCTGGTTTATCGGTTTTGATTCTTATTATCGGCACAGGCGCTAAGTACATTTTTTTCTGTTTTCAGCTCATCGATACGAAATCCACGGACAAGAAACAGACGCTTCTCCACTACATTGTCAATGTCGTTTCTAGTTACTACCCTGATATTCTGCACTTTTATAACGAATTGCGATATGTAGATCGGGCGAGCAAAGGTTGGTGGTTTGAAAACGCTAGTGTTTCGGATGTTTTAGTTTTGGGGTTTTGAAGTACGCAGCATCATGTAACTTCTGCGGTTATACGCAAAGTTTTTTTGGAGTTAACCACATTTGAGCTCTTTGAGTAAGCCTAAACACTAAACAGCCCCTGAAAATCTTCATTATGTGTGGTACCCATTATTCCTTGTTAGTGTCCTGATTCATGGTCCGCTTAGAGTGACTATTAACAGTTTTTATCAAAGCCAGAAGATTTAGACTATCTTGTCATTGTAGACATGAGCGTTAATTTACGTTTTGGTAATGTGAAGCAATCCTTATTTTATCTACAGTGTCGGTTTAGTTGTAGGTTAGTCGCCGATCGAGTCAATGAAGACAGAAATAGTTTAAATACGAAAATTGGGTTGCAGCATTCGGAAATACGGCTCCCTGCATTAGTAGTAACGCATCATCTGCGTTGGTGTTTTGTGCAACAGTATATTGTAGCTTAAATTGTAATATTTTGTTTTCAGTTTCATTGGAAAACATTTTGACGAATGTCAATGCCATTAAACAAGGAATCAAGTTAACACAGAATGAATATGAAAATCATCAACATCCAGTTTTAAAAGAATTTCTTGATTCATCGCAGGAGAAAGTTAACAAGGTAATGCAATAAGATTGGTTTACTAGCTATCGGTCCGTTGACGCATTCGTTACCGACAGAGCTAACGGTGCAGGACATCTGGGGTTCGATTCCTTAGCCGGTCAAATACGACAAAGTGTCGCCAACGGCTCGCCACCGCGACGTTTTTTGGGAGCTGTGTCGCTCATGCGCTAAGCCGTGGAGATGGGTTCCGCCACTCGTTACATTGTTCGGCGCAATTCCGCGAGTACACCAAAACTTTGAATTTTTTTAGTTTGCTAATTATTCAAACTAAATTTTTGATGCATATTCTACTACTTGACCACTGTGCCAGCTTTCACGTTTTGACAGAAATAATTTATTATTTCGATATCTGATAGCTAAGATACTGGGGCAGCGAATACTTGAAGCTAGTTGTGTTGGTCATTATTAAGTTCAACGCCGTAATAACCTGAAAAAATAATTCTCGCTCCTAGAGCAAGGCACGAAATACAACCCTTCGCAATTTCCGTTTGTGCTGAGTGCTTGTCAGTAAAATTACAACTGCTGTAGTTTCAGTGTGACTCAAACCAAGAATAAAACCAAATATTTCAGCTGCAGATGAGCTCTCCTAAATTGTAGTTGCAAAGAAGCATCTTTTATCAGCAGTTTTACATTTTCAAAACCTCAATGGTTGTATTTGGGTTTTGAACTTAAACTATTAGAAAATATAAACTTGAAAAATATCGCTGCGATATTTTTGAGATCATCGTTTTCTCAAATTGATATGGTTTTCCTTAGATTTTACAAGACGCTCAAACTGCTCAAGAAGCTTATAAAAGCGTGGTGGAATACTTTGGTGAATCCCCTAAAACCATGCCTCCTGAGACGTTTTTTCCCATGGTCGATCGATTCATCAAATCATTTCAAAAAGCTGAAAAAGATCTGGGCGACTGGAGAATAGCTGACGTACGTATGGCAACTATTGAGAATCAAGAATGACGTCATTATTCTGAAAGTGACGTTATTGTTCTGTTCAAAAACCAAGAGAATTTTTGAAGTTTGCTGTGTAGTGCAACGTAGTGAGAACACAATTATTTCAAAATTTTCAGAAAAAAAACATTGCAAAATGAAAACAAATAAAAAAATCGCAAAAAAAAAACAATGGTGCAATTTAGTATATGTTGTCGAAAAAAATTTGTAATACCTTTTTACGCAAAAATAATGATACTAGAAAGGAATTTTAACTCACTCGGATTTCCTAATACTTGATAGAGATTAGCCAGTTCATGAAACGGATTTATACTTTAAATTTTTTTTAGGAAAAACGCGCTGAAAAGGAACGAAAAGCAATCGAGCAAAAGGAAGAGAGAGCCAACAGAAAGAAATTAAAAGAAGAATTAAAGAATGAAGAGAAGTTACTGGCCGAATTACGTCACAAACAACGGAAGGACAGACGAGCTGTGGAAAGCAAAGATGGGGCGATTGAAGATAATATTAATTGTGAGTTTTTAATTTATTGTTGCAAGAAATTTTTGATAGAATGCAGCGTATGCACAACGCAGGTTCCAAACCAAGCAAATTGGTTTAGCGTACCCTACCAATCTGACCTGGGGCAGGGACATTAGGGAAAGATCCAATGAAACCACAATGTTTTTCGGCTGTTGCTGTGCTGTAACATTAAGAGCTTATAAGTTCCTCGTTATATTTTGCTGCCTGGCTATGACCCAGACCTATTCAAAAGAACATTTCAGGTTTTCGTACACCCCCTTTTCGTCGTTTTTTTGGGCAGCTACTCGTACGATGAGCGCTGCATTTCCGAACTCCTTGGATTTGCTTTCCCCCCATTTTTTGGTCGAACACCATCGCTTGTAGACTTAGCGAAGTCAAGCAGCAGCAATTTAAATAGTTGTTGAAAACTTCCTTTTTTTTAAAGGTGGAAAGCCACTGTAAAATTCTTTTAAAACTTGAGTCAGCTGTCATCATCAGCAGTGTTAGCTAGGTAGTACAAAACTGAAAGATTTCATGGTACTCAAGTTTTGTACTGCTTTGCTTACTCTGCTGATGATGACTGCTAAATCTATGTTGTCGAAACGTCGAGTTTTGAGACTTACAGTCGCTTTATTTCTCCATAACCTGTTTTCGTGCCATGTTTATTATATTCCTTTATTGTTGATTTCATGTTCCAGATATCAAGTCCGAACCTTATCGACGAGAAGACACTAGAAACTTTTATAAGAAAACCCGCCCTGAACAAAATCGCGTCGCTCAGTTGTCGACCATGTTGTGAGTTTCTATGGAAACATGACGTCATCATAATGAATCGGTCAAGCGTGGTTTGAAATGATGGAGGATCTAGGTGGCTTTCTAGTATTGCGTAACTGACGTGTTTTAATCGGATCAAGTTTATTTTTGTGAGTTAAGTAGGTGTTTTGTTTATCTTCTCCAAAACTTCATTGCTATGAATCATTTTTTATTTTTTCCGCTGTTCTTGAAACCCTTGCGGTGCGATTTTCATTAAAAACTGTGTTCCATGACACTTAATTACACTCATTGTAAGAGGTAGCTACCACAAAAGGTTAACGAATTTATCACTGATTTTCCATTTTTTTGCCGACATTTTAATTCAACTAAAATAAAATTCGCGCCCCTGTAAAAATTATGTGCCAGTACGTCTGTATGCACTAACCTACATTTTTTAAAAAATTTTGATCCGAAATGGCAAGTTCTAAAATTCTTGCTAGGCAGCTCCAAAAAGTGAAGAAACAGCATCTGAATTTTATGGTCAATCATTTTTGTTAATTGCTTTGTGCGTTTTGCTTTATTGTAGTGATTATCGTGTGTTTTTGTAGTTTGTGTGTTTCTTTTTTTTGGTGTTAAAAAAGCCTGTGCTTTTGTAATTGTATTTTTACTTTGATCATAGACCATGTCATAAAAATACCAACACTTTTTGTTTCAGTATTGTTCGTGGTACAATGTGCTGGTACTTTGTGAGTTACTTCGTGTGATTGGTTGTGCCTTTTTTGTTGGCGTTTCTACTTCAGCACCAAAAAACGCGACAAAATTTTTAACCCGTTCTATCACTCATTTTTTTCGTTGTGCGTTTGTTGCAGTTTTGTTTCTAGCACTTTGAAAATTGCGACTGTTAAGGAAATAAATTATTTTGACGTAAAAAATTTGGGAATTTTCTAGTGGAAACATTTAGTTCCATAATAGCCTGCGCAAGATTGGTCAAACTTGCCGGTTTTTGGATGTAATATCTAGTGTATTAGTTCGAATATAAAAACAGCACACTCTTTTGAAAGTTTTTATTGGTCTTCACGAGCTAAGCAATTTTCCTAATCTTTTTCCGTAAATAAGAAGTGACTGACAGTGATTCCATCAGATTGAATAATTTAGTAACTAACCTAAAGTTATTCTTTGCCGGATTAGTAAATCCATGAAAAGAACAAACAGAGAAATGGCAAATCTACGCTTTAGCAATCATGCCATAGGTTTCAAATTAGCGGAGAAATGAACTGCAAAAATATCCTTTTTTGGTAAAGCGTATGGCTCTCTATTTTTTGAAGATAAGATATTGTTTTAATAAAGGTTTGAAGTTAATGAGTAAACTTGTAATTTTTTGCAATCGTACTTTGTTGCTACTTAAATTTTTTCTTTTCTTCCGATTTGTGAAGTTTGAACAAAGATGCCTTATGTCAAGCATTACAATATTATGCCCCTCTTTCTCATACTTCAAACTTTTATAATTTTACTTTACTGAACATAGTTTATTTCGTTGCCTATTGGTACACACAAACTCAATATTCAGCAAAAAACTCGTACGTTATTCGCAGCAACAGGCAGTCACGAAGGGAACAGTGGTCTTCGAGTCGAGTGACAGCCCTCGGAAAGCGACAGTTACCCCGTCCACACGCCCAGCATCCACAGACCAAGAGACCCCCCGCATCTCATTCAGATCTTCGATGACTCAACCGAAAAAATGATTAAGACACCAAAAAGCCAACCACGACGCACATAAAGATCACTCGGCCCACAGCCACAGACGTAGAAGGGCAAATGCAATCATTTATCATGAAAATAAAAAGCAAAAAAAATTTAACAGCTAATAATTGTTGTTTCAGTTACGGAATTGCAGTTTTGAGTAGAACTAAAATGAGAAAAACTAAAGGGTCAATATTCACTTATACTGATTTAGAAGTTGATTGTAACTGAATTTAAATTTATTGTACTGGAGCTTTTTCAAGTCGAGGGGAATGTTACTCCAGATCTATGCACCGATATATTTTATAATGGACTTTTGAGTTTTAGTAGAAGAGAAACGAGGAAGCGAAATATTTTTAGTTGTCGCATGGCGAGTGTGAATATCAGAGGGATGCGAAAAATAATCACAAAGTCGACTTGGCGGTTTATTTCGAGTAAATTGATGCATAAAGCGATTTCTGTCTTGCCGCGCCCTTCTGATCAGCAAGCTGTACATAAGCTTCGATTTTTGTTAGTTTAGTTAGAGCCAGCTTTGGCTCTCGTAGTTGTGCACCTGATGAGTCTGAAAGGACGAAAAAAATGATAACCGGTTACCCTTTTTCGTGCACTAAGCGTGAGTGTACACCCGGCCCATGTCGTGCTTGCATTGTTCGGTGTCGCAAACAATCACTACGCTATTTCAAATTTATGTAGATCTTCCAGTTTTTAAATTTGTAACTTGAAATAATGAGGGGTCCTATTTTCTCTTAGTGAAGACTTAGTGATAATTCTTAATGCTTTATTTTGTAATCTTTTTAGGGTGTTTAGGTATGTTGGAAACGTAGACGCCCATGTAGGTAAGACATACACTAATTGAGTGCGAATTAAGAAATAATATAATATGAGCATTGCATTTGATGGATGATAGTAGGCTAACTAAGTTTGTGCGTTATTCCAACTGAACGTGATATTTTGTTTTCAAGAAAAGTAATGTGATTTTTTAAAGACAACCGATCATCCACAATTAATCCAAGATATTTGACTGAATTAGAATTAGCGATTAGATTTGCGTGAAGTGTAAGCGTGAGGTTAGGGCTAGGATTGCAGCGATGTGGAGAAGTGTTTAGAGTTAGAGTTTTTTGTGGGTAAACCAATCAGATGGCCAAGTGGTTTAGAGCGTCTGCTTTTGGATCGGTAGACTTGGGGTGCGATTTTGAGTCGGGTCAAACTAGTGAGTTAAAAATTGATATTCACAGCTTGCCTGCTTGACGTTCAGCATTTAAGGGACGGTGAGGAGAAAGCTGGCAAGTTTACTAGCTGTGCCGTTGGGAAAAGCACTTAACGGAATTCCCCCATCTTAGCGTGGTACGCAGATGGCGGGCAACTACCAAGCGAGCTAGTACAGCGCTTCGTCGCTTTCTCGTGATAGAAGGATTAATATTAAACATACCAATAATAATAAAAAAAGCGTCAAGTTGATTGAGCGCAATAACTGATTTACATTATTGAATTTATCATAGCTCGTTTCTCCATTATATAAAATGTTGTTTCACAAATTAATAGAGCTGTAGGCTAAAATATTTCACCTACTAAATCGCAGATGGTTTGCACCACTTTGAACGCCTTTTAAATACACCTTTTAAAAAAATTTGCAGACACTTAGTGACGCTGCTGGTACATAAATAACATGACTTGGTGATTACCCACGCTTTGTGTGCACACAGTGGACACTTTTTCGCTTTTGAAGAGAAAGTGCCTAATGTCGACAGTGGTTTCCTCTTTCTTTCGCTGTTGACAGTGAAATTATGATGGTAGAGTAGAAATTAAAACAAAAATGCATGGGCTTTTTGAAGTAGGTGATTGTGTACTCAGTGAAGACAAAGAAGTGAAAGCAACTACTGGTACCGGTACCAAATGGTCTAGAAGTCTACCCAGTGAAGCCTTGAGCTGTTGAGTGTACACTCCTACAGAGCATGATCTCTTCTAGTTTCTGGTACAGCGTGCAGTTGTCAGAATTTGTGATTTTTCTTATTGTTATCAGCCGGGTTCAAATAAATTCTTGATGTTGACTTAAAGTGTTAAAGTCACCAGTGATGGAGTACTCGAGTACTGCACTCGTACTCTAGTACACTCAAGTAGGGTAGGTTCACCACCCTGCGACCGTCACCACTCCACGACCACTTTCGTTTTTTTGTAATTTAAGATTGAAATATTACTTTTTTTGCTTTCTTGTTTCACACAGCTAAGTACCTTGATCTTACCTATTAGTCCACAAAAAATGAGTTATTTTTGTTAAAATTTGAATTGATGAGACTTCGACAAACTTAATCTCGAAAAAACTGTCTCTTTTTTATCATAAAACCGCTTTTTGTTTTGTTGCGTTCAAACTCTCGCCAAAATTTAATCGCTGCAGCTAGAGATTTGATTTTTTCGATGGAAACTTCTTGAATGACTTCGCAGATTTGGTCAAAAATCTGGTAACCTACCTTTAGACCCTTATATTTTATTTAAGATTTTTGCAGGGTACAAATGAAAATCTTGAGGTAACCACTGTGCGACCACCTTGCTGATGGAAATTTTGCACGTGCTACGCAAGTTCGAATGAAATTTTGTTTATGATGTCAGAATAATATGTTTGTTTTTACATAATGCCACTTTAATGTAGTAGGTAAATAGGTAGGGCTTAACCTAAACGGAAGAAAAAGAAGTAGAAAAAACAAGAATTAAACTTAGGATTTTTTAAAAATAAAAATTAATGAAATCATGCCAGGAAAAATAGTAATTCATAAGGGGTATAGTTGCACACACAAACATTTAGAAAATGAGTTATTATCAATAAAAAGCAAAATATCGCAGAGAAGCGCTAGCAAAAAACACGGCATTCCAAAAACAATTGTCGCTAAGTGAACATCAGGTTGATGTTTAAATAATTCAGACTCTTTGACGATTTCAAGCCCCATCCATGTATCAATGCAGCCACGTAGACTACCCCTTTACATCATGAAAAGACTGAAAACTTTTTAATTTCTATGGATATTCCTACCTGTTTTCTTTTCCCAGTATTAAAGCCTTCCGAGTTCGAAGCTTTTACACTCATTCAATCGCAGTCTCGTACCGGTATGGCGCTTCACGCTCTTGGGGAAAACTTTCTTCGAAAACTTGATTAGGTGTCATTAAAGTTTTTTTTTAACATTCAAGTTTGTTATACTTGCTGCAGTCACTTCTCACTTGGTCCAATTAATACAGAGTTTATCAATATACGTTCGATTTTGTTGCGTGTTAACTTTTTACATTCAAATCTTCATTATACTCGCGGTACCGGTATTACCGGTACACTGAAGCGTGTAACCAGTGGCGGGCCTATCTCCACGGCTTAGCGCCTGGGCCACACAGCTCTAAAGAAATGTTGCAACGGTGGCGAGCCGTTTGCGACACTGTGTCGATTTGATCGACCTGGGATTTAAACCCCAGACCTTCCGTACACAGCATGTGCGCTAAGCAACTGAGCTGAGGGCCGGTCTAACGGGTTTAATTAAACACCGCAAAGAACGACAAAGAACTGAAAACACTGCAAAGGACGTCAAAGAATGACAACAGACTTTAAATTAGTTATTAAACACCGCAAAGAACGACAAAAGACTTGGAATCATAGTCTCGAACATAACAAGAAACGACAAAGGACTCAAATTAACATGATTCCAAGTCCTTTGTCGTTCCTAGTTATGTTCGAGATCATAATTCCAAGTCCTTTGTCGTTCTTTGCGGTGTTTAGTAACTAGAGATATGGGCGAATAGTAATCATTCGTTGAAAAGTAATGGTTAAGAAGAAGTAACGGATAGTAACAGATTCGTTTTGTCAAAATACCGATTCCAAATGGTATTCATTTGCCATCCAGGGCCGAAACTACGCAATGCGTGGCCTCCCCCAAAATCATCTTCCGGGGCCCCAACGTCCAATTTTCCACCAAACATCGAGTGGAGACCAAAAAAAAAAGGTCTTCACACCATCCGACGTCTTTTCTAAAGTAATCACTTGGAACTGTTTCTCAAAAGTAACGGTTAAGCACATCTCTAGAGAAGATATTGCATACTTTTTATCCGTTACTTGTATTCGTTTAGGTACTCACGAATCGATGTTTGGGGGAAAAAATGTTGGAAGGCGTGAAGACCTTTTTTTTTTTTGGTCTTCATTCGATAATTAGGGGAAAATTGGACGTCTGAAGGCGTGAGGACCTTTTTTTTTGTTTTTGGGGTCTTCACTCGATAATTAGGGGAAAATTAGACGTTGGAAGGCGTGAAGGTTTGATAGAGATGTGCTTCACCTGCTTAACCGTTAATTTTAAGTTCTTAATGATTACTTTTAAGTTCTAAGTTATCACTATCAAAGGGGCAGAATGGAGAACAAGCCAGTAGTTCGCATGTTGTACTGTTGGGAAAGACACATAATGGGATTCCCTTATCTTAGAGTGGTAGACAGATGTAACGGCAACTTCTACCGTAATTAAGCAAGCTTGTTATAGCCCCTTCGCCGCTTTCTTGTGATAGGACTAGGAGAATGTAAATGCAAATAAAAAAAGTTTCAAAGAGAGTTAAACCAAGACCATGAGAATAATCAGACCTAAAGTCTTGGTTAAATTCAACTTCAAACTCACGATCACACTATCATTGCCTTTCATGTCGGCAGCGTGGCGCAGTGGGTCGGCAGCGTGGCGCAGTGGTTTGGAGCGTCGTTTTTTCGACGACCATGATCGCAAGGTTAATGGTTCAACTCCCAACCTAGTTTCGTTGTTGCGTCCTTGGATAAGATGCTTCACGATGATTATCTCTGCTTGGTGGATTCCGGCGAGCAGCAAATTAAAGAAGTCAAAAGAAAATTCAACCGGAAAATTTGGAAACAAGGGCAACTCCTAAGCGAGTCTGGATTCGTCCTACGCATAGCGCCTCCGCCGCTTTCTCATGATAGGAGGATAAAGATGAAGAAATCAAATCAATCATGATGCTATGCTATAAATACGAATAACCTCATTCTGGAAAAATTTTTGTGTCATTTGACCTGAGACAAACAAACGTTCTTAGTGATGTCACAATTACATGAAACAGGTCGCAGAGTGGTTACTCGAAAAAAGATAAAAATGAAACATGGTCGCGAAGTGGTTACCTGGTCGCAGGGTGGTGAAGTAAAAGGGGGTGTTTAATAGGGGTTTTATCCCCTTTAATGAAATCAAAAATATTGAAAAATTTTTATGCTGGTAGAACAAAGCAATATTTATATGGAGTGTGTTTTACGGAGTCGTGTTTCCTTAAATTGATAAGTTATGGCTGACTGATCACAAGTGGTCGCAGGGTGGTGAACCTACCCTACAGCTTTTCTGAGTACTCGTACTCGAAACTTTTAATCTCAAAAAGTACTTGTACTCAAACCTAAAAGTACTCGGACTTGGCCTAAAAATCAGTCAAGTACACGAGTACTTTGATATTTTTTCTCTGAGATGTCACCATTGTGGCTTCATTTAAATAAGGTAGTGTCTATTATGCCGTTAACGGCAAAATAGCTTTTAGTCTAGGTCTATTTTGCCGTAAGTGACGTGGGTTTTTAAGTGCCATTTTGTGCTAATTTACCACGACTTCTCGATAGCTCAGTGGATCTGGGATGGCTAAATAGACACTGCCTTTAAATAAACGTTGTTGCGATTTTTAGGGTATTCCTCGACCCCTGGACATTTGCTGGCTTGTTTCGGTTCTTGATTTTTCACCAAAATAAGTGATTTAAATGAAAGTGACCCAAGACTTCTGTCGTTTTTAGGAAGAATACGACGTAGCCAAAAGTTTCAATTTTTTTTTATTGCATACATTTGGTGTTTAGCCTCTATTCTTCATTAAACGTAAAAATCAAATTTCTATTGCATGTAGTGTGTGAGATATTAGCAAAATAAAATGGAAAAACACAACGTCGTGTTTTATTATTGATTTTAAAGTGTAAAGTTTAATTGCGAAAAATCAAAATGTACTTGGTACTCGTACTCGAGCTTGTCAATTGTTATGCTCGTACTTGTACTCAAACCCAACCACCAGTACTCATACTCGAAGATTCTCAAGGCAAGTACGCGGTACTCGAAGGTTGAGTACTCGACTCCATCACTGAAAGTCACACAGTTGAAAAGGGACTTGATTTTGCTTTGCTTATGGGCTTATTAAGCAGTAGTTGCGACCTGAGAAAAAGATACCGGTAGTTACTTCATTACTTGTGCACCAGCTGGAAGGTGACAAGCCACTGGTAACCGGTTGCCAGTAACTTCGCCACATGGTAACTTCGCCACAGTAACTTCGCCACACAGTAACTTCGCCACACTTTCATACATCGAAAATTTACATTGCCTACACCAAAACAAGACTTTAAATTCCGGGTTGCCGTAAAAAATTTTATCGGGCTTTTCGAGTTACTTCGTAACTTCGCCACATAATCCAAACTGTGGGGTAAGATGTGGGGAGAGAGGTGTGGGAGAGTGCATGGGGTGAATAAGGAAGTGTGTTGGGGTGTAGGGGGAGGTCAGGGGAGCTGTGGGAAGAGATATGGGGGATGTGGGGGGAGATGTAGGGAAATGTGTAGGGGTGTGGGGGGAGGTAAGGAAAGATGTGAGGGGAGGGTGTGGGAAAGTGTATGGGGTGAGTGGGGAAGTGTGTTGGCGTGTGGGGAAAGGATGTGGGGAGGGTAATGGAGAAGATGTAGGGAAATGTGTTGAGGTGTGGGGCCCCAACACACTTTTACTTCCCCACATCTCCCTACCCTCACCTTTCCCTACATTTCCCCTTACCCCCCCACACCCCATCACACTTTCCTACACCTCCTTTCATACCTCTTCCCACATCCCTCCTTCTTCCCCCCACACCCCAACACATTTTCCTACTATCCCCACATCTCCCTTCACCTTCTCAAAGTGTGGCGAAGTTACCATGTGACGAAGTTTCTGTGGCGAAGTTACTGTGGCGAAGTTACCATGTGGCGAAGTTACTGGCAACCCTGGTAACCTACCACTGTATCAGTTAACCTGAAAGCTGTTAAGACCAAAGCCAGTAAGCAGCTTTAGAGTTTAGGCTTTGTAATTTCTTCAATAGGATACTGTTGCGTAATCATATTAAAGCTGATCAAAATTTGTGTTCATGTAGTCTAGATGCAAAGTTCAAATTTACCCAAGATGCACAAGATGTCTTAGACTACTGTAGACTAGTCTAGTGTGGAGAACAGAATAGAATATCGGTAAAATCTGTAAATTGGTCAAAATTATAGTGTGTTTTTGCTGCTTGCTCTGCAAGAGCTTAGCTATTAAAAAGCATTGTTATGTCATGGACCTTCCTAACACTTTGTCTAATATAATAAATTTCAGTGCAACTGCAAGCACCAGAGTTTGTAGCACTGTTCCCTAAAGGTTTTGCCATGAATCTGAGTTTACATTGTGTGATGCTTTTACTTCAAACCAAAACATTGAACGCTTTAATTTAAGCTTAGACAAAAAATCGTTTCAGTTGACATCTTCACGACAAGAAGAAATTTACCCAAAGTTTTCGCTTTTCTCAAATTTTGAACCTTTGAGGGACGAAACAGTGACACTAAGCATTGGCCAGCTGACAAAGCTCTGACATCTTTACAGTTTGTCTGATGTGTGTTAAAATTAGGTATCCCATGTTTTGCTTCCAAAATGCTGTTGACATGTTGCATGGTTAAGGTTATAAGTTAAAGCAGAAGTGAGTGTTTTACTTTACTGCCGTGGATGCATTTACCTCTATGTAAGAAGAAACTTTTGTTTTTGAGTAGTGGAGACCGGGAAAGGTAATGTTTCCCAATGGCCGTGGACATTGTCGTAAGTCAAAATCTCCACTGTCTATACTAACATCAGACTCTACACATTTCCCCTAAGGGTATTGTTTGTTAATAAATTAATCGAGTGCATGATGTAACTTGTTTTTTTCAGTTTTATGTTAATGATGAAGTATTACTGTGTTTTGTAGTATTTATAATTTTTTCTTGTTATAAGTCTCTCCAATGGATGCACAAAGTGAAGTTTCAAACAATAACATTCGACCAGTGTCTCGATTACGACGTGATAAATCTCGTTCAAGTTCAAAGTTAAAGTGGAATAATCTTACGACCCAACCTGACAGAGCGTAAGTTGGATGCATACAACGATAGCCTTGAATTAATTGATCTGTTCACTCAGTTAAATTTTGACGACATTGCATTAACTCACAGTTAAATTTTTGATGTCATAATCACTCTTTTCAATTATCAAATCAAATCTTGATTATACTCGCGGTATTACGCCGAAGCGTGTAACGAGTGGCGGGGCCCATCTCCGTGACTTAGCGCCTGGGCTACACAGCTCCAAAGAAACGTCGCAGCAGTGGCGAGCTGTTGGCGACACTGCGTCGATTTGACCGGCCCGGGAATCAAACCCCAGACCTCTTGCACCGATAGTGTGCGCTTAGCAACTGAGCTAACCGGCCGGTTCTTTTCAATTATGACATCAAAATTTTGATTATGATATTTAGAGATTAACCCACAAAAAATGGACATGTAGACAGGATATTTCTGGCATTATTAAATTTTTCATTTTATGTCTTTAGGCCTGTACCAGCATATTGTCCTTAAATGCATGCTACAGATTTTTACATTTTGGGTAAACTGGCACCAGTTCATAGTGCGAAGTTGTATTGTAAACAATACTTGACCTCAAAATGTTTTTAAACCGAAATGTCTGCAGAATGACCATATTGGCATCTTTTTTTTAGTTCAACACCAAGTCTGCGAGTTCAAGATTATGATCCTGGTTATGCTCTTCGAAAGATCGCTCTTCTTTACGAGAAAAATCAGAATGATGAAGTTGCTCGACTGATTGGTGACTTGTCATCTGCCACTCTTAACAAAATTTATTCCGATTTTCCCATTGATATGTTCATAGAGGGAATTCCCCACACGCTTGGAATTATCAATGCATTATATTCCCGAATATTCACAGAGGTAGTCCAATTTTGTCTCAGCAGTGCCTCTGTACTGCTATTTGACAAGTAAAAATTATGGATAGCACATTCGTAGGATTTAAAAATGCTCAAAAGTCATTATGCAGCTTTCTTATGCCCTGCTATACACACTTGATTTATCGGTCACGGTAATGAATTTCATTTTTAAATGGTTTACACATGTATTACATGTGCTTAATTTTCACTAGGTATAAGACGGTTTTGCTACTGATGCACTTAGTAATAACAGCGTTTTCACGTGTTTGTCCACTTCATTTTTTCATGAGTTTTACTTCAGCTTCGTTTTAGTTATTATTCTCTTTTTATATTACAGAGACCTAGACATTTTCCTTTGGTTACCCTTCCCCTTGGTGGCTTGGTTATGCAAATTGTTAAACTCTACGCTCGCAGCATGTCCAAAGATCTACCCAAACTAAAATCATGGGAAACACAAGAAAACCAATGCAAAAATCTTCTCAAGGTAAGTGTTTCTGTTTGGATTTTGAAATTTGAATTTGGTTTTCTATATTTGCTGTTTTAGATTGCTGGGTATGTGGATGGCGTTGGAGTAATAAAGATGTTGCGACATCGTAAAAGATGCCTTGAACGTGCTCTGGAAGGATTAGGTGAACATGGAATGGTTGAAGTTGAAACATCCCCCATTGGTGTTGAAGAAGTTCACAGCGAGCTGTTGCCACTCCTACCTGCTCTGTTTGTTGAACTGGAGCGAATGTCTACTAATTGCAAAATCACTCACAATAAACTGAACAGAGCGGCAAAGTCATTAACCAGGCAAGAGTTGGAATTGTCCCCAAGTTCTACCTTAAAAAGAGCAAATATTTTTACATTTGAACCGAGCAAAAACGATAGAAATCACACTGCGTTTGAACTGCCTTCAGAATGCAACCATCAACATGTATTGCACTATACTACGTCCAACATACAGGTGATATAATTAAATTTAAAAAGCTCGTTTTTGGTTTGTAACTCCTATCGTGTGGCTCACGTAGGATTAAATCAACCGTATAACTGTACCAGAACTGAAACAGCTGCTAGTTTTTTTTTATCAATAACATGCTTTCATCTATATATAATTGTAATTCTTAACTTTTCCAATCCCTGGGATCATTATTCTTAACGTGTTGGCTTGGGGCCTTCCTAGGGGTTCTTGAGGACCCCGTAAAGAACCACTAACCTGCAGAGTAGATACGGCCGTGATAATTGTGTTTGCAGTTTTTGGGGATCCCTTAAAAATATTGATTTACTGCCACCTCAAACTTTACAAGCAGCCCAAGTTCGTTGTATTGCCAGAGTGATTTTTTTATTGCAGCCACAGCAGCGTCCGAATTTTCCATAACTTAGTTTTTTGGCTTTTTTGTGATGGTGAGGTTACTTCCAAAGAAAATCTTCATTACTCCTGATATTACACCCAAGCGTGTAACGAGTGGTGGGGCCCATGTCCACGGCTCAGCGCTTGGGCAGCATAGCTCTGAAGAAACGTCGCAGCACTAGCAAGCCGTTGGTGACAGTGTGTCTGATTTGACCTACCCGGGAATCGAACCTCTGTCCTCTCGCACCGATAGCAATGTCTTAACAACTGAGCTAAGCAGCTGGTTTTCCAAAAAACGAATGCAAAACCGACTGGTATTAGTATAGTGATGTTTTGTCGAGTTAAGTTGCGCTCATTGAATTAGCAAGTAAATGAATTTGTGCCTGTGCGATCGGCACCAGCTGTGAATCGAACCCACCATGCAGGTTTACCAAAACCTTTTTTTTTTCATTTTCCAAGACATATAACTGCAGCTTAGGTTTTTACGTTGGTGAAGTATACGCATCATGAATCGCGCATCGAACCCACGAAGCCAGCTCCGGAGCTCAATGCACCGAATCTCAGCCAAAACCTGCTGTTTATAGAGAATCAAAATTAAACTTTGTGCATTGCCACTGTTTTTCAGGACCGCCTGTATAAAAACAAAGCCATTCTGAACGTTGTCGAACCAACCATGAATTACGCCCAACTTCCAAAATTGGTCTCTATTTTACAAGTGAGTCGTATATTTATTTAGTTGCATGTTTATCCTCTTTTCACGAGAAGCGATCAAAGCGATAAAACGAGTTCGCTTAGGAATTACCGGTCATCTGTCTACCACACTAAGATTGGGAAATCCCGCTAAGTACCTTTCCCGACGGCGCAACAAGTAAGCTTGCCGGCTTGTTCTCCACACTGTCCCTTTAATGCTGAGCGTCAAGCAGGGAAGCGGAAATACCAATTTTTAAGTCTTTGGTTTGACGCGACTTGGAATCAAGCCCGCGTCTATAGCTCTAGAGGCAGACACTCTTACCACCCGGCCATCGGAGCTATTAATGTGTATTTGGTAAGGTTACGGTTGTGCTAGTTTCTTTTTTTAAAATTATGATGATACATTTGAATTGACGAAAGATTTTTGTTAAATAAAGTAAAATTATAACCATAAGCATTAATTTTGCAATTATTCGCCGTCGACTGAAGGTGTGCGTCCTCATACAGCTTAAAAACTTTGGAACAAGTAAAGATATCTCATTTTAAATTAGTGTAATGTATTTCTACTTTACTTTCTGACATATTGGTTGAATTTCTAAGCTTTTCAGTAGCTTTGTATTATAATATATTGCGTAATCTCGCGTGCTTTAAGTTCAAACCAACTTTCTTTGTTAGTTTATATACCGTGTAATCATTGAATACAGGATCGCATTGAGAGGGACAAAGATCTACTCTTGACTTTCTCTCAGTTACGAAAAGAAATTATCACTGTGCCATGTGATGCCAAATTAGCTCCTGCTTTAACACATTATTCACAAGCTTTTCAAGCCGTTATTAATGTTTTGAAGGTAAGTTGTTGCCAGTTCAGCATTAGTTTTAAAGTATTTTGTTGGTTGGAAATTATGTTAAGAATGCTAGGGTAGTTGCTGGTGTTGTTATGAATGAAATATTAAAAACAGCAACCCATTCTTTTATTACACGAGCAAAAATAGTCAAAACTTCATTATACTCGCGTTATTACGCCCAAGCGTGTGACGAGTGGCGGAGCCCATCTCCGCGGCTTAGCGCCTAGGCAACATAACCCCAAAGAAACGTCGTAGCAGTGGCGCTACACAAGCAACACAAGTTGTAAAGGTTCTATCCCGGAAGTTACATTCATCCCCGCTATTTTTTTGTGGTTATATTGTTCGTAATTTCGTAGCTTGAATATAAAAATTTCGCTGATTAATTGTAATGGTAAATGTTTTTCCAGGAGTACGTTCCAGATGATCCTGGTAGTCCCGAATCGCTTTCGACAAACGGTTTTCGGAGCGACAGCGATTCAAATCCGAGTCCATACCGTGCGAAAATCGAGAGAAGATCAGTGATTGTGAACGGTAGGCTTGTGTTTTTGATATGTCGTAAATTTATCTCCTTCTAGTAGATATCTCTGTAGTTCTTAATGAACACATTTAAGCTGCTACGGACACAACCCTTGTATGATTGAAAAATTCGAGCCTTCTTCATCGCCGCATCTCAAATGGGGATGGCTAGAACGTTTGACTCCTTGATTCTTTTTTCAAAACAAGAATTAGTTATTTAATCAAATTTTGTTCAGTTTTATCGCGAAAGGAATCTTGTTTAACCATTCTTACGTTAGGAACGAGGCATACATCAAGAGTGATCATAGAACGTTAACGTTTTGTACTTCTCGACGTAAAATATTGCAAAGAACAAGGCAGTTATTTTGTCTTTCAGAGTTTGTTGAAAAGCTGTAGTGTTTTTTCTGACTTAAACTGACTCTATCAGAAATCAGATTTTGCCTGCGTAAGTCTCTTGTTGAAATCCTATTTTACTGTAAAATCACGTAAATCTTGTTTACATTTTTCGGTTCGAGTTTATTTCATTGAGTTGACATGAATATGGTTTTTAAGCTTGTTGAGGTGGTCTCTTGACGTGGAAAGTTGTTTGGTTTTTCAATCACGCCTCCAGCTATGCAAATAGTCCCTATTGTTCCGACATTTCAACAGGTCTTTAACTTAAAGTCCCACTTACGTGTTCTTAGCTATTCTTAAATACTACAGAAAGTTTGAGCCTTAATTGGTTTTCCCAACGCAGATTTCTGAGTTGTGAGAAAATACCTCTACACTTTGCATAACTGTGTGTTTTAAATTTTTGTGAAAATAACGGATATTGTAGCGATTGCATTACATAATTATATGAGTTCATAGATATTTAATACCAGCCTTAATTCCTAGTTGATTATTGACACTTTATCTAATACACAATTGTATAATAGCTTTCAATCTCTCATAACCGACATGAACTTGAAATATCAATTATTTTTGTGAATTATGGTAGGCTATTTATACATGCCATGTTACAAAATAGCAACTAGATTAGCCTGTGATGTTTTATTCTTACTTCCAAAAACTAGGGAAATTTGTCATAAACGTACATGTACCGGTACTTGGAAAGCTTTCTGCTATTCTTTGGGTTACATGTAATTTTCAGCTAAGCTTCGAAAAATATATGTCTTTACCCCTACGCTTATGACTTCCAAATACACCCAAACAGTTGTGATAAAGTGTTGTAGGTAGAATGTATCTTGTAAACAACAATTTATTGTCCATAGCTTTTAAGTGTTGGTTTTTATGTAACTCACCAGCTTTTAGCTACTTATGTTCACCAAAGGTCACACCTACTTAATTAGAGTCACCTTTGTAGCTTTGGTATTTGTAGGATTTAAATCTATGTGTTGAAATCAAAGGAATTTGGTAACGTAAGCCGCAATGAGCTTGCTCAGAAGTTTAAAGGGACGCTAGCAAAAAAATTCAATAAGGACAATAATAAACTAATATAACGCGTGCTTTAGGTAACCCATATCTTTGTTGAACATGTAACTCTAGCTCTTAGTAATCCCTGTAAGTTGTTTTATGATGTTGATACACAATTGTTTTCGTTTGTACTCTGGAATGCGGCATTATAATTACATAACTATTTACAAAATCATAATTTTAAAACTGATTTTTTTCCTAAAATGGAAGTATTTGTTTTTACTTATGATGTGGATTAGACGTTGGGGCATTATAAGTTTGGTAAAATTATTAAATTTGTCACATTTTTCGCGTTTTTTTTACAACAATTTTGTCTTTGTTGGGGGTGATCTTATAACAACATTATGATGTTGTATAGGCAGTGCTGTGACAACGCTATTGTTTCTTAAAAATCTTTATTTTTCTTTTCATGATTCTTTACATACAGATTTGAAGTCACTTAAATAAAGCTTATCCGGACATGGTGATAATTTCCTATTATATGGAGTAGCAAATTCTCTAATGAAAGTTTAACAACATGGTTGGTTTTGCAGTTTTGTTTTCGGTGTGCTTTTATGTTGTTCTTGCTCGCTGTGTTTATAAGTTTAGCCCTTAATGTGAGATATTAGGTTGGTATGTAGGGGTTTCAACCAAAGCAGACCAAACAGTTTAAAATTTTTAAGGAATTTGTGCTTCTTTGCAAATTTTGGTGATTTTACACCGTAGGGTTTGACGTTTTATATTTTTTTTTCGATTGATTAAATTTCTAATTCTTTGGTAAATTGTGGAAATAATTGCAAAATATGTGGATTGCTTAAAAAATTAAAAGTTTTAGATTGGAAGAGAAAAAAGCTCGATTTTTGCTTCAAACTTTTATCTAACGTTCTCGTTTTTGGAAAATTATCAGATTTTGAAACTTATGCAATCAATAGCCCGGTACAGATCGTTTCGCTTTTGACTTGGCCTGTACGCGTTTTCATTGCCAGGCTGAGCCTGGTTCAGGGAGGGTTCTAGCTCCGAGTGCTTCCAGTAAATTGCGTCTAAAAAGTCTACTGACGTCCAAATCAGGTCTGCAATAGGCATGGGGCCTCCCAAAAAATTTTCCCCGTCCCCCAAAGTGTTAAAACGGCCCAGTTTATTGCGGATGTTGCTAGGCTACATTTTTGGTTAGTTTCAGCAAGATTTAAATACGAATTCGCCATAGTGAAATTTGCGGTAAACTTGAGGCAAATTCACTGAGTAAACAACTTCCTAGTAAACATATTGGGCTTCAATGACGTCTTTGCTATGCTATTAATGTACAGGTTTGAGAACTGATTTTTCGCTATACAGTAAACATTTAAACAAGCAGGTTATGAGAGTTTTCTGCTTTAAAAAAGTTTGATTAAATTTTGTTTATCATTTTTTGAATTTACAAAAATACCATGATTTAAATCTCAAGTGATAAATTGATGACTGATTCCAAATTTTTCTTAGTACAATTCTGGAATATTAGTGGTTACTGTTTTTTCTTTCATTGAACTGATGATTCAACAGTAATTTAGAAAGACTGCGAAGTGAGCTTGCGCTCTTCGGGTCAGAAACCACCCGGTAAATATATGAAATAAGATCAGCATTGTGTTACGCAGGTTCTGTCCCCAGCGCGGTACCACTTGGCCTTGTCGGTCATGTCTTGAAACGTTTCAGGGGACAAAACAGTGGCGTAGCCACGGGGGGGGGGTGGGTGGGTTGGGGGGTTACAACCCCTCCCATTGAGCCTCAAATGACGTCATACATATTTCTTTTTCTGATATTCATGTCGAAGAAAATGCATCATTAATGAAGCACTCAAAGTTAGAGCCAAAAATGTGACGAGCTTTCCCCAAAAATTGTTTAAAAAGCACTAAAATGGCTATTGCATTGTGCAAGTTTTTAAAATTTTTCCGGGGGAGCATGCCCGCGTACCCCCTAGAGTCGTTTTTGGGACTTAAGTTGCTTAAAATTAGCTCTGCCCGAAAAAATTGCGCTTGAAAAAGTGACGAAAATTGGTGCCCCTTCCCTGAAAAAATTCTGACTACGCCCCTGGCTTAAAACATTTTCAAAAGGCTTATTTACGCCCGTTTCCGGGTTTAAACGTCTTTATATTTAGTTAACATTCAATCTAATTCAAAATTACACCCCCCCACCAAAACTTTCTGGATCCGCACCTGTATAAAACGTATGGTCAAATGCAGGAGCGTATGTAGGGGAACATTGGGCCATGCCTTCCCCCTTTTGAATCTGCCTTTTAGTAAAAAAGAACAAAATTAATGGTGCCAAGTGACTGAAATATGCCAGATTCTTTTGATAGTTTTTGTCTAGGACTAGCTTATGGCCAGGGGCGGATCCATAGGGGTAGAATGAGGGGTATGCATCCTCCTTACAGCCATTTTCAAAAATGTTTTTGATGTAGGCTATACAATTTTTCCGTATATTTGAACCACTTGGATAGTGATAATCCTTACGCTTTAAGCACGCATAATCAAAAATGTGCGAAGAAAATGCATCGTATTTGGTGTAACACTCAGAATTAGGGTCAAAAAATTTAAATAAAATTTGCTAGAAAATTATTCAAAAAGCACTAAAATAGCCATTACAGCATGTAAATTTTCAAAAATTTTCAGGGGAGCTTGCCCCCTAACCCCCCTAGAGCCTTTCTTGTTTCTCAACCAGCTTCAAATTAGTTCTGCCGAAGAAAAGATACGCTTAAAAAATGTGGAAAATATGTCCCCCCTCCTTTTCAAATTTCTCGCTACGCCACTGGTCAAATGTGACGTCATTCTCAAAACCCCTCCCATTGCAAAATCCTGGCTACGCTAGTGGGACAAAATGATTAGAATGTATTAGGTATGCTTTGGGTATTTAAATATTAAAACTCATACTTTGTTATTTTTGAAGTTATATAGTCTGATTGTTATATCTGTCATTGATAGTCTGTCTGCTTTTGTAATTTCTGTGCTGAACTAACATGTTCATTTACTTTTTGTTTGTGATAATAGACTACAAAGATTTCATCTGACAACAATAAACGTTTTAAGATAATTTGAAGTAAAACACATCTTATTCTGGGTGAAAAGTTTCAAAATCGAGAATAGACCTGCATTGTTTAAGTACGCCGCTGCGACGATTCTTAAGAGCTGTATTGCCCCAATCCTAAAGACATATTTGTGTGATGTACCCAACACCAGCAGAACCTTACATTCCTATTCTATTTGCCTATCTTCACGAACCCGATTGTTATCCACGTGTCACAAGCGAAGCCGCGACGAGAATCAAACCCAAAACCAGTGCAGCGCTTTCCTATGAACGCTGCACTCTTAGTCACCGAGCTATAGAAAAGTCGAAGCAATCCCGCAATTAATGGCGTTTATAAACCCACGTTTTGTCAGAAAAAAAAACAAACTTCTGCTGGTGTTGGGTACGTTGCATAAAAATGCACCCCGTAGATGGGCCCCGCCACTCGTTACACGCTTCGACGTAATACCGCGAGGATAATGAAGATTTGATTTTGTACAGTTAAATAAAAGGTCATGAATTTTTTTATGAAATATATTGCAAGTCAGAAAAGTTGAATATTTTGCTATATGGTTATTTTGAATTACCCACAAAAGTATTTGAAATTTAACTTTACTGAAGTAGTTACTGGGTTAATACTTTGTGACCATCAACAACATATTGAACAAAGAATAATATGTTCAAATATTACTTGTTGAAATATTGACGTAATGATTTTTTTGTGTGCTGTCTACTGTTGACAGAAATTGACGCCAATCTATTGTTGTAAATTATTTGTGACTATTCATTGCATCATACAGAGTCATCATAAGTTTGATGACGTCACAGTGTCGCCAATACAGCAATACATATACGGTTTTGTGGAGCTTAATCTAGGAGAAAATTTAAACTGTGATTTAGTCATCATGAGATACAAAAAAGCAAATATTTGTTCATCCAGGACAATGCAGTAACGTTTTTGCTTTTTAAATCAATCAAGTATCGTAAACTTCACTAAATAAAGTTGAGCCAAGATATCCGAGAGGTTTTAAACGAGTTATGCAGTTGTAGTTGTAGTAGTTTATTTTATTCATTTTTTTCACAAAGTAGACGCACGAAAATGAAATCCTTACATTCAAAAAGAAACAAGGAGCATCGAATAACCCTAAGGTTTTCCAGTCGATAGTCGAGATGCCATATACAGGACCTCCTTCGTTCCAATATTATTGATTTGACTTTCTTTTGGGCATTTCTGATTGATATTATCATACTTTTAAGAGTACAGCAAGTGAACGGTAACCAATGTTATGGATTTTGTTTTAGTCTGCGTTAAAAGCTGTTGCGGTGGTAGTAAGGTGTCAACTGACAAGTTGCGACAATCGCTTTGACAAAAAACTGCAGTGAGTTGTTTCTAAAAAATCACAGCTCAGATGGCCAAGCGGTAAGAGCGTCTGCCTTTGAAGATGTAGACTTGGTTTGATTTTGAGTCAGATCAAACCAATGAGTTTAAAAGTGGTATTCACAGCTTTCCTGCTTGACGCTCTGCATTAAAGGGACAGTGCTGGAAACACTCCCGCAAGTTTACTACTTGTGCAGTGGGGCAAGGCACTTAGCGGTATTGCCCTATCTTGGTGTGGTAGAGGTAAACTGATGGCCGGCAACTCGCAAGCAAGCTCATTATAGCGCTTTGATTGCTTTCTCGTGATAGGAGGATAAATATTCAACGAAATAGAAAAAAAATTCGATGTTAACTCGATTCATCTGACTCTTGTTATAACCGTACTGCGGTATGAAAGCCATTTAGTTTCTGGTTTATTTGCAAAGCTGACGTTGTATTAAATCTTTCCTTTTGAACTCGCAGTATTGGCAGTGGGTTGAATATTGATTGTGATATTACATTTTTGTTACTTTCTTTAAACAATGAATAAATGACAGAGTCTTTTTTGTCATATAATAAAGAACTTCTGTGATTGCCGCAGTCCTTTGTTCTTGGGGAAGCAATTGTCAAACAGTGTGGGAAATTTTCGCTCCGCTATCATATTTCATGGAGAGATATTAACACATTTTTTATCTGTCATTGTTAAATCAGAATCATCTTTTTATGACGTAAGTTCTCGTTTAGTGTTAGCTTCCCTGCGAGTTTCGATAAGATCAGGATTGTGGGTGATAAAGAAATTGAAAAAGGAGTTGTTACTTACTGGTTACTACTGAAACTGTCGTTCAATACCTGGCTTTAGGCCTACTCTCCCTGCTGATGATGATATCTAAATAAAAGCAGTCGGAAGGTCGTACCATGCTTATTGCTTAGCTTAGGCATCATTGATTGATTTGTAGGCTTGTATTTTGCGGTAAAAATTCGATATAGGCTAACAAGACGACTTTTTTAGGTCACTCTGATGTCGCGAGTACGGATTCAAGTCCGTTGAACAACTCCGATCATTCCGTTGGTAAGAATTTTTGCATTTTGTGCGTTGTATTTCTAAAAAATGGTCAAGCCTTGCATAAAACGTTAAAGTCCCCACTGATGACCACGAAAATACCTGGGGTATGGAGTAAGTCGTTTGTTATACATCACTATTGATCAAAACTTTAGTATTTGGAAGGGCTGACAACGCCTCTCTTCTTTGAATGCGCCATTAAGTAGGCTAGGCCTTTTAATTGTTTTAAGCGATCAAGTAGGCTAATTCTGTGGATTTGTTTTTGAATTTCGGCTTGGTTGCCTTGCGCTGTTTTTTTATAGATACCGGTAAACCTACTACCAAGGTTTTAATTACCCAATCAATGACTAAATGTGAAAAACTGGCAAAGTTTGAAAAGTTTTTCAAGTGCCTCTGCCAAAGGTTTACCAATCTCAACGTTTTTAAGTCTTGTTTCTTTTCACCAGGCTCCCAACTTGCAAATGCAAAGCATCAACCTGATTTGGAGTCGAACCCGTCTCTTCAAAAGAAATGCGATAAACTTCAACATGATCTCCATCGAGCGCAAAAGTCGATCGAAAGATTGAAGCAAAGAGAAAAAGAACTCGTAACAAGGTGAGATTTTACTTCGATTATTGTTGCAAAGTTGCACCAGACCTGTTTGACCGGCGAGTTAATCGAACCGGTTGCTGTTTCTCCGACATCAGTCAGCTAAGCTTTGTTGTTGCATCCTTGGATAAGATGCTTCTCGATGGAATCTAGCAAGCAGCAAGAAGACAAAAGCAATGCTCAATCGGAAAACTCGGAAACAGATGCAACTTCTAAGCGAGTCTGGATTCGTCCTATGCATAGCGCCACCGTCGCTTTCTCGTAATTGGAGGATAAAAATGAGGAAATCAGATCAGAAGACAGAAGCAGCTCTTTGGTTGAGTAATGTATCTTTTTCTAAAATCGAGCCAATCACACGCTGATAATAATGAAATAAAAACTGGTTATTTTGGAGTGTTTTTTTGATTATGTGTTTGGTATCCGCTTTTTCCTGGTATTAAATAGGTCATTGATAAGGAAAAAATGTGGTTGAGTAGTTTACTGCCCACCATTCAACGATCCAAATAAGCTCTTATTGCTGGGCGCTGAGCAGCAGTCAGAGTTTTTTCTTAAATTTTAGACTATCAAAGCAAGCGCAGCGGTCTTTCGACGGTGGTAATGGTACATTTGAGGACTTGAGTGCTGGCGAAACTAGGCCGAGTGAGCTAGCGCGCAGCTACCAGAGTCTTTACAGCGACGGAAGGTTGCAAGCACTGGATGCTTTGGATGATGCATGGAGGACGGAAGATGATGTGAAAGCAAAATTACTCTTCTCAGTTGTAGTGGTGAGTAGTGGTTGTTTTGCAGCATCAATTAAAATCAAGGACTCTTCAAGAAGTAGAAGCGCCAATTTTGAAACTCCAGCAGAGTGATTACTGATTAGCCTAGATCAGTGTGGTCCAAGACTAAGAGCGTCAAGGGCCGCTTCAAGGTTTGAAAAAGCTTCGTGGGCCGCAAAGATAAAATCTAGATTTTAATCATAGGCGGAGATATTGTTATTTTACCTTTGACACTATGCTTTACTAAATGCCTTACGTTTTACGCTTGTTTAGTAGCGCTTTGTAATGTCGCTGAGCATAAAACTCTTTGGGAACAGATATTACTTGAAGACACACCAAGCATTGTGGTTTACCATTACTACTGACAAAGAAATATCTGTCCTCCCAGTTAATATTGAACTCTCTGTTTTCCTCGGACACTTTTCTTTAGGCACTAATTTTATTAAAAATATTCCTAATTTTATTAAAAAAGATATTCCTATGATGCTGTGATAGCCTATTAGGGTTGTGTATGTTGAAAAGTTCTTGAAATTTTGCACACTAATTTTATGTTAAAAGTTAGTAGCCTACTACTTACTACATGTAGTAACTTTTACGCTGCACATCTCGCTGAAGATCGTTTTGAAAAGGCCCACATGACAGAATGCGAGATGTTACATAACCTTGCATTAGTACGTAATTAAATGTTTTATGGTGACGTCAGATGCATTTCTACTGCAAAATGATGCGTTCAAGCGTACTATGAAACATTCTCGTCATTATTGTAAGCTTGCAATTCCTCGCCTTAAAAAAAATCTCGTTATACGAGCGAGGAAATTTCTAAGCCTTGTTAGATACAAAATTGGCAACGAAGGTTAAAGTGTTGGAGGGCCGCACAAAAGTTTCCCGCGGGCCGCATGCGTTTGGACCACACTGGCCCAGTATCTTGGGATTTTGTTCATGCTAGCTGCAACGTAACGAAGATCAATGCGGTTATGCTACAGCAAATTGCATTGCTTCATTTGGGAAAAGTCTTGAAAATTTTGGATTTTTTGCGTTTAAGCTGGACTTGTCTGCCGTCATTTGGCAAAACCCATTAACTCCAAAATTTTGAAATTTCGTTTTTTTGCATTTTTTCAATCGTTGCTCCAATGTCCGTCTTGTGTGTAAATATCGAGTTTGTACTGCTAACCGATTTCGAGTTATCTATGGAGGCGAAACCCATTAACTCCACTTCTGTACAGAAAGTTGTCAAAAATTTTAAAAATTATCTGGCACAACCTGTTAATTCCACTTGTAATAGTTAACTTTGTTATTGCGTCATAAACAAAGTTTAATGCATTTCTCAAAAACTTTCATCTCACGAGTGAAAAAATTGTGCGTAACAATATGAAACAATAGTAATCGTGACGTAATAGCTAATTGGGTTCCATGCAAATTTGGATAAAAATCGAACGCCAGATTCATACGCTGTTTATACATTCATTAATTATTGACATTAAACTTTATTACTAAACTTTTATGATCAAGCACTTTTATCAAACCAAAAATTAAAAAAATCTACAATCAGGAACGTTCTAAAAAAACCTGAAAACTAAAACTTGATTTTCTCGAAAAGTGCAAAAGTGGAGATAATGGGTTTTGCCAAATGACGGCAGTTGTGTTTTAACCATCGTTATATAAAGCTGACATTTTAAAATTTCCCGCCCGTTTAAAATCCCTTGAAAATATTCAAATAGGTCCTTTATGTTTTTCGGTAGATGCACATACGCTAACGTTGCTAGGTCAAGATTATTCTGGTTTAGCATCATTCAAGTTTATATTTTTAGCTGAGTTTTCGTTCGTGCACGGACACGTTGCAATACATACGTCACAGTCTCCATGACGTCATGTGTGCATCCAGCGTTGCCACCGTAGATTCAAAGTTTGAATCCGCGGCTCAAGAAGTGAAAAATACTTTTAACTCTTATCTGAGAAAAACTACTAAGCACTACAACTTGGCTCCAAATGTGGAGGTGAGAAACAATTTTAACCTTTATCTGGCTATTGCTCTTGTTAAATAAAACTTAATGTAAGCTCAACTTGAACATGGATCCTCAGTACACAATAATGAACTGCAGAAAAAAAGTAGCGTGGTTAAAGCAGTCTTATGGAGAAGCTGACTCTCGATTGTAATTGAAAATAGTGAAATTTTGTAATTCAAAACCTGCTAATCCTAATTCAATTAATATGATAGCGTTTACTTTACAAACTCCAACCGTCTCACGCTTACGCGATCAAATCTTTGGAAAAATGGAAATTAAGCAGTGAGCACGTTTGTTTGGTTAGGCAAGTGAATTGGACATTTTTTACTGATGTTACTCCATGCTTTGCTGCCAGTTGAGCTCTCTAATCTTTGTAGTGTGTAACCAATCTTTGGAAAAATGGAAGTTGAGCACCTTTTGTATGGTGTCGCAAGAGAATATGGGATTTCTTTTATTTAATCCTATATATTTTGCAGGATGTTTTCAATCAAATATGCACGGCATTGTACGATCGTCCACGTTTGTCCCAATCTCGTGCCTTGCACAAATACGTCCAGGAGTGTGTGCGGCTGTCATGGGCTCTGGCGGTTCAGTCACCTCCCTTGTTTCTCGAGTACGACGCTTCTACATTCGACCCTCTCAAGCACGAGCGCTTCCACACCTCGGACAAAACTTCGGATCAAATTGTTTCGTATTTGTGGCCATCCTTGCTCGAAAAACAGTCCGGAAAATGTGTAGCTAAAGGAGTAGTCCTGACTGGCGTGTGAAAACAACGCTAAAGACAGTCTAGCGGTGCAAGCGCAAAGCAACTGCCAGAAGGAATAAATTGTTGCATTGTTTGCTCAAGTCAAGAAAGGAAATTTTGCACCCTAATTCAACAAGTTAATGCTACACATTTTTCATGTCTTTTCAGAGCAATATTGTAGTAATGTAATATGCAAAAGCTGTTGTTCTACGGCTTATCTCATGACCACTAGATTCAACCCGTATCCTACAACCTCCTTGTTTTTATGACAATCTCTTCTTGGCGGATTCGAACTAAAGAAACTGATGTCGAAATAATCAGAAAATTCATATCTTAATTCTTCCCTTATTTTACTCGCTTTTCTCATGACAGGAAGATAAAAAAAACAACAACTTAACATTAGTTTTAGCCTACTCTAGATATGAGGTGGGCAAACTTTTCGCATTGGAAAAAATTTTGAAACTGAGGGCCGCGCTGTTTGGAAAAGCAAAGCAAAAAAGCTTATCACGACCTTAGATGTCCTATTTTCCATTCGAAATTAGGTGAAGATCAAAAAATAAATAATCATTAACGCCAGCAGATGTCCTTTTTTCCACTTCAAAATCCATTGACGAGCTAATGTTTCTGTAAGGTTTATGTTTCTGTACCCCTGGTTAAAACAATCAGCATTGTTCAGAGTATTCACTGTTTTACCATTTAATCTTTTAAAATCATTATACTGTGATGTCTTAATTTATCGACCAATTCACAACATATTACGTAGAAGGCTCCATGTTACTGATCTGTACGACTTGCAGAACAAATTGTTTTACACATTGTACGGCTATGAACTTTTTGCTCTTGCCAAAGTACAACGTTTCGATTTTTAATTGTACATTTTGTGTTTTTCTGTATAATTGTTTAGGGCCTTCGCAACTTACCATTGCCATGTAAGTAGTTAAACCGCTTTCTCTATTTTGCTTTTAGATTATTTTTTATTAATTTTGACTGCTTCTATGCCAGATGAACAGTCTGTTACTGTGAAGTTGTAAATGTTGCACATCACTGTAAAAAGCTTAATTTTAAATGCTTTACTAGTAAATCACACCGCAATAATTTTCACGCCGAAACTTTCGCCTAAGGACATATTCAAAGTTTTCTATTGCAACATGAAAATCTCTCTCAATTCGGAAAAATGAAGTCGCAGTCGATCTCGAAACTGGACTTTTGTCGTTTCAGTTTTGTGCAGCCTTGATGACAGCTGAATCTGTTGTGGAAACGCCCAGTTTTGAGATTTACAGCGGCTTTATTTTTCCTCCTTAAGCTATTTTCGTCCCATATTTATTGTATTCCACAATTCCGTAATTTCTAGCATTGTGACAAAGATGAGGACCGTTTGTTCTTACATCGTCTTGTTTTCACCATTCAGTTCACTGTTTAAAATTACAACAGTCAAATAGCATTGTCGTACATGTAAAACTTTACCTTGATTTAGTAACTATATGTTGTAGATAAATTGGACAGCACTGTATTTTTGTCTTCATTTCTGTTAATTTATGAACTGTGACTGTAATTGGTAGTTTCGTTTACTTTAAAAAACAATTTTTACTTAATAAATTTTTTAAGCGTAAAAACTAGCACCAGTTTGGTGGTTTACACGCCGTTATTCAAAAAGACTGTAGTAGCATCCTACTTGGTCAGCGATTGCTCACTTTGCAGCCGCTAGACTTTTTGAGGGGGTCGGCACACCTTAAGAGTACTGTACCATTACTTTTAACAGCGCTTTAACAATCATGCTTGTATGTAATAGACCCAATTGGGTCTTGTTGTCTAAATGTAAAATAATTATATACTTCAAGCACCCACTCACCCACCGTTTCACAACTACGTGAGGGAACGGATCCATAATATTCAATGCTGCTAAGAGAAAAATGTGCAAGACCTACTCAATGATCCTTACTAACATACCTCTCCCTGTGCTGATTGCCAGAGGGTAAGTTGTGAATATTTTTAGTTTCAGCATGACCTGACCGGGAATAAAACCCCAATCTCTTGGCCACGAATCTGGCACTTTTAAGCGATACCCAAGGCTGGTTTCTTATACCTACGTAACACTATATATCATTTTACCCTCGATCGAAAAGAAGTGTCCCCTTTTTCCAAGGCACCACGTTCAGACAATCTTTGCAAATTTCGGAATTGGAACCATGTAACCACGCATACGGAATTACGCCGCACATCATTCACATTTAATATCAGTCAATTCTGTTAACAGCTTGCACATTTTTTTGTTGCAGTTTCACAAGCCGGCATATCAGCGTGGCATTGTTTGCACAAGGCAAGCAGTTACTATGCGAACATATATTTACTGTTTGATGAGCACGTATATTTAACAATGAGATTTCAAAACTAAGCACACAATGCAAGTTAGAATGATTATACCAGAGACAAAACTAGTAAATGAATGACCAAGTTAGTAGACCACCTTACATAGGCTACAGTTCGTGATGAGCAAAATAGCTCAAAAGGGAACAACATTGCACAACAGACATCGAAACAATAAATTTAGTTACAAATCGCCGGGAGATTTCAACCCCGATTATGTCGCTCTGTATAGTCGCGTACAACAAAATACAGTTGCTTCCTAAATAACTCCCAAACCTCATTAAGCGAATCCAATGGTAAAACGTAACACAATCAGGGCATATTAGCAATCAAACTAAAATTAGCAAAAACTACATTCAATCCTTCAGTGCTAGATGTTCGACCTAACATATCATACATTAACATAAAAGTATAGACGTAGTGTTTATATATATATGTTTGATTGCATGAAAGAAATAGGACGCAGTAGACCTAACCATAGTTCTTAAAGGTTTGCTGCAAATTCAGTTAGTCGCCATTTACTTCGGTGACAGCAACTGCTCTAGGGTTTTGCTTGAGATGAAGCAGAGTAGACCTCATTCTAGTCACATCCTTACTTCCTTTCGAAACCTTAGGATTAAAATCACAAAGTTTCGAAACCCGCTCCCATTCCGATCCAGGGTTAGCTTGGTCGCGCTCTTTGACGAACTGTTCTTCTGCCGTTCTAAAAAAGCGCAAATGTTATCGTGGGAGGTTCCAGGATTTTTTAAGAAGGGCGGAGGAGAACTTGTAGTCAAAAAATACTGATCTTGCAGTTTTGAAAGTCTTCCAATGTTTTAATATTTATAATTAAATATTTCGGAGATGGAGACTTGAGCCTACTGAATTTGCCAATGGTTAACAGTTCGTTATCTAAGCAATTGGTGCGATGCCGTATCAGTTTTCGACATGGTTAACAAGCGATACAGCTCGTGGTTACAGCTTGAGGTAATCACATTCGACCCATACTTTGCATAACAGCACTGATTTAAGTTTATTCTGTTGGAATGTACTTCAATCTTTTACCTCAAAATGAGTTACATTAATGAATCGTTTTTTCAATGAACAAAAACCTGGTAACACCATTTTTTTCATCCATTGGTTGGTAGGTTTTGTAAAACGATTCAATTTTACACGGTAAGTGGAGTAGAATTTAGATTGAGTATTTGGCTTCAGGTTCTTTTGTATGCCAACATATTTCATTTCGAGCTTTCTAAAACCCCAGAGCCTTAATTCTTACATAGGGTTCAGTATTTAAACACTGTAAGTGTAGGATGGTACAGTAGACCTGTCTTACCTTCATAACAATAGTAACAAGTGTTTCCTAGGAACGTAACTCATTCGATATTTTGGGAGTGACTGTAGTTATATACTGTACTAAGAACTTATGATACCTGTTACTCTGTTTAGTTTTTTCAAGTTGCTCTTGTCGGTTTCGTTCCCAATCTTCAATTTCTTTCCTTGCTTGAGAAAGCCACTCTTGCTGTCTACGTTCAGATTCGCGATCTTGAAAAAGATAGTGGAATACATTAGGTATACATTGCGACGAATTTGCTTTGCATTAGGTAAAGTGCTTTAAACAGTAAACACGCAAAAGTAAAGATGAGTAAGTGATTTGATTCATGGATAGAATCGATTATATTTGACAAGTATTTTCCGGGAAAAAAAAAAAAAAAAAAACAACAGAAAAGTGCAAGCTCAACATAACTCTTCGGACTTCACTGCTTACACCTTAGATGGTTGTTTTCAAATACTTCTCAGTTATGTATCTGATATAAAAATTTTCCAAATACATCAATTAAAAGAATTGATTGGTTAGGTTTGATAACTTGACCCGAAGACTTCCGTCCCTTTGCAGCAACCCTGTGGCTGTTTCGTAAGTCAACCTCATTTTTTTCTTTGTAACATTTTCTTCAATTCAGTATGGTATTTATTCTGCAGTAACTGTTATAAAAACTGAAAATTCACTATGCGGTAACACTAATTTTTGTCCTTTTCTTCTTCAAATGTTGACGGTCAATCAATGTTCAATCAACATGGTCAACCTAGTCAAATCAACATCATACTGAAATGTAGTCAATCATGTGCACTATTTTGTTATTGTTAAGACGGTGACGAACAAAAAATCTGACGTTTACCTTTTTCAGCGAGAAGTTTTGTGTTTTCTTCTCTCCAAATACGAATTTTCTCTGGCTCTGCTCTCAATTGTTCTAGTCTCGCATCAGCTGCAGCAATGGCTGCGTACGCTTGAGATGGATCCATCCTTTCCTGCCCATCTCCATTTGCAAACTCATCAAATCCATTCACAAGAGCCGGCTCGTTGTCAGCAGGAAGATCAAACATTTGGTCTGAAAATTCAACGTTGATGTAAGGATTGTAGCCACAGAAATTTCTCTTTCCTTTTTTTTGTCACAAAAAATATTTTAAACGACACCAGAAACGCACAGATCAAAAACTTGACAAAATTTATCACGTTTGTCCTAAATGCAAGCTACCTAAACACAGTACATTACTCCACAAACAATAAAGAACAAAGCCGCTAAAAAGTTTCAAAGCCAATATCTGAAATATCCAAAACTAAAAATGCATGCTAAAGGCACAGACAATCCTACATTAAAACTGCACATTTGAAGAAACAACAGTAGTAAAACAAACAACTTTACAGTGAAACTCTCAGCACTTTTGAAACAATCTTAAACTATTTTTGTACTTAACCATCACTACCTGCAGCAGGTGCAGCCGCTGGAACATCTCCATTCATGAATCCAGTAGCATCAGCAGCAAAGTCAGTAGCATCAGCAGCAAAGCCATCTTGCACTCCACCAAGAATATCATTTTCCAAACCTAAGGAAAGTAGGAAACAAAATATGACTGGTAAAAATTTATTAATGCACAGGCCAAGTTAATTGCATTTTTATCTTACCTAACAGTGCTAAAACAAAGACATTAGTAAAATTGATAGACATAGAACTGCTAACCTAAAGTCAATTATATTCAACTAATTCTTATCAAGCAATTGGTGTTTTCATCTCTGAAAGCAATATTTCAAAGCAAAACTTTTACCAACTTTAGTTCGATATTAAAATAGTGGCAGTACTGGCAGTTTCGTACATGAAAATATGAGAACATTTGATATTATATCACAGATTATATAAATAAAGCTGTTGATTGAAGCTTTTGCCCTGAATTTGAGTTAGCGAAGTATCGTAGGGTACTTTTATTTTACTTAAAACATTGAGCACTTCGATTTTAACTAAGCCAAAAGTTATAATTCCAGTTGACAATCTCAAGAAAAATTTCTGGTAATGCATATCTTTAATGACAAAACTCAGTCAGAACTAAGAGCAATGCTAAGCTTCAATAGCCTAACAACTTAACTTAATATCACTTGGTCTTTACGTTTGTGAGAGATTTAATTTTTCACTTAAGTTTTTAACTATCAATACCTGCTATTTCATTTTGTTGTTGGGCAAGAAATTCAGCTGCGGGGTCAACTTCATTATTGTCTTGCGGTGGAACATCTCCAAATAAGTCAGCCATAATTACAGAAAATTTAACTCAACAAACAAACAAAAGTGCAACAATTAATGGTATTGATCTATGACAAAAAAAATGTGATTTTACCTATGAAAAACAGCACTATTGGTATTGTTTACATGACAAAAACTAATAGGGTACCGGTTTAATAAATATAAGCATTCCCACACAGCAAACAGTTTCCACTCTTCCATCCAAATTTTGATTAATCTAGTGTACAGAGAACCGATGTATACACAAAGTCGGATGAACTCAAGCTGCAAATGAAAATTACACTGGCACAAAGTTATTACAATAGAACAGTAGAGTGACACCATAAAGGTTTGTCAGTTTGTTGCAGCAATGACTGTCTCAATTATCATTCTACTGTTATATTGGTACGGGAGGCTTTACAAATACTAAATACTGTAAACTGAAAAATCCATTAAATATACACCGGTACTTCCTTTTCATACAAATAGACTGCCCTGACTGGTATGTCTCTGAAACAATTACTGCATTGTATGGTACTGACTGGTAGACGTATTCTGTGATAAATTTAATTCTAAAACTCTCAGCAAATTACAGATTTGAAGTAGCCTATATATTGGTACCAGTAGCTTGAAACTCAAATAAATTGGATTCATAAATTTTCTAAAATATTTCATTCCTTTTCTCAAGTTACTCACTCTTGATATTATTGCATTCTAAATTACACAGTACAGATTAGGTTGATGGTTCAGAAACAAAAACTACAATTCGTCAGCGACATGGTCCAACGGTACGGTACCACACAAATTGCAGATCCTATGTGACGAGATTGATTCACAGCTGGGGCCAATTGGCATTTGACGTGAATCTATCAGTAGATCTATGTAGTCTATTGGGTGGCTGCTGACTCGAAGAGTGCAAGCTCATTTTGGGGTCCTACTAAACACTGCAAAGGACTGAAACATCGCAAAGTACGACAAAGGACCTGATAACCTCAAGTCTAATTTAACCCTAAATTAAAGTCCTTTGTCGTTTTTTGTTATGGCACCGTTACCTGATTCCAAGTCCTTTTGTCGTTCTTTGCGGTGTTTAGTAAATCAACTTGAAGTCCTTTGTAGTACTTTGTTGCTCCTTTGCAATGTCTCAGTTCTTTGTGGTGTTTACTAGGATCGCTCATTTTAAAATCTTCCTCATTTACTGCTTTTTCGAGGCTTGTTTGAATTAAGTCGTGACTACTAATAACTCACTAGCGCCCCAAGCAGTCCTTGTGCTCATGATATACCTGCATGTTATAAGATGCGGCTCAATTCAAACAAGCTCCAAATTTTCTGTTCAATATAATTTGAAAATAACCCCAGTTACGATATTTATTTAACACTGCACTGCTCATACATAGAGATAGACTACCAATACCAGTATCGGTACTGATCAGGCTCAGGGCCTAGTAATAAGTAACAAGGCTGAGGGCAAAACAGAACTAGGAAAAAGGCTAACCTACGATATACAGTTATTCCTCATTTATTTATTTATTTTGAAATACAACACAATGGTGACTGGGTCCACACCCAGTCACACTGATATGTGAGAAAAAGCGAAACTATAAACAAAAAATACAGAACAACGAAAAATAAAACACAGAACATTAAAAACAAAAAGTAGAAAACACTGGCAGTTAAAAAAGAATAGAATAGCATGCAAATCAAAGTTCTTGAGACAGTGCTTAAAAGAAGACAAACTAGGTGCAATAACAACATCATCAGGGAGGCAGTTCTAAATGTTAACGATACGATTGAAAAAGAAATGTTGGTGCTGGTTGTGTTTACACTGTTGTAGAGTTTGGACAGAGAGATTGTGCTGCCTTAAATTGTAACCTGTATCTTGAAAAACAAAGTAATCATCAAAGTGTAAGTCAGACAAATAATAGCAAATTTTGTACATTAAAATAAGATCAAATTGAACTCTGCGATATTTCAGAGATTTGACATAAAGTATGCAAAGGCGATCAAGATAGGAAGCAAATAGAATGTTACAATGTATGCAAATATCACGAATAAATTTTTTTTGAACCGATTCAAGATTCCATGAACCGATTCATGAGATAAGGATTCCATACACAAGTACTGTATTCAAGCTTAGGTCGCACATAACAAATAAAAGCTTTAAGCAAATTCCATGCATTTTTAGTGGAGAAAGAACGCAAAATTTGATTAGCGCAAAGCGAAGCACTGTGTGAAATGCAATTAGTGTGATATGAAAATTTCAAATCCTTGCCAATAAATATACCCAAATCTTTCACAAATGACACATTACGGATATTATGACGACCAATATAAAAGGAATTGTCAGGAGCAGTGTTCCCTCTAGGATTTTGACTAGTGCGAATTTGCCCAAATGATAAATTCATTGAAATTTTTGCTCAAATATTTTGTTACTTTGACAGTTTGAGGACCCCTCTTACAAATTTTTAGCATTAAATTTGCTTTTCCAACATACAAGCTACAGTCTTGCATTAAAACATTCAAGTTTTTCAGTTTTGCATTTTATAAAATTAATTTCTGGTTTAAAATCAGTAAAATTTGCCCAAAAATTTTGCATTTTTCTCAAATTTTTCACTCTAGAGGGAACACTGGTCAGGAGCAGTCAAGCGAGCACAAGTAACACACAGATGATCACATTTGGAGGCAGCAAGGTCAAGTTATCCTTCTTGCAGCCAGGTAGAAAGTTTGTCTAGGGCAGCCTGCAAATTTCACTGAAACATACCGGTATCATACGGTACTCTTATGAAAACATAGCAGAAGACAATCTGGCCAGGGTAGTCTATAATAGAAATTGACTGTAATAGCTTATAATCCGGGCTAAGCCAATCTGTAATGGACTAGTCTACCGGTATGGTAGGCCTACAGAAACTAGGAGCAAAAATGCAGCTAGGCCTACAGAAATTGCACATACTTTGTCATAGAAAGATGCCAGTCAGCAGTAGAGTACAGAACAGTGCTGTGCCTTGAAACTGAAAACGCAATAGACTACCAGTAGTTGACTTGACCTGTTGACCAGACACAGGGTATCGGTATAGACTATAGTTCTCTAATCTCTACTGGTACCACACTAGTGGTATCTAACTTGCTCAATTAGACTACAAACTGATTAGTGAGGAAGCCTAATAGGCTATCAGTAGATGGCAATGCCATTCAGTTCAAAAAGTTTACTTTTACAGCGCGAAGATCCAACATCGATTTTTAACGCAGCGAAAAACGGAAAAACGAACAAGGCAGTCTCTCGCCATTCAACCCAGCACCGGTAACATCCAAGACAAGTCACCATCCTACTCCTACAGTAAAAAATGCCAGCGCTAGTCAGCATTTCAACGGATTTTAAATGCCTGCGCGGAGTTAAAACTAGAAACGGTTCTTGACCACCATCAAGTTAGAGATGGCACGGGCTGACTTTTTTGCAACCCGGACCGCCCATGGCCCGGAACCTCTTGCCCAGTAGCGGTAACCGACCCGGAAACTCATCCCCAAAACAAAGCCCGGCCCACCCAAAGCCCATTCTTTTATGAACGTTCAACCACATTTATCAGAAAAATGAAAGTTGAAAGGAATTTCAAAAATTGGTAGCGGCTCGTTAGCGGCCCAATTAGAAACAAAAGATAGAACTGGGCCGTTATCGAACCACTAAAAAAACCGGTTAACAACTTGTTAGCAAGTGTAGAATCAATGCTTAGACAGGTCTAGCGAAAAAGTGATTGAATCACAAAGCGTCAAGTTTTACGGTTTATTTACCGGTAGGCTTTATTTTTCATACTTAAAATTTGTTTAATTTCTGAGTATAAAATCACAACAAAGTAACGGATTTTTAAAAAAACTTGAAATTTGTTTAGTTTTTGAATATAAAATCTCCACAAAATTGAAAAAAAAACTTATGTGCAGGGCCCAGATAGCTTCTTAATGTACTGTATTTCTATTGCCACTGTTGTATCGCACGCTTTAATAACCAGCATGCTTTATCTTTAACGCAGGGGTGGGCAAACTTTTCACACAAAGGGCCACATTTGAAGCCGAGGGCCGCACTGATTGGAAGAGCAAAAAAAAAAGGTCGACACATCCGCAGGTGTCCGATTTTTTCCACTGAAAAAAGGTCTTCGACGTGATTCGCGGTAGGAATTTGTAAATCTGTAAGTGCCCGTGGGCCGCAAAGAACGGTCTTGCGGGGTTTTGCCTAGCCCTGCTTTAACGTATATCGTTTTGACGCTGTTTCCTTATTTCTAGCACTGCTATTTTTTGTGCTCATGTTGCTTAGTAAGTTATTTCGTTGCAAAAAGTAAAAACTATACTTCCGACTTAGGCAGAGTTGTTGATAAATGTCATTTGTTATAAAATGAAATTATCAAAGCTATTAGCTTGAGTATGAGCAATGAAGACTTTGGACCGAATAAACCACACAGCACACACACTAGGCCGGGGGTGGGCAATTATTTCACACGAAGGGCCAGATTTGGAAAAACTGTTGAAGCCGCGGGCCGCACGCTGATGGGAAAACAAGGTGAAGACCATTTTTTTGGAGATCGCGGTCTACGTACGAATGTGATCTCCAAAATAAGAGGTTTTCACCTCTTTTTTTTATTCCAATTTTGCACCGTTGAGGCTTATTTTTTGAAAATCACTGCCATCCATGATCTCTAAAGGAAAAAAAGGTCTTCCGCTGAATTCACGGTGAGAATTTAAGTTTGTGTAAGTGCCGACGGGCCAGAATAAAAGGACCGGCGTGCCGGACTTGGCCCGCGGGCCGTACTTTGCCCATGTCTGCACTAGGCCTAACTCAATACGGTGCGAGTTCGGTATTACGTACAGACTTCAGTAAAAGTCACATTGCTTTTTCGTTTCCAGTTAACTGTAAGAATTTGAATAGCTTACAACTACTAGCCTACCGGTAACTTTTGCCTTGGTTGTTAGGCTACTAATAGACTTACTAGTTACTATACGTCCCGGTTTTAACGCTATGTCCCGGCGTACCGACCGGTCGGTCAAAATGTCCCGGTTAAGCCCTTCAACCAGCTACCGTAACATAGCCCCGACTTATTAATGTAAGCGGAGCGATGAGTAATTTTGCTTCGTTTTGTTGGGTCGAACTTGGGTCAAGCTTGAATTCGAACCTGAACTCGGACTTGCAAATAGCTCTTGAACTCGATAAGAGTTCGCAGCCCTGATTTCCAGTAGATGTTTACAAAAATAGGCCCAATTTTGCCATTATTTTAGGTCTTAGCCATTTAAGTGAGTGCATGATTCGTTAGCCTACAGTTCAAATAATTTAATGATGGAGAGCACCCAGGCCTACAAGCGCTTTCAGTAAAGTTTCCTGACTCTGCTCCAAGCATCTTTCCAAGATTTGAAGGCAAAGCCGCTTAATGTCTATCCTACAGCGACATGTAGTCTAACTGGGGTGGAAATCTGGTATTTGTTACTGAAAGTTCTAAACACATCACACCAATTAGTTCAGCACCATTTTGCATTATCAACAGATATGTGCCGACGCAATTATACAAAGACAATTAAAAAAAAGGCGAAAAAATCGCAGTTTAACAGCAAAACTAGACACTTTTGTCACTTTGTGGCTAGTACAATAAGAGAAAATATGTTATCTTAAATTGCCAAATTTATGCAAACGTCAATGGACCATCAGACCTACGTAATTGTCACAATTCAATATAAATTACTCAAATGTAACCTTGGCATTTAGTCTGTTTTAGCCTTCTGCTTGGCCGATAGAATTTCATCATAGGCTACTGCCTGTGATCACTTGCTACACAAACTGAGTTGTGAATATCAAAAAAACGTAAGCGCACTCGCATATCGATATTAAATTTTATTAAGCTAAACAAATCTTTGAGCTGATGGAAAGATAAAAAACATTTAGTCATTCACCCTATCCACATGTCTAATGAGCTTGAGGTCGGCAGTTTTTGGTTCCGCATCATAATCAACTTTTGACGTCATGGGCCTACTTATGAAAGTGATTATGAAATCAAAAAACTGATTATGATGCAGGAACTGTATAGATTAGAACCAAGAAGCGCGGACCCTCAGCCTATGAAATTTGCCATGTGGACAAGGAAAAAAGCTAACTTGTGGAAGAAAAGAGAGAATTACTCTGCAGGTATTGCTTGAAAATTTCTAAAAACGACAAAACATTACCAAGAGAATTAAATTTCAAAGAAAACAATAAACACAATTAATACAAAACGAAATGAAATAGCAACTAAAAAAACAGCACCTCTCTAAAAGCACGTAGTTAATATATTCGTATTGTGTTTTCAGTACTCAAAACATGTAATGCTGTACAACATCTTTGAAAAGAGACGACAGTGTTAGTGCTAGAGAGTAGAGATGGCTCGGGCTGACTTTTTTGAGGCCCGGACCGCCCACGGTCAGGAACCTGTAGCCCAGTAACCGTAACCGACCCGGCAACCTCATACCAAAAATAAAACCCAGCCCGCCCAAAGCCCATTCTTTTTATGAACCTTTAATCACATTAATTAAACTCTAAGGGATTACAAAAATTGTTAGCGGATCGTTAGCGGCCCAGTAAAAAGCAACAAATAGAACTGGGCCGTTAGCGGACCAGTAAAAAAAAAAAAAAAAGGTTAACTGCTCGTTAGCGGGTCTCTTAGCGGCCCATGCCATCTCTACTAGAGAGCGATATTAATAAAACAAGGTCCATAAAAAAACAAACTCCGCGATGGAATTTCAGGTAAAAATACAGGCTAATTGTAGTAAGGTGAAAATGCAATAGATACAGCTAGTCAATTGCAGAAAATGCACCGAAAATCGCAATAAAATTTGTGCAAAAACATAATAATAGCAAACAACTACTGTATATAGTGATAAACATAATTCAGTTGGCACCTGTTTTTAAAGTACATTTATTGATAACAAGTAGCACAATGCTATACAATACATTGGTAAGTGCCTCAAAGTAGCAGAGAAATGGGTAAAAAACAAGAAATCCCAAAGATATTCGTCATTTGTCAGGATTAAAATAACAACTTCGTAAATTGTGAGGTTATGCAAAATTGCCCGCCGCTGTGAACACCATGCATTGACAACAGAGTTACGTAAAACTGAAAACAATTAGCCTATATTTGTGGTTCTCAACCTTTCATGGTTTGTGGTACCCTTCTAGAAGCTCTCAACACCAGTGCCCCCTGCTCTGCAAGTCTTTTGACGGTACTTCATCCATAATAACTACCTACTACAACTGTCCGCTGGCCTTTAAGTGGTCAGTTACCCTCAATAAATCTTGTGCTGGAGACCTCTCAGGAAAACCAATGGCCTGCGGCGGAGAATCCCTGGCCCAGATCAAGCTAATTCGATTTCAGTATTTAATGATGAAATCGAACATCAAGCTTTAATACTCACCACAATAAAAAAATCAAAATTCTCTGAAAAAGGAAATCTTAAACACTATTTGCAGCAGTAGAATACAAGAATTTGTTACCAACGCCCGCTTTGGCTGACTATACCTCTGCCACCGTTCAGTAATCGGCTAGAGGGCTGTTGAGACAAATTAGGCCTTAGTCTCATATTGGGAGAATTAGACTGACCCTGAAGAAAAGCTCCCATTGCTTCGGATTGCTGCGGGGGAAGAGGAGTTGGTCCTCCAGGAGCAGCATTTAGTGTCTTCCCATAAAGTAGATTTCGATTCTTCTTTAGTTCTAAGGAAAAACAATAGTTTTTAAAGGATAGTTTTTATCCAAATCACATAATTTGATAACAGATTAGGTAAAACTTAAATTAATATTTAAAAACTTTACCTCAAAACAGTCAGTTTCCCCCATCGGATTCATCACTTAAGCATATTTTTTATATTCTGTGAATCTAGAGCACGTTAAGCTCTAATAACAAGAATAGGAATCTGAGCGATAATATTCCTCTTAACATAAAAGAGAAAAGGCTTTGCAAGGACAAATACCTCAATCAGTCTAACTACCTCTTTGCGACAAAGCAACTAGCCAAGATATTAGGAGCTCTTTAAATTTATAAGTAGTCTAACCTCTCAAAATTAAACCTCTTTCTAAATACAATCGCAAAAGCGCAATATTGCATAGAAAACTACTGCCGGCATTAACGCTGTTTCGACTTTTCTAGCCCTCTCAGGGTAGCTAGTCTGACTTGTGACCGAAACTCGTTGCAAATAATTATTTGTTTGGTTAATGTCAACGAACTGCACTGATGAGATCAAAAAGGTCGAAACAGGGTTGACCACTGGCAGTTATTTTCCAATACAAAATCGTACCAACCTTCAATAGCTAATAAAATCTTCCTTCTGGGACCAAACGCAGATATACCCAATTCCATTAAATCGGAATCAGTCAAAGTAAGGAAAGTTTGTAGATCAACCTAAAATCGAATTAGAATTACATGCTTGGAGGAAACAATCTTTAAAATTCTTGAGGTTAAGCAATTCGGTTAAGTCGGTTGTTACGCACACGCTATCGGTGCAAGAGGTCCGAGGATCGATTGCCAAGTCGGCAAACCAACGGCTCGCCACCGTCGCAACGTCTCTTCGGGGTAATGCCGCGCGAATAATGAAGAGTACAATTTTTTTTATTCGAATTATATATCTTGGAAAATTATAACTGGGCTAATAGTGCTATTTGTCGTCGTCAATTTTGGCAAATATTCAACAGAAGTCTGTAACCAAGCATCTTCCCTTACCACCCTAGATTTAGTAATAGTCATTATTAACGTGTTAAATTTGATAAAACTCACTTCTTGCTTGACGAAAACTTCGCTGTATTTTTGCAAGTTCAGATGATTTAGAAGATCTTGTAATTCGATGCAATTCGAGCGACCACCAAGGTTTGTGAGCAGAGATAGTGCGTTTACCAAGGGTTGGTTAGACGGCTCTGGAGAGGGGTTAAATGAAGGCGGGGGAGTGCTATCGTCGTTAGGGTGGGGAGGAGGAGGAATACTTTGATTCATGTACTCCCCAGGTTGGGGATCAACTACAAATAAATTGTCATTAAAAATAAACTAAGAACAGCATTGAACACTTACTTCATACAGGCCGGTCCGTGCGGAAGTTAAAAATCCGCTTTCGGTGCGGGAGGTCTGGGGTTCGATTCCCGGACAAATTGGATAGTGTTGTCAACGGCTCGCCACCGCTGCGACGTTTCTTCGAAACTGCGTTACTCAGGCGCTAAGTCGTGTAGACGGGCCCCGCCTCTCACTACAAGCTTCGGCGTATAACACAGCGAGTGTAATGTAGATTTTGATTTGATATTCTAATCATTTTCACCACTTACAAGTCGAATGCTGGCGACGTTTAGGCATTGCTGCAACCATATCTTTAGTGTGAGAAGACAAGCTGTGACTGTTTTTCTCTCTCCAAGATAAGAATGCGGAACTTCCTCTTGTCGAATTCGAAAGACGCTGACTCATGGTCAAATGGTTATTGCTAGGAGGTGATGAGTCAGCATTTTCATCCAAACTTGAGTCTTCGCGCTAAAAAAAAACTTAAATCGTAGCCAACTTTCTCATAAGCTTAACTACAGACATAGCTTAAAATATTCATGGCGTAGCGTAGTGGTTCGGAGCGTCGTTTTTACGACGACCATGATCGCAAGGTTGATGGTTCACCTCCCAACCTAGTCTCGTTGTTGCGTCCTTGGATAAGATGCTTCACGATGATTATCTCTGCTTGGTGGAATCTGGCAAGCAGCAAATTAAAGAAGTCAGAAAAAAATTCAAGCGGAAAACGTGGAAACAAAGGCAACTCCCAAGCGAGTCTGGATTCGTCCTACGCATAGCGCCTCCGTCGCTTTCTCGTGATAGGAGGATAAAGATGAAGAAATCAATCAATCAATCAATCATTCAGCTGGTTTGCTAAGTGTCGCGAAAAAAATTGATAAATAACTGGGCTCCACTAGTCAACCACTTCTACTTTTGCGACTAAAAATGAACCTTTTGGCTCTGACCTTTCTGAACAGTGACCAGACCTCGCATAACTGAAGAACAAGGATTGCAGGTCTATTTTGCTTTCGCTGCGCCACCAGAGAAAAAACAATAAAATTTAAACCAACAAGCCGCTAGGCTCAGTTCTTAAACGCATCGCTATGGGTAGCGAGAGGTCTGGGGTTCGATTCTCGGGCCGAAATCGTCACAGCGTCGCCACCGCTGCGACGTTTTTTAGGAGCTGTGCTGCCCAGGAGCTGTGCTGCCCAGGCGCTAAGCAGCTGAGATGGACCCCGCCACTCGTTTGATGCTAGTTAGATGGACCCACGCTTCGGTGCTACTCGTTAGATGGACCCACTCGTTAGATGGACCCACGCTTCGGTGCAATAGCGCGAGTATAATGAAGATTTGATTTTAAAACCACAAAATCTTACCTCATAATTTGTATCCAGTCTGTTTTTGAACTTTTTATTGTCAGAACGATTCCATTCGTGGCTAGGCATTGATCGTGAAAAACCCTGACCAAACCATATATTGGTTGGAGTTCGAATCTCAGATGCGACTGGACCTTTCTGCATCGCTTCATAAGCTTTCTGACGCATGGTTTCGTAACTAGAGTCAGTCTAGATAAAAACATACTCTTTGAAAATTATTAAGAGGTAGTGATGCCAGATAAACTACTGCTGAAAAGTTCGGTCATCTCTGGCAAATTGCGTGGGTTTTCAATCAGGGCGTAGCCGTGAAGTTCTCAAGAGAAAAGAGACAGATTTGAACAAAAGACCCGTTTTTATTCGCATTTTAGAGACCGATTTCTAAAAAAAGATCTTCATTGGTCCAAAAAGAGGGGGAAGTACCTCTCAACCTGACTAGGCCAATGGTTATTTGCAAAACACACCGAAGCAGAAATTGCTACAACTTTTTTTTTATGCAGCTATTTTTAACCAGCTTTATACCGCAGATACCGGTAGCTGCACAATGCTTAGATTTTGGCAACAAAACTATTTCTTAACACTTTAAATGCTTCGAAATTTTGCGATTGAAACTGAAGACAGCAGGTTATTTACCAGCTGTTGTCAGAGGATAAAGTTGTCAATTCTTTAATTTGCCGGATGGTTGGCACAGTGGTTCGGGGCATTGCTATCGGTGCGGGAAGTTAGGGGTTCGATTCCCTGGCTGGTCAAATCGGGCAAAGTGTCATTGACTACCGCTGCGACGTTTCTTCGGAGCTGTGTTGCCCAAACGCTAAGCCGCGGAGACGGGCCCCGCCACTCGTTACACGCTTCGGCGAAATACCGCGGGTGAAATGAAGTTATTTTATATTTGATTCTTGAATATTTTTGCTATTTGGACTAACCAGAGGAGAGTGTCTGGACAGAGGGAAGTTATCGAATCCAGGAGGAGGAGCTGGAGAATCAGTTTGGAAGAACTCCGATTTCGGATCAGGCTCCGGTTTCTCACTGCAAAAAATTGTAAGTATTAAAAAACATACAAGATTTGCTTTCCCTACCCTGATGATGACCAACTACTTTAACCGTTAAAACATCAACAAATTACAAAATTGTAAAACATACAAAAAACTGAAATCAGATACTAAAAAAGTGATTTAACTATTACCTAAATGCATTCTTCATTCTTAACCTAAAAATTGGAAAAAATATCCAACTGAAAGATGAGCACAGTGCAGGGGTGGGCAAACTTTTCGTGCGGAGGGCTGCATTTGAAAAAAATGTTGCAGCCGCGGGCCGCACACTCTCATTACAAAAAAGGAAGCTTACTCGGTATGGAATAAATACATTATCATATTAAACACACTTTTGTATTTCACACTCAGCAGGTACGTTTAATGCTATTTTGATGCATAGCTGTTTTCAATTACCGTATTTTTCGGACCATGGGGTGTACTTGACTATAAGATGCAGTATCAATAAACGTGTTCTCACGCGATTATTTTCATACAAAAGGCTCTCCGGACTACAAGGTGTAAAAACTCAACTCATTTTCCTCGTGTCGTGTGTGATCACACTATGGATGAAACAGCGCGTGAGAAGCGTAGGCTACGTTGCAATTTATGCGTGAAGAGACTACGTTGCAATTTATGCTTTGAACGTGAAGAGACAAACATACTCGTAAAGAGCAACGAACAAGAGTAGGCAGGCAGTTGAAAACACGCGGCACACTTTCTTTTTTGCGACTGATTCGTTGACCTCAAGAACGAGTAGAAGTGGGTGCTAATGCGTGGGTCATGCTTATTGCAGTAAAAAAATTGTTTAAAACTCGGTGATAAAGCGCAACGTAATCCACACATTCTGCAAGCGCCTGCAAGAACGGGCCGCTCAAATTACTCTCGCGGGCCGTAGTTTGCCCAGCCCTGGCACAGAGCATACACATCAGCAAACAAAAAAATTGGCCAAAAACGACATCTTATGTAATTCAAGCCAGCAACCACTCAAAATATGCACAACCAGCAACCGTCTCTAACCATTATTCGAACCCGTAACGAGAGATCTTCAATTCTACATTAGCAATATCACTAGGTAGTTAACATCTGTGTATTTTTACACTTACTTTCGAAAAGATCCGTCTAATCTCGCCACTGCAGGCAAACGATCCGCTTGTAGTATGGAAGCTCTGTTGGAGGAAGTATGGAGATTGCGGAACGCAGCTTGTAAGTCGCAGGATGAGGAGGAAGATGAAGGACTCTTGATTAATCTTCCTGGTTGCTTACTAAGATCTGAGATAGCACAGAGAGCAGCTATTTTATGCGATGATTGTTAGCAAGTTCAAGCAGGTTACCTCTTTTCAATTCAAAATCGTTTATTTTTGTTGCAATTTGCAAACAAATTTACTTTAACAGTGCAACAAATGAAAGAGTAAGAAGATGAGAGCAATGGAGCCAAACAATTATTCAGAGAAATAATTCTCAAAGCTTTTAAGTAGAGTAATACTAGTGATAGCGGAGGACGAACTTTTCTTGTGGTTCGCGAATAACTTACTTAAACTGACTATAAACAACAAAATATCAAAAAAATAAATAAAAAATGAAATCTTCATTACACTCGTGGTATTACGCCGAAGCGTGTGACAAGCGGCGGGACCCATTTCCGCTCCTTAGCACCACAGCTCCGAAGAAACGTAGCAGCGGAGGCAAGCCATTGGCGACACTGTGTCCGATTTGACCGACCCAGGAATAGAACCCCAGACCTCCCGCACCGACAGCAATGCTTCAAAAACTGAAATAACAGGCCGGTCTACAACAAAATATCAGAATTTCCTTACTCATTGCATTAAATTTGTCACATTTTTCAGACATAAACAGTGCACAATACTGCAAGTAATCTTTAAAGTATCGTATAGATAAAAATAAACATTATCGTAAAGATAATTATCATATTTCACAAATATCGTATAGATAAAAATAAACAACAAAGATTTCGATCAAGCAGTGACTGTTGAGCGTTGATCTTAAACTAACTGTAAAAATTCTTACCGTTTTCTGGGGATAATGCTTGGTATTCGGCCGCAGTTAAGGGGCTGTTCCGGTCACTTCCGGTGGGAGTACTGCGTCGACTTAAACCAGCTCCCCCTAAAATTTAAGTGTTTTGTAGCAAGAGTCGTGAAAAGCTGTGTTTCGGCGAGGTTTCGTATTAATTTGAGATAAAATTTGATGTGCAAGGACGCACTGTCTTGTACCACTAACCATGACATACCGGTACCTTTTTTTCAAAAAACAAAGTGAGAAAAACTAAACTACGATTTACAAAAAGTTTTCAGCAAAAAAAAGATAACCAAGTAATAAAAAAATGGCAAAACTGTATAAAGTCTATTTTATTGGAAGATATCTAACATTCCGACTGTGGCCAACAAAACTGCTGTTAGCATCAGTACTAACATAGGAAGTTGTGCAGTTATACTTACTTTTGAAATTGGAAGAAACTTGGAGAAGATTCTTAGCTTCAATTCCTTCAGTGAGTGACAAACGATGATGCTGCAAAATTGAAAATAAATTCGAATCACAAATGGTTGAAAATGTGGTAAAACTAAATCACCAATTTCGAAACTACAAGCTACTCGATGCTACTCACAGCTAACTAACTCACGTAAAATAAATCGGTAGCAAGTACAGTTCAAAGTTTATGCTAAGTACTGTATCATTTTCTTAACGAAGTGCTAGTATTGTTGATTTCTATACGAAAATGTTATCAAATATAAGGCACATTTTCCTACTAAAGTTTAGGCTGCACTCGTGCAATAACAAAACAACAAAAAAAAAACAATCTTCACCATACTCGCGGCATTATGCTAACACGCGCAACGAGTGGCGAAGCTCCCTCCGCGGCTAAGCGCCTGGGTAACACAGCTCCGCAGAAACGCTGCAGCAAGCCTTCGGGAACCCTATGTCTAATTCGACCGAGCCAGGAAACAAACTCAGATCTTCCGTACCGATGTGTTCAACCATTACGTCATCCGGACGATTCTGCAACAAATATGAGGTTATAGCACTGTTAAGGCTGTACCACTAACCAGTGATGCATATTCTTCTTTCTGCAGTGCGTTTGAATCGCTGAAGCTGTGCGCGTGCGTTAGAGGTTTCTCTGGATTGCTGCCTTTGTTAAATGAATTGTTCGCCGACAATCGACCCATTTGTACGGCTAACACTTGGCGTTGCAACCCTCTAACATTACCAGGAATATCTTGACTGTCGGTTGAGTTGTACTTGAAAGATGAGGGGTCCTCTGATTCACAATTGGAGGCCCACTGATCGGAAAAATCAGGGGCGCTTGTAGAACCCTTCATGGGTATTTGGCCCCTTTCAAATTTGTTTTGATTTACTTGATTTATTTGAGGTTGATTTGAATTTGGTTGCTGCGCGTTACGTATTAAATTCTCTTGGATAAACTGCTGAGTAACTTGCAAGGGGTCCGCTGAAAGCGGCAAATCGTCGGCTTTCATTTGGTGCGGCGGCGAATTGACGACGCTGCTTGGTTGACTGGATGAAGCCAGAGCTAATTGCTGTTGTTGCTGTATATTTAGATGAGCTTGTAGCAGCATGTTATGCTGCTGCTGCGCGTGAATAGCCGCTACCGTGGCCTGTAAAACAAAAAAAAGTTACCAAAAAATTTCAATAAGTTTCTGTCAGGCAGCCTTAATCGGAATTCACTAAACAACGAAAAGAAGCGATTGATTCTGAAACAAACGATTTACTTTTCGAAGAAATCAAGGACATAAAATACGATGCATTCCCATTTTGTTATTGTTTTTTTAGTTAAAACGGTGTGACAAAATGATTCAGTCACGTTAGAGTTAATGTCACTAAGTCTGACATGACGAAAAATCATTTTCACACAGTTTAGGTTGCCACTTACATGGGCCTACATTTTACACTTCTCTGAATCCAAATAGACAAGTGCCAATGACAACCATATTTGCTGTTTACTACCAGCTGCCTTGATCCATGGTTGCGAAAACGAACATAATAGACTTATGACATGCTTTAGCGTGATGCGAATGAAACCACGATCTTGACAAAAAATAGGAAATTTGTGTAATTTCCTAAGAGTTTTTCAAACTTTTAACCAGAAAGGTTAAAAAAATGCATTAAAATTTGATAATCGAGGAATAATGAGTACGATAACCAGGCTATTTAAAATATTAAAGTTTTGAGAATTTTTACGTTTGAATTTGTTTCGTTTTCACTAATCTGAAATATAACCCGTTTCAATACCTGCTGGGAGAGCTGAAACGGACTCTGAGATGGGCTAGGCAACGGACTATGGGGCCAGTTGGGCCGTAACACTGTTGATCCAGTAGGGGTCGCTGATGGGTTAAGGGGACTCATGGACCCGTTTACAAGGGCGACACCATTTGACTGAATGATACCTAGAAATCAAATTGAAAAAAGTTGTAAAAATATTATTTATAGCCTATAACGACTAGAAACAAAATTGCAATGTCTCTGGCGTAATATAGACGATAGAATGCCATTAAAGTATAGAGTTTCATCTATAATTGTTTTCGTTTAAAGTTAAATCCGAAAACAGCAGCATTTAATCGGTCATAAAGATTATAATTCCATAACAACTTCTTACACGATTCAGCGGTAACAACAAAAAACTTTGTTATACGAGGTATGTATAGTAGACAAGACAGGCTAATCTAAAATCAGAAAAACAATCTTTGAAAATCGATAAAAACTTTAACTACAAAAATAAGAACCAATAATATTTGAAACATTTGAATATTTCGAGACGTTTTGATTTATACTGAATTCTACGGCAGAAATTGAATTCTATTCAAATAAAATTGACAATGGTTGAAGTACAAATCGAAATATTCAAATCAAAAAATCAATCTTCATTACACTCGCGTTATTACGCCAAAGCATGTAACGAGTAGTGAGGCCCATCACTGCGGTTTAGCGCCAGGGTAACACAGCTCCAAAGAAACGTCGCATCGGTGGCGAGCGGTTGGCGACACTGTGTACAATTTGACCAGCCCGGGAATCGAACCCCAGACCTCCCGCACCGATAGCAATGTCTTGACAACTGAGTGTTTTAAATATTATTGGCTCTTATTTTTGTAATTAAAGCATTCAGAAATTGCCTAATTTGATAGAAAGTGCTCTTATTGTATCAAAAATTGTAGTGTACCAAGGACTTGTCTCATATATTGTATTAAACTTAATTCGAAATGTGGCACCGACTTTGAACAAAGCAATGATCCCATGGGCCAGTTGCTGGACCATTAACACAGGGCAAGATCATGAGCTTGAACAGTGGTCCTCAACCTTTCACGATGTGTGGCCCCCTTCTAGAAACCCTCAACACGAGTGGCCCCTTGCTCAGCAAAAAACTTGTTCAGTCCATTTTTCATTTGCAGTGGCTACAGCCGTCCGTTGGTGGTAAGTGCTTAATTACCGCTAATAGGTTAATAAATTCTGCCTTTATGGGCCCCTGGCAAATGTCCTGCAGCCCCACAGGCAAACCAACGGCTCCCGGTCCAGAACCTCTGAGCTAGAAGAGCAGCGAGGCTTTGATTTTGTTCGAATTGAAAACTGATAAAACTTACCTATGTACTGTGGCTTGATATGAGGCGACTGCGATTGTGGAAGACGGATCACGGGAGTCACAGGGAGACTGGAAGCGGACTTAAGCGGAGTAGGAGACGACGAAGGCGGAGTTTTAACTCCAGTTGATGGCAGCTTTAACAGTTGACGTCGAGCCTCGAACATGTTATAGATGTTTCTTTCTATGCTCTTGACGATAACAGACTGAAAAAATAACAAAATAAACAGTAAATCTAAAGCTGTTTCTTCTGCAAACTTGTAAGTTGCAGTGCCTTCTACTTCCCCACCGTCGACAGGATAAAGAATACGATGAGATGAAGAAAGTATAACAACCATTCAAGAAAAAAGAAGAGGTAACAAAGCGATTACCGTTATGGCATGCAAGTAGAAGAGGAGTTAAAAAAATAAGGTAGGTATAACTAGAATGTGCCTCTACACTATCTTATGATACAATTTCCAAGTATTCAGTAGCTCCTTGCATCAAAAAAACGAAATTTGAAAATACTTTCACCAGTCAAGGCTGGCAAACGAAGGCGAATCAAATAAAAATCAACCAATAATGCAATTTATGAACAAGCCTAGCATACGGCACAACTTAAAAAAACGAGAACATACAATAAAAACACCAACAAAACGGTTATGGTGTAAACATCTGACGTGCATGCCTAACTACATAACGTTTATATAACCTATATCTCTGGATCAGTAAACTCGGGGATCGATTCTAAGTTGGGTCAAAACAAAGACTTTAAATTGGTATTTGCAGCTTTGATGCTTGACGACTTGACGTTTGACATTAAAGACACTGCGTGGAGAACAACCCAGCAAGTTTCCTTGTCATGCCGATTGAAAGACACTCTCGTGAAGCTATTTACTTCATACCGCACTGTATTAAGATCTCGACATATAATCATTCATTTTCTTGCCTACAAGGAGTATTGTCAAAAGAGCAAGATGAAATAATCAAATTTTGATCAACTTAAGTACAGATAACATACCTATTTTAACTAAGCTACGAGGTGACGCCCCTAAGTTAGCAGTAATTATACCAATTTAAAATCAAACAAAAATTTGCATTTTTAAAACAGAAATTGCTGAGTGTTTCTTAACTCTGACACGGTACTAGTTCACGAGTAAAAGCAAGTATTAATATTAAAACATTATTTGCAAGAAAAATAGCAGGTTTCTCTTCACGAAATAACTAGGTTAGTTTAAACGTCAAGAATTAATATACTGAACTGTTAATCTGTGAACTTGTTAAATTGAAAAACTAAGAAACAAATTTTGACCATAATTCTAGGATTGAATTTCAAAGCACTAATTTACTAGTAAACGTGGGAATTTAAGAAGTAATAAGGTAATTGATTTGAAAATGGAAAATTGTGTGAAAATAAGCAGATGTGAGCAATCCCTTCTACGTTATTTCCGATGAATATGTCATTACAATAAAGAATTTATGCGCTACTGAAATTGATGATACATTTAAGGGAAAATTACGACACATTATCTCTTATAAGTACTACTATAACTTTTGCATGCCGATTGCGTTACTAGGAGCCATATTCAAGAATCGGTGATGCTACAATACCGTAACTCATGTTTTTGAATTTCAGATTCTTAGCTCTAACCGCAGAAGGTTCAAGAAGTATGTTTCAGAAATCACTTTATTTTTTGTAAAACTATGATTGAGGTTTTCGCAGAGTTTCAACGAAAAATCAAATCGAATCTTCATTACACTAGCGGTATTACGCAAAAACGTGTAGCCGAGTGGCGGGGTTCATCTTCACGCCTGGACAACGTAGCTTCGAGGAAACGTCGCAGTGGTGGCGAGCCTTTGACAATACCGTGTCCGATTTGACCGGCTTGGGAATCGAACCCTAGACCTTCCCGCACTAATAGCGATGTCTTTAACCACATCAACCCGCACATAAACCTCAAGCTGATCAACAATTACAGCAACTTGTCGAAAAGTGGTAGTGCGTACCTTGCTGGGTTGTTTTGGTTTTAATTTAACACTTATGAAAATATCCAACGATTCCATCAGGCGACTGAGCATTGCTGATTCGTCCCCTGGATTCATCGAATCATCTTGCTTCATGTCAAACATCAACACAAGAGGGAGACAACCCTGAAAATTAATAAATTGGCAACACTGCTTGGTTTGAGTAACAAGAAATTTTTGCTCATCGAGTAGACAGCGGCGGATTTTTGAAGACACTGGAAGTATTTATTCAGCCTAAACCGGCGATTTTCAATCCCTTGGAGAACGGAATTTCGTAGATCGAATTCGGGTGTAAAACAAACGTTTTGAAAGTGTAAACACACAGTTACACATTGTGGTACACAGCGACACAACATATCCGTTTGAGCTTCCGCTCAACTCAGATTATAAACCTAGACGTAGTTTATACAGTCAAAAGCGTGGAAAGTTCGGAGCAATAACTAGCCCACCAACTGGTGACACGTATCGGAGCAAAACTCAGTTTAATTTATCGAATGATCAGTACATCCAATCAAATATTCATCATACCGGCGGTACCACGCTGAAGCGTGTAACGAGTGGCGGGACCCATCTCCGCGGCTTAGCCCTTGGGCAATACAGCTCCGAAGACAGTTGGGGACCCTGTGGCCGAATAGCCCTGCCCGAAAATCAAGCCCATGACCTACAGCCACGCCAGCGATGTCGTTACCATTACAACAACTAACATTTATTCTATTTTCAAAGTACTATAAACGCACCGGCCGGATAACTCACTTGTTAGACTCAGGCTATCGGTGCGGGAGGTCGGGGATTCGGTTCCTGGGCCGGTCAAATCGGCACAGTATCGCCAACGGCTCGCCGCCGATGCGACGTTTCTTCAGACCTGTGTTGCGCAGGCGCTACAAGTCGCGGAGATGGGCCCCGCCACTCGTTACACGCTTCGGCGTAATACAGCGACTATAATGTAGATTTGACTTTTTTCATAAACAACGTGCAAGTCTGTACAAACTATTGCGTCAAAAGTATGGTTAATTAATCGTGGCAAAAGCGCTTGTCAACAAGTGGTAACAAAACCGATACATTCAGCTTGTAACAAACGTATCGATCATTTTAAGTACGCGAACATGTGCCACAACAAACAAATTTCGTTTGAAAATATATTGAACAACATTTTCAAACGAATAATACGCTTAAAAATTTCTGTGACGGTGAGCTGGTACAAAGAGCATTAAAAATGTTTTGTATTTAGTTTAGTTGTTCAATTTTTTCGTTAAACTAACACAGTTTTTGAAAAAAATGTGAGGTGCCCAACTAAACCTACATAGACTTAAAGTGGCCCAAAACAAAAACCATTTTTCCTGCAATTTTTTTAATTCTAGGGATACCCACAGGACCGCCGTTTTAAGTCTTAAATGGGGTCCTTAAGCGCTGAAAAACCGAACTTACCATTAGTTTTTCTCTAGCCACTACCACTTGCTCCACAGAACCAGAAATAAATATTGTATTTTTTTTCGGAATAGAAGGATCTGGAAAACTAATCTGAAATAAAAAAACAGGAATAATGACTATTAAACTCGACTGACTGACACCGAGCAATAAACGCCTACAATGGCCGAGTCTGAAGCCGTAATGCTATCTAAGTTTGCAAAAAAACAACAACATAAGTTCAAAAATCAAATCTACATTATATTCGCGTTATTGCGCCGAAGTCGGTTTCGAAAAAAAAAACAAAAAAAAAAATTACAAGAGTATTAATTACAACTGAGTATGTTCACAAATAACTCGGCTATAACTCCACAGATCAATGAGATGAAAAGTGACGCAAGCTTGCTCGAGTAAGCAGCCATTGCGTTAAATGCAATCTGTTTCAGCACGAAATCAAACCCGTCACGTTGGATCTTTGGCCAACACAGTACCGCTTGACCAATTGTCTAACAACTTCACTGCAAATGTCGAATTTTCGTTCGAAAAACTGTTTCCATTTAATGTCGTTGAGCTTTGAGAAAAATAAATGAAGGCGCGAGAACCACAACCGGAAGCATTGAAAAGTATCAGATCTCTACAAGTGCTAAGATTTTAGGGTTTGATGTTCGGAGCAAAAAGTTTACAACAAAAACCCTTGCACAATATCACTAGTTCAAATAAATAACTGATGTTATTTTCAAATTACATTGAACTGAAAATGCAACAGTAATTGAGGGAGACTGTGAAGTGAGCTTGCACTCTTCGAGTCAGCGACTACCCGGTATGTATGTCAAATGCGATCGGCTCCAGCCGCGAATCGAACCCGTCACGTAGGATCTGTTACCTACGCGAGGTAACGCAAAGCCGTGTCAAATACAAGTTTTCTTGAAATGACAGAACTAGTCAAAGTACATGTTTACCACGGCTGATGTTGTTGAGCATAATCCCCCCCGGGGTTATGAATTTATAAGAATGTTCAAATTGTAATTATAAGCTAGCAAAATTAAAGGCGAAGCTTCAAACCAGAAAAAGTTCCACTACAAAAGATAAAAGACAAATATGTTACATAAGTCAATAATTATGAAACGGGAAATAATTCGTTGTTCAAAACTACTTGAACAACCACAACTTAAACGTGATTATTAACAACTAAATAGCTTAATTTCAAAATCATACAAATAGCTAAAACTGACTATTATTCTTCAATCAAATCAGTTAAAACGCCGAGGAATGTCAGCCAAGACAAAGCTTTTTGCATCAACTCCAATTTTTGATGTCATAATTCCTTTTTTTTCAATGATGCCTTCAAAAATTTGATCTCGTGGAAAGGGTGTGTGTATTTGCAAGACATTGACATAGCCTATACAGGTCTTAGATTTACCGCGCGAAGATCACAGAGCCGACGTGATGGGTTGGGTTCTCGACCGGAACATACAGCGTTTGACATAGCGTGGCTGCTGACTCTGAGAGCACAAGCTCACTTAGCAGTCTTTTTCAAAGCGCACTTCAAAACGCAAGTTGGCTTGATGATTTCCTCTTTCATAAGCATAAACTCAGATTTCGTTTAATAAACAAACCAAACGCCTGTTTTTTGATACGCTTTTAGAGTAACATTTTTCATCGTGCTTAAATAACACTGTCACCTGTGCTCCTGTTTTTTGCATAATGTGCTTTACATTGCAAGCGTTTCTTCCCAGCATGTAGGAATGTTGCTGCTGGGCGACTTCCAACTGGGATGTGACGCGGAGCTAAATTGAAAAAACATTTTTGCAACCCATCGTAACAGCCGAGTGGTAATAGCGTCCGCATATGGACCTGTAGCCTAGGGTTTGATTCCGAGTCGGGCAAAACCAATGACGGTAAAATTGGTATGCACAGCTTTCCTGCTCGACGCTCAGCACAAAAGATAGAGTGTGGAGAACAAGACGGCAAGTTTACATGTGTGCAGTTTCAAATGGCACTTTACGGGATGTTCCCATGTAATAGGTGTAGACCTTCGTTAGGCAACTCCTAAGCGAGCTCGTTATAGCTCTTTGACCACTTTAAGTTGGATGACTTAAAACAACTTTGTGTTAATGAAGGTCACTGTCATGAGAGATTAGCAAAGAAACAACATAAAACACTCACAATTTGTCCTCCAGTGAGATGCTGCATTAACTTCAGAGTTCCTTCCTGAAAAGAATAGCACAAATAATATTACGTTGGCGAAATTTCCTAAATTTCAACGCTCAACACCCTGAGATCCTCTGAAAAAAATTGATGTTTTTCAACATGTCACCCATTTCGAAACAAACACAACAAAATGATTAAACTCTCGCTAGGCTGTGCTTGTATATTTCATTGCATCTTCGTTAACACACCGTGTAACAGCAATTTCACAATTTTCCAAAGAAGTTGTTTGTTTTATCAGAATTTCAAGCCATTATTAAATATAACTGTGTGTGAATTATTATTAATGTGCTTGACGGTTATTAGGTTGCTGGTGAAGTAGAAAAGAAAATCTGTACACGAAACTCAAGCTTTTATATCCCTAACGGTATTTCGCCATGTTTTTATAGTTGATATTTCCAAAAATAGACGATGCTGCTGCACCACAATGAATTTCTTTGCCTCTTCAGCAGGGATGCGAATTCGAACTCGCCGAACTCTGTGTTTTTTGCCTGATTCGAACTCGATAAAAGTTATCGAGTTTTAAATTTATCCTAGACTTGACAATACTACTTCAACTTGGCATGAATTAGGTAAAAATTACAGAACTTGAATTCGGAAAAATAAAACGAAAAACTCGTACTCGACTCGCGATTTTTTTGTGAAGTCAAAACTCGATTACAAATAGTTTCGACTTGGCAGCTCTGACCTCCAGTCTATCTAACCATGCAAAATATCAGCACTTACCACAATGCCAGTAACGTTATCTTTCGATCCCCGTACAGTGCAGGTTGTGGTGCAGTAGGCTTTCGCTCTCTGCTTAAACTGGACGCTCACGTTGTAAGTTTGAACAATTTGTTGGATCGGAGGTGAATTGGGGTCAGGAATTGACCCCGATAATGAAAGATCAAAAGTGATGACAATCGGAAGTAGTTCCTACATAGGTTAACATGCGAAAATAGGCTAAGTCAGTTCCTGATTCCCCCGTCCAAGCGTCCAACTCAAGCGGGCCAAAAGTGCAAGGGCTTTCTGCATCACAATTATATTTTCGATATCATAATCACTTTTTTTGAATTATGACACCAAAAATTTTACTGTGACACAACAAGCCAGAGGGATTTCACTTAAACTAGACGCGTGGACAGGCAGACGTGTAATTTCAGCGAACACTATAAAAATTGAATTGCTCCTTAATGCTAAGCGTCGAGCAGGAAAGCCGCAATTACCAATTCCTAATAAGTCTTTTGGGTTGACTGGATAAAAAGTCGTCAGGAAATGTCGGTTCGATGTTGCACAAACGGTGAACAGGGTTCTCGGTTGAGTAAGTATCATCGCTGCATGGATTTCTTACGGTTCAACTGTGTTACCACCGTATGTGTGAGGAAAATGGGTACCGTCAGTCGTGGCACGCTTCAGCGTATCAAGCGAGCATAAAGTAGTGCAGCAGCTCATTGCACTAAAGCTGAAATTCAGCTTAATTCAAAAATAATAAATACGGTATCCGCGGCACAGGCAGCTGCAGTGTTTTGCCTCAAAGATGCTTGTAAGCCTTAGCTGAAAGAAAACATGACAACCGTGGGCAGCTGAAATCTATGTGTTTTGGCATAGGAAATACAACGATGTTTAGTAAAATTACTCTCTCACCCTTATTCTATTCATTGCGCTTTCAACGCCTTGTGATTGTCCGGCTATTGAAACCTGAAAAACGGTCATTTAAGCGTTCACGAAGTTCAAATGATTTTTGAAGTTCAAAACACAACAATGGCATACTCGAAAGCTCTACGTCAAACCTAAAAACACTCAAAACGTTCAAAATATGATGGCAAAGCACTTGATCATAGAGAAAAAGCCTAATTCACACAGAATATAACTGAATTTTGAAGCAGGCAAGAGCAATTAAAACATCTGGAAGATAACCCGAACGTCAAGTAAAAACACTCCACATTAAGATACTTGAAATTATGTAGGTTTTGCAGGCAGTCTTTTAGATTTTTAAGAAGTTTTTACCGACTTTGTACCAATTGCAACCAACCAAGGGGATTTCCCACCATCTCTGTATGACAGAGCAAACGAATTCAACTAGAAATTGCAAATTTACGGTTTTACCAGTTTCCTAAAACATTGCCAGTATAGATACGCACTGAAAAACCATGAGGTCAATGCGGTATGAAGATCATTAAATGGGTAGATGAAACTTCAACAAAGATCGATAACAAATTATTGTTACACATCAACCTAACTATTAAAACTTGTTTTGTTATACAATAAGAAAACTGTGAGAGACCATGCCAATTCTTCCTGGATTTGGTAAAAGGTCCTTTCGCAGCCTCTCACAGGACGCAGAACGTGCGACCCCGTATTAGGTCGCGCAAATAATACTGTTGGTAATTTTGGTTACCGTCGTTCCAAATAAAAATACATTCACTCCCTCTCTCCAACAGCTAAAACGAGTGCACTACTTTTCCCATGCAAACTGGTAGCGCAGCAAATAGGCATAATGCCAAATACAAAAGTGGCTCCGATTGTAATCTATCGACTAACCCCAAACAACAATATAACTACATAACAAACATGAATTACACAAAAAATGGAGATTACATCATGAATTGAGTTCTGACGGTGTACGATGCAGCAAATTAAGCAAGAAAATAAAGCCTGAAGCAATGAAGTTTTGGAAAATGAACTCACGAGCAATTAGATAACATTAAAAAGTATTTTACAAAACAAACAGCGAGATGTCACGAAAAAGTGTATAAAGATACAATAACTATATACATTTGAATTCAAAAAATTGTCATTGAAAAAAATCGTTATCATAAGTGTCTTAATAGCGTAAAATCTGATATATCAAAGTTTCTTTCATAAAAAATACTGCAAACTGTGAAACCTTTGTACGAAAAAGATAAAAAACAAGAAAATTATAGTGATTCAGGACTAATTTAATCTTTTAACAACTTAAAATAGGAACTTAAACGAAAATTTGATATTCAACCTGACCTACATTATCTCAACGTTTTAAACAAACACATTAGCAGAGAAAAACAAAACAAAAATTCCCCGCAAGAATAAGCTAAACAAGCAGTAAAGTGAACACGACATTACTGGTAAGTTTACTACCAAGTTAAGCTGGTAAGCTAATGCAAGCTGTGCCACCGGTACAAGAGTAAAAACGCTTAGAGCAAAATATTTTCAGCGAGTTAAAACACAGCGTTTTTCACAATGCAAAGAATTTATCACGTAGACAAGAAAGCTAAAGAAACTTTTCAGCGTAGCCAAAACAAAACGTTGTCTATAAATCCGCTATTTGCAAATGCAAAACAAAAATCGCTGATTGAAAATCTTATTTGTTCAAATTTATGCGGTACATTTTTCAATGAATACAATCTGCATAAAATTTCGAAAATTCGAATAAGCAAACACAATAACTTATTTATGTAACATTCTCCCATCTACTTAATGACCAATTAAACAGATACGCATCAATGAGTCTTTTGCTATTCCATTCTTCGCCAAAACGTAAGCTACACTTCATAAAAACTCAAACGCAAACAATTATCAAAACACAAGCAACTTTAAGCGGACATTTTTAAACAGTCTAAGGGTAAAAACTTGGATTTACGTACTAAATTCTCCAGGTACACTTTAATCTGACCTTTTTTACAAATTATATTAAACTGAAAACTCAACAGTAATTGAGGGAGACTGGAAATTGCGCTCCTCGAGCCAGCAGTCACCCGATATACCGTATAAATGTCAAACGCGATCGGCTCCAGCTCCGCCAAACGAATCCGTCACGTAGGACTAGCGAGTGGTACCGCTAGGCCATGTCGCCGACAATATCCTAATACCCCACCCTAATATCAAGATAAAGGTGAAAACCAAATATTAGCTAGGAAGGCCTTTGCAAAAACTCGATTTATAAGTTTTTGCCGCTACTAATTTTGCCGCAGCTTATTTTGACGCAAACTTATGAATTGCTAACGTTTTCAGTTGACTAGTTCCGCTACACGATGTCAACTTTACCTGATTGCTCTTTTCAGCCGCGCTATTTCGGTTCGAATCAGGAAAATGGATATGACATTCAGTATCTTCCATCACACGTTTAATGTTGTAACCTCCTGTAAGTGCAATGCGTTAATCTCGTGTTCAAGTTCACCTATGGATAAATTGATCCACAAAATTCAATCTCCATCATACTCGCGGTATTACGCCGAAGCGTGTAACGAGTGGCGGATCCATCTACGCGGCTTAGCGCCTGGGCTATACAGCTCCGAATAAACGTCGCAACGGTGGCGAGCCGTCAGCGACACTGCGCCGATTTGACTGGCCCAGGAATCAAACCGAAGATCTCCCGCACCGACAGCGTATGCATAACAACTGAGCTAACCGATCGGTTTGACGTCGCAAAACAATGTGTAATTCTCAGCAGAGCAAGAACTTCTGCTTAGTTCTTAGTAGATATACCCAAGATGGAACTGCAGATACCCAAAACATCAAGCTTTATTTCTCCATATTTTTTGTTGATTCGAGGGACCCAATATTAATTTTTGGTTCCCTAAAACGCCTTAAAATCTAAATTAGACTTTCTGGTCATAACATTTCAGTCTAGCATCTTTTACACAGAAATTTATTCTACAAAAGACCGAAAGCCCACTGAAAACCGGACAAGATTGCTCTCCAGCAAACCTGGATCAAACCCATGAGAATCTTCATCAACAAAATCAAATCTTCTTTATACTCGCGTTATTACGTCGAAACGTGTAACAAGTGGCGAGGGCCCATTTCCGCCGCTTAACGCCTGCGCAACACTGCAGGGATGTGCCTCAAGGAAAATTGCTCGGACTCGCCGAGTAACGAGTATTTACGACATTACTCGGCCGAGTATCTACGACGTCAAGATATGAACTCAAAATCAGGTGAAGAGCAAAAAAAAAGGTCATCACGTCCGTAGAAGTCATAACTTCGACTCAAAATCGGATGCAGAACAAAAAAAAAAGTAAAAATGATGATGCTTTACTACTCGGCCGAGAATCAATTAATACTCGGACTCGACCGAGTCCGAGTAATGCCTTAATACTCGGCCGAGTACTCGGACTCGACTCGGCACATCCCTACAACACAGCTCCGAAGAAACGTCGCAGCGGTGGTGAAAAACACCGACCAATCCCATAGCAATGTCAATGTCTTAACTGGTAAGCTAACCAGCCAGTGAGTCTTTATCACAACAAATAAACAGTAGTTAAAACAATTTGGGGAAACTTTAACCTTTTCCGATGACGTGAGAGTGTTCTGTGTGCGACACATCCATCTTGAGTGTAACACGAGTGCACTTCGTGTCCAGTACTTGCATCACCAGAACTCGCGCTTTCTTTACATTTTCTTGCTTTCCAGATACTTTGATGTGAGGATCTAAGAAAAAATGTAGGTTCATTTTTTGCAAACAATCCTGCTAAAAAAAAACAAAGCCGATCTTCACCTTTTTCTGTCAAAAAATACAGAAAACACAAAAACGTATGTTCTTTTTCAATACCAATGATTAAAGCCACATGCAGAAGTACTGGTAAATATCATTTCGACTACTCCTCTGTCATAACCTAAACTGCCTACAAACTTTTCTTGATTTTTTCATAAATGAGGTCATTTTGAAATTATTCCACAGAAATTTCATCATAATTGAGAGACTGCGCTTTTCGATTTAGCAGATACAGAATGGATGTCAATTGCGATCGGCTCCAGCCGTGAATCGAACCCGTCACGTAAGATCTGTAACCTGCGCATGCGCAGTACCGCTAGGCCATGTCGCTAGTAAAAGATAAACAAAATACATCAGCAGGACACATAAAATCATTGATGGGTACAAAATTGCATTGCGTCATCACGAAAAATAACTACAAACACCGCAGTGGTGACAACTTGATTTAGGACATGATTTACTATAACAAAGTGTTTCCAGTTAATAAATTCTATTAAAATAGAAGTATCAATGCGTGTGAAAATTTGTACATCCGGGCTTGAATGAAGTTTCATTATTCTAGTGCTAGAAGTGTTCACTATTATTAGAATGATTTCCTTCAATTGGGCACAAGAGTGATTGTTTGGGGCAATAAGCTATCAAGTCACGTTCAAAAATGAGAATAAGAGCATTGGAATAACAGAGTTTAATGACGAAAGAGCCCTTGTGTAAACTTGAAGACAATAAAGCGCTCGATTTGAACTCCTTCTAAAGCAAACTGGGCTTCCACCCACATAGGAGTAAGAACAACATACTCTCAGTTTTTTATTCGTTCCAATATAAACATCAATCAATCCATGAATAGCAAACGTGAAACCCCGTGCACTGGGAGAATTTTGGACAGCCAAAGCGACGGCATTAATAAAATTGTTAAACAGCGATATTAGAAAAAAACAAACAAATTTTTGTCATGCTCTCAGTATTATGCCAAAGCGTGTAACGAGTAGCGGGGCACATCTCCAAAGCTTAGCGCCTGGGCAACACAGCTCCGAAGAAACTTCGCAGCGGTAGCTAGTCGTTGGCGGCAGTGCCCGTTTCGATCAGGCCGGGGAATCGAACCCCATACTTCCGTGCTGCTGGCGATGTCTTCAACGACTAAGCCTACAGGGTCGGTCACAGTCAGCAACATTTCGGGATTGATCGCTATCAGACTGACACGTGCACATACAGAGGACACTAAATAATTTTCAAATCGCACGCCAGGAACCTTAGGCATAACTTGGTAGTGGCAGCCCAGGCCGGCAATCAGTAGAGTACTTGAAGGAGCCGACTAGCCGATTTCAATCCAAACCAACCTTAATTTTCGAAGCAAATTGGCAGTCCAATATAATTAAAACTCTCAGTAAACGCAACTAACTTAATTATAAGCCAAACGCGCAATATTTTTCCATACCCACTTTCGCAAAAAAATGATCGATACACAAACAAACGTGATACTAACAACTTTAAACCACTCATAAATCCTTCGCTCCACACGAAGCCGATGCCAACAAGAAAACAAATCAAAATCAAATCTTTATTCTACTTGCGGTATTACGCCGAAGAAACGTGGATGCGGGGGCGAGCCGTTGGCGACACTGTGTTCGATTTGACCCCCCCGGGAATCGAACCCCAGACCTCGAGCGCCTACAACGATGTCTTCAACCACTTAAACGATTTAAGAAAACAAAGTGTAATTAAGTTAATTTGGATTCAGCTGATTGCGTCATGTTACAGTGGCACGCGCTTAAATGGAGAACTGGATCAAGCCACTCATTTATTGAACCGGTGCATACTGATTTCTAAATACAATGGATATGGGACCAAAAAAGATTAAAAAAAAAAAATATAACGCAGTAAATCTCAAAACTGGACGTTTCGAAAACATAGATTCAGCTGTCGTCATCAGCAGTGTTTTTGTATTGCTTTGCTTACACTGCTAATGATGACAGCTGAATCTATGTCGTCAAAACGTCTAGTTTTGGAATTTACTGGTTTTTAAAAGACCAAAATAAGTGTGACTTGTTTTTAGAACATTTTACGACGATGACGAAATACTATTGCTAGGTTCTCCGCAGCTGAGTAAATGCAGAAAAAATCAATCAAAAGATTAAAAAACAAGCTGCCAATCATAACACAAAAAGCATTGTGACATCAGCACAGGCGTGAGAAGTCCAATGGGATGGTTGCTACGACAACGACGCTCTATTGCATGAGTGAGTGCCCTTGAAGTTATTGTAATAAAACAAAACAATTACCCGGGGCTGGCAATCGATCACACCTTCAAAGTGTGGAACATCTAATAGTAATTGCTAAATTAATACATATGTTTCAGAAATGTTTCGAATTCAACAATATCGTTTTATTTCCGATACCATAAACGTGGGATAAATAAATAAAAAGTATATTTGAAAATTGTGATTGAAAAGATTGAAAAACGAAATGAAAAGGACCGCGAAATAAAACATTTAATGTATGGTCAGTACCATACAGAACGTCTTAGAAAACAGGTTTAACGTCTAGTATACTGCAATAGGAAGGCAGCAGCGAGAAATTTTAAAAGAGGATCATAAATAACAAAAGCTATCACAAAAAGTAAGATAGATTTCAGTCACTCATCAACATTTGATCTTTTTCACAAAAAAACAAAGTCAAATGGAGGCAAGGCACAATGCCCCCACCTCTAAATACGCCGCTGTTTGTAGGTAATGAACTATCGCAAATTTTTTAGGATCACTTTCCTTTAAATATTTTTTGCTGGCCCATTTCGTTGTTTTTTATTTTTTTGCTATGTTTTTCTTCCGTAGATATTGCGATTATTATGAGAGCAGAGCTTGACACAAAGACTAAATACAATGCACAAAACGCAATACAAGCTATTCTGTAATACAACATACAACCATAAATTCAAAAAAATTTTAAATTTATAAAGAACAGCTGTAAATATGACGAAACTGCAACGTAAAGTTAGGCCCAAGAAAAAAAAGTTGAAAAAAAATTCAGAGTGTTACCAAGTAGGCAATATTTGAAGCAAGGCATATGCCAACTGTTTATGTTTTTTTACCGTATTAATGCTATAGCTATCACCCAGCAGCTAACATACTGCTCAAGCTTCAATCAAAGTTAATGACATCATATTACATCGAACATAAAAGAAAAAGAAAAATTTTTGCAAACAAATAAAAAATAAATTTGGTATTAGAAAGATGCTGTCAAGAAAAGAAAACAACGAAGAAAATTCAGAAAAGTCTCGGAAAACAATTCAGCACAAAAATCAATTTGAAAACAGCTTTTTGTGCGCCAAACAACTCATAAAAGCATGCTGACTAGCTGCTGTAAAGCAGTCAGGGCAACAAAATACAGGGCGTTAATGTAAACAGGTTAAGACGGGAGAGTTGCTGATCAAAAACAGAAGATAGACTAAATTCTAAAAAGTTTTTCACTGCGGGTTGACTAAACAGAAAAAAAATTATCAGAAAACAAAAGCTGACCAGATTAGATAGCATTGTAAATCACAAAGCGAAGTTAATATAGCCTGAAGAAATTGAGATAGAATTGCAGATAATAACAAGTGCTTAGATCATATCAACAGCCTATTATTTTATAAAAAATTTTCTTTTTGAAAACAACGCCAAGACGAAATTGATGCATGCACAATAACGGATCCTTTATACAACTTAAATTTTTTGCTATAAATTACTTAAAACCTAGTACACATACTTTTTTAAAATACAGCAGCCATTGAAGACAAAATAGCGTGTAGCACACAAAGACAAGGCTTTTAAATAAATGCTGACAAAATTCGACAACAAAAAATTTTTCAGCACTACCAAGCTGAATAGCCATCGTCACTAAACAAGCACAAATCGCACAGCGAAAAACATATAGTTGGTACAACCAGCTACCTTCAGGTGACCCAAAAGTATGCACCCTTAAGAAGCCGAAAGCACCTTAAATCGACGGTAATTTGACAAAAATAAGTTAGTTTAATTTTTGGTAAAACGAGTGCTAAAATCGCAAAAACTAGGGAACTTTTTTGCATGATCGAATGCTTTTTCTGGTCATTGCCGCAGTCAAAGAAAAAAACTTGGCAAATCAGATCAAAATTAATTCTTGAAGTGCCAATTTCTACTAATTACAGATATTTCAAAAACTTCATTTTTCAAAAGTTAATTTTCTGGCCTAATTGTCTCAATCACATACGGACAAAAATGTGGCTAAATTTTCAAATTTTGCAGCCAATCAATATTTATCAAAACAAATTTGAGCGCATTAAAATATTCATATAAATATCATTTATACAATTACGGGAAATGCTTGCTTCCAGTAACATTTCCCGTAATTGTATAAATGATATTATTTATATGAATATTTTAGTGCGCTCAAATTTGTTTTGATAAATATTGATTGGCTGCAAAAAGGTTTTTATTCTTTTACTTTGTGTTTTTAAATAAATATATATATCATTTAAAAATCTAGCGCAATTATTAACGTCTAAACATACCAAAAACAAAAACTTCAGTTTCGCATTCTTACATCAGTGACGCATTTTTTGACGCAAAGCAAGATTAACGTACCCTAAGCATAAAAGCCATTCCCAATTACGCAGTATTTGCCGACAATTATGTAAAACCATTTCATTTCAAAACAAAAATTTAATGGCCAAAATTCACGTGCTTTGCAAAATCATTGTAACTGCATCAAAGCATGACGATTCAGTATTAAAATATGTTACCCAGTAAACCTGTTTTGTCCTGTAACAGATATTATATAAATTTTTACCCTTTTTCGTACGCTAGATTGATGAAAAGAGTTTTACTAGTAAAGATTTTAAGGGTGTTTTGTCAGCATCTTATAGCCCCTGCACGCCGGCATCTTTCAAGTAGGGTATTGTGCAGAATACGCCGCAGGCCTACCGTTAACGGTAATGAAATGGTTCAATTTGGTGATTTAATCTTGAAACAATTTCAGATATCCAACGTTTCAAAAGGCACACAATGGGTCTACGGAGCAACTACAAGCCTCTTTCATACATGTACCATCCTACGCTTGTCCAACAGAAAAATTTTGACACAGAGAGGTTATGAAACATGATATTGTTTAGTAACATCAATGCTAGCATTCCAGAAGGAAAGTAAAATCGAAACAGACATACAACATATCACAACATGAAAGGAGAAGGAGCCATTACGCTATATATAATTAGTGTGGACATATCTGCCTTTAAAAGTATGCCATAAAACATGTTCAGCAGTTAGTATGGGAGGTTAAGTTACATTTGAAACATATAGTCAAGACAATAAATAGCTTACTGAACTACTCGGGTTTCACCTAAACATTATCACTTTAAACAAGCCTTTATGTTTTACAAAGTACAATGTCTTTAGCACACCTAAGCTATTAAACTAACTAGTTTACCTTAGCCAAATCATAAGAGTACCCATGAATTGAGCCGTGACTCGGCTGAATAGCGATTAAAGCAGCCAGTCTAAGGTCAAAAAATGTAATATTGAAAATTCAAGTTGCCAACTTTTGGTAAACATTTAAGCCATTGATTAAAAGCATCAACTAATAATTTGTGAGAAAAGCAAATATACTCTGTTCTACGGACAAAGGTAGATTTGATTTTGAAACTTGAACCACAACACATTGATCTACTGAAATATCTCACCAAATATATTGAGTCATCTTAATAATGCAAGCTTATATTTCTTTGCTTTGGGTTTTCAGTCTAAAAAGTTCGGTGCACCGGTATACCAAGTTCAAATGAACCTTACTTACACATACTACTTTAACAAATTTTGCTATCAAATGTTATGACTTAGAAAGTTCAACATCTAAGATTAAACAACAAGAAAAGGAACTGATTGCGCAAAATTTTAGTGACTTTGCGCCTTCATCAAAATTAATGCGAAATAATGTAACAATTGTGAGTGTTAAAGCGACCAAACGTTCGGTTGCTTACTGAGGTGTTACAAAACCAACATAAATCAAAATATTCACAAAATGGTTTATTCTTAAGAAAAGGCAAGAGATGCGGCATAATTCATTGACTGTTTTTAGAACGTTTTTAAATATGCAAACACCGTTGCATCTTTTATCATCTACGAAAAAATGTGAAGAAATAAATTGATCTTGATTTCTGATTCAAATATATATAACAAAATTTCTAGAGAAAGTCCAAGATTTTGCTGGCGAATTCTTGATGGGCACAAAATCATTGACACAATGCCACCGCACTTTAATTTTAAAAACAGTGAAAATCAACTAGTAAAATTGAATAGCAGAAAAAAAAACTAATTAGGTCAGCGATAGCCCTGCGGTACCGCGCTGGTTGCAGATCCAACGAAACGGGTTCGATTCACGGCTGGAGCCGATCGCATTCGACATGCATTATGTGCATCGGTTGGCTGCTGACTCGAGGAGCGCAAGCTCACTTCGCAGTCTCCCTCAATTACTGTTGAGTTTTCAGTTCAACATAATTAGAAATAAACCTCAAGTATTTTATTTGAAACGAGATAGTAAGTAATCCAGTCTAGTATAAACCGCTTCTAACGAATCACGCACGGTAACAGAAGGTCAAAATGATTTCTACGAAACAATTTTTATCAAACCTGTAGTGTACCTGTACTTCAAAATATTGACTAAACATCTTATCAATCAAAAAAATACACATGCATGACTTGAAAACGCGAAAGCCTTCTGTCAGGCAGACAAAAACACCAAAATAATACAAATTCAAATAAATCACAATCTGTATGACGCCTCGATGACGTAATAGTATCGTAACATGCCAAAAACAACAACTACCCTAATCACCAACAAAACGTGGAATTGATAATGGCACTGAAGCAAAAATAATGCGCAAATATTTTCATCTCAGTATCCAAGTACACAATAGATAACATAACCTGTTATCAATATATCAAGCTGTTATCAGCTTTAACAGCCAAGTAAACTGCGACTTGGTGGTAAGAAGATCGAATTTGCAATACCAAGACTCCGGGTGCGACTCTTCCTGCAACTCTCCTTTTACAAAGGCAGTGTTTGGCACAGACTTTAGGCCTACTGCTAGCGATCACTAACCAAAACTACGCATTTTTTTCCGAAACAACGCTAGAACCAGAACAACCAAACTTATGTATCACTCACACCTACAAGCACAACTATCAAGACATTTTATCGCGTAAGGAAAGAAAGGTAAGCTAATTATATATACAACACACATTACCTTTTTTAGACTTGGCCCCAATTTTTAATTTCGACGGCCAGGTTATGACAGTACCAGACTCAGCCATGACCTAAATAATTAAAAATAAATCAAAATCTTAGTAACGGTAAATATTGCGACTTATTCACTCCTATGTCGTTAACACTAAAAAGCAAGCCAAAAAAACGTTTCACTTTGAAACATTAATTATTCTAAGCCTGGTTTCAGAGAATTTTGTGACTGCTATTAGTTACGAAACGGTTAAAGTGGCGACTTATTTTCCTACCATATGTCACGCAAGCGACATCGCCTAGCGGTACCGCGCTGGTTACAGGTCCGTCGTGACGGGTTCGATTCACGGCTGGAGCCGATCGCATTTAACATGCATACTGGGTGGCTGCTTACTCGAAGAGCGCGAGCTCACTTCGCATTCTCCTTCAATTACTGTTGAAGCTTCTGTTCAATAATTTGAAAATAATTTCAGTTATATTTTCAGGTCTATAATATGACAGTTTGGATCGACTTTAATCTAGAGCAACGTGTCGAACACATTTAAGCTCACCTTGCTGAAAAACGCTTCTCCACTCATAGCGGATCCTTCCGGAGCTAAAAAAGAAAAACAAAAACTAATAAATAACTAGGCATTCGCTAGCGACATGGCCTGACAGTACCGAGCGAAGGTTGTTTTATATTTTTGCATTTAGTAACATATTTATCCTCCTATCACGAGAAAGCGATCAATGCGCTATACGAGCTCGCATAGGAATTGCCAGCCATCTGTCTACCACACCAAGATGGGGGAATCCCGCTAAGTGCCTTTCCCAACGGCACAACAAGTAAACTTGCCGGCTTGTTCTTCACAGTGTCCCTTTAATGCTGAACGTCAAGCAGTGAAGCTGTAAATACTAATTTTAAGTCATCGGTTTGACTCGACGTGGAATCAAACCCAAGTCTACAGCTCCCGAGGCAGACGCTCTTACCACTCTGCCATCTGAGCTGTTACAGAACCTATGTGACGGGTTCGAATCACGGCTGGAACCGATCATATTTAACATATAATAGGTGGTTTCTGACCGCAAGAGCTCAAACTCAATACAAAGTCTCCCTCAATTACAGACGATTTTCAGTTCAAAAATTAAAATAAATTGAGCTATTAAAAATAATTAGCAAGAGCGAGAAGTATGGGCGATGCGCAGACACGCTAGCAGTTTTTGTGCTAAGATGCATTATAGGGACTTTCGAAGCTACTAGCGAAACAACTTGGTAGGGCTACTAGGAAACAAAAATGTATGCATAGTTTTGGGAGTAAAAACAGTCATTCAATTTCTGCTTTAAAACAACTAGGGTGTGTATTGCACATGGAGTCGCCGGAGTGGTTGGTGCATCGAGATCCGGAGCTGACTTCGTGAGTTCCATGCGCAGCTAGGCCATCTTGTTTGATGCAAACCTAGCTGCAATTATGTGGCTTAGAAAATAAATCAAAAAATTGGGTGTGTCTTTCAAAATCCATAAATTACGCGCAGAATAAACAAGACTTCAAAATTACCTTCAAGTATTTACAGCTGAATATAATAAACTAGAAAATGCGGTAAAAACTCTGTATAATTTGAAGCTACAAAGCGGACTGTGCTTTGTAGAATCAGAGCTTCAATTTAATTTTCTTTCGTCTGGTTATTAGCGTTGCAGATTTGGTTGAGGTGTCAAGATAATAGGAGCTTACAGGTGAAAGCATACGAGAATGAGTAAAACACACAACCTATTTGCATTGTTTTGGCTTGGCTAAGCTTTGCTGTACCCTAAACAATGCTGCTGATCAAACATATAAACACCAAGCCATTTTTTGCAACTTTGCCAAAAATCTAACGAAGCCTATTCGTTTCCACGCACGAAAACGCTCCGGGCGTTGGTTGTTACTCGCCGATGCTGCGATTTCTTCTTCAAAACATTACCGAGAAACAGTAATGACAATTTCATACAGAGAAAACAAGCAAAAACAATCATCATGAGAGATTTTTTAAAATTTCAAAGTGAATTTAAAAAAATAACTGTTATCCAAGACAGAAGAAAATCGAACGGTAGCAACAAAAAATTCGACAAATTCGGTGGGATTGACCGCTGCCAACTAGATGCAGTCGCGACTATGCAAAATTAATTAAAAAAGAAGTCAATTTTATGGCAATCTAAAGCACTTATTTTTCGAAAGCAAGATTGTTTGGTCTTGTAGTTGGCAGGACAACGCAGCAATCACGCCAAAAACACTTAAAAAAATTTGGCAACTAGGACATTTTGACAACACAACACTGTCATCTACGTTTAAAAAGTCAAATTTTTAGAAAGTGACATTTAATTTTACACGCACATTGTAGCATGCAAATAAAAAAGAAGAAAGCCTGCACTTTTTATGAGAAACAGACAGCTTATAATTATTAAAAAACTAAAAATAGAAAGCGTTAAAAATGAAACATAAGCGATTTAAAACCTAAATTAATGCAAAATTGTCGATATAGCTGAAAAGTGGGATATGAGTTATCCGTATTGATAGCGCAGTTATATAATTAACAAAGATGCTAAATCATAAAGGACGCTAAAAAGTCAAGACAAATTAACACAACATCCAGCCAATGCCTATCGGCTGAAAAGACAGATGTAACTAGATCTGACTATGCAGACCCAAAGACTTGTCGGAAATCAAAAGAAAATCGAGTTTATAGAAGTGTGAACCAAACAATGACCAGCCATACGCTATACTGTTGCCACTTTCAATAGCTCCCACGTTTTTCCCATCTTAAAACAATGCTAAATATGAGATTAGCATTTGATTGAAAGAATTGAGCGTGTGATTTGATGTAGATGCTTGCCCATTCATAAGCGTGCCTGAGACGAGCTGTTATGAAAAATAATATTGTTGATACAACCAAAACAATACGTTCATAAAGAATTAGAAGAAGCATAAATATAAGTTCACACGAGCATAAAAAACAAAAGAATTTGACTTGAATTTCAGCGGTCACCGTATGATGGTAAACAACCGTTATTTGAAAACATTATCTAAGTGTCAAACATGAAAGTAGGACCAGTAGACCAATGCAAACCGGCGGCGACCAGCCCAAACACTCCAGTTTGTCAACAAAATAAACCTATATTTAGTGGCATTTAAATCAACTGCACAACAAAAACAGGAGCAACACACAGTAATTAAATCAAAACGAAAGACTCAACGGTTTGTGCTTAAACAAAATGGTATTGAAATGACAATGTTTTTGTTTTCTTAAAAATTCAATTAATTGTCCAGCTATGAACTGTTTTCAAATCTCTACCGCACAAAAAAAAAAAAAAAAACTTCCAGACAAAAAGGATGACAAAAAGTGTTAATAAGGATCAATGGCCACGTTGCAAAAGTTTTCAGATCACTATAATATAAAACTTTTGCATTCAAGCTCAATAGTCAAGCACGGTGAAGAGATTCTAATCTACAGCTGCATTAACATCTAATAAACTATAATCAACCTAACAATATTGAACATAACAATATTGTCACAACACAGTACTTCTTTACTCACTACAGTTAAGGCTTTGGTTGCATTGGAAGCTAAGCAAGATACTTTTGAACCCAAAGTCACCTCAAAGACAAAAAGCTTTAAATATAACGTAATATACATCTGAGTCCTGAAGAAGATTATTGACAGAAACATATTCATGACCTTAGGGCAACATTATCAGCCATAGTCAACATTGCATTGGAACAAAACTTCATAAAAACATGACTTTGGCCACCAACTATGTGCAACAACAAGTGGTGTGGCTGAAACAAGTTTTTTATCGAACAGCAAAGAAACCCATGCATTGCAAATAGTTACTCAGACCCAATATTAAGTGCACTTATGGTGAACAATTCTAAACTGAGTCATTCGTTATTTAAGTTTAAATGCTAAATCTAGAGTCTACAGAAAATAGTTTTTTCACCAAATATAAAAGACATTGTATCTAGATAACTAAATGATTTTTCGATGATATACACCTTCAACAGAAAAATACCAGTTGGATTAAATGAAACACAAGGACTCAAACCTAAACTTACACTCACTAAATTCCAAATGCAGAGATAAACAATTTAAATCAAACAAAACATGGTTTGATCATGAAGCAAACTAAACCTCGACATCATTTATTAGAATAATAACCTCAAACCAATCACGGCAGTCTCTCCAATTCCTTGCACACATGAACCATAACCAGTTGTTTAGCACATTGACTACTATAACCACCAGGGGAACTTAAGCTGCAATTCTTCAATCCATAAAATACACACAACATTCAGATGGTCACTGCACACATACGATGAATGCAGAAAAAATGAGACAATGCTAATTTTCAAGTTTAACAGCATACTATTTTCTTAATTATATGCTGATATGTTTTTTCTGTTTTGGAAAAGATTGCGCTTTCAGTACATACGGTAATCTTTATTCTCTCCTGCTAGAAAAAGCAAGATAGTTTTGCAATAGCCCTTTTAGGTCACTTAGTCCATAATCAGAGTCAGCCCATCTCAATTAGTATTTTACTTCATCAAGCACACTATTTCTTGGCAATGTGGGGTAGTGGTTCAAAGTGACGTATACATGATGGCAATGATCACAAGGTTGATGGTTCAACTCCCAACCAAGCACTGTTGTTGCATCCTTGGATAATATGCTTCACAATAATTATTTGCTAGATGGAATCCAACAAGCAGCAAGTTAACAAAGTCAAAAGCAAAACTCAACTGGCTAACCTGGAAACAAGATAAATCCTAAGCGAGTCTAGCTTCAACCAACTATAGTGCCTCTGTCACTTTCTCATGACAGGAGGATAAAAACAAAAAATCAAATCAATCCATTATATTTTTTAGTTGTTAATCCATTTTATGTTAAACCAATATTGGCAATGACTGCTGGTTGCCTAAGCGAAAACAAAAATGCAAAAAACTTCTCAGAAGTTCAAACATTCGCAAAACCTGTGATGTGAATGGTGACATCTAAACCAGCCAGCTCAATTGTTGCTTGCATCAGAGCACTGCTACCTTAATGTTATTCAGTAATATAACAGATATAACATTAAAAATAAATTCAAAAATAATACTGACATGCATGGGATGAAAGAAAAGAAAAATGAGGGGGTTTTAAGTCAGATTACAAATACAACGATATAATCAATGAGATTTTAAGAATTGGAGACTTGTTATGCTGGGGTGAAAAAACTATGTTCAAGCACAGAGGAAGAACTTAGCTAGTTATTCAAACATGGTTTTAAGTTACTTGTAAGGCTGCTAATGAAAAACATGCACAATGTCGTTTTGCATCAACACCTAACGTCTTACAATCAAATTGATAATCAGGTTGACAGCAACTACTCAATACTGTTACATCAATCTGTCAATATCGTTCACTTTTTGAACAAAAACAGTCTTTATTAACACAGACTTTGAGACTAGTAATCTTACCCTGTAGCATTTGCTCTAGTTTTCTTCTGTCAACTCGAAATCGTTCCTCAATCCACTCAGGATCTCGAACCTCCTCTTCTTCATTAGTCACAGATTGTTCATCCTCATCAACATTTGACTGATGAGATGAAGGTTGACTTACTTCCACAGTTTGCACAGTAACTTGCTGAGCTACAGACACTGTTGGATATTGCTCCTTTTCACGTAAAATCATCGGTACATCTTCTGTTGTATCGATTTCTGACCTGATCTCTGGGCTCACACTTTCTGATTTGGTTTTAGGAATATTTGTGTCACAATTTACAGGAACTTCCAAGAGCTTCATTGTGTTTTTACTTTCTTCTTGGTCAGTAAATTGTTCACAGTTTTCAGAAATATTTAAGTTGTTATGGCAATTGCTTAGGTTTGCCAGGCTCAATATTTCTACTTGGCGCTTCTCTAGTAATTTAATATGACTGACTTCAGAATATTCTAAATCCTTTTTCCCATTCAGATATAAATTTGTGCTCACAGAACAAAATTCTTTGTTTTTGCTGTTGTTATTATTACAATTTTTGTCTAGTTGTTTGTTCACAAAATAATCGCCTGCACTCGGGGCAGAGTTCGTTAGGTTAATGACACTTTCTTCACTTCGCCAAGAAGTCGTTTCGTCGTAAGATTTGCATGAACTCACTGCCATTTTAAAGGCTGCGTCAAGTGGCAAATATTGTAATACACGCTAAGCAAACTTCAATCCCTTTTTCTCTTTCGAAGTTCAAAGTTATTCAAGCTTCACGCTCTCACCTCATTCTTGGCCAATGTAGCGTGGTCGTTGTCAGCACTAGGACACTAGCGCCACCACGTGGTAGTGGTAGTACTGTCTTTTATTTCTGCACCGTCAAAATAAATAGAACGCACACAGCAATAGGATTTGAACTACAAACGGACACAGAAAAGGAAGCAACAAAACGACTGACGTTGTAACATGCTAGCGAGAATGAAACTTGAAGATGAGGGAATTAGTAAGAATGGTCGCAACTCGCAACACCCCAGTAGGCATGGTCGTAATACCCGAAACAAAGAATTACATCAGCGATCGCAATTTTTTTACATGTCTCGTTTATATGGGCCAAAAACTCGTGGCTTTTCCTATTGCAATCGATTTTTTATAGCCTATCGTAACTGATTAACTGAGAAATGAAAAAACATTACAATCAATCAAACAACTACGGTATACTTTATGCAAACGCCAAAACCAGCATTTTCACCAGCAAAAAGAAATAAACAAATAAAAAGACTACAACTACAAAAACATAGTTTTAGCTGTAAATGCTACATTATACAAAAGAAAATAGATTTAAAAAGTCGAATTAATTTAGAAGCATGAGCAAAGGGACGCCGCGAAAGGACCGGTTAAGTAGGCCTATGTCCAGTGATGGGTACGATAAACCTTTCTGTAGACCTACTAAAACGACAACGATAACGGATAATTTCAAAAAAGCCCTGAGTGATACCGATAATTGATAAATCTCAATTTCTCAAAGCAATATCGATAATTAATCGATAAATTATTGCCGATAAGTTTTTCCGATAAATGTTCCGGTGAATTTTCACCGTATTTGACGAAATGGTTTTTGCAAGTCATATTGCAAAAATCTTTTTCTAGATTTTTTTAAGAAAAGAGAGCAGTGTTCACGGACTCTGCCGTGGCACTAAATAAAACAAAGAGGCATTTTAATAAATTGCAACAACAGTTTAAGGACACCGTGTTTTTTGCCAGAGCGCCAAGTCACTAACTTTTGAACGCTGTGTATGCTACATAAGGAATCGTTTATCGCGATAACGAAATATACTGCAGGCTATTACAAAAGCGATATCCGAAATCGATGAATCGAAACTTTTTTGAGCGATAGCAATAATCGGTAATAAATTATTGCCGATAACTATCGCCGATAAATTTTCTCAAAAAATACCCATCTCTAAGAAGGGGAAGGTGCCCTTGGTTGAGCCAATTTTTCTTCTTTTCACTCTCTTGCCTTAACCATATGGAATAGCGCTTTAACAAAGATATTGCCGAAAACTACATGCTTTAGGGTGTCTAGTTTAGGTAATGCATTATTTCCAAACGATGAAATTATGGCCGTAAAAACAAGTTAAAGATGGTCATACGTTTGGCTCAACCATGGAACCTTTTTTCTTTAGTTGAGCCACCTCGTTCTTTAGTTGAGCCGCTGAATTCTCCTATCTAAGCGTTGCATTAACCTGGTTCAAAAGTTGTTTAATTCACACGAGGTAACGAAACGAATTGTAATTTTGAACGGTGGAGCAGCCAGTTTTATCCATGTTATAGATGTGTCCCGGGTCAAGCTTGTACAGCTCCATTACGGAGTACAAGTTATCAAAAAAGATGGACACGTTATGCCAGTTAAATGCGGTTGCTCTTGCCGCCGAAGTTGCTTCCGACACTCTTAGTGATAGCTTATAATGATGCATAAAGTTGTTCAACCATTTCTTGCCCGCTATTTTTTCGGTAACCCAATTTTGAGACCTTTTTATATTATTTTTAGAAGCGTATTCCCATGCTACGGACCTGACTTTACTGGGAGTCAAACCATTAAATCTGTTGCAAAGGTCCATGAGATGTTGGGCCAAATCGGTTTCCATTGCCTCAGTGAATACTTTTCTGTGTGAAGAATAAGATACCCCATAGTGGCATTATCTGTATCGTTTTTGGCTACTTTTTCGAGGTATCTTTTTAAAGTCATTCTGTCAATCCCATGTTTTTCAGCACCTTTTCTGATGAAAAGTTTATTTTCTCTTATGTCGGTTGCGGTCTTCTGAAATTGGCTCCTTTTCTCGTTCAGTTTTGCGTCGGGCTAATGGAAGTTGTACATTTCGATAATAAGCAAGAATACAAGGTAACCTTAAAGAATAAACTATATATCATAGCTGTTTCCAAAATAGAACCATAGTTGAGCCACATGGCTCAACTAACAATTCACCACGTGACTCAACTATGGAATTCGCATTCCCCGACTTAAAATCGAATATTTCGCCTGTTTTCATTTTGCAACTCAGCGAAGTTTTAGCTACAAAAGATTGCTAAAAAACGAGAAAGCTAGCAGTACTACTTTCATGTCTTCTTCTGCTATACTTCTTATGAAAATTATATGAAGCATTTTTTCCAAAAATTTGTTTTTTTGCTGTAAAAACACACTACCTGCTGGAGAATTTTTCGCCTAAGCAGCAACAGCACGAGGCTAACACAATCGAAAGTGCGTCCAACAGCTCAGATGGCCCAGTGGTATAGAGCGTCTGTCTCTTGAGCTGTAGACTCGGGTTTGATGGGTCAAAGTCGAGTCGGGTTCGAGTCGGGTCAAACCAATCACTTTAAAATTGGTATTCACAGCTTCCCTGCTTGACGCTCAGCATTAAAGGGACAGTGTGGAGAACAAGCGGGCAAGTTTACTCATTGTGCCGTTGAGAAAGGCACTTAGCGGGATTCCCCCATCTTCGTGTGGTAGACAGATAGCTGACAACTCCTAAGCGAGCTCGTATAGCGCAATGATCGCTTTCTCGTGATAGGAGGATAAATATACAACTACTGTAACTGTAACTGTCATAAAAATTGCATTTTATGACCGCTACGGTTCAGCAATTTTGGCTATTAAAAAAGATTAGCGATGGATCAACTATAAAACCGGCTCAACTCATGGCACCTTCCCCTACGTCGTTTGGTCAAGCGAGTGAAGCGGCTCCCTGTTAGTTTAAATCAGGGGCTCTTAATTTTTTTTTGTCTCGCTTACCCCTTTCCAAAAGAAAAAAGTCTAATTTACCCACAGTGTATCTCTACTGCTTTTTCAATACTGAAAATTAAAGTTTTCTTTAGTCTTTAATTCAGAAAATTTACTCCCTGGGTAGGTAAAATTTACCCCCAGGGGATAAATTTACCCCCGGTAAGAACCCCTGGTTCAAACGTTGTGAACGTAGCAGGGCCACAAACTTGCAAGCGCTTTTAAACGTGTTCAAGTTCGAGTTCACTGAACACATGCAAGGTGAATTCGAGTTACGTTCTTCATAATTAATTTCGCGAGTTTAAGTTGGAGTTCAGTAATTTACTGAGTTCATGCTAATTTCAAGTAGTTTTTTCTCAAGTTCAGGCTAAGTTTAAGCAATTTTTGTCAAGTTTAGGATAAGTTCAAAACTTAAACAACTTTTTTGCGAGATCGAGTTCAAAAACTTTTGTGTTTCGACTTCCAGTTCGGCAAAAAAGAGCGAGTTCAGCAAGTTCGAGTTCTAGCTCGAGTTCGCAGCCCTGAAAAGTAGTGCGTTTAACAGCCAGTAGGCTACTTATGGTGAAAAGTATAAATAGAAAATGCATGCGTGGAAAATTTAGAATACTGAGGAAAAAATATCATATCAGTATATTTTTTATGTGTATAAAATCAAGACAATTCTGAAGGACCCGCAGGAACTAAATTGCGGTTTAGAAGTACTGAGGATAATGTAATACTTGTAACATTGAAATAACATTTATGAACTTACGTTTAGCGATAGAATGATATTATATTCATAGCATTCATGATTTGAATAATATGAGTTGAATAGTGTCCTGGAATTTACAAGCTTTTGGCCAATGGAAAATGAATTCCACCTGGGTGCAAGCGCAATGCAATTTTCATCCGATTTTGCATTCGCGTTAAGTTTTATTTAGTTTGTTGTGAAAAGTTCACACAAATGTCTTTTAACAGAGTTTAACAGAAACAATGCAAATCATTGATTTTAAAAAATATTGGATAAAATAGGCCTACTTGGAAAAAGTAACGCTAGGTGTCACTAAAGGACCCTTTGATTCGTATGGTTGAACCAACACGTAAAACTACGGAGGGGCATTTACTGTACAAAGAAAGAAAATATACATTAAAAGGGTGTTAGGTGCAAAGCGCTAGCTATAAATCGATTTCCGAAATCTCCAAATAGCTTAGATGCATGCAAAAATAGATGCGCTGAAAAGCCGTCATCAATCACAGTTATTGTTCTTCAGCATTTAATTTAATTATATCGGATAATCAATCAGTACTGTGCAGGTGCACTGTGCAAAGCCATGTAGATTTCGGGTTCTACTAAACGCTGCAAAGGACGACAAAGGACCTCAAACTGATGTACTAAACACCGCAAAGTACGACATAGGACGCTAAAATCCTAACCCTAATCTGACCCTAACCCTTGCCCTAACCTAACCTAACCCAAACCCTAGCCTAACCCTAACCTAACCCTCACCCTAATTTAACGTCTTTCGTAGTTCTTTGCTATGTTATGAGTCCAAGTCCTTTGTCGTTCTTTGCGGTGTTTAGTAGATTAATTTAAGGTCTTTTGTCGTTCTTTGTGGTGTTTATTACATCAATTTGAGGTCCTTTGTCGTCCTTTGCGGTGTTTCAGTCCTTTGCGGTGAGTAGTAGGACCGAAGATTTCTATGCAATTTTAATCTGGATAAAACAAGCGAAAGTTTTACATAAAAAGTTTTAATTTCAACCTTCTTGCCTCCAATTTCTCGTGAGTGAAACAAGACTCAATGGGCGGTTATTTCACCGGAAACTACAACTACGTCTATATGCGCATTGTCAAACTGCAAGCAACTGCATGTCCTTTTGAAAATCGTTTGTTCCTTGTTAGATTAGGCGCTTCTTGATGCAAATACGAAGTGGTCACAATCACGCTTTACGAAGAACCTTTGAACAGTGAATTAAGGTGAGTGCACACATAAAACCAAGTGAAGAGAAATGCGACGAACATTGAACTAGGCTGAGCTACCTTGCACTCCGCGGCAGGGGTTCCTCGGTAAAATTCGAACTAGGTGGACCCAGCCCCCTCACCAAGGATACCTTGCGCTGCAGAAGCTGATCCAGAAAACTACGTAGGGGACATCCTCCCCAAAAAATTTTGAAACTTTACGTACTGTAACGCCCATTTTAGCGCTTTTTGAGCAATTAGGTAGCTAATTTTATTTAGATTTTCGCCTCAATTCTGAGCGCTTCACCAAAATTAGTGCGATGCATTTGGTTTGCACAAAATCGTTTTATGCACGTTTTAGGATTATCGTAATCGAAAAGGTTTGCAATTTCAAAAAATTGTATTCATCAGAAATATTGTTAAAAATGGCTGGTGACGGTAATACATCCCCTCATACCCTCTCTTGGATCCGTCTCTGCTAACATATTACTATGTTTAACTAAATATTTAGGGAGACGGGGCTTTAGCCTATCTTCGGACGCGATTTACAATCGGCGCGAAACTTAATTTGTTCATGCAAACGCAATTTTTAAAATATTAAATGCTTTTCCATATTTCAGTAACACAGAGAGGTAAAGGTTAGAGCCGCTGAATCAGGTTTCAAAATTGTAAAAAATCCCGTTCACTGCAAAAAATTACTGTAAGTTTAATGTGCCTGGATGCGAAATTTGCGTTAACGTGCCAATATAGCGACTTACAATCTAAGGCCAATACAACATTTAATAACGGAAAGTGTTTTTGCTAACTTCTCTTCATGTCTTGTACGGCCGAAACTTAGCAGCATCATGCCTTAAATTAAAAAAAAAACGAATTAAGTTGCGAAATTGGCACCTTTCGCAATTATTCACCAGAAAAGTCTAGATTCGTCTAAAATAGAACTGTCTGTAGATGCATGGCAATCAGCCAGTTGCTATTGTTGGAAATGAAGAAAAATCGTGCAGTTGTGCAGGTAAAGCGCTATGTAAGATTTGCTAAGGTCACGTGTCTTTTTGTGTCATCGATTATGCCGTCATAGTTAGTAGCAATACGAAACTTTGTACCGTTGCGACGCAAGCAATTTGCAATCAATGGAATTTTTTAAAATCATTTGAGCGATACTAGTAACAGGGATCCAGAAAATTTTGGTGGGAGGGATGCAATTTTAAATAAGGTTGAATGTTAACTAAATACAAACAGGTTAGACGTTCAGCTCCAGAAAAAGGGCGCAAAGCACTGTGAAAGTGTTTCATGTAAGGGGCGTAGGCCTATTCAAAATTTTTTCAGGGACGATGGCACCAAATTTCGACAGACAGACAGACACTCAATTTATTTTTGCAATCAACAATAACCAAAAAATAAACAATTAATACTGTGATAAATACAATTTTTGAAATCGACATTCTTTTAAGCGTAGTTTTTTTTTCGGCGCCACTAATTTGAAGCAAATTGAGGAGCAAAAAAGGTTCTGGGGGAGTCGGGGGTCCAGCTTCCCAAAAAGTTTTTGATAATTCACTAAATGTAATGGCCATTTTAGAGCTTTTTGAACAATTTTCAGGAAAATGTTTTGCTTCTAGTCCTGAGTGCTTCACCAAATATGATGCAGTTTGTTCGCACAATTTCAATTAATGCGTGTTCAAGGCCTAAGGCTTATTGTTACTGAAGAGGTTCGAAATTATAAAAAAGTTGTATTCATAAGAACATTTTTGAAAATGGCTGGTGGGGCGAATGCATCGTCCACACCTCCGCCCCCCACTGGATCCGCCTCCGTGCTTATCATTAGTAACTGGCTGACTAATACGGTCTGCGCATTGCATAAACGCGTCTACAGAATTAAGCTGACGTGGCTCAGTCCCATTGTGCAGTTTCCAAAAACTGTTTTTATTTATGCTCACTTTCCTAATACATACTCATCAAATCGAAAAAACGTGGAAGAAAACTATTAGTCGTTTTGGCTGAAATTCGTGCTATAGGGTGAAACCACGCCAAAACAAAACATTTGATTTTTAACGCCGGACGATTAAGCACAAATAAGAATATAATGTCCAAAATTCCACCGAACTAAGTTTTGTAGTACCTGCTGGTTTGGCATTGTCGTGAACCGCTTCCCCGCCGCTGCGACGTTTTTGCGTTGCCCTACTCTAAGCGGCAGAGATAGGCCCCGCCACTCGTCACACGCTTCGGCATTATGCCGCAAGTATAACCAAAATCTATTTTTTATCTTTCTTTAACTTTGTAGCTGGACGTTTCGACAGCACAGATTCAGCTCTTTTCATCAGCAGTATAAGCGAGAGCTTTGTACAATTTGGCATAATTATGCTGACGGCAGCTGAATTTATGATGTGAAAACGTGCAATTGCGAAAGTGCTTCAGTTTTATTTTTCGTTTTTAGGTTATTTATTTTCTCACATTTTATGCAATCTGGAACAAGAAAATGAAAAGTGGGTCTATTTCATTCTTTTGTCAAAAAATAGATATGATACTTGTGGTGGAATTTACAGTGGCTAATTGTAATTGTTTTCACATCTATTGTTTTTGATTTTTGCTTCCGTAAAAAATAAGACAAGCAGAGAATCATCGCCGATCAGGAAAATTATTTTTGTGCACAACAATACAACTATGGGTGGATGTTGAACTATTAATTTTTCGTTTAAGCTCCACGCAACACGTCATCACAGGAAGGCACACAATTACGTCATCAAAATAGAACAAGTTTGAAAAACGCCTAAAAGGCAAGAATAAAGGCAAAATAAGAGTAAAGGCAAGACATGAAACGCTTCGTTAGTGACAACGGCACACGGAACAGCAGTTAAAAGTGTGATAAAAAAAGTTCAAGTGTTCGTGACAACTGTAAAAACTAATTGCAATTTGGCCCTGGACCACCGACTTAGCTTAGTTGTTAAACACACGCTATCGGTGCGGGACGTCTGGGATTCGATTACCGGGTCGGTCAAATTGGACATAGTGTCGCCAACGGCTCCCTGCCGTTACGACGTCTCTTCGGAGTTGTGCAGCCCAGGCTTTAACCCGCCGAGATGGGTCTCACCTCTCGTTTTACGCTTCGGTGCAATCATCGCAGGTGTAATCATTTTTTTTGATTTTTTTAAATTGCCAATATTGTCTGATGACGCTTGTCCTGGTGTCCGTTCGTTCTGTTCGTCCTTCCGTTCGATTATATTCATGGTTCGCATTTGTCTGTGGGCCAATTTTTGGTTTGTATGTTCAGGTGCGCAATCGTAAATAAGGAATTGTAATTTTGCCGATTGAAATTCAAAGTTTTTGATAATTTAACACAACAAAGGGCTTACACTTTTCATACAATAACCCCAGAAACGTAAACATACTCAGTTGTTGAATTTACACAAAATAATATATGATAAAAGTCCAGGTTAAATCTCACCGAGATCCCTCCCTGTGACGGCTGTTTCGTCCAATTGGACTCATCAGACAGGTCGCAGGACCGCGGTGAGAAACGAACACAAAATTAAAATTCAAAATCCAGCATCAACAAAGTTCATGTTGTACCAGTCCAATTCCAGTTCCAAACTCCATTTCATAGGTTACATAATTAACGAGATCCATGCAATGTCAATAAAATTTTAAACTCCACTACAAAAGTTATGGTACTGCATGAACTTTGTTAATGCTGGATTTTGAATTTTAATTTTGTGTTCGTTCCTCACCGCGGTCCTGCGACCTGTCTGATGAGTCCAATTGGACGAAACAGCCGTCACAGGGAGGGATCTCGGTGAGATTTAACCTGGACTTTTATCATATATTATTTTGTGTAAATTCAACAACTGAGTATGTTTACGTTTCTGGGGTTATTGTATGAAAAGTGTGAGCCCTTTGCTTTGCTACGTTTCGTCAATTTCTAAGCACCCCGCGCTGGACGGATGAGCCAGTGCAAGCTTTCAGCTTTTGCTATTAGTGTCCTTCAATTTTTTTGATAATTGTTTTTCTCCGAATTTACTTCGCCGGTAAGCATTTCCCAAAGTCGGAACTGATATTCCCGTCAACGCGTAAAACTCCGTTCGCTGCATATTTTTACCGTCACTATAAACGTCATTCAGCATGCTAGCATAAAAAATAACTCAAAAATTGGTTCTCTTCCACACGTCGATATTTAGAAATCAGATACACACTTAAAGATATCTATTTTGGTCCACAACGTTCATTGAGTTGAGAATCAATGTTTCACGGACGTAGTCTACGTGGATATCGAAAAAATAATTACTAATGATTACCGATCGATTTTTTTCGTTAGACTTTTTCGAGAACACAAATAAATTTACCGATGTGAGTTTTAAACCCTTGAGCATCTTGAGCAAAACCAGATGAAATAGAAGACGGAAAGTGAACACTAAATGTGTAATGCGTTGACCAAAAGGTTGTCGATACCAATTTCCTTTTATAATAACCGCGTAAGCAAAAGCAAGCACTTGATGTAGCAATATTCGTCGTTAGCGTTGGTTATTCTTTTAAAATGTTACTTTGTTAAGATGAAATATAATACTATTCATGAGCCTTACAACATCAGCTCGAAAAGTCAAATGAAGTTAATCAACTTGAATAAAATTCCTTTCACCAGATAGAAGTCATCAAATCAATCAGTTAACAAAAAAAAAAATCAAACCTTCATTTGCACTCGTGGTTTGACAAGGCGGTACCCATCTCCGCGGCTTAGCGCCTAGACAACACACTTCCTTAAAAACGTCACAGAAGTGGCGAGCCATTACCGGCATTGCGTCTGAAGTGACCGGCCCGGGAATCGCACCCCAAGTCATCCGCACGGATAGCGATGCCTTTGACCATTACGTCAACTGGTTAGTTAATTCAGTTTTCTCTCCTGAATGGCTTTCACTTTTTCTGCTTTTGCGTAAAAAATCTGATGCTAACCAGTCAAAAATTTTGAAAGCAATGCATTTCGTTGAACAGTCTGGTAAATTCGTTTCATGTTTTGTTTCAAGTTGATAGCTTGCTACTTTTTTTGCATTCATTTTTTGACTTGCAACCTTTGGTCTCGCTCTTGCGTCTTTGTTAGTTACAGTGACGTCATGACTTCCACTTTTCATGACGTGTTGAAAAGCTCTTTTTTCTTGTAACTTTGCTCACGTCAGCACACGTTATTTAATCGGCGTCTTGCAAAAAAGTGGCATCACAATATACTCATTACTTCGTAGAATAAAGGGAGAATTGTTTTTATTATTACAAAGCAAGATATGGCTGAGCAAGGAGCGAAAAAGTGGTACTACAAACTGTGGTGTTTTGGCATAGAAAATGAGATTGGAAGCGGTCAGGTGTGCCAGGAAAAGATTGAGCCTGACCAGGCAGTAGAGCAAGAACACCCTGCGGGTTTGCGACCCAGTGACAATCAAATTTCCCACAGGGATGAACATTTAGTCTGGTCTCTTCCAAAGAGCGTTCGGGACGGTGCTGATGTGAGAGCAACCAATGCAGGAAATCCATTGAGGTGGAAAACATGGGAATGTGATAACTTTACCTACATCTTTGGCTACAGATCAGGTGGCAATTACTTGTACTGTTTTGCTGATGACAGTGAACATACACCAACCGTCAAACTAACTTCTGATGGTGGCGAACCCACCAGTTCCACAGCAGATGATGACAACCGACTTTTTGTGCATGACTTTGTTCATCAATCAGAAGCAAAAGTGTTGAAACATAAAGCTACCGGCATGTATGTAGCGCTCAACAGAAGACCTAATGGAAGACACAAGTTAATTCTAATTCAAAGTAAAGAAGATGCTATCTATTGGAATGTCCATTGATGAAGCTGCGTCAGCAGAGACTTGGTCGAACTTATAAACTCTTCTACAGAGCATTCTTGTTGTTTTTTATTTTTATTTATTTTTGTTGTACTGTGACAACTTGTTTCACCTTTTATGAAGTAACACCATCTTAAGGTATCAGTAATAAGTGGGTAGCTAAAACTTTGAAGATTTATTGTTGGGCAACAATTAATGATCAGACCAAAATCAAGTCTTCAATATATCGCGTTATTACGCCGAAGCGTGTAACGAGTGGCGGGGCCCATCTCCGCGGCAACACAGCTCCGAAGAAACGTCTCAGCGGTGGCGAAACACTGCGTCCCATTTGATCGACCCGGGATTTAAATCCTTGAGATTGCTTATTGTCGTGCGTAGAATATTTGCTGTCTGGCGTTTCACTGACCGAATTATTATTCCTTGCCACACATATTTAATTCTCATATTTGCTGTAAAAACATACCATTGTTTTTTACAACATTGTGCTGTTTGCTTGCATTACATTGTCAAGGAAGTTGTGACTGTCAATTATGCTTTTGATCATAACTAACCCAGCCCACGCAAAAAAGGAACATTGTCCAACTCTGTATAACGACTTAATAGGCCTATACATGGCGGCTTTAAGTGTGATTTAAGAGAGGCAGATGCCGGATATACAAACTTTTAAAAGGTTCGGGGTGAGACTAAAAAGTGCTTATGTTTTATTTTTTGCTTCTAGATTATCGAAGTACTGATCTCGTAAAGTGTATCACTAAAAACTTAGGGGAAGTCTCTCCCCTTCAGCCCCTAGATCGGCAATGTTTGATAGCCCTTCCCAGCTCCTATTTCAGCCAATGGTTATCTTCTGAGCTGCGATGCGTGATGGTATAATTTATTATTTTTTTCGAAGAAATGAATGGTTATTTGTCCTTTGCGAAGCCCCTGGCAGTTGTTTTTTGATTTATTCTACATTCTACAGATAATTTATTCTGCTTTGAGAATTTAAATTTTATTATAGATAGGAATTAAATTTGCTTCAATACTATAATTAGCCAATGAGATTTAAATTTTATTATAGATAGGAATTAAATTTGTGTCAATACTATAATTAGAATTAATTATGCAAAAAAGTTAAGCACATTTTGCTTATAATAAAGTATAAGGTGTTTTTTGATTTATCCTACATAATTTGGAGTTTGGACCTTTAATCCGTCAATTAATAGCGTGAAATATTCGTTGAAAGGGCGTTTTACTGACCGATTTACTGACCAATCCGTTGAAAATAATTGAAAAAGCTACAATATTCTCGTGTTTTGTATTTGCGTAGCCCTTATACCCTCGGTATATAATGACATACCATTTTTTGCTGACAGAAATCGAAATCATACCCATATTGGTATTTGCAACAGCTTTTTGATGTTTTTTCTTGGATTTTGAGACTTGGAGCAATTTTTAAAATTTTGAGCTTTCATTGCCCAGCAATATCTTTTCTATTGTGCGTTCTTTCATAACTTTTCTGTTGTTGTTTTCGCCCGACCCTCTACGGCGGCTTTTCTTGCAATTCTGCTTCTTCTGTGCATGCATATGAAGTCGAGTTGACACGAATTTACAATGAGTAGCAGAGCTGATTGAATCCAGAAATATGGAGGGGGGAGGAAGTATAAGAAACCAGAAAATGCTTGTTTGCAGTGTTTTGCACACAGAAGTATTGAAGTAATAACGTGTCAATGTTCGTAATTAAAATTTACACGAAAATCCTTGAGCCCTCCCTTCTCAAACCGCAAATGAACGTGCATAAATTTTATGTCAACACGCAATAACTTCGTTTTATTTTGGATGTTTGTGTAAATTCGATTTCATGATGATATACCGTAAGTTTATTACACTGGTATGTGAACAAATGCACACTGTTTGGCCACATGAGATTTTGGTTCCAGCAAAATTGCAACGTCATTTAAGACCAATTCATTCAGGATATTGCTTTCGTATTAATTGTGACTTCTGTTAATTCGATGAAAGTGTTCTTTAATAAAAAATGAACGAACTACTGTATATTTTTCCTCATTTTTGTAATAGTTTCAGGAAGTCCTGTACTGGACGTCGATTCAGATCACGACAAAAAAAATTTAAAGGTAAATGAATAGTGCACTTTTAATGACGTTGGTAGATCTTTGATTGTGACGTAAAAAGTTTTTTAAATCAATGGGTCTAAATGTCCTGAGATGACCTTTAACCCGGAAACGCAACCGGAAGTTTTTAACTACAGCACGTTACCAACATGGACATAAAAATATAACGTCATGACACATAGGAAGCTCATACTAGCCCACTATTGTTCAAACGACGTCATCAAGTAACCACTTCGCCTTAACGAATACCCAGACAACGGTGCTGCTAAACACCGCAAAGGACTGAAACACCGCAAAGGACGACAAAGGACCTCAAATTGATGTACTAAACACTGCAAAGTACGACAAAGAACCTTAAATTGATCTACTAAACACCGCAAAGAACAACAAAGGACTTGGAATCATACCATAACAAAGGACGACAAAAAACTTTAAATTAGGGTTAGGCTAGGATTGGGGTTAGGTTATTATTAGGGCTAGGGTCAGGGTTAAATTAGGGCTAGGGTTTTAGGGTTCTTTGTCGTACTCTGCGGTGTTTAGTACATCAATTTGAGGTCCTTTCTCGTCCTTTACGGTGTGTAGTAGGACTTTCCAGACAACAGAAACAAAAAGTAGGGTAAATTTCAATTTTTGTTTATTTTTATTTAGTGGTTTTACGCCGCGGCCGGTAGTAAAACAAAAAATAAGTAGCTATAATTATTTTCAAATCATAGCGAATCGCAGTAGCGTACGCAAGATTTTTCAATGGGGGGGTTTCAGTGACGTCACATCATGATGACGTAAGTTTCAGTGACGTCACAGCTATTATAATGCCATAACGAAGAAAACAATCCAGATGTTTTATTCACACTTTTGCTTGATTTTTTGCGCTTCATTTAGGAGCGAAAAGGTTTCACAAAAACTCAAACTGTCAATTCGTGGTTAAAAATTTACCAAAAAATTTTAGTCGACTTCATTTTTGGGCCATATGAAGGTTAACTGACTAAAGTAAGCTAGCTTTCGCAACGTCACAAACAGGGTGTAGCCAGGGGGTAACACAAGTAATTGCTTCCCTCCAAAAAAATATTTTCAATAACCAACATTGATATAAACAACACATATAAACTTTGATAAAAAACATTTAATATGCTCTCATTATAAAAGGGGCAGTTTTCCCTGTCTTGAAAACTGAAGACAGTGAAGCCTGAGCAAAAACTGCCCTCCCTACCGAAACATTTTTAAATTACAATAAATTACACGCGAGAGGAATCTCTAATCATGTGATTAAGGTCAAAAACAGCGTCGATTATATCTAAGAATTTTTCACCCAAATCACAGCGTCGATATCATGTGATACTCTCAAGCACATAATCGGGGTGTCTGGGAAACAGAGCACTCCAGCTCCTGAGACAGTTTCGGTGCGTAAAAGCAATTTTGCCTTAAAAACAAGAAAGGTTTCACTTTTTCTGCAATCGTCAACGTCAAGCGCAGCGCACAAGCAAACTTTGACTATTAGTAGGCCTATTATTCCATCACAATGAAAGTTTTCCAAGATTTTATAAGCAAGTTGGATAGCACAGAAAAACATGAGAGCAATTTCGACAATCTTTGTATGAAAAAAGGCGGTTTGTTCCAAAAAGAGAGGTTATCATTTCTTTTAAAATCTTCAATGAGGGGGGGGGTTGACCCCCGAACCCCCCCCCCCGTGCGTACGCCACTGGCGAATTGAAATTCAACCGTAACTGATGGAGACTAAAGTGAGCTCGCGCTGTTCAAGCCAGCAGCCACCCAATGTGCAAGTCAAAATGCGATCGGTTCCAGCTGTGAATCGAATCCGTCACGTAGGATCTGTAACTTATATGCGATATCGCTATAGGGCCTAGGCTATGTCGCTGTAGTAAGGTTAGCGTTAACCCCTATACAGGGGCATAGGCGTAGCCAGAATTTTCAATTGGGAGGGCTAAAGTTCAACAAATCTTACCCAACAGCAGGAACGGATCCAGAAAATTTTAGTGGGGGATGCAGATTTGATTTAGGTTGAGTGTTAATAGATACAAAGACGTCAGACGTTTAGACTGGAAAAATTGCGACATCTTTTATAAGCGTATGTTTTTCCGGCCGAGCAAATTTGAAGTAAATTCAGGAAAAAACGTCTCTAAAGGGTCCGGTGGCATGCTATACCGGAAAATTTTTGAAATTTTACACAGTGCAATGGCCTTTTTAGTGCTTTTGAACAAATTTTGATCAACCTTTTTGCCCCTCATTCGGATTTCTTTACCAAATCGCATTTTGTTCCCACATTTTGAATTTATGCGTGCTTACTTCAGGCCAGGAGTGGATCTAGAAGATTTTGGTTGGGAGTTGCAATTTTATATTAGGTTGAATGTATAGGCTTACCACAGTGAATACAAAAACGTAAGGCTTCAAGACGCGGAAAAGATCGTAAATAAGCTCTTAGAAAATGTTTCATGGCTGAGGCGTAATCAGAAGTTTTTTAAGGAAGGGACACCAAATTTCGACATCTTTACAAGCGTAGTTTTTTTTCGGCAGAATTAATTTGAAGCAAGTTGAGGAACAAAAAAGGCTCCAGAAGGTCCGGGAGCTTGCTCCCCGGCAAATTTTTTGTAAAGTCACGTTTGTAAAGGTCATTTTAGTGCATTTTGCGCAGTTTTCGGGCAAACTTTATTGAAAGTTTTTGCCCCAAATTTTGAGTGCTTCATTAGTATCGATACATGGCGTTCTACCAACGGGGTTGCACATAAGCCGACAAGATAACGTTTTTTTCTCCTGAAATAGAGACATCTTTGTTGATGCAGTATTTCAACCACGCTGATTTCTGCGTACTGGTCTACATTTTAACCACTTTTTGTGCAACGTTTTCAGCATTTTGCGTTGCTAAAACATTTACAGCTGTAGAAGCGCTCAAATTGAAGCAATGCTTAGCACAGTGGAAGTAATATTCCAAAGGAGATTCGTTTTAAACAATTGAAGTGACGCCTGACTGTTCGCTGGCCATTGCGGCTGCGCCATCATAACTGTGGCCAACGCAAAAAGCAAAGTTGTATTGTAGCCTACTTCTCCGATGTAAGCTCACTTATTAAAATCCCAGCAAGAAAACAACACGCAATGGCAAGTATTTATCCTAAATACCAAGATCCAGAGCCGGCAGCAGAGCAGTCGACTTAGAGAGGCCAAGCGTTCATCAGAGGGGGACAAAGTTTGAAATTAAGTACAAAAGCCGCTGTTTACAAAAGAGTAAACTTTTTGATTGGGGGGCTAAGCATGTCGATTGGGGGACCAAAGCCTCTAGCCCCCCTTGGTGCTTGTTCTACCAAGATCCTTGTTTTTGTCCAGGATGGATTGGGGGGGGGGCATGGTCCCCGTGGCCCCCCCTGGCTAAGCCTATGTACAGGAGTGAAGAAATCTTTATCAAAGATGCAAAAACGTGTAAAGTCCGCATATAGACATGGTTATAGCGGAAGCTAGCAACGTTGGTATTTCTTTTTATACAACTAACTTTTGCGCATTGACAGGCTATGTTGAAGCATATTTTTTTAATACGTTGTCCCTCTGGGCGACTTCTCTCCTTCTAATGACGCTATTGGCCTGGTGGGCCAAGGTGGGCCATAGCCAGAAAAAAATTGAGATGGGAGAGTAACAAGGGGAGGCCATATAAATTGCAAAAGCCATTAAAAGAGTCTGGAATATTTCGGTCACTCAGAGACATTTGATCTTGTTTATTAAAAGGAAAAGTCAAGGGGGGAAGGGGGGTGCATGGTACGGCACGGGGCAAGGCACACTCAAGGCCGGATTTACGTATAGGCTAAGCAGGCTGAAGCCTAGGGACTTGGAGAAAATGAGGGGTCTCTGAGAAAATGAGGGGCCTCATCACAAACAACAAAGACCTTTTTTTGGTCTCCACCGATATTTTCAGTGAAAACGCGACATCTGCGGACATGAAGTCCATTTTTTTGGTCTTCACCGACTTTTGGTGGAAAAATAGAAATAGCCTAGGGCCTCTTATTGTCTAAATCCGGACCTGGGCGGTGGGCACCCTCCTAAACATGCTCCTGGGCGAGCATGACACCGGTACTCAGAATCAGACAAAATTTAAGGGATCATATTGCTGAAAAGTCTGTTCGGCACAAGGTCTCTATCTTTCGGGTTGAACTTAATCTACGTCAGAATGCTTCCATTTTTCGACATTTGAAGGCGCGTTCAATCGCGCGTAGTCCGCGACAACAATTTGTAACGTATGTAAACGTAACAGGTTTCGCGTGTTAGGTGAAGAGGAAAATAAAACGAACAACACGCAAAAAAAATTGTCGTTGCCTCCTGCCACGTATTGTTAAACGGCCTTTTAGGCTTTGCAACGCATTGACAAAAATGTTACCTCTACGTCAAACGTTTCACAAAAAAGTGACAAATTTGAAATAGGTCCAATGGATAAAGCAGGTTTAGCCTATAGCGCTAAGGAACGAAGCACTTCATTTTATAAGTTTAAAAAGAGAAGATTGCTTAATTTCGACGTGCCGATTGCAGTATGTGGTCAGTGCAAAACAACAGTTTCAATGTGGAAGAAATGAATATTACTCAAGCTATGGACTGGTAACGCACATCACGTTTTTGAAACAAAAACTGATAAAATGATATTTTATGACACGTTGGTCTAATTGAATGATTTCCAATTCTTGTGACTAGCAGTGAATTGACAAGCCCAAAAAAGAAGTAAAGAGTTATTTTAAAAATTCCTTTTCGGGTATCGCTAAAGATGAAACTGTAATAGGCAATGGGCTGCTGGTTCATGTTTTGAAGTTTGAACTGTTAATATTATAATTGTTTTGGTATGGCATTAGTTGTAGGTTTAACTTTTTGGGTTATTTTTTTTTAGTTACATATTTATCCTCCTATCGCGAGAAACCGATCAAAGCGCTATACGAGCTCGCTTAGGTGTTGCCGGTCATCTGTCTACCACATCAAGATGGAGGAATCCCGCTAAGTGCCTTTCCCAACGGCACAACAAGTAAACTATCCGGCTTGTTCTTCACACTGTCCCTTTAATGCTGAGCGTCAAGCCGGAAAGCTGTGAATATCAATTTTAAAGTCATTGGTTTGACCCAACTCGGAATCAAACCCGAGTCTGCAGCTCAAGAAACGGACGCTCTACACGACTCGGCCATCTGAGCTGTCAATTTATTACAGCTCAGATGTGTAGAGCGTTAGATTAAATGAAGTAGTACAACTTAGGCAATTTAGTTTAGCCACCTTACTACAAAGTTACATTGTTGTGTGTAGATTATAACCGTAAGTTTGTGCACTTATCCCCGAAACAATATACACAAAAACTTAACTGCTAGACATTCTGCACTAGTATCGGCAATCCAAATGTAATATGCTTTCATCTAATCACCGGCTGGTTGGCAGAGGGTGAAGACAACGCTAACGGTGAGGAAAGTCTGAGGTTCGACTCTTAGGCTAAGCGCATTGTCGCCAACCGCTAGACCGTCGACAGTGACACTGCTGCTATGTTTCTTCGGAGCGATGTTGACCAGACGTAAGCCGCGAAGATGGGCGCCACTATTCGTCACACTCTTCATAGTAATGTGACGATTATAATAAAGTTTTGATTTTTTATCTAATAATGCAGTGTGCCGTCTTCAACTGGCAGTGAGCTTTTAAAAATGGCGGAATGGTCGGCGCCGAGCTAGGGATCTCGCTGGCTTTCGCAAAAGTAGCATGACCAGTGGAAAGCACCGGAGACACATCCCCTCTTTTTAGAAAACCTAACATTTCTTTGAAAAACTGCCACGATTTCGTACCACAATACTTCGGCTGGGAAAAAAACTCTGCAATGCATCATGTCTGTTTAGATAAGCTTATATGAAAAAAATATTCCACAGGAATTTCGTCATAATTCGTTCTCATAGTTCAAACAACATTATAAAAATAAAGCTCAGTTGAAATATAACTAATGGATGAACTGATTCTTTTTAATCCTCTAACACGGTTTCCAAATAATTTTTTTAGTGATACATTAAAACTCCGTTTTGCATAAAATTTGTCACAATTGCACTTTAAACAGCTGAGTTATCTGTATCGAAGCAGCGTTAATTATAGAAGCTGAGTTAGTTATCGTTTAACTATGCTACAACCTTCTACTGCTTATGTATAATATGAGATTGATAAAACAAGTTTGCAGTGCTTTTTTGTTTGTGTTTATTTATTTTATTTTTCTTTTATGTGAGTGTGAATTTCACTGTTTTACGTTTTCAACGCTGTGTTCTAGGCTCTTGCGCATCATAGGCCGACCAGTTTGATAATTATTGTAAGTAGCTGTCGAAGGTGCAGATGTAAGAAGCTGCCGAAGGTGCGGCTGACTTAGATGACCATAAGGTCATTCGCCGTTTCCGTTTTGCGCTTTTTATTACGCGTCCTGGTGAAATAAACTTGACTTAACTCGACGTCAGGAACCGTAAAACTTTTGCGGTGATAAACCGCGGGAGTTCCCAATTTCATGCTGTTTTATTGACGTAATCCGAAACTAAATTGCTAGAAATCGCCACAAATTGCTGCAATAATCTGCGAAAGAGTAAAAAGTTCGCGGAAATTTAATCTGGAAACCAACTGACGTTACATTTTGCAACTATAGCTGTACGTTTGGTTTTTGTGGTTGTGATTTCAAAGTACGTCACTTGACGTCACTAATAATAACACTTTAGACTTGGCAGTGCATTTTTTGATCTCTCTGCCCCCCCTCCTTGGCGCCGACCCTGCTTATTTGCTTATTCCATTGACAAATTTAGGAGGTAGAGCTGAGGGAGCCAAACTCTTTCTAAATTTTTGGTTATAGAAATTATTTGGTAGTGCTTTTTAACGAATGAAATTGCAAGACAAGTGTTTCTTAAATTCCTAGCCTCGCCTCTCTGGAAAAAAATTTTTTGATCCGTCTCTGCACTGATTAGCAATGTTACAAAGGGAACAATATAAAGGGCTTCAAGTCAAAGCACACTTACTACAAAACTTTAAAACTTTAAGTTAGTGACGTACATTATTTGCACCCCTCCATGATATTTTCGCAACCATCCCTGGATGACTCAGTTTCACGTTCGCTTTGTTTCAGCTCAAGAATGACTACAATTCCTAATAAGGTCCGCACCAGTCTGGTTGGCTAGGAATGATGGCGCAAAGAAACTGGAAGTGGCAAAATTGAAAGTTTTTTTTCAAGAAAATTTTTGGATATTTTCCAGATGGGATTTTCGGTCTACTACGTATTTCGGGAAACTGTCGGAAAAAAGTTGCCAACAATCGTGCAACATTTCATGATGTTTTTTGCTGGAAAAACTGCCGGATCCCAGGCTCAGAGACCCCCAAATGGTTCCCAGTAAAAACTGAGAGTATCTTATCAAAATACTGATTGCTGTTGCAATATGTAGGCCCACTTCTTTTGAAGTTGCGCAAATAAAGGGACCCCCTGACCGATTTGGTAAAAACAGGCGTCCCTGCAGTTGAAAAGGATAAAAACACTACTTGGTAGTCTACAGACAGTTTCGCACGTAGAGATGTTCATACGCGCGGATCTCCTTCTGGGATCATTCAATGCACGCTACAAGCAGTTATCGCTTAGGCTATTTTGTAAAAATTGCAGTTTTTTGTGCGAAATCTCCTGTTTACCCGTCCTCTTCAGAAAGTTTCTGCGTACGCTCGTGTATAAACAAGTTGGCCCATATGAAAAAACGGTTGTTATGGATTAGGAATCTCGCTTTCGATTGCAAAAATATACTGTTGTTTTTTGTGTAAAGTTTGCAGTTTTTTTATTAATCGTAATTGTTTTTATTGGCACTTTACATGACACTGTTGCATTGGTGGAGCGTCTTGCCATTACTAGTAGCTCATTAGTTGCTTGAGTTCTTGTGTTTGTGCATTGGGACTAAAGTAGGCGCAAAATTTGCGCCTAAATTCGATCCCAAAACCTACTCTGCTGATATGCTTCAAATAATTTGTAAGAACAAGAATCGCTTTTTTCGCTGGGGTTTTTTATGCTCCATAGAAAATTTCCACCAGCACGTACAAAAAAGTCCACTTTTGTTGTAAAAATAGTATGCAAATTAAATTAGAATGCATGCTTGTTTGTGATAAGTACTATATACTATAATACTTGCGGAAATTTCTTGTGATACATAAAGAACGCAAGTGAAAAAAGCAATTCTTGTTCCTACAAATTTGAAGAATACCAGAGTAGATTTTTGGGATCAATTTTAGACGCAAAATAGTTAGAGCTATTGTTTTATTCTTTCACAAGCGGGTATGATCAGCGTAATGAACTCATTCCTTTCCAACCAATCAAAGCAAATGCTCTAAAGCAGGGATGTCCAACCTGCGGCCCACTTAATATTTGGATGCGGCCCACTATCGACTCATCACAAAAAAGTTTTTAGCAAATTTATTAAGTAGTGAGCACAGTAGTCTTCAAGAAGTTTGATCAAAATACTATATAGCTAATGAATAAAATGATTAACATAGGCCTATATAATTTTAAGTCATTGTGACCCATGCATTTTTGAAAATCTTTTTGGTTTATTACTTTTTCACAACAATAGCTAACTCAAATTTGAAAACGCTTTCTATGACAGTAATCAAATTTGCTACAACTTGAAACCCTGCACTTTTTTCGAATTGAAGCACTGTTTGGGCCTGAACTAGTTTGAAAATTCTTTTGATAGCTGTTGTAACTGTATGGTGTGTCGCGTAGTATCTTTTATAGAGAATGAATTTGTAAAAATTCTAATAATAGCACGTGTTTTAATCTTGAAAAATTTTGGGTATGTCATAAAACGCACCGTTTGCTCATAAAAATTATTTTAATTTTTTAGACGAGGCTGTTGCAGTCGCCATGCAGTGGCATGCTTTGACGCCGCTAACTTGACGGTGTCAATTGACGACTTCAACTTTTCGTAGATGCTAGCCGATGCGCCAAAATTTTAGCTGTTTTTGCGTCAAGTATCAATTTTTGGATCACAATCATGACTCATGCAGGAGGGCCACCGCGCCATGCGGCCTCCCCTTGGCTCTGGCGTTCAAGAAGTTTGTAATAAGCAAAATCTAACTTTTGGTGTACAATTACTTAAATTAATATTTGCAGCCTCCTTTCATTTATTTCTGTCAAACTTCTGCTCTCAGACATCGAGCATCGGCTACTGATTTATTTTTGTATTCCGTATTGTCTGTAGTGACTGCACTCACCTGCAGGTACCGGTATGTCCTCTTTTGATAAAAAGGTGTGGTAAAATGAGTGTTTTTGGTGTAAAAATCGTAAAAACTCTTAAGGCGGCTATCACAAGCAGGGTGCGTCTCTGATTGCAATAACAATTTTTCGTTTCTTGCAAAAACAAGCGAAATGTTCTTCAAGCTAAAAACGCTGCAAATTGCGATCAGTGAAATTTATCTATTGTATTAAGATGTTGTGGTGATTTTGCGGCCCAGTTGAATATTTTAGTTTGCAATGCGGCCCATTTAATTAAAAGGTTGAACATCCCTGCTCTAAAGTGCTGCTGCATTACGTCCTAAAAAATAAAAATGCCTACGCGATGAATTGATGAGCATCTTGCAATAGGTCTAATCGCACGTTGCCAAAAGCTTCATCACTCGCATTTTGGCAAGCATTTGTGTATCGGAAGTACGATATATGTTTGTTTTGCTTTTCGCGATTTTTGCTGTAGGACTAACAAATTTCTAGCTTTCTTTCCATTTTTGTGGACGTTCATACCATGAAAAAAGTTATTGTTATTTTAAACAGTATATGCGCACACGTTTTTCAAAGGGAATTCTGCCCACTAGTAAGAGCAATAGACAACGTTTCCGGGTTTTATGTATCAGTTTTAACCAAGCGAGTTTATGAAGTAATGGGCATTTTACATGAGTAAGAGTTATAAAGGTCTAATTAACTACCGTACACCAATTCAACTTTATCGTTTTGAAAGTTACGAAACAGTACTAAGCAGTAGGTTATGTAGTACTACTTTCGTAATGTTAACGTTAAAATAACACTCTTTTTTCAATCTTAGTCAAGGCCGGATTTTAGCTGAAAATATTTTGGCAACATGAGGATACTAGATACAGCGACGTAACGTTTTTCCCCAATTTCCTGTAATAAATTTGAGTGGGTTACAGGAATAGTTTGAGATTTTCAAATGGCAATATACCAAGAATAATGCACTAGTGTAATTATAGATTACAGTATGATGCATTGCATATTCATACTCTCGGTACAATGTACTTTAAGTGCTTACTAATTGTTACAGTGGACCTACTCAACAAAAAAGCATTGTTACGCATGTCCACAAAAATCCTAAATGAGAGAAAAGTAAAACAGATTTTGAAGCAAAGCTGAGGAACCAGCATGCTGCCATTTTTTCGATACATATGTTTTTTTTGTACTTGCAAGAAATCTATTGTTTTAACCTTCACTTCATAGCAAAAAAAACAGTGTTAAGCAACTAGCGTTTATAATTATTATTAAGAATTGAGATTGCCTGCCATCAAAAAAAAAAAAAAATCTGAAAAGCAAAAATGAGAAATGACGAAGCGGGTCCATCAGCCAACCTTCAATTTTTAAACTACTACGACGTAATCATGATTTTCGTTCCGAACACTGAGCACGGACGATGGTTCCACTGCTGGTAGTAAATAAACACACTGTGCTCTCTGTCCGTCGAAAAAGTGGCAGAGCATCTCATAGGCTTAAAGCAGGTGGTGGAGGGAGAATATAAGGCACCGGGGCAACGCCTACCATTTTTTTGACCAACTCTATTTGAAGTATGCTTAAAACTCTTATATACAGTACTCGAGTAGTAAAAGCGCTTATGGCGGAACTGTGCAATCTTTTCACGCAGACGTAAAAGAGGGATGGTTCTTATTTAGAGGGGAATGGCTTACCCTAAAATGTTTTATGGGGGGATGGTGTCGTTTTCCGCGGGGACGACATTCCCCCAACTCGAGGACTGCTTATAAATACCATTATGTTTTTACTCTGTTACCGATTGTAATTTGGCTCTTACCTATATCGCGATTTCTCAGAGTTAGGATGGGCAACACAGCTTCAAACTCCGAAGAGACATAGCAGCGGTGGCGAGCCGTTGGCGTTACTTTTACCCATTGATTTAATAGGAACTATAATGTAAATTTTTGAGGCAAAAAGTATTGAGTTAGAGTAGCATGCTTGACAGGCTGAATAAATGCACTAGTCAAAGTTTCAACTGCTTTTTGAAATGCGTAAAAAAGTTCTCGAACTCAAATTAATCTCTTGCCTTTCCTCATTTTCAGGCCGTATGGAAATAATAATGTAATCAGGTAAAATAAATGCTGACTCCAAGTTAATAATTATGCTGATAGAAATATCGGCTGCATGCTAAAATAAGTCAAAATTATTACTGATAATGTTTATTTTTACCTAAATCGAATAAGAATACCGATGATGGTTTTTTAACCAAAATCGATTTAAATTATATAAAAAGCAAGCAGTGATATTTTGACTGATTTCAGCACGCAGCTGATATTGCTATCAGCATATTAATTTTGATTTTTGGTATGAAGTCGTAGTTTTATTTGAGTGTGGTGATTGTCTGCTTCATTTTTATCATGAATTTCAAAACTCCAAGTTAACTAAATAAGCGTCTTCGCTTCCTCTTGGCGACATCATCTGTATTTTATTCAAATAAAATTGATCCCTATGGTTGGATTCCCACCGCTGGTAAAAAAAGCGGTATTTAAAAGACTTCCTAACTAAGACTTTTTTCATGTGGAAATGATGTTAATTTTTAGCAACAAAACACATTCAATGTCTGGAGCTTGGACGATTTTTGTGTCTGTAGAAAAACTACAGGTTCTGGAGAGACTAATGCCACTATGCGGATACGGTGAAACAATATTGTTATAAATATTGACAACACTTCAGATTAATCGAGTTCCAAAATTTGCACGCCATTACGTTTTGCAGCGCTTTGTCACCTTACAGCGGCAGTATATTAAATTTTATTAAAAACAATACAGTTCTTCTCAGCAAGCAAGCTGTATACAGCATTCATGATCATGCAGTATTTTCTTGTTTCCACATGGAATTGGCCGAATGGTTGGTGCATTGGTTTCGCTGGTTGGTTGACCAACTAGGTTATTTTCACTAATTAGTTGCATGTAATCATAGGCGTAGTCAGGATTTTCAATGGGGGATCAAAGTTTAAAAAATTTTATCCAACAGCAGGAACGGATCCAGATAATTTTGATAGAGGAATGCAGATTGGAATTAGGTTGAGTGTTAACTAGATACAAAAACGTCTGGCGTTTAGCCCAGGAATAGGAAGTCAATGTTTCATGTCAGAGGCGTATTTAAATTTTTTTTCGGTAGGGCACCGAATTGCGACATCTTTAATAAGCGTATGTTTTTCCGGCAGAGTAAATTTGAAGCAAATGGAAGAAAAAACGACTCTTTATAAGGGGTCCGGGGGCATGCTCTCCCGAAAAAATTTTGAAATTTACGTGGTGTAATGGCTTTTTTAGTGCTTTTTAAACATATTTTCATCAAACTTTTGTCCCTCATTCGGAATCCTTCACCAAATATGATGCATTTTGTTCGCACGTTTTTGATTTGATTGATTTCTTCATTATCCTTCCGTCACGTGAAAGCGACGGAGGCGCTATGCATAGGACGAATCCAGACTCGCTTAGGAGTTGCCCTTGTTTCCTAGTTTTTCGCTTGAATTTTGCTTCTGACCTCTTCAATTTGCTGCTTGTTAGATTCCACCAAGCAGAGATAACTGTCGTGAAGCATCTTATCTAAAGACGCAACAACGAGACGTGGGTGGGAGTTGAACCATCAACCTTTCGATCGTGACCGTCGTAAAAACTACGCTCCGAACAACTCGGTCACGCTGCCGACGTACTTACTTCAGTCCAGGAGTGGATCCAGCGATAGCGGAAGGATTTCTAAAGTTTGCGGGGGGGGGGAGGCAAAAGCAATAACTAGATTTCCTTCGTCTACAACCCATATTTAAACCCAGCTCTAGTGTAGATCAGGCCAAATTTGACATCAAAAATTTAATTGGGATGCGGAAACTCCAGCTAAGAACCGTGGGTCTAAAGCAGGGCTGCAAACTTGATTGATTTTTAACCGAGTTCGAGTTTTAAGAATTTTATTTTTCGAGTTCAAGTTCGAGTTCGGCAAAAATGACCGAGTTCAGCGAGTTCGAGTTCAAGTTCGAGTTCGCAGCCCTGGACTTCATAGATCGCAATGGCATGAACAAACAAACGACATGCAGCTTTCCTTTTGCTAAAATCATAAACTTCAATTTACACAGATTGTGACTACTTGAACAACAAACTGTATTTCGTAGTGATCTATTATTTCTTTTCAACACTTTTAATATTTTTTTAATGAACTCGAACAGTTTTATGCGAGTTCAAGTTCGAGTGCAGAAAAAATATTTTTTCGAGTTCAAGTTTGAGTTCGGCAAAATGATCGAGTTCTTTCGAGTTCAAGTTCGAGTTCGCAGCCCTGGTCTAAAGCCCACATAAATTGGACATGTGGACAGGGTAATTGTGCAGCTAAAGTTTATTGTTTTAGCAACCCCAACTGCTGCTGTAAATACCATAAATAGGGGAAGAATCGAAAAATAAAGCGCCACGCTCTGAATGATCACCACCTGTAATGCCACTATACTTCGTCAGCGACGTGGCCTAGCGGTACCCCGCGCGAGTTACAGATCCTACGCGACGGGTTCGATTCACGGCTGGAGCCGATCGTATTTGACATAACTTATATACCGGGTGGCTGCTGAGTTGTTGACTCGAAAAGAGCAAGCTCACTTCGCAGTCTCCTTCAATCATTGTTGAATTTTCAGTTCAATATAATTTTAAAATAACCTCAGCTATTTATTTATTTACTGGGGATGGTGTTGAAAATGACGAAGTCGGCCACACAGTAGCGTGCTGTCACCTGATTTTTCGCATTGAATTTTTGATTACTTAGCAGTAAAAAGGTATAGGTAAAGTACGGGACAGCGGGTGCACGCACACATTGTTTAGGGCATTCTTAATTGGTGGCCCATTACAATTATCAATCACGAATGATTGAACGCAGTTAAGGGACATACATGACGAACAACACATACACAAAACCCTTCGCACTTCCGCTTGTACCGATATTTTTAAAGTTTTTAGTGTGACCCGATCGGGAATAAAACCCCAGTCTACCGCATATTAAGCGGGAGTTCTTAACCTATACACCAAGCATCGGTTGTAGGCTACTTAGCAGTAACTGTGTTACCGTTGTAGATGCTTTTTGAAGGGTTAGGTGTTAACTCCGCTTTAAGTTTTTTCCTTTTCATTAATTCAGTTTATCTTCCCCAAATTCTGACCAGCTGGTCAAAAAACATAGCACCATCCCACTAGCGTAGCCAGGATTTTGCAATGGTGGGGCGGGAGAGGGGGGGGGGGTTGAGAATGACATTACATTTGACCATGCGTTGTATACAGGAGCGGATCCAGAAAGTTTTGGTGGGGTAGATGTTAACTAAATGCAAAGAAGTTTAGACCCGTAAACTGGCGTAAACAAGCCTTTTGAAAATGCTTTCATGTCAGGGGCGTATTCAGAATTTTTTTCAGGGAGGGATACAAATTTTCGTCACTTTTCAAGCGTATTTTTTTCGACAGATTTAATTTTAAGCAACTCAAGTAACAAAAACGACACTAGGGGCGTCCGGGGGCATGCTCCCCCGGAAAATTTTTGAAAATTTGCATACCTACTGCAATGGCCATTTTAGTACTTTTTCAACAATTTTTAGGGAAAGGTTGTCATATTTTTGGCCCCTAACTTTAAGTGCTTCACCAAATAGCCTATGATGCATTTTGTTTGCACAGTTTCGATTATGTGTGCTTCAGGCGATTAAGGCATATTGTTATGAAGAGGTTCGAAATTACGAAAAATTTTTATTCATCCAAAATATCGTTGAAAATGGCTGGTGGGGGAATGCATACGCAATATACCCCATATCCCCCTCCTGGATCCGCCCCTGGTTATATAATAACAAAAGACGGCCTCAAATTTTAGGAGAAATGTTTTAAACTAAAAATACCGAAGGCGGTTAAGGGACGATTGTTGTAAGGAAATCAAAGGAATGCTTTCTGGTGAAACTGGTAAAACGATATTCAAATGTTTGCGATTTAATCATTTTTGCTTGAAATCGTTTAGCCTTTTTTTCTGCGGAAGGTCTGAAGGGCCAAGGGCAGTTGCATGCACAGGAGCGGCACTGCCCTACTAATAAAATTGCGTCATTGCTTCATTAAGCATAACGGCAAAGAACAAAATTCAAGAAACAACGCTACGTACTTCTTGCAATTATGACAATTACAATTATCAATGACAAAGTATCGAGCACTTTAAAACAAGTATCAGAAAAAGAAGTAAGTATGACGCCATTTGAGGCTCAATGGGAGGTTGTAACCCTCAACTCCCCCTCGTGGCTACGTCACTGTACCATTCTCTAACGGCACAATAGGAGAAGAGTAGGGTGAAAAAACAGAGCGCTGTGGCTGTGTGGCGCTCAAATAAAGATTTCACGGTATGTCACGTATACGGTCACGGAAACAACGTGACCCGTAGGCCTAAGCTCTTTTGGAGCAAACGAAAAGATAAAGTTGGGATGATCAATAACTCAACTCCAATTAACGTTATTTCCTACATCGATGAGGTGATGCGTAGAGAAATAGTTGAACTTCATAAATCGCATCGTCACACGTAAAACTAGAATGGAAACTAAATTAGCCCTGCCTCCCCGAGAATTAGCCCCGCCCCTCGCGTTATGAAAAATTACATTGCAAATGCAGTAGGCTATACATTTCTTTTGAGTGACTGTAAGCAAAGTCAGTGCTGCAGATAGTAAGGTATATACACCACATTGATGGAGGAGCCTAGTTTTGAGTTTAGTTGCTACTGTTTGCTATAAACGGCACTTACAACAACTACTGTGCCCCACCTCGTCTCAAAACGTACTGTAAAATGCTTTTTCCATACAAAAAGCTTAGATCGTGGTTCTCAATCTTTTCTGAAGCCGTGCCTCCTTGAGTGTTCCTCTAAAAGACCTTGTCCCCTATACAGTGTATAAGTTTAAAAGTCTCGGTCTGTTATAATTCATTAAAGATTTCTACCATCGTGTCTGCCAAGAGAACACTTTGTGCTCTGTGGTCTCTTTAGTGGGCCAAGGGCCGCTGTTGAGGAGAACCCCTGGCTTAGATGCCACCAATCGCTGGTTTGCCTGTTATATTATGTAAAGATGCTCAATTTGGCATTTACAAGCCGCAAGTTAATTTTTTCACTATAAGAAGATTACACTTTTTTTTGTTCCCCCACCCCACAAACAAAATTTTAAAGAAAACATCTCTGGATTTAAGCTTTTTCCTGGATTTTAATTTCGATGGTAGGCCTACTAAGTTTCAAACACTTTAATGCAGAGGTATTATTGCAAAAATAAGCGCGTAAATTAGGCCCCTCCAGCCCCCCCCCCGTTTCCGCCACCTATGAGTGGATCCAGAACGTTGTAATTCTGCTTTCTAAAAACAAAAAAAATTATCTGTTGAACCGAAATGCTTCAAAAACATTCAGTTTTTACATTAAAATATAGCAGTCCTAAACAACTCCAAGCAGTACAAGGGCCAAAGCAGTAAAGATTTACTTGCAACGGGCCGCATGCTGTCGCTCTTGTAATTGTCATCGTCGTAACGTCGTGAATCATAAAAAAGTAAATAACGACCTCTTGAAAGTACAGCCGGACTTTTCAGGCTAAGGGTTCATGATTTTTTTTTCATAATAGCTAGGCCTGTCATGATGGAATAAATTTTCCATACTGCAACAGCGCAAGAACGCAATTCGCGTTCTTCTCTTGTTATTTTTGATATTTAAAGTGATTTTACAGCATTTTCAAAACCAGACATAAGATTTCGCAATGCCAAAAAGACGGAAAAGCGAAGCTAACTTTTTCATTAACCAGTTAATTCGTTAAATTTCTTTTGGAAATTAACGGACTAAATTAACATCCGTTAGTGCTTAATAACTTCCGTTCAATTTTTGTAAACGCTTTTTTTTCTTATTGTTGGTTAAGTTTAACATCGATAAATCACCAAAATGCGACCAATGAGGTCAAAAAGCGAGATAAAAACAACAAAACATATTGCTTGTGAGCAGAATAATTGCTTAAATGCTTACGCTCACATTGATATTAAAAAGTTTCAAGCTTTATATTTTTTTAAATGCCGTTTAATGTCAAAATTAACGATTTAACGAATTTCATTAACTTCCGTTAATTGGAGCTAAATTTAACAAATTAACGTTAACGGAGGTACATAACTGTGTTAACGAAGTAGTGGTTAACGAAGCTAACGTTTTGCATTAACTTGCCCATCTATGTTGTTCGCCTGGTTTATGCTTCTGCAGCGGTAAATTCGTAGTTTATTTCTGAGTCAAGTAAGTGCAAAAGCTCAAAAGTTCATGTTTACAGCTTCTTGCTTGATGTTCAGCGTTGAAATGTAGGGTTGGAGAACAAATATTCACTTCTCTAATGATGTTTCAATGCAATTTTCTGCAGTAAAAAAATTGTCACTCTCCCTGGGAGATTATTCCGTGATAAGTTGTTACCGTGCTTTTGATTCACCCGTCATGATTGTAAATTATTATCTGTATTTTTATTATCTTATCACGAGAAAGCGACGGGGCGCTATACGAGCTCGCTTAAGATTGGCCTGCCATCTGTCTACCACAGATAGGGAATCTTTTTAAGTGCCTTTCCTTACGGCACAACAAGCAAATTTGTTGGCTTACCCCACAACAACAACAACAACAAAGAATTTTATTTTGTTGCAGTGCGAACAAGATGAAAGCTCTGCCTCTTAACGCTGAACGTCAAGCAGGGAAGCAGTGATTACCAATTTTTATGTTATTGGTTTGACCTGACTCGCAATCGACCCCCCATTTTACCGATTCAGAAGCACTCACTCTATTAATTCGACATAATTATGATGTCATAAACATGAGGCATTTTGTCACTCACTTGAATCGCTTTTAGGCAGATTTGATAGGCCATTGCCTTTCAATACGTGGCGTTATAATATAATGAAATGATATGAAAGCGTAATTATCACGTAAGTCAGGGGTGTGCAACAGGTGACCCGCGGGCCACTACCCGGCCCGTCAAGCCATTTAGTGTGGCCCTCATCAACACTCATATTTTTCCCCATCAAAACATAGAATCATATATCCGACAGTTTAATTCGAGTGACGATTTACACTTCGCGCATTTTTTTCGTGGTTTAGCGCAGTAATAAAGTAGTACGTGAAGTAAGCATTCTTTCGCTCAGTAATTTAGACTGGTTCACTTATCAGTTGTGTCTGGAATATTTACTTTGGATACAGTACAATGCGTTACTCGCAATAGGAAGAAAGTAGTCTTAACCTCCATTGTTTTTTTCAGTTTATTTGTTAGCTCAGTAGCTTAGCGCACGAACTCTCGGAGCTGAAAGTCTGAGGTTCAATACCTGGGTCGGTCAAATCGGCACAGTGTCGCCAACGACTTGCCGCCGTTGCGACGTTCCTTCGAAGCTGTGGAGCCCAAACGCTCAGCCGCGGAGATGGCCCAGCAACTCGTTACACGCTTCGGCGTAATACCGCGAGTATAATGAAGATTTGATTTGTTATTTGTGGTTTGTCTCAGATGGCTGATACAGCGTGTGTCTCTGTAGACTTGGTTTTGATTCCAAGTCCAGTCGAATCAGAAACTCAAGTATTAGGTTATCGATCACAGCTTCCCTGCTTGATGATCAGCAATAAATGGACAGTGTGGAGATCAAACGGGCAAGTTTACTTGTGCCGTTTGGAAAAGTTAAAAACGGGTTGCCACAACCTCTGTCAAAGCTGATGTTAACCAATTGAGCAAAAACATTAAATTCTAAAAGTCCCGCTAAAATGTTACACAAATAACATTTTACATTGTGAGAAATTTTTAGTTCGTTGCGTAAATGGAAAAACTAAATTTTTGGCGTGGCCCAGCTGGATTTCTAAGTTGGTTGTATGGCCCACCGACAAGAGATGTTGCACACCCCTGACGTAAGTAATCAAAATTGGTCGATTGATGATTTTAACTGTAAAATTACTGCCATTAAACCATAATTTTGATGCTGGTAGGTGGCGCAAATGAGATTTATTTCTAAAGTTATTTGCTTTTACAGGTTACAAAAAATTAACATCTTAAACGAAGCTAAATTGTCCGGTAAATTGAAACATTTAGTGCGGTCCAAAAAATGGTCTACCATCGCGCTTTTTCGTGATGAAAGACACATTTTAAAAAGACCACACTTGGACTGCGCTAATTAAACGCCTCACAGTAATTTTTTGGCTTCGTCTAAAATTCTTCGTAACTCTTAAAAGGGGTAGCCTACGACAGGCAAGTTCATGATGCACTAGTTAAGGCCTATCAAGAAATTGAAACCGAAATTAGACAGGCCGCTACGTGCTATTTTTTTTGTTTCTGTCGAGCTGCTTGGAGGTGGAATAACCATAGTAGACCACCACTGTTATGTTTCCTGCCCTTGCACTATAACATAGCGGTGTTGGTAGCTGCGATGCTTCTGTTGTCTTTTTTGTCTGACCGTCGTTTTTTATCGTCTTTACTTTATTCTTTTATTTTTTTCGAGATTTCTGCTCCCGACCTGGGTGTTGCAATCATGCCCACTCCTGTATTCTGTTAACTCCTCTTCTCCTACCTGCATGCCATAACGTTAATCGTTTTGTTGCTTCTTTCCTTTTCCTGTGCCGCGTTATATTCCCTAACTCTTATCGTATTCTTTTATTGTGTTGACGGTGCGGAAACAAAAGACACTACTACTACAAAAAGTATTCTTTTCTATTTTAAGTATTTTAATTCTTTCAATAATTAATAGTTTTATACCAGGGTTTCCCAAACTGGGGTACGCAGTGATATGACATAGGTTAAATAGTTCGTGTTACCGTTCACCTGAGTCAAAAATCGCAATCTGACCACCGTTTTGTTTTTGAAGACGCGTAAGTAAACGTACGAACGATTTACCTTGATTTCTTCTTGCGGCACAATGCTTGTTGGATTGTTACGTCACATAGGCCCGTCTGGGCAATGGGATTACCCACAAGGAATAGGGCAGTGTTTCTCAACCCCGAGTCCGCGAAACTTACAAGTACGGTAAAAGTTAAAAAGCGAAATTACAACCACGTGGCCAATCGCAGCGTGTAATCGTCCCGTTTAACTACGACTACGCATTCGCGAGTTTTTTATCAGCCGTCAGCGTTTGCGAATTAAAAGTGATATTCGGGTACAACAAAACATTCGCGAGCTTATTGTCAGCATTTACGAGTTAAAAAAAGGTAATGTAACGGGTGTTACAAAAAAGGCTATGACAAAGTGGCAAGTCTTAAAATTAATGTTGCGTTTTGGCACCTTATTGATCAGCATGCTTCCCATTGTATGGGCAAAATGTCGGAATCTGACTTCGGGTTCGAAAATTCGGAATCGAAAATTCGGAATCTGAGCCCATAGGATGGAACTGCAGGTTCGACCATTTGTCAGCTAAACACTTCAGGTTTGAAGATTCCGCACCTGAGCCCATACAAAGGAGTGATTTTGCTACGCCATTTCGCCCATGCAAAGGGAAAGAATCTGATCAATCATAGGGTGGTTTTGGAGAAGACATTGTCAAATTCTTGAACATATACAAAAACTTTGAAGCTTTGTGGTACACTTGTAATGAAAACTATGAAGAAAAATGCTAGAGAGCATAACATGAACAAAGTGATGCAGGAATTGACAGCTGCAGGATTACATACTGACAATGAAGAGTCAATCAAGAAAATAATAATAAACGTAAAAGATTACTATAAAAACGAATTGAACAAAACAAAAAAATCGAAAGGTTTATTTCACGTAGTCGATTTTCGGCATGAATACAGCAGACAGCAGAGTTTATTTGTCAACAAAAACAAAGTGCAGTATACAAAGATGGCACGCAATAGACAGGATAATTAAAGTTGAATACAAAAAATTGAAATATTTTAAGGATTGCGAATCTTAAAAACTTTGTGCTGACATGGAGCTGCGAAGTGACCAAGTGGTCTTCGAGTCGAACAGCTTCATGCAAACTGAATTTAACATTTACTGTACACATACGCAAACATAGGCTATATACATATATAGGCTATATTTTTTTTTGACAAATTGTAAAGTTTCAGCTTCCAAATCAATGGTTTCAAAATCCCTTACAGCTTCCAAATCCCTTAGTTAGGAATAAATAATGCTTTGTTTTCGGCAGAAAGTTGTCGAACGACCTTGTTTTCATCCCTATGAGTGACTTGAGTCCGCATGCATTTAGGCTAGCTTGGAAATAGTCCACGGGCTAGAAGGTTGAGAACTACTGGTATAGGGTATAGGGTTAGTAATAGTAGTAGGATCTTTTATTTTTTAACCATGAAATAACGCCATCATCAACACAAAAAAACAGCTGGGTTAAAAATAAGGAAACTGCGACAAAACGACAGAGGTGGGCACAATTTCGTTAATCGTTAATTCGTTAATAACGAAGCTAACTTTTTCATTAACCAGTTAATTCGTTAAATTTCTTTTGGAAATTAACGGACTAAATTAACATCCGTTAGTGCTTGATAACTTCCGTTCAATTTTTGTAAACGCTTTTTTTTCTTATTGTTGGTTAAGTTTAACATCGATAAATCACCAAAATGCGACCAATGAGGTCAAAAAGCGAGATAAAAACAACAAAACATATTGCTTGTGAGCAGAATAATTGCTTAAATGCTTACGCTAACATTGATATTAAAAAGTTTCAAGCTTTATATTTTTTTAAATGCCGTTTAATGTCAAAATTAACGATTTAACGAATTTCATTAACTTCCGTTAATTGGAGCTAAATTTAACAAATTGACGTCAACGGAGGTACATAACTGTGTTAGCGAAGTCGTGGTTAACGAAGCTAACGTTTTGCATTAACTTGCCCATCTATGCGAAACAATATACGTTGAACATTCTCAAGATGAAAATACAGAACAAAAGCGTAAAAAAATTAGCACCGTCGCTGCACCTAAAAAAAAAAAGCAAACACAAAAACAGGAAAAAAAAGCAAAACATCTACAAGCAGTAGCCTACAACCTATAGATTTTCATGCCATAAACCAATAAACTAGAACCTTCTGTATTAATAACGCTACTACTAGTAGGCAAATTCTTATTAGGAATAAATTATATATCCTCAACAAAATAACAATTTGTGCCTCCCGTTCCGTAGTCTATAGAGTTCTTTTTAAGCAATTCAAAATTTAATTTCTGTCCGTATAATGTCCAACTTGAATATGCTATTCCAGATTATAACGCAGCTTCAACTCGTGGTTTTTTGCAGTTTTCTTCCAATAATTTGTTAATAACTAGTTGCTGCATTAATTTCACAAAATTCAGGTTCTGAAAAATAAAAAAGACAGAGCAGTATACTTTCTTAATAAAAATAAATAAAAAAGGTTTACCGAGTGGAGTGGGAGTTATTTTTGATTTTAAAGTTTACGTTGTAAACTGCAGTTTGATAAATCTGCCTGTGAGGCTAGTAAGATAATGCAAAACTTAGTACAGATAAATTTTGAAACGAAAGGAAAGGGCGAATGATTCTGAATGTGAAGCACAGCATGTCATATCTCAAAAGATGAAAAGAAAAAGTGTAGTGAAAAACAATCTCAACCTCCCTAATGATCCAATGCTGTTTGTATTATTAATAAACATGATTACGTGTTCTTTCTTTTGTTTGCAATATCCTTTGTTATTTAGGAAAAAAATTGATGCAACATAACATAGGGGTCCGAGAAAAAAAGTTTTACAAATGGGGTTCCGTGACCCAAAAATCTTAGGAAACTCTATCTTTTACGGAATTGAAATTTGCTCTGAATTTTTGTGTTTCGCAAAAATAGTAAATAGCTTACTCTGATTTTACGTCTTAAATTTTGCTAGCCCTCGTAATTTTGATCTCTCTTGATTACTTTTGTGAAGCTTTAAAATATGCCGTAACCCTGCTCTTTTACTTTTCGCTAATATTAGTTTGCTGCGTTAACTTTTTATTTCTGATCATGCTCTGATGAAGGTCAGACGATTTTGTCCGAATACGCTCAGCTTATTTTCTATACTATGTGATTTTGTAAATAACCGGTCGGTCGGCGTATTGGTAAGAGACAGCGCTATCGGTGAAGGAGGTTCGCCACCGTAGCGACGGTTCTTTGGTGTTTGAAGCTGTGTTGCTCAGGCGCTCAACCGTGGAGATGAACCCCGCCACTCGTTACACGCTTCGGCGAAATATCGCGGGTATAATGAAGATTTGATTTTTTTTCGTAAATATATAATGTTCTGAAATTATCAACTGCTGCTATGATGTGGATAATGGACACTTGTAGATTAATGTGACTCAAGGTCAAGGTTGGGTCATGAGCCGGAATTTGCAAGAGCAAATTTTGTTATTTTGATGTGAGAAATATAGGCTACTAAAGTGATGAACGCATAGTTACAAAAAAATGAAGTCCTACAAAAATTTTGACGATGTCAGAAACAACGTTTTGCCTTGAAAAAGTCTTTGCCGAACCCGACTGGCTGAACATCCGTGAAGGTTAATATTTTGTCGAGGTTTTGACAGTTTTTCGTCCAAGTTTAGCCCGAGCGGACGTAAACGCTCTTGCTATTCCTACAAAAAGGGAAAACGATGCAGCAATGAATAAATAAAAAAGGTTTGTTTCAATTAAGGACAAATATTCGTGATCTGAGGTCACCTATTTGAGTTATCAAGGAAGTGACGTTCCGAGGTCTTTGTAATCATGTTGGTGAACTTAATTCTGTTTTGATGACAACCAACAGTGTCCCCAACTTCAGTTCTTTTGGTGATTTGTGCAGGTCAAATATCAGTACTTGCACTTTCTGTTGTAGGTCTACCATTCAAAAAAATGTATTACGTTAATGGGAAATAAACATAATAGTGGTCAGTGGTGTGGCGAGAAATTTTAAGAGGGGGCGGGGCCATAATCTGCAAAAGCCAGCAAAAAATTATGTATATCTCAGTTGATTTCTTTTTACTGAAAGGTAAAGTCGAAAGGGGGGGGGGGGGGAGGCATGGTGCGATGCTCCGCTAAATACGCTCCTGGTAGTGGTAGACTGGCATTGCTTTGTTTGATGCACAAACTAGGTGCAAGTTTGCACACAACGACTTCGCAGCTTGTAGCTTACAAAATCTAAAACCACCTCAGTTCTTGCGGTAAATCGTTACAGATTTTAAAATGTGAAAAATTACGATCAACTATTCAACAAAGTTTAAGTTTCTTGGCTAGTCGTAAAATCGTAGTCAATTATTAGTAAACATTAGGATGTAAACATTCGTTAATTGGCTTGTGCACATGTAGGGGCTAATTCGCGGGAAACAATGTGTCATGGTTCCCCCACCTTTGAAGCATCTTCATCCACATTGAAACTAATGGTCTCATGACTAGAAAACCTAACCGGTCCCTTTGCGATATCGACATGCCTTTGCATATTTACCAACTAATTATTATGCATGCTGATAAATTAATTCAATTTTCCAAATTTATTTTCCTTTATGTTGTAATGCGTCATTTACGGCCAAAATTTTGTTTTTGTAGTTATTGTTTTTTTCGCATTTTTTCTTTATTATTTTTTTTGTTGGTAAATTCACTGTTTTTTTTAGCGTTTGCATAAAATAAAGCTGTTTGAATAATTTGATGTGTGTCGTCAACAAATAGTTGGCAACTCCTAAGCGAGCTCCCATAGCGCATTGATCGCTTTCTCGTAATAGGCGGATAAATATGCGACTAAATACTACAAAATACAAGGTTTCGGTAGTTTATTGGAATGTTTTGAACACATTTCAAAATTGTCAAAAAGAGGGACGCTGTGCCCCTTCACCTGGCTAAGACACTGAGTTTAGGCGCTTGAAAGCTCTTTGCTTATGTTTCAACTTCAAACATTCGCTGCAAGATGATTTAACAGTGAAGCTAATGATTGAGAAGTATTCAGAAGTTGATAAAATAGGCAAAAAGTGAAGGGGTGCTGGAGCGGAACCGAAAAGGTCTAAGGAACATAGATAGCAATGTGTTGCGGAGGAGCATTCAATTTTAAAAACACAAACAAACTAAACTTTGTTGTTTTTGCGTGACGCACGATAGTAGCTATACAGTAGAAATAGCATCAAATGAGTACGTGTAATCAGCAACCTGTTGCTTTGCTAAAATCAATAGTAAAACTGGACAGTTTGACTAGGTGACCATGAAATGGTCTTTCACCGTCCAGGCATATAGCCCGCACTGGTCTATATAAATTTTTTATTTTATTAAAAAACTAGAAGTTTTTAGCAGTCGTTTGAAAAATTGTTTGAAACTTATTAATTGCGATTATTCATTATTGCGCTGTTAAGTAGGCAGAATAAAAGTTGTTGTTTGTCGTGAATTTCACGACCTCTGTCTTTTTGAATAAGCATGCGCAAAATGCTGTTTTAGGCAAATATGATCAACTACAAGCCTTTTCATTAGACGCTGTCTAGAAGCAATTATAGTTTTTAACTCAATTTTCATGCATTCATATTGTTAAACTCGGGGATGTATTCTCCAGAGGTTCGAGGTGTACAGCGCACTTCCTGCAATATCTCAGGCACACGCATTAGTTACATGCAATTAAATTTTTTGGAGATTCTCGTCTTTAACCTTTGTAACATCAGCGTATTCGGAGTTCGCTTTTTTTTTTCAATAAACGCCAAATTGCTTTTTTTCAACGTCGACCGATGACGCACACTCTCTCTTAAGATAGGTTCAAAGAATATCGTTGAACACTAGCGAGCCAGACCTTTTCCATTGTATTCTACATCGTAATATGTAACGGAGAATGACTTTTTCTCTTTCCACACGGTTTCAAATGCGAGAAGTGTTCAATTTTAAAATTGAACCTGACGCAACGTCACAATAATGCATGTTAAATCAGACAAGTTGCACCGAAGTCGTTGCAATGAGTTGTTGATTACTGGGGTATCCCTTTTTCCCGGATTTTCATCTTCCCGGGAAACGAAAAATTTTTCAGTGAATCCCGGGAACTTCTCGGGATCCCGAAAATCCTCGGGCTTTTCGGAATTCGGGAAATTCCCGGTAAATTTTCCAAGTTTGATTGCTTGGCAGCTAGAGGAGTGACAAAGATAATTTTTTTAAATTTCAGCATTTCTATAAATTCAAGTTTGAGCATTTTTTAATGTTTTGACGAACTTTAAGTTTGAGTTTTTCATATTTTTCAACAAATTAAGGAAAAAATTTTGATCTCTCAAGCATTTGGTCATAAAAATTTTGGAAATTTTGAAAAATAATTTTTAACAAGTGAGAAAAATTTTTTAATTTTACATGAACACATTTTTACGTCGGAATGATAGACATCAGTACCACTGAAACCCATAAAATGGAAAAAAAATCCCGGAATCCCGACGTAAGTATTGCCGGGAAACAAAAAATTTCAAAACCCCAAATTTCCCGGGAAATTTCCCGTCTCGACTTCCCGGGAGGAAACATTATTGGTTACTACTAGTCATTTTCGAAAGTTTAGCGGTGGATGTATACTATAGGCCTACTGGAATTTTAAAGTTGTAGGTTAAGTTTATTTAGTGGAATGGAATTTAATGTTGACAGCATACTTAAAAAGCCATTTTCTAACAGAAATAATATTGCGAAATTGAACATACTGTAGTACCGTGATTGTAATTGTATCAATCTAGTTGTCGGCGGTTGCTTGCCATATTTCAAAGTTTGGCGAATGGTTGTAAAGTTGTAGTAAAATTTGTTAAGAGGAGTGGAGTTAAGTGTTGACGATATAACAAGCCATTTTCTGCAAGAAAATATGATGGAAAACTGGAAATAGTATCAACAGCTAGTTAAAAGGTCCATACCTTTATGTTAGAAGATTTTCCTTGTCGGTACCGGCATCGCTATGTTTTTGTACTTAGCGACTTTTGACGCTTCTAAACTTTTACTCTAGGCTACTATGTGTATTTTTTTAAAATATAGCTGCTCAATGATTGTTATTTCGAAATTCATATCCTGTGACCATCAAGTTGATGTACTTGTATGTATCTATTTTTTGTAAACTCACGTCTCAAGATAATGTGCCTAAAATGCGAAATTGGCTGATTGAAAAAGTGTTAGATGTAGAATCCCATGGAACTTTTGAGCTCTTTCTCACATTTGCATAAATCCCGGCAGGCGTCAGCATATAACGGAGTGGAGCACGCCTTGAAAAAATGCTCAGCGTACGCCACTGGTTAAACTAGCGTACTTTTTTCTAAGCGAATTGCTTGTCAAGTCTTCCTCATGCAGAAAAAAATCGATTCATTGTTTTTCCCGCGTTTTTCTTACGTGATCAGAAGATTATAAAAGCTGCTTGTCAGCAGCTTGTAGGTGTACAGTTTTGAGAGGGTAGATTTGCCATATATTAGCAAAAACATGGGAGGAGTAATAACAAAAATATGGTATTACGTATTTGATTATACAATAGACCAGCAACAACAAAAAGACAGTGATTGTGATCAAGAATTCGGAGATGCAGATTCCTTTAATACGGGCGTTACTCAAATAACAGATAATATTAATCGATATTGGCACGTTGCTGACAATCGCATGGCACCAAATGCATCCGTCAAACCAGAAGGAATTGCAATGCAATGGGACTTCTGGAACTGGAATTCTAACAAATACGTATTTGGAAAAATGATTACATCAGTAGATGGTACACAGATTACTTATTACATTCGTGCAGAAGGCAATAAACTCAAATTGACTACCGACGGGGGTACTCCAACTGCTTCGACCACTGATGCGCGCGTGTTCGAGCGAGTTAACCTGTCGAGTGGCATTGAGACGTTTAAACCTCTTAATTCAGACCTTTATGCTGGGCTGAACAAGAAAAAGCTTCGACTTCTCGATGACGAAAACGCTACAGAATGGGTAATATCGGAGTAGATTGAACCTAAACTACCGATTCTGAATAGTTACATCATCAATTACCGGTATTTGGCATTACATCACCATAACTCCACTTGAACTGTTTTGCATATTATATAACTAATGTTGATACACAGTAAGTAATGGCGACGGTCCAACCTTCAACGAAAAGGGAAAGTCTTCATGCTTTTGTTTGTTCTTTGCCCTTGAATCACTGTAAAGTTAGCGTCCTAATTAATCTCTTGCTAACTACAATTTAATCATGTAAAACGTAATAATAATGTAAAAAATTGGTGGTGAATCGTCTTTTGCTCAAGAAACTTGACTTATCACGTTGTGACATGTAAACTAATCACTTAATCAATATTTGTGCTTGTATAAAATCAAGTAAAGAATCTCGCTATCGACGCGATACTTCTTGGGTTTAATTCCCGGGCCGGTCAAATATCTGTCGCCAACGGCTTGCCATCGTTGAGACATTTCTGAGTTGTCCTGGCGCTATATCGCGGCCTCTCCCACTTCAAGCGAAATGGTCCCTCCCATTCATTACAAGCTTCGTTATAATACCTCGAGTATAAAAAAATCAAATTTTCGTGATACCAGCGGCATTTATACCGAAACGTAAAACAAGTGGATGGACCATTTTTACGGTTTAGTGCCTGGACAACACAGATCCGAAGAAAACCGCAAAGGTGACGAGCAGTTGGCGACACTGTGTTTTGACCGTTCCGAGAATCGACCGGTCCGAGAACCGCACCGATGGCGCGTGCTTAGCATCTGAGCAATACGGCCTGTTATCGCAGGTATAATGAAGCTTTCATTTGATTTGATTCGAGATATTGAATCTTTTCATTGCGTATTCCATATTTTTTACATGCAAATTGAATAGATTTAAGTGCAAAATTTCTGTTTGAAAAAAATTGTCTTTTACACAATAGCCGCTTTCAGGGCGGATACAAGACTATATACGTGACGATTTAATTTACTAATTTTATGTCAAGTAATAATGCACGGATGTTAAGCATTCCATTTATATCCCAGTGTTAAGTAAACATCCTCAACAGCTTCGTGAGACGATTTAGGAGGTTTCCCTAATTCTTTTCTGCATCCGCTCGTGGTCGCGGCACTTCTCACAAAAAAGTTTACCAGTTCCAGTATGAGAGAGATTTTTAAAAGATTGTTCGTGTCGAAGATTTCCTTGTTGCTGTATGATTTATTTGATTATGTGCTTGCTTTGCAATTTCATTTTTGTGACTATTCGTCTTTTTCTGTGTTTGCTATTTGTTATGAAACTGTTCAATACCTTTAACTGTCAGTGACATTATTTTCTAAAAGCTATTTTGAGAATATTTTGACCCTGTGCTTCACTAATTCTAAAAGATCATAAATCGCGAAAATTTTGATAATCGAGCCCCGAAAATGGAAAAATAAGGCAAGAATTTTGTGGAGACGTTGACATTTGCAGAAGCTGGAGGATGTGCGCAAAAGATTATTTTAAAACAGTACATATAAAAGTGCGTTTACCGATACGCGACAATACGACAAAAGAAATATTGTAAGTAATGTAAAAGATTTTCGGAAATTTGCGCGTGATCGCTAAACAGTCACATAAAACCAACAAGGCGCTATAAAATTTATCGCTTGTCGCCTGTCGCGTATCGGTAAACGCTCCTTTATTTGCATAAGAAGTTTCACCGGGTAGGCCTACTGAATTTTGAAAAAGTTAGCACAATACTTGTCCTGCTTTTGATAATGACATAATTTAAGAGAGTTTGTGAAATACTTTGTATTTTTTTGCCCATCAATTTTCAATACTCAGCGTTTTATTTGTATTTATCTTCCGATTGTTATTGTACAAAGAAATGCTACCGGTAGATTTTAATGTGTGTGTGTTACTTAAGGCGAAGAAAACATAAAGGTTGCAATATAAATAGACGCAAGACATTGAACTTGGAGGTCGTCTCCTAACAAAAATTGCCTGCGATTATGAGGAGAAATGCCACGTACTGGCCAGTTAGCTCAGCTGTTACGCTCACGAGCTCTCTGGGGTTCGATTCTCGGATTGGTCAAATCGGATATAGTGTTGCCAACGGATCGCCATCGTTGCGACGTTTCTTCGGAGCTGTGGTGTCTAGGCGCTAAGTCGCGGAGATGAGCCCCGCCACTCGTTGCACGCTTCGGCGAAATACCGCGAGTATAATGAAGATTTGATTTTATGATTATTTTTTAATGTCCATGTATTAATGGGAAATCAATATATTATACTCACGGTATCACGCCGAAGCGTGTAGAGTGGCGGATACCGTCTCCGCGACTTAGCGCCTGGGCAAACCAAATCCGCAGAAACATCGCAGAGCTGACGAGCTGTTGGCGACACAGACCAACCGGAAATCGAAACTATGACCTTCAGCGCCGACAGCGATGACTGTAAACATTGCACCTACCAGCCGGTAAAATTTTATCATGACTCAAAACTATCAAAATAGTCCCTCCCTCCCTCACAGCTGGGCGACTCCGATGGGATCGTAAAAGCTGCGTTTAGTGCATAGTCCAAGGGCCGCAAAGAGCGCTGCCACGCCGCTGTTTGAGAAGAAGAAATGTTGAGCTCTCCAGACTCTTAAAGGAACCCATCAGGAAAAAGTTAGGCTAGAGTCGTCCCTGAACTTCAAGCTAAAGAATAAACCGCTATAGTCGTCCCTGGGCTTCAAGCTAAATAATAATCAGGTTCCAATGTGTAAAACTGTGCAAATTTCTCATCACACAATTTGTTCTTTTCAAATGAGTGTTCAATTTTCGATCTTTAAAAAGTTTTGGCTCTTCCAAAGAACTGCTCCTGGCTCAATTTATGAGTAGCACCGAATCCACCATTCGGGACGTACACTCGTATTTAGGACTTCTGTTTAGAGTGGGAGACAATGTGCGTCCCCGCACAAGGAATTGGCCAAATGGTTGATGCATTGGCTCAAAAACTAGTTTAGCGAGTTCGATGCTCAACTACGTTGATTCGATAACAGAAAATGATCCTTTAAGCTGAACTCAATCTCTTAAATTTTTCAACAATTTATTTTGCTTCAATCAAAAATGCAGTAGACGCGTTAGACTCGTTTCAAAAAAAACTATTGGATCGATCATACAATTTGCCAAATAAGGAAATACAACAAAACGACAAACTGTCAACGGAAACGAGAATTATAAAGCAATCAGCGCTTATTAGAATTTTTAACTCGGGAGGCTAGTAAATTGCGAAACATCTGGAACACGACGAAACGCCCACGGCGAAACCCTTAAAACACAAAACTTTCCAACAAAACGATAGGCCTACGTCACACAACATTCATATAAATACACAAAATATTTTTCAAAAAAAAAAAAAACAAAAAACATTACGACAAGAATGAGTCTTTAAAAGGTAGTGCCTGACCAATTAAACTAAACCACTTTCGAACAACACAATCTGAAAAACAAAGTAAAGTTAAAACAGCACAAAAAAAGATAAACTCAGTACGGTACTAAAATGATACATCAAGAGTACGAAAAGAAAGCAAGAAAGTTTAAACGACGTGAGCTTCCAAAGGACATACGTACCTCACATCTCGAACAAAATGCTTACGGTTAGCAGTCATAACCTCAATTGTTCTTACCACTCCAAATCGATCAAGGAAAACTTTCGTAACTCGAGCCCTCGACCACTAAAACCTCGTCTCATTAGAATCCTTTAAAAGAACAATGTCACCTGCAGCAATATTAGAATTTAAACTCGTCCATTTACGTCGCTTTTGAAGAAGTGGCAAATAAAACGCTAAGCTGACCAAAAACGATCAGCCATAAGCTGAACCGTTTTCCAAGATTTCCGCAGCCTATGACTTTGAACGAATTTTCCCAAAGCCAAAGATGGTTCCAAATACATGTTTAAAATCGACATCGGAGATAAACATGAAAAATCTTTGAGGTGGTCTGATAGAGATGTCAAGAGCTAACAATTTAAAATTCTCTCAAATTTCTTTACAAAGGTCACAAAATCCTCCTCGTTGAAGACTTTGTAAGAACTGTCGTAATAAATAGCTTTTAATAAACGTTTAACCTCGCGAATCATCACTTCCCAAATACCGAATTGGTGTGGACTCCTCGCAGGCGAAAATTTCCATTTCACCCCACGCAAACTTAACGACCTCGCTATCTTGTTCTCATCCAAGTTTTCCAAGGCCTGCTTGATTTCATTGCTTGCACCAACCAAATTTGTTCCCTGGTCACTCCATACCGTCCTGCCGAGTGGAAAAACTCCTACTACACAAAAACGTTTAAGAGCACACATGAAAGAGTCAGTAGAAAGTGAATTGCAAACCTCCAGATGCACGGCTCAAGTAGCAAAGCAAGTGAACAAACAACAGTACCTTTTCACTCTTTTTCCGGAGCGTAGCCTCACCATAGCGAATGTTCACTCATTCTGGTCCAAAAAAGTCAATACGGGTGATAGAAAACGGTCTTTCTCCACCTGTAGTTCTTTGTAAAGGAAGAAGTTCCAGTACCTGTTTTTTCCGCTTTGGCCCGTCTCAAAAAACAGTAAAAACAAGTCTTTAGATAGAAACGTACAGTGTATATACATCCATTCATAGATAGTACGTATAAATATATAAAAACATCCATTCATGACCCAAAACATCTGTCTGACCAGAGCCAAAACATAACTATTTCCGGAATGGTGTGACATCTCATGGTAATGAAAAACAATCAACTTTACCAAATGGTGGCGCTTGGGTAACAAAATCGGATGTTTAATTGCGTAACCTAGAGTTGAACGTTGAAGACGATCTCCGACTCTGATTACACCCTCTTCATCAATAAAGGGCGATAGCTTTCTTAAAGAATTAAGTTCATTGCGGTGCTCCCCATTCCCTTCTTTCCCAGCTAAAAAATCCAACAAAAAGCCGAAACAAATGGTTTGCACGAAACGACACAAATCACCGCGAGCGTTATCAAGGCCACTTTTGGTTACAGGTGAGAACAGTTTCAGTTACTCGACCTTTCGACACTCCTTTAGATATCCTTTGAAAGGAGAGAGTATTGCTACGGCTCGCAACAATCTAACGAAAGAAAAATACCTCAATATCAATCTTCCAAAGTAGTTGAAACGTCCGAAGCACGCACACCAACTGGCAAACCAAGAAACGAGGAAGCTACCAGGTTTGTTTTATAAGCAAAGCCGGGCAAATCACTACTCACCTGACGCAAAAGCTCTGGCCCTTCAATCCAAGGGCTATGCCATTCAATGCTAGAAAGCAACAAAACTCTCTGAGCAACATCAGCCACGTTAGACTGTGTAGGACAAAAACACCAATTGCTAGGCTTCGAGTAATGATCAACAAATGACTACCTGGTTGCTTGCTACAAAAAGCTTAAAACGTTTTTTATTTTGATTGTTGATCAAGTCTAACACAGAATCCGCGTCAATCTAGTAAACAATACCATGGATTCCCAAATGAAGCTCACTTAAAACTTTCTGAACCAGGCAAACAGGTAAACAAGCAGCTATCAACTCAAGCTTAAGAATGGTCAAAGTTTCCTTGTGCGGAGCTGTTTTACATTTACCAACCAAGAAGCTCACTTTTACACAATCATCGTAAACCACACGAAGAAACAAAACTGAGGCGTAAGCTTCAGAAAAAGCGTCTGAAAAAGCATGAACTTCAACGCCTTCATAATAGTCAGTTGACGGAACTAAACAACTATCCCAGCTGAGAGATTTAATGCAATCCACGTGTTTCAACCAATTCAACCACCTTCTACTTAGGTCAGGTATAATTTCGTCATCCCAATTTAATTTCAATTTGCACAAGGATTTAATCAGAATTTTCGGCAACAACAGCAATGGTTAAATCAATCCAATGGGATCAAAAATTTGCGAAAAAGTAGCCAAAATTCCTCTGCGGGTTGTTGCATCAGCAATTGAATTTACAGAAAGAGAAACAGAATCCGCAATAATCATTAAAAAATCAAAGCCTTCTGCATTTCATTATTCCGTTTTCACGCCGACGAGGAAGCATCACCCGGCGATATCACTTTCCGAACTATGTTGTTGCAAAATTTAATAATGTAAAAATCTCCAGCACTAAGCGATGCTCTGACTTCAGAATAAAGACTTAAAAGTTCTGTAGAAGAAACACTAGTCAAAAAGTCGTGCACGTAAAATGAAGGCAATACCAACTCTACAGTTTTAGGCGAAGCACCAATTTCAGTGGCGGTATGGCAGCTTGAAGACAAAATTGAGCGCCTGATTGTGAACAAAGCATCCGGAAAGCTAAACGAGTCATTTGACAATGTAGTATCTCTTCCCTTGGAGAATGGTTTCGAAACCACAAAAAATGCAAGAATTTCTGAAAAAGTTCCTAGACAAAACACTGATGATACATTTTCATAATGTCTCCCACAAGGGCAATTTGGTAAAGCCGAAATCGAAGAAACACGCCAAGCAAGGAGTTGGTTAAGGTGGGACCTTTCAATAGCAACTTATTTAAGCTGATTTTACCAAACTTACTAATGCAGTTGAAAACGACGCAATATTTTTCGCCGCTATGAACTGTCATGATTTAAGTACCACACGCGACCAATGTTTCCAGGAATTTGGTCCCTTTCTACGATAGAACAATCGCGTGTTCATATGAAAAAAGCTTTGTTAAATCAGACTCTAACCGGAAATCGAGCTTTTTATCTAGCGCCTCGTTGGATATTTTCACAAAATTCGCTTGCTTTGTGGCTGTGGAACAACAGAGACTATCATCTCGACCATAGATGACCCAACCAAGCTTGGTTTTAGCTGTCCATGGTTTGCCAATTGGAGCTTGCCAACCCTGGCATGAATGAGAAAGAAAAGTTTCTTTAGCCCCGATAATAAGATGCAAACGATTATCTTTCAAATTTGGAAAACGCGTAACTAAATCTTCTAAATGTTCGTGTTTTGATAAGTTGTCAAAGCACGGGTAATTGGAGTCAATTGATGGCAGAGATTCCATCAAAAGATATCGCATCAGAAGCACATCGGTGATATCGCAGGTCGCACTGCTAGACAAGGGACTTAATTTAAAGTCAACTATGGATGACCAAATAGGCGACTGCTTACCATCAGCAGTCATCATCACAAAATCAGTTGCAGTACCTTTTAATCCCAAAAAATTAGCGACCTCTTGCGATAGCAACGACATAGCAAATTATTTCTCTTTCATCACCTCTGTCATTGCTTACCAAAATATGCAACACATGCAACCAAACACCAACGCCGCTGTTGAAGCAATTTAGACCTAAAGTAACCTCTGTGGCAGAACCACTCGTACTTTTACCAGAGCGGTCAAATTCTCTGCCAAACACGCACATAGAACAAGGTGATGACGTTTCTCGCAATCAGGTCTCCGCGGTGCGAAACGAACTGCACATCTCGATTGGTAGTGAGAATCCTTTAAAGGAGTAAAGCACAGTTTTTTGTCTGAGGCAAACTTTTGTCGATCTTCGAGAGAAGCTGAAATGAAACTGTAACAAGAGTAGCCTAAATACGATGATCAGCTTTCGCCTCAGCACAATACAAACATTTCACAACATTAACACCACGCGCAGACGATAATTTAGCAACAGACTCAGGCTCATTCTTGATATTACACGAACTCGTCGCAACATTAAGTTTTACCAGATTCGCCACGAGAAGATACAAAATAAGAACGACTGCTCGCACTCTCCTTGTTCGATCGCTCGATTGAGTTAGACTGGTTGATTACGCTAGACAAAAAATTATTCGAAACGTTCATAGACCTTTTTAAATATTCATTCGTAGCAAAAAAAAAATATTCAAGTCCGCTAGGAAATCCGATAAACTGTGGACATTGTCTCTTAAAAGTTTTGTATGGAGAAGTTTATCTCTTTGCAAGTTCATAATTTTTTGAGGGTTTCCGAATATGATTTCCAAAGTCTGTATTACTTTGGGCAAGGCGTCTTCACTTGGCAAGAACTTATAACCGCGCACAGCAGTCAGTGCCTTTCCTTCCAACATATGAAACAAACAGGTAACCAAAATGTCTGGATCAGATATTTTTTGGGAGTAGCAAGTTTTGAAATGGCGAATTAAGGAAACATAATCCGATGGCTCGTCGTTTAAATTTGAACTTTTTGCTCGTCAAGCCATTGCGCAAGATAAAACCAGCCATTCTATAGAAAATTACTTTGATTTTCTGCACTGAAATTGATTGTGTATACCGTTGCGCCAAAAACCGTTTTAAAGCTTTTTTTTGGGAAAAACTCTTTAACCTCCAGATTTAAACGTAATTGGGTGGATACTGAAGGACCGAGCTGTTCTTCATAGAGAAAATCTGGCTTCACCGAAAAGGTTTTATTTACTTTCAAAATTTCGATTCTGGATATCCTACTTTCTAACCCAGAAAGCTTCTCGAAAAATTCTGCCAAATTTACACTTTGCAGTTTCGAAACTGAAAAGAATTTTGCAAATCTTTAAAACAAATTCTTGTTTGAAGGGCTTCGAATTTTCTGACAATCGTTTAAAAAATTTAATTAAAAGTTTCCAAAGTTTCTATAATGTCTTCTACTTCATCTTTGCCATAATTATCTTCAATTAAACTTTTTCCTTCCTCAATTAAACCGAAGAGCAAAGTCTCAATTTCCTTTCTTTTTTTAAAAAGAGTTGTTTTCCTCGACGTCAGTCGCGATTACCAGTTGCGACCACTCTTCGATGGCTGAGCGCAAATGGTGCTTAGCCTGTCTGAACGACCGACGCGAAACTTCCGTCAAGCTGCGGAAACTAGGTTTTTATAAAAATTTTGATCCTGACAGAATAACAAAATACCTTAAACCTGAGGGCGGCTGATGATGGCTAATAGCGCGAAAGAGCGCTGTCCCGCTGTATGGTAAGAATAAGATCTTTTAGGCTGAACTCCATGTCTTAAACTTTTCAACAATATTTTTTGCTTACATCAAAAATGCAATAGACGCGTTAGACTCGTTCCAAAACAACCTATTGCATCGATGTAAACAAATAAATAATTCAAGCAGAGTTTTGATCCCAAAAAATTAAGAACAAACGCTGCATGGTTCCCTCGAACATGGAATGGAATGGAACGGAAAAATAATTTTGATGGTGCTGTATAACTGCGAGGTTTTTTTAGCACCACGCCCGATAAGAGAAAAAGAAAACGATGATAGCCTACAAAGTCATTTTAAATAACAAAGTATGCGATAAAAGTATAAATCAACGATATAACAATATATTCACACATAAATCAACGATACTTTTTTTAAATTTCCAAAGGAAAGTCCTTTCGTTTTTTTTCTGAACGAACAACGTGGCACCAGAACCGTATAAACAAGGAGGGTAACGCCCAAAACTACGACACAAATTGCCAAATAAGGAAATACAACAAAACGACCAACTTTCAGCGGAAACGAAAATTATAATGCAATCAGCGCTTATTAGAACTTTTAACTCGGGAGGCCAGTAAATTGCGAAACATCTGGAGCATGGGTGATCTTCCAAAGTGCTTGTAATTTCAGTAGGTATACCAGAAAAGGGCCAATGCCAATGTAATACCGAAAACGTTCGTGGTAGATTTTGTAAACAGACTGTAAATAAATTGGAATTAATGCATCAGGTTTTTTGATTGCACTACCTTACAACTACATGTAATTCAACAAATGTAAAAACCTAAGCTGCTTATGTGACAGAAGATTAATTACGCCCCACTAGATTGGCTTCTACACACCCCCATGATGTTTCACATTGAACCTTAATTTTGCTGAAAGTTTAAAATACAATATGTCAAGTTTTTGATGTGGGTAAACTGGCAAATGAGTTGGGATTGAGAACATTGCTTCAACTGATGGATCAACATTAAAGATATTATCAGGTCGTTTTTTCATGCAGGAAATTCTTTTTTCACTCCTTTTCATGTAAGTGAAAACAGGAAATTACTAGGGCTATGTAAAGCCCATGTCCTTTCTATTCATGTTGATGATTTTACAGCACGACCGGCAACTCCTAAACGAGCACGTAATAGCGCTTTGTTCGCTTTCTCGAGATAGGAGGATATGCAAATGAATACAAAATATAATTTCGGGGTCGATTTTTTGTACCATAAAGTTGCAAGGTACAGCAACCAAAAAACCTAATGCATTAATTTGAATATATTTACACCCTATACGCAGGAGATTCTAGAACCGCCAATGGGCCCGTGCATGGCAAATGTTTTGGCGGCCCCCCTACCTTTTGCAGTCTCTAAGCACAAAGACAACATTTTAGTAAATTTAGTGAGTTAGTTGGTTGCCTATTTATCTCCTTTATAGCAAAAAAGTGATTAAGGTGATGAAAAAATTTTGAGGATATTTTTGATGACCACGATGAATCGCGCTACGTATTTACAAGGTAGGCCTAAATGGAAATTCAGTGAGAATAATGCCAACGTCAAAGTCTTAGTGCGGATTTGGAGTCTCGCAACCAGTGCTGGTTACTGTAGGCTAGTAACTCCATTTTCTGTATGAGCACTTGGATTAGGGGAACTTACACTTGCTTCATCAGTTACAATATTGACTTGTAAATTGCGACTTTGCTTACATCATCACTCGCATCACTAAAATTAGATACCAAATTTACATTTGAAACTTCAATATCATTCTCTGGACTGCTTTCGCTGACATTTAACACTTTATTAGCAGTTTCCTGGTCAGGAGCATCTTCACAAGATCTTTTTCTTTCACCTTCTCTCCCAATTATACCAAAACTGTTTAGTCTTTGCTGCCCTTGCACCGCAATCGTTCTCTTATGAGTCTTATGACCCTTTCTTTTTGCTTTCGTGCACCGTAATTATGTTTTATCATTTCTCAGCATGCAATTACAAATAATATACCTTTTTCCAATTGTAAAAATAATTGATTATATTTAAAAAAAAGTTTTAAAACCTATCATACCAAACCAATTAATTTGACAGCATTTAAACAGTGAGCCCAACAGACCGTTTTTTGAGCTGCGATCATTGAAAAGATTTGCTTCAGTCCCGGAACAGGAAACTTTTTTGACCAAGGGAGCCATAAAAGCTGGACTATTTTAATTGCATTCTCGTGAGAGCCACATAACATTTTTGAGCGCCTATTCTTCATAAATTGCTTTATATCATCCTCAATTTTCCTATGCAGTCTTAGTGCAATAATTTACTCAAAAGCGTCTACCGTTTCCATTTTATTGCTAAAACCAGAGTTATTATCTACGGCAGTGGTTCTTCACCTTTTCACTTGCTGGCATCCTTTTTAAATCAACAACCAATTCTCGCACCCCTTTTAGAGTTGAAAAATATCAATGAAAACCGAAAAAAAGGTCATCACGTCCGCAGATGTCCAATTTTTCGCGCAAAATCAAGTAAAGACCAAAAAAGGTCATCTCGTCCGCGCAAAATTTAGTAGAGACCAAAAAAATTATTCAGTTGTCAAGAGCAATGTTGATTATCCGCGCACCCCCTAGGAACGTTTCTCGCACCCCCTGGGGGTGCGGGCACCCCTGGTTAAGAAACTCTGATCTACGGCATTGCAGTGGTGGCGCCAGGAGGAGCTTCTACGTTATATTGCATTTTATTGTTTGGACAAGAGCAGAACTAGCACTTGGTAGCCTATAGCATGATTCACACTGGCGTCGTTATCGCGTCTTATGACGCTGCTGACGCGATAACGGCGCGTACAAACGACGGCCCATTCACACTGAATGATTTCGCGCTATAACGACACGTTAGAAACGACAGCCCGCTAGAAAAACTTGCTTTGAACGACGTACCGACAAAGTAGAACCGAGTTCTGCTTTATCGCTGTCGTTCGGCGCGTCGGGAGCGCTTTGGCTTGGTTTTGTCGAATAATTTTCAGACATACACAAGAGCGCACATAAAAACTGGAACATAAACTGTAAAACATTGACAAGTTTTAAACAAATCGAAATTCGTTTCACGTATCACTCCTTCATACCTTCTTGAGACTAAAAGATGAAAATGAAAAACAAATTTATCATCAGCGATCACTTAAAATTCTGTCAACACGGAAAAGCAACGAAGACTGTTCTAGTACAGCGTATTACTGTAAAATAATTAGTTTTATTATTTATAATACTTGTTTTTCCGTTGATCTCTTTGATCTTGCTTTTAATCAGAAATTTGCGAATATTATTTACAAGGTCTGATATACGATATCAGAATTAACTAGTAATTATCGAGGGCTTGGAGCCAGAACTGGCTGTGCCCTAAATCATGATTTTCCGTAAAATGCGTTTAAAGTTTCAAAGCTCATTATAAAATCAGAGAAGCAAACTACATTGACTATAATCGTTAAAATTGCTTCGATTGTAGTGGGGCTCGACTGTGACGATATGTCATTGCCTTAGGTGTTCATTAATTGGGCCCAAAACAGCTCAATTTTAAGTTTAGAGAGCCAAAACTGTCTATGTTCGTATGGTTTAGTTGTTACTTGTAGCCAGAACTGGGTATGTCCTTATGGTTTTGCAAGATTGATATTTTTAAAGCTGGCATCAAAGGTAACACTATTAGCCTTCTAAAGTCTTGATATTTGTTGCGATAATAATTAACGATAAAGCTTGGGGTACGGTGGCAAGTACTGGTAATTAGAATCAGGGCCGCATCTACAAAAATATTTCGGGTAGGATTTGGCAAAACAGCACAAAAAAAGGTTTTGGATGGTCAGTCTCTAAAAAAGGTTTCCGCAGCAGAAGATAGGCACAGAGCTGCCCACGTGCCTTCCCTTGAATATAATTCGGCATAGTTGTCTATTATTTACCCTTGCAGAGGAAATATTTCGGGGGGAGGCTTTGATTCTTGGTATCCCTCCATAAATACGGCCCTGGTAATTCGCATACCGGTATCACTCAGAGGAAGATATTATTTTTGAGGCAGCGATTATTTGCACGGGCCCGTAAAAATAAGCCCTTTGTATATTTTATTGTACTGTTCCTTCATGCTCTACCCGGTTGTACGAGAGAGTGACGAAATGCAGCAATAAAAAAAACCAAAACGACAAATGATACGGGCGACAAAAACAGCCACTAAGAAAAGCGTTTTAGCATGTAAAGTTGAACTGTGAAATGCAGGAGTATAATAGTAATAACTAGGACGATTTTTTTATGACCTATAAAATAAAAAAATATGACTTTATTTTTCGAAACATATGAATATATTTTTAAAACAGCAAACTTATGCTTTTGCTGTTTTCCGTGATTAACATCTCATATGTAAGTCTAAACATGCACTTTGAACAAGAACATACTCAAAAGAACGAAGAATTCACTTGAAAATCAGTAAAAAAAATTCAAATGTGCATCTTACAACAAGTAAGATATTCAACTGTTGAACACAATTTTATGATAGAATGCGACGTGTGCATCGTTAAAATTTCGGTTTTCATGAATCATGGACTTTAACATCAAAAATGACCGTGCTACTACAGATGCTGATGGAGGCTAGCTGGTATGTTAACGAATTGGCATGCAGTGCTGGAGAAATATCTGGTCTACTCGTCTCCGCAATAGTTTTTGCACAATTTTTTTCTAAACTGATAATAAAAAAGTCGCTTCAAATGCTTCGTGAAAGTCGGCATGAAAACTTGAAAATTCTCATTGCCCCTCTTAGCATAAAATTATCAAGTTTAAAGTCTACAGAAACTTTATCTGCGGTGGTACTGGGGTTTAACAATTTGTATTTCATAACAAAAATCAATGGTCATATTTTATGACCTAAAAAAGAATATATGACTTTTTATGACTTTATAACTCCTTAAACAGACCTCGCATCTACATATTTTTTTCGAGATTATCGGTTTCATAAGTTTTTGCGCTACCAAAAAAAATGTAACTTTAATGACTTTTATCCCCCCTAGTAATAACACATTAGAGCTCCTTCTTGACGGAAATTCAAATCAAAAGCAATTAACAACTATTTTAGCCATGGCAATCGATAGGCTTTAACACTCTGATTGTGACGCAATAAAACGTTTTATTGAGAACTTGTGGCAGCGCTATCGCTTTTTCACTAATGCGATTGCAAATAGTGATGTGAAAAGCGAAAAATGAGTGTGAAAGATTGGTTGCAAAATTTCAATTTGAGAATGAGTTCTGAAAATTTGTAAGGTCCGAGCTCGTCTGCAAGCAACAGTGCACCTACTTTTAATTAAAGTACGACTTTGACCGGGGTCGGCTTTGACACTACACCACGTCGTAGTTGCCCATTCTGCGAACAATTTTTCTATTTTATTTCATCTCGGTCGAGCCAGGGTCGTATTTAGACAATGAAAGACCCTAGGCTAGTTCTACTTTTTCCACTCAAAATCGGTGAAGACCAAAAGAAAAAAGGTCTTTGTTGTTCGTGATCTCCGAGGCCCCCCATTCTCTCCGAGGCCCTAGGCTTCAGCCTGCCTAGCCTATTGGTAAATCTGCCTTTGGTGTCGAACCCTATATCACTCTCCTCGCAAATGCTCTAGCCAATCAGATCGCTGAAGAGGAAGTGGAAATTTTCTATGCAACCATTCCGAAATATGCGACCCTGGTAAGGTCTATGCCAGAGGCGTCTAACTCGCGACCCGCGCAAAGTGGCTCGTCAAACTTTGTATATTGGTGAGCTAATTCGTCCTTAGGCGCTGACGCGATATTTTGAGTCACGATATTTATTTTGACTCTTTGAGTCCTTCAGCAGCATGTGCTAAGGTGTCCCACCAATAATACTGAAACTGCAGCGCGTGCATGTACTGTACGCATACTGTGTTATTTTGTTGTTTGATTAAACTAGCACTTATTATTTCGTCATAGTGCAACATTTGCTGTCACACCATGGACTACTATAATGGATTGGAAACTAGACATTGTATTGTTTCGATTGTTTTGTTGTTTAATTACACTTGCACTTGTTATGTCGTCATAATGAAACATGCTGTCTCACCATAGGCATAGACTACTGTAATGTATAAATGGTCTGGAAACTAGACACAATGCGATTTGTAGTCTATGGTCACATTGGCCAGTTTGGTCACACAGAAGTGATTGCGCGTTCGTAATTCTGCGCGCTTTAAACATGCTGCGACATTTTGCTTTCATTTTAATAGCAAGAAAGAAACGATAAATAACAAAAAAATAACATAAACTTTTTTAAAGTATTTTCATAATCGTTTTTATATTGTCGCCATGGTACTAAATAATCGCCCACGAAAATTTTTGAAAAGCAGATAAGGCCCGTCACTCAAAAAAGTTGGACGGCCCTGGTCTATGCCAAGTGCCTTAAAAAGAAATATCGTGAAATACTCGAGCCTAAACTGATGGATGTTCAGTGAAGCTTTCGTCCTGGCCGAAGCACAATATGGAACAGATCTTTGTCTTGCATCAAATTTTTGAGAAGTCGTGGGAATATGCAAAAGCGGTCAATGCATATCTTGATGATCTTGAAAAAGTATATAATCGCATTCTAGAGACAAGCTTTGGGCGGTGCTGTTATACAGTGTGGCATTGATGGCCAGTCAACTACAGTAACTGCTATTAAGTCGCTGTACATGCACTCCGAGGTCTGTATTAGTGTTACCAGCGCGACGACAAAATCTTTCACAGTAGGAATGAGATTACGGCAAGGCTGCTCTAGTGCTCTCTTTCACCTATTCTGTTCCTTATTTATATGGATAGAATAGTTAAGAAAAATGAGTCTTATGGCAAAGTAAAAATCGGTGAATGCACTCTACAACGCCTGTTATTTGCAGATGATCTTGTGCTACTTGACTCTACCCAAAATGATCTCTAGCAAGCTCTTGACAGGTTTTTGACTGCATGCTCTGTTGCCGGGATGAAAATCAGTACAACAACAACAACAACAGAAACCACGTACCTGTCCAGCCACCAAGGCAGTGCTCTCTCCTAATTGGTGGAGTACCGCTATAACAGTCAGAGAAATTCAAGTACCTCGGAGTCTCTTCACAAGTGAAGGCAGACAAAATAGCGAATTGGATATCCGCATCGGAAAAGCAACTGCAGTAATGCGCCAGCTCCACCGATCTGTGGTACTGTACTAAAACGGTAACTTTGCATCAAGGCAAAACTATTTATCTTCAGATCAGTATATGTTCCCATTGTGGCTTATTGCCATGAGCGTTGGATCATGAACGAGAAAGTGAGATCTCGAGTTCGAGCAGCCGAAATGGGAATGTTGCGAAGAATTAGCGGTGTGACCTTGTTGCACAAGGTTAAAAGTGCAGATATTTGTGAATCTCTAAATATCGAATCGCTGCTTCTCCGACTAGAAAGACCGCAACTGCGTTGGTAAGAACTTGTAACACGATTGTCCCAGGAAAGAACAATCAAAAAACTGCTCTGTTTAACACCGATTGGTCAAAGGCGAGATTACGTTGAAGATCTCAGTTGGTCTCGCTTTGGCATCCCAGCAGAGCATCTTTCCTTTGTTGCAGCGGATCGAGATGCTTGAAGGCTCCAACTCGAGCCGCTGCCTCTGCTACCCCCCAAGGATAAGCGGCTCTAGAAGAGTAAGTAAGTTAGTCTGGCTTGGCTTAACAAGTGATTGTGACATCATAGATTTCTGAGAATCGTACAGAAAAGTTTAAGAATGCGTTATCAAATCATTGTTAAATTAACAAGCAGAAAGCTTCATAATATAAAAAATTGCATGAAGTTTTGGCCCCAAAATGCACAAATTAGTATTTTACGTTAGCAGGGTGAACGCAGAAAAAGATGGACTTGTTGAAATAAAACTGCTATTACGATTAAGCAGTAACTTGGGTCGGGATGAATTTTGAAAACTAAATCAACCATAGCCTCTCTGATTCAACTGCATATTTTTGCCCTAATATTTTAACTTTAAGCATTTTTCTTTTGCAAAACTGAGTTAATTTCAATTCTGCTTTTGATAGCCTGTATTTTCTGAAGGCTTTTTCATTACACGGTGTGGTAAAAGAATCTATTCGATTCTTTTTTTTTTCACAATTGTTTTGTCGTCTTATGGCAAAAATGTCGCCATTATCGGTATTGAAGAATTTCAGCAAAACTTTCCAACTCACGCGCTTAACGAGCACTTTTCAGCTCTCGTCAAGTTAACGAGGGATCCGAGACAAATTTCAAGTCGAGAAAAAGATTGTAATACCTCGAAATAACTGAGCGAGAAAATGTGACGTTATTGCTCGCTCGCCGTAGCGAGGTCACTTTGTAGTATAGCCTAAGCTTAGTGACCACTTTCCAATAAAATGTTAATTTTACCTTTCGCCTTTAGCTTTGAAAACGTAAAAGCCAAGTGCTGTAACAATAAAATTTTTTCCATTCATTTTTATGACGTCATTATTGCCATTGCGAACTTAACCTACAATCAAACAATGCCAAAGTTGAAGCTGGCTATGTCCTTCATCTTATATTTGTCTTGATGCCAGAACTGTCTTTGTCCAGATGGACATAGACAGTTCTGCCACCAAACCAAAAACGGGATGATGGACATAACCAAGAACTCATGGTCACTTTAACATGCTGACAGTGGGTGTGGGACTAAGCCTATTTAGGAGCAGAAACGCACCCACGGAGGGAGTAATTTTTTGGACTTAAATCATTTTCGCCCAAAATAACCGGCCAGTTGGTGGCATTTCTTCTCATAATCGCACGCAATTTTCGTTAGAAGACGACCCCCAAGATCAATGTCTTGCCTCTATTTATATTGCAACCTCTTCGCCTAAAGTAACACACACACATTGAAATTTACCGGTAGCATTTCTTTGAACAATAACAATCGTAAGATAAATACAAATATAACGCAGAGTAAAAAAAATTGATAAACAAAAAATACAAAGTATTTTACAAACTCTCTTAAATTATGACATTCTTAAAAGCAGAAGAAGCATTGCGTTAAGGTTGTAAAAATTCATTACAAGGTGAACTTTCTTATGCAAGTAAAGGAGCGTTTACCGATCCGCGGCTCAGCCCGACCAGCCCGCGCTCATGAAAAGAAGCTAAAGCCTATAAGTTGCAGTTCAGCGGTAGGGCAATGTAATGACTTCACAGCGATAACACCACAATCCTGCTAAAAAAGAGAACGTCAACTATAATAAATACTCAAGTCTCACAGTTGAAAACAGACAACAAACCTTTGTGTAAAGAAGGTGTGATTTGCTAACGGCGTTTTTCGTAAAACTGTTTTATCTACAAAGCACATACCGGTAGGCTATGTATATTTCGGTTCAAGGGCGTAGCCAGAAAAAAATTGAGGGGGGAGGCAAATTTTGTAACTTTTAAATCTGACGTCATTTACGTATAGCAGCAATGCAGCCTATTTCCCTCATATCGATGAAAACATAAATTTTGTGGAATTTCTGTCTAAGTCCTAAACTGAACGCTAAATTATGCTAAAATTTTAACTTTTTTTCTAAAGCAGCCAGTTGGTGATAAATTTTTACTAGGCAATCATCACACACTACGCTGTTGACCCAGACACCAGTGGCGTAGCGAGAAATTAAAAAAAAAGGGAGGAACATAATTTCCAAATGTTTTTTCAAGCGTATTTTTTTTCGGCAGAACTAGGCTAATTTTAAGCTGATTGAGAAACAAGAAAAGCTCCAGGGAAGTCCGAGGGCATGCTCTCCTCGGAAAATTTTGAAAATTCACATGCTGTAATGGCTATTTTATTGCTTTTTGAATAATTTTCTCGCAAACTTTGTTAAAATTTTTTGGCCCTAATTTTGAGTGCTTCACCAAATATGATACATTTTGTTCGCACACTTTCGATTATGCGTGCCTAAGTGCTTAAGGCGTAAGGCTTATAGGAAGTTACAACTATCGAAAAGGTTCGAAAGTATGGAAAAATTATATACATTAATAACATTTTTGAAAATGTCTGGTGGGAGGATGCGTAGCCTACCCCTCATCCTACCCCCCTGGATCCATCCCTGGATATAAGCTACCATCAAAAGAGTCTGGCATATTTCAGTGATTTGCCACGATTAGTTTTGTCCTTTTTTACTAAAAGACAGAGTCAAAAGGAGGGGGGGCATGGCACTATGCCCCCCTAAATACGTTCCTGCCAAACGCGCTAATCAATCATCATTTATGAACGTGCAGGCCTACATTATTTCACTTGTTGAAAATTAGAAAGCGACGAGATACAGTGGGTACAACGTAGATAAGGTTACTAAGTTAGTAAGGGGTCAGCACATAAGATAAAGTCGAAATCTAAGTTCATTAAGTTTTGATTCAAGTTCAATGCTGATATCAATTGACGAAATTACTCTCAGAAGTCCATTCGTCGGCGCTTTTCACCAGCCATGGTTGCTAATATTCGATTGGTCTTTTCTCATCTACCCTTTCTTGATGGCAATGAAGCACGCGTAATTCTGACAGGTGATCGGAGGTCATAGCCGAACGTAACAAGTTTTCACTCGTCCTACACACGAAAATGACCGTTCAGTCTCAACGGTTGTAGCGGGCAGCGTCATGATAAATAAATGCGATTTTACTGATCTGATACAGTTTTATGCAGAAAGGATTAAATACACTTTAACTTTAATTGTGACGCATCGTGCAGTTACGGAATTTTAAGGATAATACTCTTATTGGTAGGTTAAACTTCTTGATCAAAGAAGCGATGTTTTCGCAGCAGTGTGCGGCAGTGCGTCGTACTACTACAACAGTGCGCTCAACGGGACGTTTATTCCTTCCAATTACCATAACGTGTTGTCTGTACAGTACATCACTCGCTTGCGACATAGCAGTAAAACTTCGGCGTTTGGCGATGTTCATAAAATTTAAAAGTATAGGAATGTGTGAAGCCACGCCAGACCTCCTTTCCCTCACCAACATAACTGCTCGAAGTCAATAACGATTACATACACCAGAGGCGCAAAAATTTCAAGCTTTTGTTTTGTTAATCATAGCTTGTAATTTGATTTAAATTTCAGGGGGGAGGCGTGGCCCATTTGGCCCCCCACTGGCTACGCCTATGTTTCGGTTGGTGTTTAGGTATATTTTAGTTGCAAGAATGGAGAATTGGACCGCTTTTTATGACCAGCTTGACCAGCCGATCGAAGAATCTCGACCCGACTGGCCGGTCCACGCCTACCTGATCGGTTTCCATCTCTGAATCATACAACAAGTAAATTATCGAGACGAACAATCTTTTAAATCTCTACTGATATTGAAACTTGTAAACTTTTTTGTGAGAAGTGCCGCGACCAAGGACGGATGCAAAAAAAAAAATTGGGGAAACCCCCTAAATCGTCTTACATAGTTGCTGTTGAGATGTTTACTTAACACTGGGATATGAATGGAATGCTTAACATCCATGTATTATTACTTGCCATAAAATTAGTAAATTAAATCTTCCCGTAAGTCTTGTATCCGCCCTGAACACGGCTATTGTGTAAAAGATAATCTTTATCACATAGAAATTTTGCATTTAGATTTAGTCATGAAGAGGCCATTTCCGCGGCTTGCCGCCTGGACAACTCAGAAATGTCGCAACAATAGCAAGACGTTGATGACAGATATTTGACCGGCCCGGCAACCGAACCCAAGAAGTCCCGCGCCGATAGCAAGATTCTTTACTTGATTCTATGCAAGCACAAAATGATTATTGATATTGATCAAGTGATTAGTGTATATGTCACAAAATGATTAGTCAAGTTTGATTTAAATTATAGCCTACAAGCAAAAGACAGTTCACCAACAACTTTTTGCAGTATTATTACTTTTGACACGATTAAATTGTCGCTGGAAAGAGATTAATTAAAACGCAAACTTTACAGTGATTCAAGGGCAAAGAACAAACAAAAACATGGAGACTTTCCCTTTTCGTTGAAGGTTGGACCCTCGCCATTACTTACTATGTATCAACATAACTCACTCAAAATATAAAACAATTCAAGTAGAATAATAGTAATGTTATGCCAAGTACCGGTAATAGACGATGCAACTAATCACTATTCAGTATTGTTACTGACGATTAGGCTACTTCCATCTCCCAACAAGTGGCATTTTCGTCATCGACAAGTGCAAGGTTACCATTGTCCTGTCCACCATAAAGGTCTGAATTAAGAGTTTTAAACGTATAAACGTCATTCTGGTCCACATAAACTCGCTTGAACACGCGCGTGTCAGTGGTTGAAGCAGTTGGAGTACCCCAGTCGGTAGTCAATTTGAGTCGGTGGTCGTCATCGGCAAAAATGTAATAAGTAATCGGTCCATCATCTAATGTAACCGTTTTTCCAAATACGTAATTTTCACAACCCAGGTCCCAGAAGTCCCATTCCATTTGAGTCGTACTAGCGGTGACGGTTGCGTTTGATGCAATGTCGTCTTCATCAACGCGCCAAAAATTATTTACGTTATCTGTTATTCGAGTAAGACCTGTTACCACATTAGCATTGTCATTATCGGAATTTGCATCTCCGAATTCTTGATGACAATCACTGTCTTTCTGTTGCTGCTGGTCTGTTGTATAGTCAAATACGTAATACCATATTTTTGTTATTACTCCTCCCATGCTTCTGCTAATATATGGCAGGTCTACGCTCTCAAAACTTTGTGCCCACAAACTGCTAACAAGCAGCTTTTATAACCTTCTAATCAGGTAAGAAAAACGCGGGAAAAACAATGAATCCATCTCTTTTCTACATAAGGAAGACTTGACAAGCAAGTCGTTTAGAAAAAAGTACCCTAGTTTAACACTATGAATGCATGTATCTACAATATTTTTTGAGTTACAAACTACAGTACAATTACTTCCAGACAGCTTCTAATAAAAAAGCTTGTAGTTGAACATATTTTGCCTAAGCCAGTGGTTCTCAATCAGTGGGCCACAGAACTTTTTAAAAAATAGCTAGATTTATTGAAAAATTCGGTTTCATTTGTGTCACTATGGTTAAGTTTACATTTTTGTGTTTGTTTAGTAGTTTTGACGGTAGTAACAATGAATGACGCGGCTGTTTTTTTGCTGCAGAGAGATAATTTTCATTCCAATTATTCAACTAATAGTGTGTAGTTTCGTGGAAAGATTGTGAAACTAATCTTGGCGATTGCCGTAATAGAACTTATTTCTCGTTGTGTTGGTGGCGTGATGCAATCAATGCCTTCTATCGCGTCATGTATGGACTTGGATTTTAAGCGGCTAAACTACAGTATGGTTCTCAAAGCAAGCCACTTGGCTCCCTAAGGTGGAATTTGCAAGTTGAAGGGATAAACAGGGACGGATCCAGGGGGATGTGGGGATGCATTACCTCCCACCAGCCATTTTCCACAATGCTTTGGATAAATATATATTTGCCATAATTTTGAACCTCTTCATAAAAATATGCCTAAGTCGCCTTAAGCAAGCATGATCGAAACTGGGCAGAAATGCATCATATTTGGTAAAGTACTCAAATATATGGGCCAAAACTATAAACAAAGTTTGCCTGAAAATTGCTCAAAAAGCACTAAAATGGCCATTGCAGTATGCAAATTTTCAAAAATTTTTAGGGGAGCATGCCCCCGGACCCCCTAGAATCGTTTTTGTTACTTAAGTTGCATGAACTCAACTCTGCTGGAAAAAAACTGCGCTTGAAAAAGTGACGAAATTTGATACCCCTTCCTTGAAAATTTTTCTAAATACGCCCCTGATATGAAGCATTTTAAAAAGACTTATTTACGCCCGTTTTTGGGACTGAACGTCTAGGTAATGCGGGCCCGTTTTTGGGACTGAACGTCTAGGTAAAACTAGGTAATGCGGGCCCCCCCCGAAATCATCTTTCGGGGCCTCCTAAAAATTTGTTCTTGGATGGTGATGCAAAAGAGCGATCCCCGAAGGGGCGATGCCAAGCTACGGGGGTCTGGGGGGAGCATGCCCCCCCCCAGAAAATTTTGCGGAATTTCACCTTATTTTGGAGGCTTTTTGTGCGTTTGGAGCCTTTAAAATTCCTCAGTTTTGACAAGGTTTAGTAGTCTGTTTAACTAGGTCCCTTCCAAACCCACTAAAATAATGCTGCAAGCAAACTCTACTCTAACATTTCGCTACCTATGCGAAGAAAAATCGTTTTTAAGGCTTATTTTTGCGCCTTTCACTAGAGAATGAGAGGCCCTTGACAGGAGCGGATCCAGAAAGTTTTGGTGGGGGGATGTGATTTTAAATTAGGTTGAATGTTAACTAAATATAAAGACGTTTAGACGCGGAAACGGGCGTAAATAAGTCCTTTCAAAATGTTTCATGTTAGGGGCGTATTCAGAATTTTTTTCAGGGAGAGGACACCAAATTTCGTCACTTTTTCAAGCGCAATTTTTTCCCGGTAGAGTTATTTCAAGCAATTTAAGTAACAAAAACGACTTTAGGGAGGTCCGGGGGCATGCTACCCCGAAAATTTTTTGAAAAATTGCAAACTGTAATGGTTATTTTAGCGCTTTTCGAACAATTCTCAGGCAAGGTTTGTTCATATTTTTGGCCCCTAACTTTGAGTGCTTTATCAAATATGATGCATTTTGTAAGCACAGTTTCGATTATGCGTGCTTATGGCGACTAAGGTTTATTTTTATGAACAGGGGTGCAAATCTATGTTGAGCATTGGGGGAGATAATTTAGCAAAATCGACCATTTTTAAATATTGGGGGGGATGATTTAGCTAAATTGATACGTCTGCAGATGTCCAATTTTTTGCCCACTATGAAGTGAAGACCAAAAAAAAGGTCCTATCGTTCCCAGATGCCAATTTTTTTGCCCAAAATGAAGTGAAGGCCAAAAAAAGGTCATCACCTGCGCTGACGCCCAGTTTTGGGACATGAAAATATTGGGGGGGATGCTGCCGGATTTTTGGGGGGGATACATCCCTCCATGGATTTGCACCCATGGTTATGAGAGGTTCGAAACTGTAGAAAAACTTTGTTTATCCAAAGCATTGTTGAAAATGGCTTGTGGGGGGATGCATCCCCCACATCCCCCCTGGATCCGCCCCTGGCCTTTGGTATGCTACTAAACGTTTGTTTGCTAGTTTTGCGACTGCTATGTTAATGCCGTTTCTAATTTGTTCTGTACGGTGAACCCATTGGGAACCGAACTTGTGTTTACGTGTTTTGCTAATTTGCTTGTTCGTATGCGGAGGTGATGATTACGTAATTGCGTGCCTTTTTTCTTCAATTCTAATTGCAAGCTACTTTTCAGTTATATACTAGCGCACTGGTAATTTTATTTCTTTTTCAATGTGTTGCCATTCAAGACGGTGAAGTGGATTTCAGTTAGTAAGTAATTTTGATTTTGTCATATAATTTGTTAACGCTTTTCAGAATGCTTATACTATGTTCTTGTTTAATACAGAAAACCGTATCCGTTGGAGCGAGTGTAGAGACTGAAGTCTTCAAACACAATAAGTTCGGTATTACGGCTTGCAAATTTTCGGCTGTAATATTTAGTTTTTAACTGTACCGTCCTCAAGAATGGAAGGTGTCGTCACAAGATCTCAATCTGCTAAACTTGTCGATGATACCTCAAAATTAAAAGAAACTTCGAAAAATGTCGAAGATTCCTCAAAGTTAAAAGAAACTTTGAAAAATGGTTCAAAAAAGAAGAAATCAACAATCACGTGTTCAACAACTTCAGCCTCAACCTCGTCATCATCTCGTGCACGTGCTGCGGCACGCAAAGCGAAGTTACAAATAGAACTTAAAGCGTTGAAAGAACGTGAATTACTGGAACGAGAAGAAATGTTATTGCGGCAACGGCGAGAAGAAGAACTAAAAGAGAGACAAAGACTGCACGAAGAAGAATTAAGAGAAAAACGAATTCGAGAAGAGGAAAAACAGAGACTAGATAATGAATTTCAGTTGCAAGCTCAAATGCAAGAGTTGGAAATCATGCAGCGTAAGCGACTGTTGCAGTTGCAGGTCGACCTGGATTGTGCCGCGGCAGAGCATGCTGCTTTCGAAGAGATCGCCGAACGTGAGCATTCAGTTGATTGTGAACAAATGAAAGAAGATGATCAACAAGCAACTAATCCTGAACCAAGTACTGCTAATGTTGTGTTCTCAACCGAACCAGGACCAACCACTGCCAATGTTAAGCTTTCAAAAGATCCAGGACCAAAAGCTGTACGATCGCTTTCGAAGATCGAATCAAGTTTTACTGCTGACGCTAAAGTAACTACATCAATGCCAACATTTTCCCATCTCCAGGCTGATGAGCCAGTTCGAGCAAAACCTCAACATCGTACAACTTTCAATGCCCCTACCTCGTCTTTCCGTGACGAAATTACGACATCTTTTGTGCCTGCCTACAAATCGACAAATTTGTCGAAGTATCCGGTTCCAGAGGTGCCACATGTAACAGCTCCATATCTTTCTCAGCAACATCTTCTTCAGGGTATGGCATCGTTGAAACTACCCTCTGCCGAACTGCCTGTTTTCACAGGTGAACCGATCAGGTATTATCATTTTATAACTGCTTTTGAATCCTTAATTGAGAGTAAGGAAATCGATGCTAGGCAATGCTTGTATTATCTTGCTCAATATACCAAGGGTATGGCTCGAGATCTCGTGAATAGTTGCTTGTATATTACAAACTCCAATGAGGCATTAGAACGGGCTAAAACGCTTCTGAAAGATAACTATGGACAACCTTACCAAATTACGTCGGCATTTATCTCTAAACTTACTGATGGACCGATTTTAACAGCAAATAATGCTGCGGAACTGCAAACCTTTGCCGTAGATTTAGAAACTTGCTTAACTACTTTGACTGGAATTGATTGTGATCATGAAATGAATAACCAACATGTTCTGAGACAAATAATTAATAGACTGCCGGTAGCTATACAGCACAAATGGCGAAGTGTTGCCGATAATATAATGCACGAAGTGAAAAGACCGATATCTATCAAGGATATTGTTCATTTTGTCCGCAAGCAAGCACGTGAGGCAACTAACCCCATATTTGGTGTGCCAACAAAGCGCAAACAAACCAATCAGAAGTCGTTTTTTGCCTCGTCGAATGTTAAATCACCGAAGCCACATGAAAATGACACCAAGGTTTGCCCCCTGTGCTCAGCTCATCACTATCTTAATCAATGTAAAAGATTTCGCAGTCTTTCTTACAAGGACAGGCTTAAGTTTGTGACTGATGAAAAATTGTGTTTTGCATGTTTAAACACTGGACATCGTGCCTCCTCTTGTTCACGAACAGATTGCTGTAGAAGGGAGAACTGTACCAAGAAACATACTACTCTTCTTCATCCACCATCGCCACCATCAGCATCTGAAGAAAATTCCGCCTCTGAGGTTCAAGCATCCAATGGATTCGTTGGTGCGCGTACAAACAATGCCATGGGAGTGATGTTGCCGGTTCTGCCTGTCAAGGTTCGTGCTGCTGATAGAGAGTTTGTTAAAACGTATGCATTTTTGGACCCAGGCAGCACTGCATCCTTTTGTACTGATCAATTGCTTAACGAATTGAATGTCACTGGTCGGGAAGTGCGGCTAAAAACAACCACAATCGCTGGTTGCAACGTGGCCACCAACTCTATGCTCATTCAGAATCTAACTGTTTCTGATTTTAACGAAAATGAACATGTTGTACTGCCCCAGTGTTTCTCTATAAAGTCTCTACCGATATCTGAAAGCGAAATTTCTTCTAAAGTTGATTTATCTGACTGGAATTACCTAGATCAAATTCCGGTCCACAATCTTGATGCGCAGGTCGGTTTGCTAATAGGCAGCGATTATCCTCAAATTCTTCAGCCGCATGAAGTTATTCGTAGTCAGAATAGTGGCCCATTTGCTTACAGAACATTGTTGGGTTGGGTGGTGACTGGACCGAACTTTTCTCGAGACAATCGATCCTCTAGTTCGTTCTTTATACGTAGTGAAGCTTCACCAGTGTGTGAAATGTGTTCGGATTTATGCAGTGTGCAAAGCGATGAATATTCAGTGGAGAACCAACGTTTTTTAACTCAAGTTAATGAATCTGTTGTTCTAAAAGACAATAATCATTACAAAATTGCTTTACCTTTCAAATATCCATCACTGAAAGTGCCTTCTAATAAAGAGCTTGCTTTGCAAAGGCTAATGACACTTAGAAGGAAGTTTTTAAGAAAGCCTGTTGTTTATGATCACTATGTACAATGTATCAATAAAATGTTAGCAAGTGGCTATGCGGAAAAGGCTCCAGCTGCTGAGAATAACGATGTCAAATTTTGGTATATTCCACATCATGGAGTTTATCACCCGATGAAACCGGGAAAAATTCGTGTTGTGTTTGATTGTTCTGCCAGGTATCATGGATTTTCTCTAAATGATAATCTACTACAAGGCCCAGATCTCACCAATTCTCTTTTAGGAGTCATTTGCAGATTTCGACTCGAGGAAGTGGCCATCATGGGAGACATTCGATCCATGTTTCATCAAATCGAAATTCCCGAGAGAGACAGAGATTTATTACGATTTTTGTGGTGGGAAGAAGGCAACTTGAACAATGAACCGCAAGACTATCGCATGAAGGTATACATTTTTGGTGCTACTTGTTCACCTAGTGTCGCTAATTTTGCACTGCGCAAGACCGCAGAAGATAATCGATCAGATTTTACCAGTGAAGCTTGTGAAGCGGTGTTAAACAATTTCTACGTGGATGACTGCTTAGTATCTACTCCAGATGAAGATAGTGCTATAAGACTGGTGACGCAGATAACAAAGTTGCTACAACGCGGTGGATTTCATATTACGAAATGGGTGAGCAATAGTGATCTAGTTTATAAATCAGTTCCTGAGGAAGATAGAGCTCCTATCGGTCCCGAGTCGTTGCCTTTGGCCACCGCACTAACGCAAGGTACGCGAGCACTAGGATTACTGTGGTCTACTGAAACTGACGAGTTTCACTTTATGTTCAACTACTCGAGTGAATCACGTGCTACACGAAGACAAATGCTATCAATTGTGAACTCAGTTTACGATCCTTTAGGATTTTTAGTACCAGTCATGCTGACAGTGAAGATTCTTCAGCAGGAGATGTGTCGCAAGGGACTTTCATGGGATGAAGAAATTGATAATCAATCGCAAGACAGGTTTGATACTTGGATCAAAAATCTGTCACAACTTTCTTCTTTTCGAGTTGATCGATGTCTGAAACCGTCAAACTTTGGTAAGGTGTTACAAATAGAGTTTCACCATTTCTCTGATGCTTCAGAAGACGCTTATGGCTGTGTTTCCTATGTTAGATTTGTAAACGAAAATCTTGAATGCCACTGCTGCTTACTTTTTGCTAAATGCCGGTTAACGCCAATTCAAAGGAGCACCATTCCTCGACTTGAATTAAACGCTGCTACTCTTTCCATCAAGAATGACCAATTTCTGCGAAAGGAGTTAAAATATGACGAAATCACTTCTTATTTTTGGAGTGATAGCATTACTGTGTTGCGGTACATTCATAACGAATCCCGTGCTTTTAAGACGTTTGTTGCTAACCGTGTAGCATTTATTCGAAACAATTCGGATCTCTCCCAATGGCGCTTTGTTCCTGGCGCGCACAATCCTGCTGACAAGGCTACGAGAGGCATGACCTTCACGGATTTTCTTGCGTGCCACTGTTGGATTCCTGGTCCTGAATTCCTTCGAAATCATCCAGATGATTGGCCGGCTCAACCAGATTTCGTTTGCGCTATTCCAGAAATAGATCCGGAATTGAAACCACCGCACAAGGTATGTCACACGTGCGTTTCGATTGGTGCCACAGTGGATGAATTGTTGTTTAGATACTCCGATTGGATCAAGTTGAAAATCACGGCGGCATGGCTTCTGCGATATCGCAACAACTTGCACAAAAGGAGATGTTCAGAGATGAAAGTGCATGCGATTCAACCGCTCTCGGTCGATGAGTTACGAGAATCAGAAATCCAAATGATCAAGTACGAGCAACGAAAGTTCTACGCTGATGAAATTGAAGCTCTTACCACAGGCAAAACGGTAAAACGAAACAGCCATTTGGTAAGTCTTGATCCTTTTATTGATGAAAGTGGAATTCTGCGTGTTGGTGGTAGACTAAGGTTCTCGCCCATAAATTTTAATCAAAAACATCAAATTTTGATTCCTCGTGAATCTAATATTGCTTCCCTGGTGATTAAAGATTTCCATTCGATCTCAGGCCATGTGGGGAGAGCTCATGTTCTGGCTTTGCTACGGGAAAGGTTTTGGATACCGAAAGCCAATTCGTTAGTACGAAGCGTCCTCAACAGCTGCTTTTCGTGTCGTAAAAATCATGGTGCACTTGGGCGGCAGAAGATGGCTGACCTCCCTTCAGATCGAGCTACACCAGGATTGCCACCCTTTTCGTTTGTTGGGACGGATTATTTTGGCCCTTTCATGGTAAAACGCGGACGTAGTCCCGTCAAACGGTATGGAGTTCTTTTTACTTGTCTTAATTTAAGAGCAATTCATATTGAAATCGCCCACAGTTTGGACACCAGTTCTTTTATTCAAGCCTTGCGAAGATTCATAGCTCGTCGAGGTCCTGTAATGGAGATTCGTTCTGACAATGGAACAAATTTTGTTGGAGCTAAAAAGGAGCTAGAAGGTCTGATCAATCAATGGAATCAAAATACTATTTATGCTTTTCTTTTGCAGAAGCAGATTAAATGGGTTTTCAATGTTCCAACTGCATCACATCACGGTGGAGTGTGGGAAAGGAGCATACGTTCTGTTCGAAAGATCCTCAGTTCAGTGGTTCAAGAACAAACCTTGGATGACGAAAGCTTGCTGACATACATGTGCGAGGTCGAAAATGTCGTCAATAGTCGACCAATTACGTGCGTTTCTGATGATGTCAAAGACCCTCAACCACTTACACCAAATATGCTTCTCCACATGAAGTCAGATCCTTCATTACCACCAGGACAATTTGAACAAACTGATATGTATTCCCGAAAACATTGGAGGCGTGTACAATACTTGGCTGATCTCTTTTGGAAGAGATGGATAAAGGAGTACCTGCCGCTTCTCCAAAAACGTCAAAAATGGGCTGTTCCAAATCGAAACTTTACCGCTGGGGACATTGTGTTAATCGCGGATCATAATTTGCCACGAAATGCGTGGAATCTCGGCGTCATTGTAGAGACACGAACTGACAAACACGGACTTGTACGCAGCGCCAAAATAAAAACGTCGACATCACTGTTAGATCGACCTATCACTAAATTGTGCTTACTCAGTGCAGCTGAGAAATTTGAAATATGAAATGTGTTTGTGTTACGTTAGGCCTAATTTATGTTATTTAAGGTTTATTTCTTGGTTAACATGAGAAATGAAGTCATAATATTCAATGTTTCAGTAATGACATTTGTAATGAATTTTGTGTAATGTTATAATGTGTAGGCATAATGGTTTATATATAGTGTGTAATGTATTCTTAGTGTTCATAGATTCATGCCACTTCACCAACTGATATTGTGTAATAATTGTAATTTTAATCGCTATGTATGTGTAAACTGTGTCATTATTATGAATTTGGACATTAACCTTTGTGTGTTAAGAACTACCGGGGGTATTCATAAAGGGGCCGGTATGTTAATGCCGTTTCTAATTTGTTCTGTACGGTGAACCCATTGGGAACCGAACTTGTGTTTACGTGTTTTGCTAATTTGCTTGTTCGTATGCGGAGGTGATGATTACGTAATTGCGTGCCTTTTTTCTTCAATTCTAATTGCAAGCTACTTTTCAGTTATATACTAGCGCACTGGTAATTTTATTTCTTTTTCAATGTGTTGCCATTCAAGACGGTGAAGTGGATTTCAGTTAGTAAGTAATTTTGATTTTGTCATATAATTTGTTAACGCTTTTCAGAATGCTTATACTATGTTCTTGTTTAATACAGAAAACCGTATCCGTTGGAGCGAGTGTAGAGACTGAAGTCTTCAAACACAATAAGTTCGGTATTACGGCTTGCAAATTTTCGGCTGTAATATGCTATTTTTCGAAAAATTTGCACGGGCCCCCAAGGCCAAAAGCATGAATATGGTATGGGGGCCCAACATCGCGCGAGTAAAGACAAAAAATATATTGAATCTTAGAATAGGCTTATTTAAGGCACCTTTATCATACGTTGATTGAATAGTACCACGTACTGACTATTTACGGGGCCCCCCTTTTTGTGCGGCCCTCCCTCGTTGGGGGGTTCGGGGGCGCTAGTTTCGGCACTGACTACTGCAATGTATAAATGGTCTGGAAACTAGACACAATGCGATTTGTATAGTCTATTGTCACATTGGCCAGTTTGGTCACACAGAAGTGATTGCGCTTTCGTATTTCTGCGCGCTTTGAACGTGCTTCGACATTTTGCTTTCATTTTAATAGCAAGAAAGAAACGATAAATAAAAAAAAAAATAATATAAATTTTTTTAAAGTGGTTTCATAATCGTTTTTATATTGTCGCCATGGTACTAAATAATCGCCCACGAAAATTTTTGAAAAGCAGATAGGGCCCGTCACTCAAAAAAGTTGGACGGCCCTGGTCTATGCCAAGTGCCAAAGAAATGCCGTTGAAAACTCGAGCCTAAACTGATGGATGTTCAGTGTAGCTTTCGTCCTGGCCGAAGCACAATATGGAACAGATCTTTGTCTTGCATCAAATCTTTGAAAAGTCGTGGGAATATGCAAAAACGGTCAATGCATATCTTGATGATCTTGAAATAGCATATAACAGCATTTCTAGAGACAAGCTTTGGGCGGTGCTGTTATACAGTAAATCTTTCACAGTAGGAATGAGATTACGGCAAGGCTGCTCTCTTTCACCTATTCTCTTCCTTATTTATGTGGATAGAATAGTTAAGAAAAATGAGTCTTGTGGCAAAGTAAAAATCGGTGAATGCACTGTGCAACGCCTGTTATTTGCAGATGATCTTGTGCTACTCGACTCTACCCAAAATGATCTCCAGCAAGCTTTTGACAGGTTTTTGACTGCATGCTCTGTTGCCGGGATGAAAATCAATACAACAACAACAGAAACCACGTACCTGTCCAGGCACCAAAGCAGTGCTCTCTCCTAATTGGTGGAATACCACCGTAACAGTCAGAGAAATTCAAGTACCTCGGAGTCTCTTCATAAGTGAAGGGAGACAAAATAGCGAATTGGATATCCGCATCGGAAAAGCAACTGCAGTAATGCACCAGCTCCACCGCTCTGTGGTACTATACTAAAACGGTAGCTTTGCATCAAGGCAAAACTATTTATCTTCAGATCAGTATATGTTCCCATTGTGGCTTATTGCCATGAGTGCTGGATCATGAATGAGAAAGTGAGATCTCGAGTTCGAGCAGCCGAAATGGGAATGTTGCGAAGAATTAGCGGTGTGACCTTGTTGCACAAGGTTAAAAGTGCAGATATTTGTGAATCTCTAAATATCGAATCGCTGCTTCTCCGACTAGAAAGACCGCAACTGCGTTGGTAAGAACTTGTAACACGATTGTCCCAGGAAAGAACAATCAAAAAACTGCTCTGTTTAACACCGATTGGTCAAAGGCGAGATTACGTTGAAGATCTCAGTTGGTCTCGCTTTGGCATCCCACCAGAGCATCTTGCCTTTGTTGCAGCGGATCGAGATGCTTGAAGGCTCCAACTCGATCCGCTGCCTCTGCTACCCCCCAAGGATAAGCGGCTCTAGAAGAGTAAGTAAGTTAGTCTGGCTTGGCTTAACAAGTGATTGTGACATCATAGATTTCTGAGAATCTGAGAATCTATTCGATTCTTTTTTTTTCACAATTGTTTTGTCGTCTTTGGCAAAAATGTCGCCATTATCGGTATTGAAGAATTTCAGCAAAACTTTCCAACTCACGCGCTTAACGAGCACTTTTCAGCTCTCGTCACGTTAGCGAGGGATCCGAGACAAATTTCACGTCAAGAAAAGATTGTAATACCTCGAAATAACTGAGCGAGAAAATGTGACGTTATTGCTCGCTCGCCTTAGCGAGGTCACTTTGTAGTATAGCCTAAGCTTAGTGACCACTTTCCAATAAAATGTTAATTTTACCTTTCGCCTTAAGCTTTGAAAACGTAAAATATAAGTGCTGTAACAATAAAATTTTTTCCATTCATTTTTATGACGTCATTATTGCCATTGCGAACTTAACCTACAATCAAACAATGCCAAAGTTGAAGCTGGCTATGTCCTTCATCTTATATTTGTCTTGATGCCAGAACTGTCTTTGTCCTGATGGACATAGACAGTTCTGCCACCAAACCAAAAATGGGATGATGGACATAACCAAGAACTCATGGTCACTTTAACATGCTTACAGTGGGTGTGGGACTAAGCCTATTTAGGAGCAGAAGCGCACCCACGAGGGAGTAATTTTTTGGACTTAAATCATTTTCGCCCAAAATAACCGGCCAGTTGGTGGCATTTCTCCTCATAATCGCACGCAATTTTCGTTAGAAGACGACCCCAAGATCAATGTCTTGCCTCTATTTATATTGCAACCTCTTCGCCTAAAGTAACACACACACATTGAAATTTACCGGTAGCATTTCTTTGAACAATAACAATCGTAAGATAAATACAAATATAACGCAGAGTAAAAAAAATTGATAAACAAAAAATACAAAGTATTTTACAAACTCTCTTAAATTATGACATTCTTAAAAGCAGAAGAAGCATTGCGTTAAGGTTGTAAAAATTCATTACAAGGTGAACTTTCTTATGCAAGTAAAGGAGCGTTTACCGATCCGCGGCTCAACCCGACCAGCCCGCGCTCATGAAAAGAAGCTAAAGCCTATAAGTTGCAGTTCAGCGGTAGGGCTATGTAATGACTTCACAGCGATAACACCACAATCCTGCTAAAAAAGAGAACGTCAACTATAATAAATACTCAAGTCTCACAGTTGAAAACAGACAACAAACCTTTGTGTAAAGAAGGTGTGATTTGCTAACGGCGTTTTTCATAAAACTGTTTTATCTACAAAGCACATACCGGTAGGCTATGTATATTTCGGTTCAAGGGCGTAGCCAGAAAAAAATTGAGGGGGTAGGCAAATTTTGTAACTTTTAAATCTGACGTCACTTACGTATAGCAGCAATGCAGCCTATTTCCCTCATATCGATGAAAACATAAATTTTGTGGAATTTCTGTCTAAGTCCTAAACTGAACGCTAAATTATGCTAAAATTTTAACTTTTTTTCTAAAGCAGCCAGTTGGTGATAAATTTTTACTAGGCAATCATCACACACTACGCTGTTGACCCAGACACCAGTGGCGTAGCGAGAAATTAAAAAAAAAGGGAGGAACATAATTTCCAAATGTTTTTTCAAGCGTATTTTTTTCGGCAGAACTAGGCTAATTTTAAGCTGACTGAGAAACAAGAAAAGCTCCAGGGAAGTCCGAGGGCATGCTCTCCTCGGAAAATTTTGAAAATTCACATGCTGTAATGGCTATTATATTGCTTTTTGAATAATTTTCTCGCAAACTTTGTTAAAATTTTTTGGCCCTAATTTTGAGTGCTTCGCCAAATATGATGCATTTTGTTCGCACATTTTCGATTATGCGTGCCTAAGTGCTTAAGGCGTAAGGCTTATAGGAAGTTACAACTATCGAAAAGGTTCAAGATTATGGAAAAATTGTATACATTAAAAACATTTTTGAAAATGTCTGGTGGGAGGATGCGTAGCCTACCCCTCATCCTACCCCCCTGGATCCATCCCTGGATATAAGCTACCATCAAAAGAGTCTGGCATATTTCAGTGATTTGCCACGATTAGTTTTGTCCTTTTTTACTAAAAGACAGAGTCAAAAGGGGGGGGCATGGCACTATGCCCCCCTAAATACGCTCCTGCCAAACGCGCTAATCTATCATCATTTATGAACGTGTAGGCCTACATTATTTCACTTGTTGAAAATTAGAAAGCGACGAGATACAGTGGGTACAACATAGATAAGGTTATTAAGTTAGTAAGGGGTCAGCACATAAGATAAAGTCGAAATCTAAGTTCATTAAGTTTTGATTCAAGTTCAATGCTGATATCAATTGACGAAATTACTCTCAGAAGTCCATTCGTCGGCGCTTTTCGCCAGCCATGGTTGCTAATATTCGATTGGTCTTTTCTCATCTACCCTTTCTTGATGGCAATGAAGCACGTGACAATGACACAATTCTGACAGGTGATCGGAGGTCATAGCCGAACGTAACAAGTTTTCACTCGTCCTACACACGAAAATGACCGTTCAGTCTCAACGGTTGTAGCGGGCAGCGTCATGATAAATAAATGCGATTTTACCGATCTGATACAGTTTTATGCAGAAAGGATTAAATACACTTTAACTTTAATTGTGACGCATCGTGCAGTTACGGAATTTTAAGGATAATACTCTTATTGGTAGGTTAAACTTCTTGATCAAAGAAGCGATGTTTTCGCAGCAGTGTGCGGCAGTGCGTCGTACTACTACAACAGTGCGCTCAACGGGACGTTTATTCCTTCCAATTACCATAACGTGTTGTCTGTACAGTACATCACTCGCTTGCGACATAGCAGTAAAACTTCGGCGTTTGGCGATGTTCATAAAATTTAAAAGTATAGGAATGTGTGAAGCCACGCCAGACCTCCTTTCCCTCACCAACATAACTGCTCGAAGTCAATAACGATTACATACACCAGAGGCGCAAAAATTTCAAGCTTTTGTTTTGTTAATCATAGCTTGTAATTTGATTTAAATTTCAGGGGGGAGGCGTGGCCCATTTGGCCCCCCACTGGCTACGCCTATGTTTCGGTTGGTGTTTAGGTATATTTTAGTTGCAAGAATGGAGAATTGGACCGCTTTTTATGACCAACTTGACCAGCCGATCGAAGAATCTCGACCCGACTGGCCGGTCCACGTCTACCTGATCGGTTTCCATCTCTGAATCATATAACAAGTAAATTTTCGAGACGAACAATCTTTTAAATCTCTACTGATATTGAAACTTGTAAACTTTTTTGTGAGAAGTGCCGCGACCAAGGACGGATGCAAAAAAAAAAATTGGGGAAACCCCCTAAATCGTCTTACATAGTTGCTGTTGAGATGTTTACTCAACGCTGGGATATGAATGGAATGCTTAACATCCATGTGTTATTACTTGCCATAAAATTAGTAAATTAAATCTTCCCGTAAGTCTTGTATCCGCCCTGAACACGGCTATTGTGTAAAAGATAATCTTTATCACATAGAAATTTTGCATTTAGATTTAGTCATGAAGAGGCCATTTCCGCGGCTTGCCGCCTGGACAACTCAGAAATGTCGCAACAATAGCAAGACGTTGATGACAGATATTTGACCGGCCCGGCAATCGAACCCAAGAAGTCCCGCGCCGATAGCAAGATTCTTTACTTGATTCTATGCAAGCACAAAATGATGTTTGATATTGATAAGTGATTAGTGTATATGTCACAAAATGATTAGTCAAGTTTGATTTAAATTATAGCCTACAAGCAAAAGACAGTTCACCAACAACTTTTTGCAGTATTATTACTTTTGACACGATTAAATTGTTGCTGGAAAGAGAATAATTAAAACGCAAACTTTACAGTGATTCAAGGGCAAGGAACAAACAAAAACATGGAGACTTTCCCTTTTCGTTGAAGGTTGGACCCTCGCCATTACTTACTATGTATCAACATAACTCACACAAAATATAAAACAGTTCAAGTAGAATAATAGTAATGTTATGCCAAGTACCGGTAATAGACGATGCAACTAATCACTATTCAGTATTGTTACTGACGATTAGGCTACTTCCATCTCCCAACAAGTGGCATTTTCGTCATCGACAAGTGCAAGGTTACCATTGTCCTGTCCAGCATAAAGGTCTGAATTAAGAGTTTTAAACGTATAAACGTCATTCTGGCTCACATAAACTCGCTTGAACACGCGCTTGTCAGTGGTTGAAGCAGTTGGAGTACCCCAGTCGGTAGTCAATTTGAGTCGGTCGTCGTCATCGGCAAAAATGTAATAAGTTTTTCCAAATACGTAATTTTCACAACCCAGGTCCCAGAAGTTCCATTCCATTGGAGTCGCACTAGCGGTGACGGTTGCGTTTGATGCAATGTCGTCTTCATCAACGCGCCAAAATTTATTTACGTTATCCGTCATTCGAGTAAGACCTGTTACCACATTAGCATTGTCATTATCGGAATTTGCATCTCCGAATTCTTGATGACAATCACTGTCTTTCTGTTGCTGCTGGTCTGTTGTATAGTCAAATACGTAATACCATATTTTTGTTATTACTCCTCCCATGCTTCTGCTAATATATGGCAGGTCTACGCTCTCAAAACTTTGTGCCCACAAACTGCTAACAAGCAACTTTTATAACCTTCTAATCAGGTAAGAAAAACGCGGGAAAAACAATGAATCCATCTCTTTTCTACATAAGGAAGACTTGACAAGCAAGTCGTTTAGAAAAAAGTACCCTAGTTTAACACTATGAATGCATGTATCTACAATATTTTTTGAGTTACAAACTACAGTACAATTACTTCCAGACAGCTTCTAATAAAAAAGCTTGTAGTTGAACATATTTTGCCTAAGCCAGTGGTTCTCAATCAGTGGGCCACAGAACTTTTTAAAAAATAGCTAGATTTATTGAAAAATTCGGTTTCATTTGTGTCACTATGGTTAAGTTTACATTTTTGTGTTTGTTTAGTAGTTTTGACGGTAGTAACAATGAATGACGCGGCTGTTTTTTTGCTGCAGAGAGATAATTTTCATTCCAATTATTCAACTAATAGTGTGTAGTTTCGTGGAAAGATTGTGAAACTAATCTTGGCGATTGCCGTAATAGAACTTATTTCTCGTTGTGTTGGTGGCGTGATGCAATCAATGCCTTCTATCGCGTCATGTATGGACTTGGATTTTAAGCGGCTAAACTACAGTATGGTTCTCAAAGCAAGCCACTTGGCTCCCTAAGGTGGAATTTGCAAGTTGAAGGGATAAACAGGGACGGATCCAGGGGGATGTGGGGATGCATTACCTCCCACCAGCCATTTTCCACAATGCTTTGGATAAATATATATTTGCCATAATTTTGAACCTCTTCATAAAAATATGCCTAAGTCGCCTTAAGCAAGCATGATCGAAACTGGGCAGAAATGCATCATATTTGGTAAAGTACTCAAATATATGGGCCAAAACTATAAACAAAGTTTGCCTGAAAATTGCTCAAAAAGCACTAAAATGGCCATTGCAGTATGCAAATTTTCAAAAATTTTTAGGGGAGCATGCCCCCGGACCCCCTAGAATCGTTTTTGTTACTTAAGTTGCATGAACTCAACTCTGCTGGAAACAACTGCGCTTGAAAAAGTGACGAAATTTGATACCCCTTCCTTGAAAATTTTTCTAAATACGCCCCTGATATGAAGCATTTTAAAAAGACTTATTTACGCCCGTTTTTGGGACTGAACGTCTGAACGTCTTTGGATTTAGCTAACATTCAACCTAATTCAAAATTACATCCCCCCATCAAAACTTTCTGGATCCGCTCGTGGGGATGAATACTCGTTTAGGAACGATGAAAAGTTAATGGGCCACAGAACTTTTGTGCAACAAAAAATGGGCCACGAAAGAAAAAAGGTTGAGAACCACTGGTTAAGCGGAGTTTTGCGTATGCTTATTCAAATAGACAGAGGTCGTGAAATTTATGGCAAAGATACATGTTGCTGATTCCAAGTAGGCTACTCATTTGATGCTACTTCTAGCTACTATCGTGCGTAGAAAACCGATTTACGATGGGTTCACGCAAAAGTACCGAAATTCAACTTGTTTGTGCGTTTGGAATTGAATGCACCTCCGCAACACATTGCTATCTATGTTCCATCGACTTTTTCGGTTCCGCTCCACACCCCTTCACTTTTTGCCTATTTTATCAACATCTGAATATTCTCAATTATTAGCTTTACAGTTAAATCATCTTGCAGCGAATGTTTGAAGTTGAAACATAAGCAAAGAGCGTTCAAGCACCCAAACCCAGTGTCTTAGCCAGGTGAGAAGGATACTGCGTCCCTCTTTTTGACAATTTTGAAGTGTATTCAAAACGTTTTAGGCCTATTAAATTGTTGAAATCTTGTGATTTTAGGCCCAGTGTACCGTAATTTGCTCCCCCCCAAATGTCCCCCTGGCTTTGCCCGTGCCCCACATAATAACTTTGTTGCCTTTTTTGGGTAAACCGCATGGTTTCGGCGACTGGTTGACCAATTAGGCTATCTTCACCAATATGATCATAAAATTCACTAATATAAAAACTTAAACTGCAATTATGTTGCTTGAAAAAAAAAAAGGTATAATCAGCCTCCAGGTTAAAAAACGATATCTACCGGCAAATTGCCGTAATGGTAATGACATCATTATTGGTGTGGGTTCAATTCTTGCGTTGGTCAAGTCGGACAGAGTGGTCAACGGCTCGACACCACAGCGACAGAGCGACATTCTTTGCAGCAGTGTGGCGCAGACCGTATAAACCACAGTGACGGGCCACGCTAATTGTTACCCGCTTACGCATAACACTGCGAGTGTGATGAAGATTTGATTAGAAAAAATATTACTGTTTAGTCTGAAAATCATCTAATTTTATTGGTGCTTGCAAGTTGCCATTAGTAATGGGCCATAAAAATTTCTTTTGTATTTAGCTGCATATTTATCCTCCTATCACTAGAAAGCGATCAAAGCGCTACGACTATGAGCTCGCTTAGGAGTTGCCGGCCACCTGTCTACCACACCACGATGAAGGGAACACCGCCAAGTGCCTTTACCAACGGCACAACAAGTAAACTTGCCACCTTGTTTTCCGCATTGTCCCTGTGATGCTGAACGTCAACTAGGGAAACTGTGAATACCAACTTTAGAGTCATTGATTTAACCCGACTCGGAATCAAACCCGGGTCAACAGCTCCAGAGGCAAATGCTCTTACTGTGTAACTCGGCCATCTGTGCTGTTAACTTGAATTGAATTGAGAATTCTTTCAAAAGGTACACTTTATTATTTTAGTCTTATTGTGATTGTCGTGTTTTTTCCTTCCAGTCCCATAGTCGAACTTGTATTTTTTTGATCACTCGCAAGTGAAGTTTTTCTTTCTTCTAAACTTTGGAAGTGAATATCTTCCATTACAATAATGCACGCTACAATAATGTATGCTACGGAAGAAAGCTTAGCGCTTAAGTTCAATTTTACGGAAAAAACACTTTTCTGTAAATTAAACGAGTTTTAGCGTTTAAACCTGTGAAAAAGAATACAATTTCAATCACAAAAAGGGGATAAAATATACGAATTAATTGCTCAAAAAGTCTTGAGATTATTTGAGACCCACGCCAAAATCAAAATATATCTTCATATTACCATATTCGAATTACACCGAAGCGGATATGGCTTTCGGGGCTCATCTCCGAAGCTTAGCGTCTTTGAACTTTCAAAAAACATCGCTGAGCTGGCGAGTCGTCGCCGACACTGTGTCCAATTTGACCGGCGAAGAGTTCGAACCCCAAACCTCTCGCACCGATAGCAATTGCGCTATCGCTAAGCTTGGTGTATCGGTTAAGAGCGTCCACTTGGTAGCCGGTAGACTGGGGTTTTATTCCCAGTCGGGTCATACTAAAGACTTTAAAAATAGTATTCGCAGCTTTCGCGCCAGGCGCTCGGCACAAGCGGAAGTGCGAAGGGTTTTGTGTATGTGTTGTTCGTCATGTTATGTCCCTTAACAGCGTTCAATCATTCGTGATTGGAAATTGTAATGGGCCGACAATTAAAAATGGCCTAAACAATGTGTGCTTGCACACGCTGTCCCGTACCTTTACCTTTAGCATACTTACCAAAGCAGCATCAGTTTCCTCACGGTTTAAATGGCAGAAATTTGGTTGTTGCTTCATGCAAACCTAATCACGTTTAAAGAAAATCTGACATGGTTCAAAACTGGAGTTTGTTTCTGATATGGTTTAAGAGTTATCTCAAAGGTAGTGCAACCAAAAGATCTGATGCATTACTGTAATTCCAATTTATTTACAGTCTGTTTACAAAATCTACCACGAACGTTTTCGGCACTACATTGGCCCTCTTCAGGTTTATCTAATTACAAGCACTACGGAAAATCACCTAGTTGAGCATTGAATTCGCTAAACCAGTTCCGGAGCCCAACGCATCAACCATTTGGTCAATTCCATGTGCGGGCACGCACATTGTCCCCTTCTCTTGACAGAAGTCCTACATACGTTCCGGATGGTGGATCTGGTACTCAGTGATGTGCACGATAAGCCTTACTAAAGCGATAACGATGATCGATAACTTCAAAACAGCCCTGGGCGATACCGATAATCGATGAATCTCAATTTCTTAAGACGATATCGATAAGTTATCGCCGATAAATTTTTTCGATGGGTGTTGCGGTAAATTTTCAGTGTATTTGACGAAGTTCATTTTTTGTAAGTCAAATTGCAAAATGTTTTCGTAGATTTTATCAAGGAAAGAGAGTAGTTTATGGATCGGCCGTGGCATTAAACAAAAAAGAGAGATTCTATTAATTAATGGACGTGTGTAATTTTTTCGTGTAATTAATTAATTCACACCGTGTATTCTTTCCATAGCGCCAACTCACTAACTTCGAAGTTTTGAACATTGTGGGCATAAAAAATTGTTTATTGTGATAAGTTAACGGCGATAACAAAATATCTTACAAAAGCGATATCGGTAATCGATAAATCAAAAACGTTTTGAGCGATAACAATAATCGGTAATAAATTATCGCCGAGAAATTATCTTGATAAATGCCCATCTCTGCTGGTACTACTCATAAATTGAGCGAGGAGCAGTTCTTTGGAAGAGCCAAAACTTTTTGAAGATCGAAAATTGAACACTCACTTGAAAAAAACAAATTGTGTGATGAGAAATTTGCACAGTTTTACACATTAGAACCTGATTATTCAAGCCCAGAGACGACTCTAGCCTAACTTTTTCCTGATGAGTTTCTGTAAGAGTCTGGAGATCTCATCTTTTCCTATGCTCCAACAGCGGCGTGGCAGCGCTTTCTTGGACTATGCACAAAACGCAGCTTTTACTATCCCATCGGAGTTGCCCAGCAGGGGCGAGGGAGGAAGGCAGCGCCGCAGCAGGACCCAAAGTGCCCTTTTACTAACGTCAGTTTCCATTTTAATAACGTCTTAACTGCGTAATGATGTCATAAAAAGTATAAGGGCCTACTGTGTGTAAGAGTGTGCGTAGGTAGCACTTAAAAAAGGAGGCCGGTGCAGAGTTGGATCCAATTGTTTTTTTTAATTTCTTTAAATTCAAATTAATTGATTTTGAAATAATCAAATTCAAATTCATTAACACCTTGCGAGCGGATTTAAAATTTTGTTAATTTGTTTGTATTTTCTGTTTATTCGCATGTTCATCCTCCTATCACGAGAAAGCGACGGGGCGCACGAGCTCGCTTAGAAGTTGCCGGCCGTCTGTCTACCACACTAGGATGGGGAAATCCCGTTTAGTGCCTTTTCCAGCGGCACAAGCCAACTTGCCAGTTTGCTTGACACTGTCCCTTTAATGCTGAGCGACATGCAAGAAAGCTGTGAATACCAATTTTAAGTCATTGGTTTGACCAGTAACGTAGCAAGGATTTTGCAATGGTAGGGGTTGAAAATAATGTCACATTTGACCGGATGTTGTATAATAACAAAAGATGGCTTCAAATTTAAAAGTTTTTAACTAAAAATACCAAAAGCAGTTAAGGCATATTGAAGTCAAAGGTATGCTTTCTGGTGATATTAGTAAAACGATACTCAAATGTTAGCCATTTAGTTCTTTTTTGAACTACGTAAATCGTTTTTGCTTGAAATCGTTAAGCTTTTTTTTTTACGGAAGATCTGAGGGGCCGAGGGCAGTTGCGTGCACAGGAGCGGCACTGCCCTGCTAATAATACAGCAGTCATTGCATCGTGAAGCGCCATTGATCCATTACATCATTCAGAAAACAGCGCCACACTGACAATGCTGCGTGCAGTGGCGGATCCAGGGTTGGGAGATGAGGGTCATCACTGATCACCTTTTCCCTTAACACGTCAGCATTTCTCCAATTTTCCTGAAAAACTTGGTTAATTTTGAGCAATAACGGTATGCCGCTTGTTTGCTCATATTCTTGATAAATTTGCTACCTGTTTTCGTGGGCCGTTTATCACCCCCTAAATCGACTGCTTGGGATTCGCTTCAGGCTACCCGTGCGATTAACATAATACAACCGACTTAGGCCTACAGTGTCGGGTATGCTTAACAAAGAGTATAGTAAAAGTATCTAACGCTTCAAAAAGAAGTCAGAAAAAGACATAAGTGTGACTTATAACTCCTACTCCCCGTGGCTACGCCACTGGGTTTGACCGGACTCGGAATCGAACCCCATAGTCTACCAATCCAGAAGCAGACGCTCTATCCTCTCGGCAATTGGATAGATAAATAATAAAATTCAATCCTACCTGCTCTGTGTCAGTAATTACTGGCTCTGTGTCAGTAACCAAAATCTGACACCGAATACGAAAGTCCATTAAAAAAGGTTTTGTTATAGTTCGGCAACGTCTGCTTTTGAAATAGCACAGGAATAGGACATTGATCTTGTCTTCCTCAATCAAGAAGTAATAACAAAAAAATAATGTTGAATTACGAATTACGATACAAATGTTAAACATGTAGCTTCCGAGGAAGAGATTCAAAGCAAACTTTTCCACTCGGCAATTAGATAGATAAATAATATTATTCAATCCTTCTGGCTCTATCTCCCTAGAAGTTGATGGAAACTCGGTAAATGATCCTATTGAGTCGGCGAATGCACGTAATGAACATTTTGCAACTGTAGCAGAGAAATTAGTACGAAAGCTGCCAAATTCTAACGCTAAATTCACAGATTACTTAACGTCTTCCAACTCGTCATCGATATTTATGACCCCAACAAATCAATTTGAAATCAAGAAAATAATATCTGCATTTGCGTCTAAATTAAGTGCAGGCTCAGATGAAATACCAATGATCATAATGAAGTATCTTTCAGACAATGCTATTCATGCCCTCAGTTATATCTTTAACCAGTGATTATCCATGGGAAAGTTTATTGAAGCATTTAAAACTGCCAAGATAGTTCCTGTTTTCAAAAATGGTAGCCGGAAAAAAGTTGCAAATTATAGACCAGTAAGTTTGCTTTCCCCCTTTTCTAAGATTCTCGAAAAGTTAGTGTATAAACGATTGTACTCGTTTATTACCCATATCAATAATGTTTCTTCTCAACAATTTGGATTCCGACAAAACCACTCCACCACCCATGCTACCACTCTTCTTATAAATAATATCGTAGATGCCTGTGAGAAAAGACAACCGGTTCTTGGTATTTTTCTTGATTTGTCTAAGGCGTTTGATACCATTGATCATGACATATTGTTGCTCAAACTAATTCACTATGGCGTAAGAGGAGTATCACTAGAATGGTTTAAGAGTTATATCAATGGTCGCAAGCAAAAAGTAGAATGTGCTGGTAAATTATCATCGAACTCAAGAGATGTCACTAGCTCGGTTCCGCAAGGATCCATTCTGGGGCCTTTATTATTTTTATTATATGTGAATGACTTTCAAAGTTGCTTAGAATTCAGCTCCAATGTTTCATTTGCTGATGACACCAATGTTTTTCTTTCGGGTAGAAATATTCAATCTCTTTATGATAAGGGAAACAAAGAGCTTAGCAATATCGATAACTGGATGTTAGCTAATAAATTAACGGTAAATGTGAAAAAGACCAAATGTATTCTACTCAAAACTTGCAATCCTTGTAAATCCAGGAAAACAACGCAAACAAGTGAACTGAAACTACGTAACGACGTGATTGCAAAAGTATCTTCGATTCGATTTCTAGGCGTAACTATTCATGAGAATCTGACATGGAAGCATCACATGTATGCAGTAAAGAAAAAAATGAGAGCTGCCCTTGGAGCTGTAATGCGCATGAGGTCATTTCTGAACAAAAAAGCGATGTTAACTTTATATCACTCTTTAATACTGAGCCACGTACGCTACTGTGTCGTAAACTGGTGCTTTGGAAACGAAACAATAGTTGGTCAACTGCAACGAATTTGCAACAAATTCATAAGAATTATTTTTGGACTAAATCGTCGTTCTAGTATTAAGGATGTTATGATTGAAAACGGTTTATTAACTATAAAACAAATACGGGACCTTGAAATATGTATTTTTATGTACAAATATTTGAATCAATGCCTTCCTGCCGCATTACAAAATCTGTCCAGCATAAAAGCAACTCGCATTACAACATGAAGCAATAGTAAGTATATTCCTCTTTCATACAGAGCAACGGTATGCGAACAATCTATCAAATTCTTGAGACCAAAGATATGGAATAAGCTACCCATAATCATTAAAGAAAGTAAATCATTACGATCATTTGCTCGTAAGGCCAAAGCGCATCTTACTGTATTTCAAACTACAGTCGCGCTCAAAAGTTTAAGACCACATAGATAAAAGTTGATTTTTGTTGAAACATAAAAAAATTCGGGATAATGTTGCGCCACATTAGCTTTTTATGTTCCATGAGCATTAAATGATGCTTGTGAAGCCTAAATCATAAGATTTTTTGCGCATTTCTGGTTTTGGAAGCAAAAAATATTCGGTTTTACTCAAATTTTAGTGCTGAAAATATGGGCAAAAACAGGGGATTATCAGTTGCAGAGAGGGCAAAAACTATTACTTTAAAAGGAGAGTGGTACTTAGGAAGACAAATTTCAAAAAAACTAAAACTTGGCAAAACAGAGATTCATCAAACAACTGTAAAATTTCGAAAGTTTGTTAGTTTTTAGGACTTGCACACTCACAGGTCTGAAAATCTCAGGGTTACCTCTCAAAGGAATGACCACCTGATAAAATGGATGGTAGTGTGTTCACTAACCAGCTCAACCAAGAAAATTGGGTCAGCCTTGTTGCTCAAAGGTACAGTTGCTACAACGCCGATTCAATATTCTTGCTTGAACTGATTAGTGAACACACTACCATCCATTTTTCAGGTGATCATTCCTTTGGGAGATAACCCTGGGACTTTCAGACCTATGCAAGTCCTGAAAACTAACAAACTTTCGAAATTTTACAGTTGTTTGATGAATCTCTGTTTTGCCAAGTTTTAGTGTTTTTGAAATTTGTCTTCCTAAGTACCACTCTCCTTTTAAAGTAATAGTTTTTGCCTTCTCTTCAACTGATAATCCCCTGTTTTTGCCCATATTTTCAGCACTAAAATTTGAGTAAAACCGAATATTTTTTGCTTCCAAAACCAGAAATGCGCAAAAAATCTTATGATTTAGGCTTCACAAGCATCATTTAATGCTCATGGAACATAAAAAGCTAATGTGACGCAACATTATCCCGAATTTTTTTATGTTTCAACAAAAATCAACTTTTATCTATGTGGTCTTAAACTTTTGAGCGCGACTGTAGTAAAATCCATAACTATGTATTCACAGCTAGTCGCGTTACCGTATAGTTACTTTTCTTTGAGCTGCTGTTTTGTTTTTGTAATTCCAGGTCGAAGTATGGGAAATTAAAGGCGAAAAACTCCAAAGATTAAAACTACAAAGTAATGCTGGATGAAGAAATAAGCCAAGACCGAAGAGCAAAACAACTAAGACCGAATAATAGACTGTCTGAACCAATGAAATATGCTATTTGTTATATAATACATATGAGTATGTCATCTTAAGTAGAATCCTCCACATTCAGACCTGTGCTAACCCCAAATTAACATTCGTTGATGCCGGTGTTGTGAGAGTGTACTGATAAAATGCAATTTCTAATTTTTTTATGTATAACAACCAATAGACCTGTAACTAATTAAAGCATTAGACCCCGATAATTTTGATAAAGAGTCTTATTCTATTAAAATTGAAGAAATATTATTATGCGTGTACGGTTATAGACTAATCCGTTAATAAATCGTCTAGAATCGATCGCACCTGGGTATGAGCTCAAACTGCATCCGGTTGTGAGCTCATCGTTGATGAGTCGGATTAATGAGGTTACCTTATCACAACTCCCTCCAGGTCACCCTTGGGCAAGGTGTAGTACCTGTAAGCCCCTCTCAGCAAGGGTTACGCGCCTGAAACGGTTAGTACTAAATCTATTGGGAATTAAAGGATAAAGGGCTGCTGTACGGTGTAGGCATACATACAGTAATAGCTGCATTTTTTTCTTGCGTATGTATTTGCTTTTGATTTAGGTTGTGCAACCATGCACAGTTATTCGCAACTGGCATGTTTCAACTTTTTGCGTTTTTGTTGCATATCCCTTTTTCTGTGCCATTTTATTTTCATGCGTTATTCTGATTGGTTATTGTTGGCAGTCAAAAATAAAAGTTGTGATTGATTGATTGAATCCAGAGCCGTAGCAGCCGCCCCCCAAACCCCCCAATTGGGGGGGCCCACATTGCCAAAAGGGGTCCCAATTGCGTTAAAGGACACAAAGTTGCATCAATTTAAAAACAAAATTTTGCTTTGCGAATTGCATTGAATGGAATTTTTTACGCTCAGATTCTATATTTCAATTTTAAAATTCTTCGCAGTCGTTTTCTTTTAAATAGCATCACAAACTGCGTAATGGTGTCATAAAAAATATACTGTGAGTAAGAGTGCGCGTTGGACTTGAAAAAGGAGGCCGGTGCAGAGTTGGGTCCAATTGTTTAAAGTCAAAATCATTACGTTTGAAAAAATTAAAATCAAATTCAATAACACCTTGGGAGTGGGTTTAAAATTTTATTTATTTATTCGCATTTTTATCCTCCTATCACGAGAAAGCGACGGGGCGCCACACGAGCTCGCTTAGGAGTTGCCGACCATCTTGTCTACCACACTTGTGTGGGGGAATCCCGTTTAGTGCCTTTTCCAACGGCAGAAGTGAACTTGACGGCTTGCTTCATACTATCCTTTTTATGCTGAATGTCAAGCGAAAAAGCTGTGAATACCAATTTTCAATTCATTGGTTTGACCGGACTCGGAATCGAACCCCCGAATCTACCAAACCAGAAGCAGACGCTCTATCCACTCGGCCATCCGATCGGTAAATTAAATTTAATCCTGCCCTAGTTCTGTATCAATAACCATAATATACACAAGTCCATTAAAAGAGGTTTCGCTAGTTCGACAACGTCTGCTTTCCAAGAAGCACAGTAAAAAGAAAAAGAGAATGAAAATAGAAAAAGAAAATGCTTGCTTACGAATTACGATGCAAATGTTAAAACATGTAGCTTCTGAGGAAGAGATTCAAAGCAAACTTTTCTAAACAACTGGTGGACCAGGCTATAATGTCAATACTTGAAAGTTTAGATGACACGTGATGTCTCTTGTGTCTTTTCATTGCTGTTTACACTCAGCAGCTTCGTGCATGAACAGCCATTGTCAGCAATATGATCTGGCAGTACCGCACGCAGGTTCAGATCCTTTGCGACGGGTTCGATTCACGGCTGGAGCCTATTGTATTTGCTGTATATACCGGATGGTTGCTGATTAGCACGGCACAAGTTCATCTGGCAGTCTCCCTTCAATACCGTTGAACTTTTGTTTCTATAGTAGCAAGTGCTCGCTTGCCTTGTTCCTCGAATTTACAAAATGCGTTGTTACTGATACCAGTGCTAAACAAAGCTTCAGAAAACTGATACTTATTAAAACGTTTAATAGATCTAATATGGCAAACAGCAAACTATATTTTTACTTTTCATTTATTGGCATTTTTATCCACCTATAACAGAAAGCAATGAGGGCGCTGCACGAGCTCGCTTAAGAGTTGCCCGCCATCTGTCTACCGCACTTAAGATGGGGGAATCCCGTTAAGTGTTTTTACCAACGGCGCAACAAGCAAACTTCACGGCTTGATTAACGGTATCCCTTTAATGTTGAATTTCTAGTAGGGAAGCTGTAAATACCAATTTCTCAGTCATTGGTATGACTCGACTGAGAATCAAACCCGGAGTCTACCAATCCAGTACCTGACAAACTATCCACTCGGCCATGCGATTGGTTCTTCACTGGCCTTGTTGTCAACCTAAAGTTAATGCGCCCGATCTCCAAATTATATGCTGTCATAACAGCATCTGCGAACGAAAAAGTGCGCTTTAGCTACACGATTTTAATGGTAATGGATAAATGGGTGTAACAAACTTGTCTTAAAATTACACCTTTTATTTTTTCACAGTGACAACGCGCATGTTTTACTACAGTATTCGCATTGAGGTGAGACACTGAGCTGTTATCCCTAAAAAAAACTAAAACAATTTATATCGAAAGCTCAATGTAGGGGCCCTTGAAAGGATTTTGGGGGGGGGCCGAAGTTGAGCTGCTACGACACTGATTGAATCCTACCCTGGCTCTGTGTCAGTAACCAAAATCTGACACCGAATACGAAAGTCCATTAAAAACGGTTTTGTTATAGTTCGGCAACGTCTGCTTTTGAAATAGCACAGGAATAGGACATTGATCTTGTCTTCCTCAATCAAGAAGTAATAACAAAAAAATAATGTTGAATTACGAATTACGATACAAATGTTAAACATGTAGCTTCCGAGGAAGAGATTCAAAGCAAACTTTTCCAATATATGCTGTCGATACTATAAAAATGTGATGTCGCTTGTGTGGTTTCATTGCTATTTACACCCAGCAGCTTCGTGTATGAACAGCAATTGTCAGCTACATGGTCTGGTGATGCCGCGCTCAGGTTCAGATCCTTTGCGACGGGTTCGATTCACGGCTGGAGCCTATTGCATTTGATATATCAAGGGCTGAATGTCTAGTAGGAAAGCTGTGAATATCAGTTTTTAGGTCATTGGTTTGACTCGACTCGGAATCAAACACTCAGTCTACCGATCCAGAAGCAGACGCTCTATGCACTCCGCCATCCGATTGGTTCTTCACTGGCCATGTTGTCAATTGGTCAATGCCCCCTATCTCCAGATTATGATGCTGTCGTAAGAGCATCTGGGTACGAAAAAGTGCACTCTAGTCTAGACGATTTCAATGGTAATGGATTATCAATGGTAATTTTAGGACAATGGTAACTTGTCCTAAAATTACGCTTTTTAATTTTTCGCAGTCACAACGCGTATGTTTTACCACAGTATTCGCATTGTGGTGAGACTCTGAGCTGTTACCCCTGGAAAAACCTAAAGGAATATATTTCGAAAAGTCAGTATAGCAGAGGTGACGAACATGCGACCCGCGAAAGAATTTCCTGCGGCCCGCGAAAGAATTTCCTGCGGACCGCAAACATTTTGGCGAGACCAGTACTTTTAAACATTTTTCCCCCCGTCTAATCTTTGCGATGCGATACCAAAAGCTGAGCCCCTGATTTATTCACGCGCGTATCACACAGTAATTATATAAATGCTCAATACAAGTCATCTGTTTCAGGATTCAGCAGTTCATCCGTTGTTATGAAATAATAATAACATAACTCGAATCCGTTGCAGCTTCAGCATAGTGCAGCAGTTTACGAGTAACAAATCGAGTGAGAGCTTAGCTTGCCTTGCAGTAGTAGGAATTATGTGAGTTTGCGGAAATGAATTTGTTGTGTCCAACATGACATTTCCTTTTTTAATCCACGATCCGCTATCCGTTTTTCGTTAATTCAGTGTCCTTTGTTTGCTGTCTCGCCATGTGACTGAGTTACAGTAAGTTGAAGTTCGTGTGCTAAGCTGTTTATATCCAAGTTCATCGTGTTATCAAAGTACTGTTAATGTGTTTTTTCTTTCTATTTGAATAAGGGACAAAACTGTTCTTAATCTAATTATCTAATAACTTAGTAAGCTGTTTATTGTTAACCTGTGAGCTAGTTATCTGTGAACTAGCTATCTGTAAGCTAGTTATCTGTGAACTAGCCATCTGTGAACTAGCTATCTGTAAGCTAGTTATCTGTGAACTAGCTATGTGTGAACTAGCTATCTGTAAACTAGCTATCTGTGAACTAGCTATCTGTGAACTGGCTATCTGTAAGCTAGTTATCTGTGAACCTGTGAGCTAGTTATCCTTTGAATATGTATATGTTGTCCTTGATGGAAATCTGTGATTCAAGTTGTTGAATTTATCTGTAAATCTGTAACCGAACCTGTGGATTGTCTGTGATCTATTGTGTGTAATCTTATCTGTGATTCAAGTTGTGAATCTATCTATTTGAATAAACTTGTTCTTGAGCTTGTTTTGAACCTAACATTGTGAATTAAGAACAGTTATCCTAAGTTCAGTGGAATTGTACCAGTAGACCTATGGATGACAACAGCAAAACACCTTCAAAATCGGAGGTAGCCCACCAGAGGGCCAAGTTGTTAATGGAAAGAAGAAGACTAGAGGCTCAACTTGAGCTGAATCAAACGAGGTATAAATTAGATGAGCTGAAAAGAAAAGTGGAAAGTCAAGAGGCTCAATTGAGACTGGAATTAGCCATTGAGAACATTGGACAGAAGTTGAACATGCTGGATGCTCAAAGTCCTGACCACTCATCCATCAGTTCACAAAGTTGTATCTCACCTGTCATGTTGAGAAGATTTACTGCTCAAGCAGATGAAGCAAACCCTGTTCCTGTACCTAGATTGAAGCCAGTTCCTAAACCTCGTTCATGCAGACAGGCTGGGTCAGTTTCCCCACCTGCCTCCACAAAGTGTGATGTTGCAGAGGTTGTGGAAGTGGAACCACTTTCAAAAAATGTTGATTCTCAAGCAGCAGATGTGTCAGCTTTAACTGAAGTGATGAAGAAATTCACCTTGTCCTTGAATGATGTTATCGGCTTGCCCAGGCGCAGTATGCCCAGCTTCAGAGGTGATCCGCTTCAGTTCTTTCAGTTCACTCAAATTTTTGATGACACAGTTTCTAAGCATGTTTCTGATCCTCGAACTCAGTTAATGGCCCTCATTGACTGTTGCGTTGGTGAACCAAGAGAGATTATACAAGCTTGTGCCGCAATTATCTCCCCTAGCGAAGGTCTGCAAAAGGCCAAATCCTTGTTGTGGAATCGGTATGGACAACGTCATGTCCTTGTTCATGCCAATTTGTGTAAGCTTTCTGGTTCTATTCTAAAGGGTGATGGAAGAGAACTCCAAGACCTTGCGAACGCGATGCTATGTTGTGGTGTGTCCCTACGAGCGTGGCGATATGAATCCAGCTTAAACTCCCAAGACCTTATCACCACTGTCCTAAAACGTCTGCCAAGACACATGCAAGTTGAATTCCATCAAACTTGTCAGCATCGATTTCGTAAGAACCAGGATGTTACCTTTGAAGATTTGACTTTGTTTGTTCAAGAAAAAGCCAGCATGGCCTCTGACTTCATCAGCCAGGCCATCAACCAGGTGCATGGGCCAGGCAGGCCAGAAAGAGGCCAGCCGAAGCCAAAGCCGCGAGCTCGGCAGGTTTATTCTGCCAAAGCAGAAGCAGCACAAGTTGAGAAAGGAAAATCTAGTAGGCCAAGTCCTCACATTATGTGTCCACTTTGTGGGTCTAACCATCCTCTATTCAGGTGCAGATTGTTTCTGGAGAAAGCCGTGGCGGAACGATGGGCCACTGTTAAGTCGGCAAACGTTAAAGTGTGTTTCAATTGTCTTGGATTGCATCATGCCGCGAAGGACTGTAAATCTCATCGAAGATGCAATATCTGTAATGGTACACATCATTCCCTTCTGCATGCAGAACGGGAGAATACGAATGCTTGTCCTAAGCCAAATAGTAGCGATTCTGATGTCGTTGGCTCCGGGAATGAACATACCTGCACTTCTACTCACAGGATGTTCTCAAAAATAAGACTTAAAGTGCTTCCTGTAACTGTCTGGAATGGTAGTAAAACCAATCATGTTAGCACTTATGCATTCCTTGACGAGGGATCGAACACTACTTTGTGTTCCGAGAAGCTTCTTCAAAAGCTAAATATAACTGATACAGAGAGGCATTCATGCACACTTCATACTGTCAATGGTACAAACACATTGCACCATGTGATGCGGACTAATCTATCAGTGTCCGGTTGTAATTCATCGGAGTTAATTCAGCTCAAAAATGTCCTGGCAGTACCCAATCTTCCTGGCCTCCAGAAAAGCATTCTAAGTGCCGAGAATTCTCAACATTATCCCTATCTGAGTGATATCAAATTTGTTGAGCTTGATTGTTGGGACATAGATCTCCTGATTGGTGCTGATGTGCAAGCTGCACACCATGTTTATGAAGCTCGATATGGTCAGGAAGGCCAACCTACTGCTATTTTGACAGGATTAGGTTGGACGTTATCTGGTCCAGATTCTTACTTGGACACCACTACAGCTCGTCAAGTGAACTGGACTAGGCGGCAAGTTGAATTTGATGTTCATGAGCAATTTGACAGGCTGTATATCTGCGAATTTCGAGATCTTAAGTATTTGGAGAAAACTTCCCCATCAGTGGAAGATTTAAAGGCTTTGGACCAGATGAGACAGTCTGTTAAAAGGGCACACGGCAGATATGAAGTTGGTCTGCCTTGGAGATCAGAAAGTGTTGATCTTCCTTACAATAGGAAGGTTGCTGAATCTAGACTTTCCGGCCTTCGGAAAGGGTTGATGAAGGAGCTTGCTGCAGCTGTGACTGCGGTGAAATTATCTGTTGCTGTTTGCCCAGAGCTGGAGTATAAGTTTGATCGTGTTAGATTCTGGACTGATTCGACGTCTGCTCCGGATGGCAGATGCTTTCCCGTAGCCCGGAGCGTTACTCTGTCTACGCTATTTAATCTGGCTGACAGAAACCGAATCTGCCTTAACGGCGAGACACCTAACGATGTTCAAGCTGGGCAGCGGCAAACGTCCTTTTCAGGACGGGGCGATGCGCATCTTCGGCGCACCGTCAACAAGTTCCAAAGGCCCAGCATTCTCCAACTGAACATCGAAGGCCTCACTGCAAGCAAGATGAGCGTGTTGCATCATCTTGCGTTACAGTGTGAGGCACTCGTCATCCTCTTACAGGAAACCCATTGCACCTCGGTAGAAAGGTTAGATCTTCCGAGCTACCATCTAGCTGGGTTTTCCTTGAGCAGGAAGCATGGTCTTGCTACGTTTGTCCATGAGCGTCTGAAGTGGATCCTAATCGACCAGTCCCCACCAACATCGGAGATCGAGTGGGTGTGCGTGGATGTTGATAACTATAAAATAGTCAACGTCTACAAACCCCCTCCAACACGGATGCAAGCATCTGATCTTCCAGCATTCCCCCATCCCTGCCTCTATGCTGGCGACTTCAACTGCCACCATGTTGACTGGGGCTATAATAATAACAATCTAGATGGTGAATGCCTGGCTGGCTGGGCCAGTGCCAACAACTTCACCCTGCTATATAGCCCCAAGGAGGCCGCCAGTTTCCACTCTGGCCGCTGGAAAACAGACACCAACCCAGATCTTGCATTTGCCAGTGTCGATTTGGACAGTCGCTTACCTGACAGACGTATCTTAGGAAAGTTCCCAAGGTCACAGCACCGACCCTCGCTCATAAGTCCACCCAAACTTGCTCATCCAAAACCGAGCAAGCCTGTAAAGCGATGGAACTTCCGCAAGGCCAACTGGGACCACTATTCTAACCTGACCAACAAACTGGCCAAGAGTATACCGCCACCTGAATCTCAAAACATCGATCAGGTTTACCAGTGCTTTTGCAAGGTAATAAGCACTGCGGCGAAGAAATGCATCCCTCGTGGTCGACGATCAAACCACATACCTTGCTGGGATGCGGAGTGTGAAGACCTCTATCAGCATTTCCTGCAGTCACCTGGGGGCCCTGATTCGGATAGGGCTGCCACAGCCCTACTCACAAGGCTCGACGGGAAGCGGAGAAATCGCTGGTCAGAGACGGTCCGCAACATTGACTTTTCGCACTCCAGCCGGCTGGCATGGAATACTATAAACAACTTGACTGGTAGGTCACGACAATCCCCTCGTCAATGTCCCGTTTCAGCTGATGCTATTGCTTCTCAGCTGGTTAAAAACGGGAAATACGAAGGTGTGAATCGACGCTCATCTCGGCTCGTTTTACAGGAAGTGTCTAACCTTTGGAGGGCTGATCCATTACATCCAGCGAATGTCTCTGGGAGTTTTTCCCATCGGGAGTTCGCTGCTGCCCTCCAACATTTAAAACCAGGCAAAGCTCCTGGACCTGATTCCATTTGTCCGGAGCTGATAATCCATGCTGGAGCCAGCTTAAAATCTTGGCTACGTGGCTTCCTATCTTCCTGCCTGCACCACCTCAAAATTCCTAAGATCTGGAGAAGAGCGCTAGTAGTAGCGGTCCCAAAGCCTTCGAAACCTGTAGAGGACCCAAAGAGCTATCGTCCGATCTCCTTGCTCTGTGTTCCCTACAAGATTCTCGAGCGACTTATCTACGCCCGCGTCGAACCTCTTATTGACCCTCTGCTCCCACGGGAACAGGCGGGTTTTCGACGCGGAAGATCCACCGTGGATCAAGTCACTTTGCTCACGCAAAGCATTGAGAATGCATTCGAAGCGAAAAAGAAGGCCGGTGCCGTCTTTATCGACCTGACAGCTGCCTATGACACTGTCTGGCACCGTGGCCTCACCTGCAAGCTGTTGCGGCTTCTGCCGGACAAGCACATGGTTCGTATGATTATGGAGCTGATCCGCAACAGAAGCTTCACCCTTACAACTGGCGACAGCAAGCCTAGCAGGTTACGACGCCTGAGAAATGGCGTCCCCCAGGGATCGGTCCTGGCCCCCCTCCTTTTCAACATCTATACATATGATATCCCCTCCATAACCTCCAAGAAGTTCGCCTATGCCGACGACCTGGCGATACTTCATACATCTGGAGAATGGAAGGAGTTGGAAAGGACTCTAAGCCAGGACATGACTACACTCTCGGAATATCTCCAGACCTGGCGATTGAAGCTTAGCCACACTAAAACGGTGACGGCGGCCTTTCACCTCCACAATCGAGAGGCTAAGCGTGAGCTTAAGGTCTGTAACATCGGTAAGACCTTACCTTTCTGTCCAGTTCCCACTTATCTTGGGGTCAAACTGGACAGATCGCTCACATATCGTCCTCACCTGGAAGCATTGCGCAAGAAGTTAAGTGCTCGCGTCTCACTGTTGAGGCGACTTGCCGGAACAGGTTGGGGTGCTAGCGCTAAGACATTACGCACAGCTGCCCTGTCTCTGGTCTACTCGACTGCCGAGTATTGCGCACCAGTCTGGTGCCGCAGCGTGCACATACGGCTTATCGACAGTGTAATAAATGACGCCTTGCGCATTGTCACTGGGTGCCTGCGTCCCACTCCATCGGTCTACCTTCCGGTTCTTTCAGGCATCCAGCCAGCTGAGCTTCGTCGCCAAGGAGCGACACTCTCCCTAGCCAACCGCAGCTCCCTGGACCCTGACCACATTTTACATGGCCAGTTTCATGAGTCACAGGACGTATGTAGGGAGAGATTGAAATCTAGACGCTCATTTGTACCTGCTGCTCGGAAATTACTAGACAGTCTTTCTGAGATGGACGTCCGTGCAGCCGAGTGGACGAACACGAAATGGGACATGGAGTACTCTGCCAACGCATTGTCACTCCACGCTTTCATTCCCAAGGCTAGCTCCAGACCCTTAGGTATGGGTCTGCCCAGGGCAGCCTGGGTCAAGCTTAACCGTCTGCGTTCTGGTGTTGGACGTTTCTGTTCGTCCATGTACAAATGGGGTCTCGCTCCTCTAGCGAATTGTGAGTGTGGTGCCAGTGAACAAACCGCAGATCACATCATCTCACAGTGTCCCATACATCGAGCACCCCGAGGTATGTTTGGTCTGATGGTTTTGGATGACGAAACAAGATGCTGGCTGAAGTCCCTTACAGTCAGCATCTGACCCAAGCAGTTTGGTGGCCAGGGTGGTAAAAGGATAAACCCTCGGCCTTGGTCCTTCCATCTGTCTTGGAAGAGATGCCCCGCCAAACGACGACGACGACGATCCAATATATCGCCGCCAATGAATCGAAAAGGTTCAAAACTTACGTTGCTAACAGGCTTGCTGTGATACGCGAGCATTCCAAGTTGTCTCAGTGGCGTTATGTTAACACAGATGCCAATCCCGCTGATTTGTTTTCACTTGGCGTGATGCCAGCTTCGTATAAAAAGTCAGAAACATGGCTAAAATGCCCTGATTTCTTGTTGGAAGATGATGTAAAGTGGCCAGCCTCACCTGTGTCTTTGCAGCCACTTGATAATGATCCTGAAGTAAAACAAGACGTGCGTTCGCATGCCACTTCCACAGTGTATAATTGTTTTGATGTTTTGTTTGCTCGTTTTTCAGTGTTCTTTAAAATGCTTAGTGTTGTAGCTTGGATGTTAAGGTTTATGAGCAATTTGTCTAAACGTTTGTGTGGTAAGGAATCGGACCAAGTTAATACTGTGCCCCGTTTGTGTAATGCTGAAATTGAATCGGCGACTTTAGCCGTTGTGAAAGTAGTGCAGAGAAGCTCTTTTCCCGAGCTGTATAACAATCTGTGTGCTTTTGTCAATGCATCTTTGAAATCTAATCGTGTTGTTTCTAAGCAATTTGGCAAGCTGCATCCGTTTATGGATGACGGCATTATTCGTGTTGGAGGCCGTTTACAGCGGTCCAATTTGCCCTTTGATTGTAGGGATCAAATTTTGTTGCCAAGTAACCATCTTGTGACTGATTTAATTGTGAACCATTATCATTGTTTGGCCGGTCATAGCGGCACCTTGCATGTATTGTCTAATATCCGAACGAAATTTTGGATTGTCAAGGGCCATGCCACTGTTAAGCGTGTGTTGCGCAATTGCCGAAAGTGTCGTTTGTGGAAAGCTAAAGTTGGTGAACAGCTAATGTCACCTCTACCTGTTTGTCGTGTTACGCCCTGTGCTTGTGTATTTCAGCATGTAGGCCTGGATTATTTCGGGCCCATAACCATCAAGCAAGGCCGCAATAATCTTAAACGTTATGCTTGTGTGTTCAGCTGCATGTCGACCCGGGCGCTTCACATTGAAATTGCTTTTGCGCTTGACACCTCATCGTTCATGAATGTGTTTTGTCGATTTTGTGGTCGCCGGGGATTTCCCTCCGACATTTACAGTGATAACGGTAGTAATTTTATTGGAGCTGAACGTGAAATGCGGGAAGCTGTGCGTAGGCTAAATTGTGACGTTGTACATGCTGCTTTTCTACGTAAAGGTATGAACTGGCATTTTAACCCTCCCGCGGCAAGCCACCAAGGTGGCATTTGGGAGCGGATGATACGAACTATTCGCAAGGTTTTGCGTATGCTCACTGGTGATCGCAATTTATCAGAAGACCAGCTTGCCACCTTTATGGTGGAAGTGGAACGAATTGTAAATGACAGGCCGCTAACACCGGTCAGTAGCGACACTGGTGACCTCAATACACTTTCTCCCAGTGCCTTGTTGTTGGGCCGTCTTGATGCCCTCTTAGCACCCGATGAATTTATTAAGACAGATGGTTACCGCCGTTCATGGCGATCTACCCAGTATTTGGTGAATCAATTCTGGCAGCAATGGCTTGCGGAGTACATGCCGTTGCTTCAGCAAAGACAAAAATGGCTTAAGCCTGCTAGGAATTTGTGTGTTGGCGACGTTGTGTTAGTTGTTGATCGCCCATCCCCTCGAGGTTGCTGGCCTAAGGCCATTGTCGAGGAGGTATTTCCCGACCGGGATAACTTAGTTAGGCGTGCCCGAGTGCGCACCGCCGAGACCACACTCCTCCGAGATATTCGCAAGCTTTGCTTGCTTGAAGCTGTTGAATGAACGTTCTCAATTTCTTTTCTTGCGTTAATTTGCAGTTTGGTATGTTGTACACATTTTGTTCATCAATAACTGTTCGTACCCCGTACCAGTTATTTAGGGGGGAGTGTGTTGTGTCCAACATGACATTTCCTTTTTTAATCCACGATCCGCTATCCGTTTTTCGTTAATTCAGTGTCCTTTGTTTGCTGTCTCGCCATGTGACTGAGTTACAGTAAGTTGAAGTTCGTGTGCTAAGCTGTTTATATCCAAGTTCATCGTGTTATCAAAGTACTGTTAATGTGTTTTTTCTTTCTATTTGAATAAGGGACAAAACTGTTCTTAATCTAATTATCTAATAACTTAGTAAGCTGTTTATTGTTAACCTGTGAGCTAGTTATCTGTGAACTAGCTATCTGTAAGCTAGTTATCTGTGAACTAGCCATTTGTGAACTAGCTATCTGTAAGCTAGTTATCTGTGAACTAGCTATGTGTGAACTAGCTATCTGTAAACTAGCTATCTGTGAACTAGCTGTCTGTAAGCTAGTTGTCTGTGAACCTGTGAGCTAGTTATCCTTTGAATATATATGTTGTCCTTGATGGAAATCTGTGATTCAAGTTGTTGAATTTATCTGTAAGTCTGTAACCGAACCTGTGGATTATCTGTGATCTATTGTGTGTAATCTTATCTGTGATTCCAGTTGTGAATCTATCTATTTGAATAAACTTGTTCTTCTTGAGCTTGTTTTGAACCTAACAGAATTGGTGAGGTGGCAGTACCATTTATCATATGCAAATTTTACTGCTTTCTTAAGGTATTTGTTATTCTGTTTTTTAATCCGTGTTTAATTAGCCGCTTGTCTTCAGCGAAAAAACGAAATATTGTAGATGAAAAAAGAGTATTTCAAAAAGATTGGACCGATATCCGATATGTGTATGACCAGGAGCGTATTCAAAGGGGGGCCATTGTGCCATCCTTCCCCCTTTTTGAGTCTGCCTTTTAGTAAAAAAAGAACAAAACTACTGGTGCCAAGTGACTGAAACATGCCAGACACTTTTGATGGTTTCTGTTGCTTACGGCCAGTGGCTAATCCAAGGGTTAGGTTGAGAGGTATGCATCCTCCCACCAGTCATTTTCAAAATAGTTTTTGATGTATACAATTTTTCCATAACTTTGAACCTCTTCGAGAGCGATAAGCCTTACGCCTTAAGCACGCATAATCGAAAATGTGCGCGCCAAATCCATCATATTTGGCTAAGCACTCAGAATCAGGGTCAAAAAATTTGTCTGAGGATTATTCAAAAAGCACTACAAATAGCCATTACAGCATGTAAATTTTCCGAGAGAGCATGCCACCGGACCCTCCAAAAGTTTTTCTTGTTTCTCAATCATTTTCAAATTTGTTCTGCCGAAAAATAAAACGCTTTAAAGAAATATGGAAATTATGGCTTCCCCCTTTTAAAATTTCTCGCTACTGTTTATGACTAAAAAGTTATGCGGCCCGCTTGCTTATTGGTAAGTAACGAAGTGGCCCGCGACAGCAAATAGGTTCGTCACCCTTGCAGTATAGGAACCCTTGAAAGGACTTGGGCGGGGGGGGGGGGGGAAGGTTGAGCTGCTACGGCACTGGAGAGAGAGCCTATATATTATCATAGGTTTGAGTCATGGTAATATTTTACCGGCAGGTACTGTAGGTGCAATGTTTACAGTCATCGCTGTTAGCGCTTAAGGTCATAATTTCGGTTCCCGGTTGGTTCGTGTCGCCAACTGCTCGTCACCTCTGCGATATTTCTGTTGAGCTGGTTTGCCCAGGCGCTAGATCGCGTAGACGGTATCCGCCACTCTACACGCTTCGGCGTGATACCGTGGGTATAATAAATTGATTTTCAAAAAAATAATCATTCAGTATCTTCATTATACTGGCATTAGGCTATATGGAACGAGTGGCGGGGCTCATCTCCGCGACTTAACGCTTAGGCACCACAGCTCCGAAGAAACATCGCAACAATGGCGTTCCGTTGGCAACACCATATCCGATTTGACCTACCCGGGAATCGAACCCCAGAGAGCGAGTGAGCTTAACAACAAAGCTAACCGGCCAGTAAGTGGCATTTCTCATAATCGCACGCAGTTTTTGTTATAGGAGACGATTCCCAAGTTCAATATCTTGTTTCTATCTATATTGCAACCTCTTCGCATTAAGTAACACACACACGTTGAAATTTACCGGTAACATTTCTTTGCACAATAACAATCGGAAGATAAATACAAATAAAACCCAGAGTAATGAAAATTGATAGGCGAAAATATACAAAGTATTTTTCACACTCTGTTAAATCATAACATTATTAAAAGCGGTACAAGCATTGTGTTAAGGTTTTTAAAATTCAGTACCAGCTGATACTTCTGATGCAAATAAAGGAGCGTTTACCGATACGCGACAGGCGACAAGCGATAAATTTTTATTGCGCCTTGTTTGTTTTATTTTGCTGTTTAGCGATCACGCGTAAATTTTCGAAAACCTTTTACATCACTTACAATGTAATTTTTGTCGCTTGTCGCGTATCGGTAAACGCACTTTTATACGTTTTGTTTTAAAATAATCTTTTTGCGCACATCCTCCAGCTTCTGCACAAGTCAACGTCTCCGCAAAATTCTTGCCTAATTTTTCCATTTTCGGTGCTCGATTATCAAAATTTTCGCGATTTATGATGATCTGTATAAGAACTAGCTGAGCGCGGGGTCAAAATGTTCTTAAAACAGGCGCTTTTAAACAGCAATTACTGTTAGAAAATATTGTCACAGACAGTTAAAACCATTGAAGGGTTTTATAACAAATAGTACAGAAAAAAAAGACAAAAAGTCGTAAAAATGAAATTGCAAAGCAAGCACAAAATCAAACTAACCATACAACAACAAGGAAATGTTCGAGACGAACAATCTTTTAAAAATCTCTCTCATACTGATACTTGTAAACTTTTTTGCGAGAAGTGCCGCGACCACGAGCGGATGCAGAAAAGAATTAGGGAAACCCCCTAAATCGTCTCACACAGCTGTTGAGGATGTTTACTCAACACTGGGATATAAATGGAATATTTAACATCCATGCATTATTACTTGACATAAAACTAGTAAATTAAATCGTCCCGTATATAGTCTTGTATCCGCCCTGAAAGCGGCTATTGTGTAAAAGATAATTTTTTTCAAACAGAAATTTTGCACTTACAGTTCAATTTGCATGTAAAAAATATAGGATACGTAATGAAAAGATCCAATACCTCAATGCATCAAATTGAAAAATCAAAGCTTCATTATACCCGCGATAACAGGCCATATTGCTCAGTTGCTAAGCACACGCCATCGCTGCGGGAGGTCAGAAGTTCGATTCTCGGGTCAGTCTCATCGGGTACAGTGTGGTTAACCGCTCGCCGCCACCTTTGCGGCGTTTTTTCGAGATTGTGTTGTCCAGGTGCTAAGCCGTGGAAATGGCCCATCCACTCATTTCACGCTTCAGTGTAAATTCCGCTGGTATCACGAAGGTTTGATTTTTTATACTCGAGGTATTACACCGAAGCTTGTAACAAGTGGGATAAGCTATTTCCGCGGCTTGGCGCCTGGACAACTCAGAAATGTCGCAACGATGGAAAGCCGATGATGACGGATATTTGACCGGCCCGGCAATCGAACCCAAGAACTCCCACGCCGATAGCGAGATTCTTTACTTGATTCTATGCAAGCACAAAATGATTATTGATATTGATCAAGTGATTAGTGTATATGTCGCTGAATGATAAGTCAAGCTTCTTTTAAAGTATACAAGCAAAAAACGATTCAACACCAATTTTCTATAATATTATTACTTTTGACATGATTAGATTGTTGCTAGCAAGAAATTAGTTAGGTCGCAAACTTTACAGTGGTTCAAGGGCAAGAAAGAAACAAAAACGTGGGGACTTTACCTTTTCGTTGAAGGTTGGACCGTCGCCAGTACTTACTTTGTATCAACATTACTCACACAAAATATAATACAGTTCAAGTGGAATAATGATGATGTCATGCCAAATACCGGTAGTACAAGAGGTAACTATTCAGAATCGGTAGTTTAGATTCAATCTACTGCGCTACCCATTCTGTAGCATTTTCTTCTTCGACAAGTTCAAGCTTACTTTTGGTGCTCGTGATCTTGATCAGCCCAGCATAAAGGTCTGAATTCAAAAGTTTGAACGTATAAATCCCATTCGCCCCAACAACTCGCTCGAACACGCGCGTGTCAGTGGTTGAAGCAGTTGGAGTACCCCCGTCGGTAGTCAATTTGAGTTTATTGCCAACGGCACAAATGTAATAAGTAATCTGTGTACCATCTACTGATGTAATCATTTTTCCAAATACGTATTTGTTGGAATGCCAGTTCCAGAACTTCCATTGCATTGCAGTTCTTTCAGCTTTGACGGATGCATTTGGTGCCATGCGATTGTCAGCAACGCGCCAATATCGATTATTATCTGTTATTTGAGTAAGGCCCGTATTGAAGGAATCTGCATCTCCATCTCCGAATTCTTGATCACAATCACTGTCTTTTTGTTGTTGCGGGTCTATTGTATAGTCAAATACGTAATACCATATTTTTGCTATTACTCCTCCCATGCTTCTGCTAATATATGGCAGGTTTACGCTCTCAAAACTTTATGCCTACAAGCTGCTGATAAGCAGCTTTTATAACCTTCTAATCACGTAAGAAAAACGCGGGAAAAACAATGAATCAATTTTTTTCTGCATAAGGAAGACTTGACAAGCAAGTCGTTTAGAAAAAAGTACGCTAGTTTAACATTATGAATGCATGTACCAACAGTGTTTTTTGAGTTATAAACTACGGAATAATTACTTCCAGACAGCGTCTAATGAAAAAGTTTGTAGTAGAACATATTTTGCCTAAGCGGAGTTTTGCGTATGCTTATTCAAATAGACAGAGGTCGTGAAATTTATGGTAAAGCTACATGTTGCTGATTCCAAGTAGGCTACTCATTTGATGCTATTTCTAGCAACTATCGTGCGTAGAAAACCGATTTACAGTGGGTTCACGCAAAAATACCGAAAATCAGCTTGTTTGTGTGTTTGGAATTGAATGCACCTCCGCACGCATTGCTATCTATGTTCCATCGACTTTTTCGGTTCCGCTCCACACCCCTTCACTTTTTGCCTATTTTATCAACATCTGAATATTCTCAATCATTAGCTTCACAGTTGAATCATCTTGCAGCGAATGTTTGAAGTTGAAACATAAGCAAAGAGCTTTCAAGCGCCCAAACCCAGTGTCTTAGCCAGGTGAGAAGGGTACAGGATTCCTCTTTTTGACAATTTTGAAGTGTATTCAAAACGTTTTAGGCCTATTAAATTGTTGAAATCTTGTGATTTTAGGCTCAGTGTACCGTAATTTGCTCCCCCCCAAATGTCCCCCTGGCTTTGCCCGTGCCCCACATAATAACTTTGTTGCCTTATTTGGGTAAACCGCATGGTTTCGGCGACTGGTTGACCAATTAGGCTATCTTCACCAGTATGATCATATAATTCACTAATATAAAAACTTAAACTGCAAGTATGTTGCTTGAAAAAAAAGGTATAATCAGCCTTCAGGTTAAAAAACGATATCTACCGGCAGATTGCCGTAATGGTAATGACATCATTATTGGTGTGGGTTCAATTCTTGCGTTGGTCAAATCGGACAAAGTGGTGAACGGCTCGACACCACAGCGACAGAGCGACATTCTTTGCAGCAGTGTGGCGCAGACCGTACAAACCACAGTGACGGGTCACGCTAATTGTTACCCGCTTACGCATAACACTGCGAGTGTGATGAAGATTTGATTAGAAAAAATATTACTGTTTAGTCTGAAAATCATCTAATTTTATTGGTGCTTGCAAGTCGCCATTAGTAATGGGCCATAAAAATTTCTTTTGTATTTAGCTGCATATTTATCCTCCTATCACCAGAAAGCGATCAAAGCGCTACGACTACGAGCTCGCTTAGGAGTTGCCGGCCACCTGTCTACCACACCACGATGAAGGGAACACCGCTAAGTGCCTTTACCAACGACACAACAAGTAAACTTGCCACTTTGTTTTCCGCATTGTCCCTGTGATGCTGAACGTCAACTAGGGAAACTGTGAATACCAACTTTAGAGTCATTGATTTAACCCGACTCGGAATCAAACCCGGGTCAACAGCTCCAGAGGCAAATGCTCTTACTGTGTAACTCGGCCATCTGTGCTGTTAACTTGAATTGAATTGAGAATACTTTCAAAAGGTAAACTTTATTATTTTAGTCTTATTGTGATTGTCGTGTATTATTTTTCCTGTCCCATAGTCGAACTTGTATTTTTTGATCACTCGCAAGTGAAGTTTTTCTTTCTTCTAAACTTTGGAAGTGAATATCTTCCATTGCAATAATGCACGCTACAATAATGTATGCTACGGAAGAAAGCTTAGCGCTTAAGTTCAGTTTTACGGAAAAAACACTTTTCTGTAAATTAAACGAGTTTTAGCGTTTAAACCTGTGAAAAAGAATACGATTTCTATCACAAAAACGGAGATAAAATATACGGATTAATTGCTCAAAAAGTCTTGAGATTATTTGAGACCCACGCCAAAATCAAAATATATCTTCATATTACCATATTCGAATTACGCCGAAGCGGATACGGCTTTCGGGGCTCATCTCCGAAGCTTAGCGTCTTTGAACTTTCAAAAACATCGCTGAACTGGCGAGTCGTCGCCGACACTGTGTCCAATTTGACCGTCGAAGAGTTCGAACCCCAAACCTCTCGCACCGATAGCGATTGCGCTATCGCTGGCATACTTACCAAAGCAACATTAGTTTCCTCACGTATTAGATAGCAGAAATTTGGTTGTTGGTTCATGCAAACCTAATCACGTTTAAAGAAAATCTGACATGGTTCAAAACTGGAGTTTGTATAGTTATCTGCACCAATCAATTTTTTTGCTTCGCTCATGGAGTTGGCCGAGGGGTTGATGCATTGGGTTCCGAAGCAATAAATTAAAAAACAGAACAACGAAACAAGATAAGTCGGTTTACGGTGTTTCAAGATACTTTGTCGAAAAAATAAAAACCATGCAGAACATAAAGTGAAAGTGACGCTTACCTCATTGCGACGGATTTCGCGCTGCGAAATCATCAACATGAATAGCAAGGACATGGGCTTTGTATAGGCCTAATAATTTCCTGTTCTCACCTGCATGAAAAGGAAATTGAAAAGACGACGTGATAATGTCGTTAATAATGACCCATCAGTTGAAGCAATGTTCTCAATTCCAACTCATGTGCCAGTTTACCCACATCAAAAACTTGACATATGTCATTTTAAACCTTCAGCAAAATTAAGGTTCAATGTGAAACATCATGGGTGTGTAGAGGCCAATCTAGTGGGGCGTAGTTTTTTTTTGTCACATAAGCAGCTTAGGTTTTTACATTTGTTGAATTACATGTAGTTGTAAGGTAGTGCAACCAAAAAATCTGATGCATTACTGTAATTCCAATATATTTACAGTCTGTTTACAAAATCCACCACGAACGTTTTCGGCACTACATTGGCCCTCTTCAGGTTTATCTAATTACAAGCACTACGGAAAATCACCTAGTTGTGCATTGAACTCGCTAAACCAGTTCCGGAGCCCAACGCATCAACCGTTTGGTCAATTCCATGTGCGGGGACGCACATTGTCCCCTTCTCTTGACAGAAGTCCTACATACGTTTCGGATGGTGGACCTGGTACTCAGTGATGTGTACGATAAACCTTACTAAAGCGATAACGATGATCGATAACTTCAAAACAGCCTTGGGCGATACCGATAATCGATGAATCTCAATTTCTTAAGGCGATATCGATAAGTTCTCGCCGATAAATTTTTTCGATGGGTGTTGCGATAAATTTTCAGTGTGTTTGACGAAGTTCATTTTTTATAAGTCAAATTGCAAAATGTTTTCGTAGATTTATCAAGGAAAGAGAGTAGTTTACGGATCTGCCGTGGTATTAAACAAAAAAGAGAGATTCTATTAATTAATGGACACGTGTAATTTTTTCGTGTAATTAATTAATTCACACCGTGTATTCTTTCCATAGCGCCAACTCACTAACTTCAAAGTTTTGAACATTGTAGGCATAAAAAAATGTTTATTGTGATAAGTTATCGGCGATAACAAAATATCTTACAATAGCGATATCGGTAATCGATAAATCAAAAACGTTTTGAGCGATAACAATAATCGGTAATAAATTATCGCCGAGAAATTATCTTGATAAATGCCCATCTCTGCTGGTACTACTCATAAATTGAGCGAGGAGCAGTTCTTTGGAAGAGCCAAAACTTTTTGAAGATCGAAAATTGAACACTCACTTGAAAAGAACAAATTATTGTGTGATGAGAAATTTGCACAGTTTTACACATAGAACTTGATTATTCAAGCCCAGAGACGACTCTAGCCTGACTTTTTACTGATGGGTTCCTATAAGAGTCTGGAGATCTCAACTTTTCCTATGCTCCAACAGCGGCGTGGCAGCGCTCTCTTGGACTATGCACAAAACGCAGCTTTTACGATCCCATCGGAGTTGCCCAGGGGCGAGGGAGGATGGCAGCGCCGCAGCAGGACCCAAAGTGGCCTTTTACTAACGTCAGTTTCCATTTTAATAACGTCTTAACTGCGTAATGATGTCATAAAAAGTATAAGGGCCTACTGTGTGTGAGAGTGCGCGCAGGTAGTACTTGAAAAAGGAGGCCGGTGCAGAGTTGGATCCAATTGTTTTTTTTAATTTCTTTAAATTCAAATTAATTGATTTTGAAATAATCAAATTCAAATTCATTAACGCCTTGCGAGCGGATTTAAAATTTTGTTAATTTGTTTGTATTTTCTGTTTATTCGCATGTTTATCCTCCTATCACGAGAAAGCGACGGGGCGCACGAGCTCGCTTAGAAGTTGCCGGCCGTCTGTCTACCACACTAGGATGGGGAAATCCCGTTTAGTGCCTTTTCCAGCGGCACAACAAGCGAACTTGCCAGTTTGCTTGACACTGTCGTTTTAATGCTGAGCGACATGCAAGAAAGCTGTGAATACCAATTTTAAGTCATTGGTTTGACCAGTAAGACGTAGCAAGGATTTTGCAATGGTAGGGGTTGAAAATAATGTCACATTTGACCGGACGTTGTATAATAACAAAAGATGGCTTCAAATTTAAGAGTTTTTAACTAAAAATACCGAAGGCAGTTAAAGCACATTGAAGTCAAAGGTATGCTTTCTGGTGATATTAGTAAAACGATACTCAAATGTTAGCCATTTAGTTGAACTACGTAAATCGTTTTTGCATGAAATCGTTAAGTTTTTTTTTACGGAAGATCTGAGGGGCCGAGGGCAGTAGCGTGCACAGGAGCGGCACTGCCCTGCTAATAATACAGCAGTCATTGCATCGTGAAGCGCCATTGATCCATTACATCATTCAGAAAACAGCGCCACACTGGCAATGCTGCGTGCAGTGGCGGATCCAGGGTTGGGAGATGAGGGTCATCACTGATCACCTTTTCCCTTAACACGTCAGCATTTCTCCAATTTTCCTGAAAAACTTGGTTAATTTTGAGCAATAACGATATGCCGCTTGCTTGCTCATATTCTTGATAAATTTGGTACCAGTTTTCGTGGGCCGTTTATCACCCCCTCAATCGACTGCTTGGGATTCGCTTCAGGCTACCCGTGCGATTAACATAATACAACCGACTTAGGCCTACAGTGTCGGGTATGCTTAACAAAGAGTATAGTAAAAGTATCTAACGCTTCAAAAAGAAGTCAGAAAAAGACATAAGTGTGACTTATAACTTCTCCCCCCGTGGCTACGCCACTGAGTTTGACCGGACTCGGAATCGAACCCCATAGTCTACCAATCCAGAAGCAGACGCTCTATCCTCTCGGCAATTGGATAGATAAATAATAAAATTCAATCCTACCCTGTCTCTGTGTCAGTAACCAAAATCTGACACCGAATACGAAAGTCCATTAAAAAAGGTTTTGTTATAGTTCGGCAACGTCTGCTTTCGAAATAGCACAGGAATAGGACCTTGATCTTGTCTTCCTCAATCAAGAAGTAATAACAAAAAAATAATGTTGAATTACGAATTACGATACAAATGTTAAACATGTAGCTTCCGAGGAAGAGATTCAAAGCAAACTTTTCCACTCGGCAATTAGATAGATAAATAATATAATTCAATCCTTCTGGCTCTACCTCCCTAGAAGTTGATGAAAACTCGGTAAATGATCCTATTGAGTTGGCGGATGCGTTTAATGAACATTTTGCAACTGTAGCAGAGAAATTAGTACGAAAGCTGCCAAATTCTAACGCTAAATTCACAGAATACTTAACGTCTTCCAACTCGTCATCGATATTTATGACCCCAACAAATCAATTTGAAATCAAGAAAATAATATCTGCATTTGCGTCTAAATTAAGTGCAGGCTCAGATGAAATACCAATGATCATAATGAAGTATCTTTCAGATAATGCTATTCATGCCCTCAGTTATATCTTTAACCAGTCATTATCCTTGGGAAAGTCTATTGAAGCATTTAAAACTGCCAAGATAGTTCCTGTTTTCAAAAATGGTAGCCGGAAAAAAGTTGCAAATTATAGACCAGTAAGTTTGCTTTCCCCCTTTTCTAAGATTCTCGAAAAGATAGTGTATAAACGATTGTACTCGTTTATTACCCATATCAATAATGTTTCTTCTCAACAATTTGGATTCCGACAAAACCACTCCACCACCAATGCTACCACTCTTCTTATATATAATATCGTAGATGCCTGTGAGAAAAGACAACCGGTTCTTGGTATTTTTCTTGATTTGTCTAAGCGTTTGATATCATTGATCATGACATATTGTTGCTCAAACTAATTCACTATGGCGTAAGAGGAGTATCACTAGAATGGTTTAAGAGTTATATCACCGGTCGCAAGCAAAAAGTAGAATGTGCGGGTAAATTATCATCGAACTCAAGAGATGTCACTAGGTCGGTTCCGCAAGGATCCATCCTGGGGTCTTTATTATTTTTAATATGTGTGAATGACTTTCAAAGTTGCTTAGAATTCAGCTCCAATGTTTCATTTGCTGATGACACCAATGTTTTTTTTTTTCGGGTAGAAATATTCAATCTCTTTATGATAAGGGAAACAAAGAGCTTAGCAATATCGATAACTGGATGTTAGCTAATAAATTAACGGTAAATGTGAAAAAGACCAAATGTATTCTACTCAAAACTTGCAATCCTTGTAAATCTAGGAAAACAACGCAAACAAGTGAACTGAAACTACGTAACTAGGTGATTGCAAGAGTATCTTCGATTCGATTTCTAGGCGTAACTATTCATGAGAATCTCACATGGAAGCATCACATGTACGCAGTAAAGAAAAAAATGAAAGCTGCCCTATAGTTGTGATGCGCATTAGGTCATTTCTGAACAAAAAAGCGATGTTAACTTTATATCACTCTTTAATGCTGAGCCACGTACGCTACTGTGTCGTAAACTGGTGCTTTGGAAACGAAACAATAGTTGGTCAACTGCAACGAATTTGCAACAAATTCATAAGAATTATTTTTGGACTAAATCGTCGTTCTAGTGTTAAGGATGTTATGATTGAAAACGGTTTATTAACTATAAAGCAAATACGGGACCTTGAAATATGTATTTTTATGTACAAATATTTGAATCAATGCCTTCCTGCCGCATTACAAAATCTGTTCAGCATAAAAGCAACTCGCATTACAACAAGAAGCAATAGTAAGTATATTTCTGCTTCATACAGAGCAACGGTATGCGAACAATCTATCAAATTCTTGAGACCAAAGATATGGAATAAGCTACCCACAATCATTAAAGAAAGTAAATCCTTACGATCATTTGCTAGTAAGGCCAAAGCGCATCTCATTTCAAAGTAGTAAAATCCTTAACTATGTATTCACAGCTAGTCGCATTACCATATAGTTACTTTTCTTTGAGCTGCTGTTTTGTTTTTGTAATTCCAGGTCAAATTAAGTATGGGAAATTAAAGGCGAAAAACTCCAAAGATTAAAACTACAAAGTAATGCTGGATGAAAAAATAAGCCAAGACCGAAGAGCAAACCAACTAAGATTGGATAATAGACTGTCTGAACCAATGAAATATGCTATTTGTTATATAGTATATGAGTATGTCATCTTAAGTAGAATCCTCCACATTCAGACCTGTGCTAACCCTAAATTAACATTCGTTGATGCCGGTGTTGTGTGAGTGTACTGATAAAATGCAATTTCTAATTTTTTTATGTATAACAACCAATAGGCCTGTAACTAATTAAAGCATTAGACCCCGATAATTTTGACAAAGAGTCTTATTCTATTAAAATTGAAGAAATATTATTATGTGTGTACGGTTATAGACTAGTCCGTCTAGAATCGATCGCACCTGGGTATGAACTCAAACTGCATCCGGTTGTGAGCTCATCGTTGATAAGTCGGATTAATGAGGGTACCTTATCACAACTCCCTCCAGGTCACCCTTGGACAAGGTGTAGTACCTGTAAGCCCCTCTCAGCAAGGGTTACGTGCCTGAAACGGTTAGTACTAAATCTATTGGGAATTAAAGGATAAAGGGCTGCTGTACGGTGTAGGCATACATAATAGCTGCATTTTTTTCTTGCGTATGAATTTGTTTTTGATTTCGGTTGTGCAACCATGCACAGTTATTCGTAACTGGCATGTTTCAACTTTTTGCGTTTTTGTTGTATATCCCTTTTTTCTGTGCCATTTATTTTCATGCGCTATTCTGATTGGTTATTGTTGGCGGTCAGAAATAAAAGTTGTGATTGATTGATTGATTGAATCCTACCCTGGCTCTGTGTCAGTAACCAAAATCTGACACCGAATACGAAAGTCCAAAAAGTTTTATTATAGTTCGGCAACGTCTGCTTTCGAAATAGCACAGGAATAGGACCTTGATCTTGTCTTCCTCAGTCAAGAAGCAATAACAAAAAAATAATGTTGAATTACGAATTACGATACAAATGTTAAACATGTAGCTTCCGAGGAAGAGATTCAAAGCAAACTTTTCCAATATATGCTGTCGATACTATAGAAATGTGATGTCGCTTGTGTGGTTTCATTGCTATTTACACCCAGCAGCTTCGTGTATGAACAGCAATTGTCAGCTACATGGTCTGGTGATGCCGCGCTCAGGTTCAGATCCTTTGCGACGGGTTCGATTCACGGCTGGAGCCTATTGTCAGCGACATGGCCTAGCGGTACCGCGCACAGGTGACAGATCCTACGTGACGGGTTCGATTCGCGGCTGGAGCCGATCGCATGTGACATATCTAACGGGTGGCTGCTGACTCGAAGAGCGCAAGCTCACTTCGCAGTCTCCCTCAATTACTGTTGAATTTTCAGTTCAATATAATTTGAAAATAACCTCAGTTATTTATTATTGCATTTGATATATCGAGGGCTGAATGTCTAGTAGGAAAGCTGTGAATATCAGTTTTAGGTCATTGGTTTGACTCGACTCGGAATCAAACACTCAGTCTACCGATTCAGATGCAGACGCTCTATGCACTCCGCCATCCGATTGGTTCTTCACTGGCCATGTTGTCAATTGGTCAGTGCCCCCTATCTCCAGATTATGATGCTGTCATAAGAGCATCTGGGTACGAAAATGTGCACTCTAGTGTAGACGATTTCAATGGTAATGGATTATCAATGGTAATTTTAGGACAATGGTAACTTGTCCTAAAATTACGCTTTTTAATTTTTCGCAGTCACAACGCGTATGTTTTACCACAGTATTCGCATTGTGGTGAGACTCTGAGCTGTTACCCCTGGAAAAACCTAAAGGAATATATTTCGAAAGGTCAGTATAGGAACCCTTGAAAGGACTTGGGCGGATTGGGGGGGAAGGTTGAGCTGCTACGGCACTGGAGAGAGAGCCTATATATTATCATAGGTTTGAGTCATGGAAGTATTTTACCCGCAGGTACTGTAGGTGCAATGTTTACAGTCATCGCTGTTAGCGCTTAAGGTCATAATTTCGGTTCTTGGTTGGTTCGTGTCGCCAACTGCTCATCACCTCTGCGATATTTCTGCGGAGCTGGTTTGCCCAGGCGCTAGGTCGCGTAGACGGTATCCGCCACTCTACACGCTTCGGCGTGATAGCGTGAGTATATCAAATTGATTTTCAAAAAAATAATCATACAGTATCTTCATTGTACTGGCATTAGGCTATATGGAACGAGTGGCGGGGCTCATCTCCGCGACTTAGCGCTTAGGCACCACAGCTCCGAAAAAACGTCGCAACAATGGCGTTCCGTTGGCAACACCATATCCGATTTGACCAACCCGGGAATCGAACCCCAGACAGCGCGTGAGCTTAACAACTAAGCTAACCGGCCAGTAAGTGGCATTTCTTCTCATAATCGCACGCAGTTTTTGTTATAGGAGACGATTCCCAAGTTCAATATCTTGTTTCTATCTATATTGCAACCTCTTCGCATTAAGTAACACACACATTGAAATTTACCGGTAACATTTCTTTGTACAATAACAATCGGAAGATAAATACAAATAAAACCCAGAGTAATGAAAATTGATAGGCGAAAATATACGAAATATTTTTCATACTCTGTTAAATCATAACATTATTAAAAGCAGAAGCATTGTGTTAAGGTTTTTAAAATTCAGTACCAGCTGATACTTCTGATGCAAATAAAGGAGCGTTTACCGATACGCGACAGGCGACAAGCGATAAATTTTTATTGCGCCTTGTTTGTTTTATTTTGCTGTTTAGCGATCACGCGTAAATTTTCGAAAACCTTTTACATCACTTACAATGTAATTTTTGTCGCTTGTCGCGTATCGGTAAACGCACTTTTATACGTTTTGTTTTAAAATAATCTTTTTGCGCACATCCTCCAGCTTCTGCAAATGTCAACGTCTCCGCAAAATTCTTGCCAAATTTTTCCATTTTCGGGGCTCGATTATCAAAATTTTCACGATTTATGATGATAATCTTTATAAGAACTAGCGGAGCGCGGGGTCAAAATGTTCTTAAAATAGGCGCTTTTAAACAGCAATTACTATTAGAAAATATTGTCACAGACAGTTAGAACCATTGAAGGGTTTTATAACAAATAGTACAGAAAAAAAAGACGAAATGTCGTAAAAATGAAATTGCAAAGCAAGCACAAAATCAAATTAACCATACAACAACAAGGAAATGTTCGAGACAACAATCTTTTAAAAATCTCTCTCATACTGATACTTGTAAACTTTTTTGCGAGAAGTGCCGCGACCACGAGCGGATGCAGAAAAGAATTAGGGAAACCCCCTAAATCGTCTCACACAGCTGTTGAGGATGTTTACTCAACACTGGGATATAAATGGAATATTTAACATCCATGCATTATTACTTGACATAAAACTAGTAAATTAAATCGTCCCGTATATAGTCTTGTATCCGCCCTGAAAGCGGCTATTATGTAAAAGATAATTTTTTTCAAACAGAAATTTTGCTCTTACAATTCAATTTGCATGTAAAAAATATGGGATACGTAATGAAAAGATCCAATATCTCAATGCATCAAATTGAAAAATCAAAGCTTCATTATACCCGCGATAACAGGCCATATTGCTCAGTCGCTAAGCACACGCCATCGCTACGGGAGGTCAAAAGTTCGATTCTCGGGTCAGTCTCATCGGGTACAGTGTGGTTAACCGCTCGCCTCCACCTTTGCGGCGTTTCTTCGGGGTTGTGTTGTCCAGGTGCTAAGCCGTGGAAATGGCCAATCCACTCGTTTCACGCTTCGGCGTAAATTCCGCTGGTATCACGAAGGTTTGATTTTTTATACTCGAGGTATTACACCGAAGCGTGGTAACAAGTGCGAGAGGCCATTTCCGCGGCTTGACGCCTGGACAACTCAGAAATGTCGCAACGATGGAAAGCCGATGATGACAGATATTTGACCGGCCCGGGAATCGAACCCAAGAACTCCCACGCCGATAGCGAGATTCTTTACTTGATTCCATACAAGCACAAAATAATGTTTGATATTGATCAAGTGATTAGTGTATATGTCGCTGAATGATAAGTCAAGCTTCTTTTAAAGTATACAAGCAAAAGACGATTCAACACCAATTTTCTACAATGTTATTGCTTTTGACATGATTAGATTGTTGCTAGCAAGAAATTGATTAGGTCGCAAACTTTACAGTGGTTCAAGGGCAAGAAAGAAATAAAAACGTGGGGACTTTACCTTTTCGTTGAAGGTTGGACCGTCGCCAGTACTTACTTTGTATCAACATTACTCACACAAAATATAATACAGTTCAAGTGGAATAATGATGATGTCATGCCAAATACCGGTAGTACAAGAGGTAACTATTCAGAATCGGTAGTTTAGATTCAATCTACTGCGCTACCCATTCTGTAGCATTTTCTTCTTCGACAAGTTCAAGCTTACTTTTGGTGCTCGTGATCTTGATCAGCCCAGCATAAAGGTCTGAATTCAAAAGTTTGAACGTACAAATCCCATTCGCCCCAACAACTCGCTCGAACACGCGCGTGTCAGTGGTTGAAGCAGTTGGAGTACCCCCGTCGGTAGTCAATTTGAGTTTATTGCCAACGGCACAAATGTAATAAGTAATCTGTGTACCATCTACTGATGTAATCATTTTTCCAAATACGTATTTGTTGGAATGCCAGTTCCAGAACTTCCATTGCATTGCAGTTCTTTCAGCTTTGACGGATGCATTTGGTGCCATGCGGTTGTCAGCAACGTGCCAATATCGATTATTATCTGTTATTTGAGTAAGGCCCGTATTGACGGAATCTGCATCTCCATCTCCGAATTCTTGATCACAATCACTGTCTTTTTGTTGTTGCTGGTCTATTGTATAGTCAAATACGTAATACCATATTTTTGCTATTACTCCTCCCATGCTTCTGCTAATATATGGCAGGTCTACGCTCTCAAAACTTTGTGCCTACCAGCTGCTGACAAGCAGCTTTTATAACCTACTAATCACGTAAGAAAAACGCGGGAAAAACAATGAATCAATTTTTTTCTGCATAAGGAAGACTTAACAAGAGAAAAAAGTACGCTAGTTTAACACTATGAATGCATGTACCAACAGTGTTTTTTGAGTTATAAACTACAGTACAATTACTTCCGGACAGCGTCTAATGAAAAAGTTTGTAGTAGAACATATTTTGCCTAAGCGGAGTTTTGCGTATGCTTATTCAAATAGACAGAGGTCGTGAAATTTATGGTAAAGCTACATGTTGCTGATTCCAAATAGGCTACTCATTTGATGCTATTTCTAGTTACTATCGCGCGTAGAAAACCGATTTACGGTGGGTTCACGCAAAAATACCGAAGTTCAACTTGTTTGTGTGTTTGGAATTGAATGCACCTCCGCAACACATTGCTATCTGTGTTCCATCGACTTTTTCGGTTCCGCTCGACACCCCTTCACTTTTTGCCTATTTTATCAACATCTGAATATTCTCAATCATTAGCTTCACAGTTGAATCATCTTGCAGCGAATGTTTGAAGTTGAAACATAAGCAAAGAGCGTTCAAGCACCCAAACCCAGTGTCTTTGCCAGGTGAGAAGGGTACAGGATTCCTCTTTTTGACAATTTTGAAGTGTATTCAAAACGTTTTAGGCCTATTAAATTGTTGAAATCTTGTGATTTTAGGCTCAGTGTACCGTAATTTGCTCCCCCCCAAATGTCCCCCTGGCTTTGCCCGTGCCCCACATAATAACTTTGTTGCCTTATTTGGGTAAACCGCATGGTTTCGCTGGTTGGTTGACCAATTAGGCTATCTTCACCAGTATGATCATATAATTCACTAATATAAAAACTTAAACTGCAATTATGTTGCTTGAAAAAAAAGGTATAATCAGCCTTCTGGTTAAAAAACGATATCTACCGGCAAATTGCCGTAATGGTAATGACATCATTATTGGTGTGGGTTCAATTCTTGCGTTGGTCAAATCGGACAGAGTGGTCAACGGCTCGACACCATAGCGACAGAGCGACATTCTTTGCAGCAGTGTGGCGCAGACCGTATAAACCAGGGCTTCCCAAACCGGGGGTCGCGACCCCGCGAAGGGTCGCGTAACAAACTTTAGGGGTCGCAGGGACTCCCAGGGAGTATACAAATTTTACGCAAAGTATCGCGTATTATGTATAGTATGCTGTTAAGCTTTTTAAACTTTTAAAACTGGTGTAATTGCGCAAACATCATTGTTAACTTAGCTCTAGAAAGGTTCCTATTTCTACGCTAGTGCAAAATAGAGAGGCAGCAGATGAGTGCTGTAGTTTAATGTATAAACTGTTTTGTTTCGTCACATCGGTATCACGTGATACGGCTGGATGCATCTTTTTATTTCATCGCTTCGGTTTGCGACGCCATGTAGAACTCCGCTGGCGAGAGGCTAGCATCGGTAACTAAAAACTAATTTAAGCAATGGATAGCTGGTTAATCAATGGTTAGCATTAAAGCCAAATATCCATTATCACTGGACTCGGCAGTAACCGCACTCCGGCCGTTTGTCTCGACGTGACCATGCAAGTCAGCATGTTCAACGTTGACGGCAAAACAACGTCCCTGCATAAGCAACATTGAAACCGTCTTGCTTGAGACTGGCATCAACAAATATTGAGCCGCGGCTGGATTTGGTTTGTAGGAGAAAGCAATCACACCCATTACATTACATAAATGCGTTTTCTTTTTTGTTTTTGGTTCTAATAAACTACATAAGTGTAAGCTAGTAGGCATCGCAGGCATCATCAGCTTAGATTGCCGAGTTGTAAGAACGTCTGCCTTGGTAGCTGTAGACTTGGGTTTATTCCGAGTCGGGTCAAACCAATGACTTTAAATTTGGTATTCATAGCTTCCCTGCTTGACGCTCAGCATTAAAGCGACAGCGTGGAGAGCAAGCCGGCAAGTTTACTTGTTGTGCCGTTGGAAAAGGCACTTGGCGGGATTCCCTCATCTTCTAGTGGTAGACAGATGGCTGGCAATTCCTAAATGAGCTCATATAGCGCACTGATCGCTTTTTGGTGATAGGAGGATAAATATGCTACAAAAATTAAAATAAATAAATAGTTGATTAACGGTAGCTTGTTTTTAGTTTTCGTCTTTTAATAATTATCACAAATGCATATTTTGCAAATGCATATTTTTCATTTTAACCGTGAAGGGTCGCGAATTATTTTAGGAGATTAAAAGGGGTCGCGAGCGAAAAAGTTTGGGAAGTCCTGGTATAAACCACAGTGACGGGTCACGCTAATTGTTACCCGCTTACGCATAACACTGCGAGTGTGATGAAGATTTGATTAGAAAAAATATTACTGTTTAATCTGAAAATCATCTAATTTTATTGGTGCTTGCAAGTTGCCATTAGTAATGGGCCATAAAAATTTCTTTCGTATTTAGCTGCATATTTATCCTCCTATCACCAGAAAGCGATCAAAGCGCTACGACTACGAGCTCGCTTAGGAGTTGCCGGCCACCTGTCTACCACACCACGATGAAGGGAACACCGCTAAGTGCCTTTACCAACGGCACAACAAGTAAACTTGCCACCTTGTTTTCCGCATTGTCCCTGTGATGCTGAACGTCAACTAGGGAAACTGTGAATACCAACTTTAGAGTCATTGATTTAACCCGACTCGGAATCAAACCCGAGTCAACAGCTCCAGAGGCAAATGCTCTTACTGTGTAACTCGGCCATCTGTGCTGTTAACTTGAATTGAATTGAGAATACTTTCAAAAGGTAAACTTTATTATTTTAGTCTTATTGTGATTGTCGTGTATTATTTTTCCTGTCCCATAGTCGAACTTGTATTTTTTGATCACTCGCAAGTGAAGTTTTTCTTTCTTCTAAACTTTGGAAGTGAATATCTTCCATTACAATAATGCACGCTACAATAATGTATGCTACGGAAGAAAGCTTAGCACTTAAGTTCAATTTTACGAAAAAAACACTTTTCTGTGAATTAAACGAGTTTTAGCGTTTAAACCTGTGAAAAAGAATACGATTTCAATCACAAAAAGGGGATAAAATATACGAATTAATTGCTATAAAAGTCTAGAAATTATTTGAGACCCACGCCAAAATCAAAATATATCTTCATGTTACCATATTCGAATTACGCCGAAGCGGATATGGCTTTCGGGGCTCATCTCCGAAGCTTAGCGTCTTTGAACTTTCAAAAAACATCGCTGAGCTGGCGAGTCGTCGCCGACACTGTGTCCAATTTGACCGTCGAAGAGTTCGAACCCCAAACCTCTCGAACCGATAGCGATTGCGCTATCGCTAGCATACTTACCAAAGCAGCATTAGTTTCCTCACATTTTAAATGGCAGAAATTTGGTTGTTGCTTCATGCAAACCTAATCACGTTTAAAGAAAATCTGACATGGTTCAAAACTGGAGTTTGTTTATTTATCTGCACCAATCAACTTTTTTGCTTCGCTCATGGAGTTGGCCGAGGGGTTGATGCATTGGGTTCCGAAGCAATGAATTTAAAAAAAATACAAAACAATAAAACAAGATAAGTCGGTTTACGGTGTTTCAAGATACTTTGTCGAAAAAATATAAAACACGCAGAACATAAAGTGAAAGTGACGCTTACCTCATTGCGACGGATTTTGTGCTGTAAAATCATCAACATGAATAGCAAGGACATGGGCTTTGTATAGGCCTAGTAATTTCCTGTTCTCACCTGCATGAAAAGGAAATTGAAAAGACGACGTGATAATGTCGTTAATAATGACCCATCAGTTGAAGCAATGTTCTCAATTCCAACTCATTTGCTAGTTTACCCACATCAAAAACTTGATATATGTCATTTTAAACCTTCAGCAAAATTAAGGTTCAATGTGAAACATCATGGTGGTGTGTAGAGGCCAATCTAGTGGGGCGTAGTTTTTTTCTGTCACATTTGCAGCTTAGGTTTTTACATTTGTTGAATTATATGTAGTTGTAAGGTAGTGCAATCAAAAAACCTGATGCATTACTGTAATTCCAATTTATTTACAGTCTGTTTACAAAATCTACCACGAACGTTTTCGACACTACATTGGCCCTCTTCAGGTTTATCTAATTACAAGCAGTGTGGAAAATCACCTAGTTGAGCATTGAATTCGCTAAACCAGTTCCGGAGCCCAACGCATCAACCATTTGGTCAATTCCATGTGCGGGGACGCACATTGTCCCCTTCTCTTGACAGAAGTCCTACATACGTTCCGGATGGTGGACCTGGTACTCAGTGATGTGCACGATAAGCCTTACTAAAACGATAATGATGATCGATAACTTCAAAACAGCCTTGGGCGATACCGATAATCGATGAATCTCAATTTCTTAAGACGATATCGATAAGTTATCGCCGATAAATTTTTTCGATGGGTGTTGCGGTAAATTTTCAGTGTGTTTGACGAAGTTCTTTTTTTGTAAGTCAAATTGCAAAATGTTTTCGTAGATTTTATCAAGGAAATAGAGTAGTTTACGGATCTGCCGTCGCATTAAACAAAAAAGAGAGATTCTATTAATTAATGGACACGTGTAATTTTTTCGTGTAATTAATAAATTTACACCGTGTATTCTTTCCATAGCGCCAACTCACCAACTTCGAAGTTTTGAACATTGTAGGCATAAAGAAATGTTTATTGTGATAAGTTATCGGCGATAACAAAATATCTTACAATAGCGATATCGGTAATCGATAAATCAAAAACGTTTTGAGCGATAACAATAATCGGTAATAAATTATCGCCGAGAAATTATCTTGATAAATGCCCATCTCTGCTGGTACTACTCATAAATTGAGCGAGGAGCAGTTCTTTGGAAGAGCCAAAACTTTTTGAAGATCGAAAATTGAACACTCACTTGAAAAGAACAATTTGTGTGATGAGAAATTTGCACAGTTTTACACATAGAACCTGATTATTCAAGCCCAGAGACGACTCTAGCCTAACTTTTTACTGATGGGTTTCTATAAGAGTCTGGAGATCTCAACTTTTCCTATTCTCAAACAGCGACGTGGCAGTGCTTTCTTGGACTATGCACAAAACGCAGCTTTTACTATCCCATCGGAATTGCCCAGGGGCGAGGGAGGAAGGCAGCGCTGCAGCAGGACCCAAAGTGGCCTTTTACTAACGTCAGTTTCCATTTTAATAACGTCTTAACTGCGTAATGATGTCATAAAAAGTATAAGGGCCTACTGTGTGTGAGAATGCGCGTAGGTAGTACTTGAAAAAGGAGGCCGGTGCAGAGTTGGATCCAATTGTTTTTTTTAATTTCTTTAAATTCAAATTCATTGATTTTGAAAAAATCAAATTCAAATTCATTAACGCCTTACGAGCGGATTTAAAATTTTGCTAATTTGTTTGTATTTTCTGTTTATTCGCATGTTTATCCTCCTATCACGAGAAAGCGCCGGAGCGCTATACGGGTTTGCTTAGAAGTTGCCGGCCGTCTGTCTACCACACTAGGATGGGGAAATCCCGTTTAGTGCCTTTTCCAGCGGCACAACAAGCGAACTTGCCGGTTTGCTTCACACTATCCCTTTAATGCTGAACGTCATGCAAGAAAGCTGTGAATACCAATTTTAAGTCATTGGTTTGACCAGTAACGTAGCAAGGATTTTGTAATGGAAGGGGTTGAGAATAATGTCACATTTGACCATACGTTGTATAATAACAAAAGATGGCTTCAAATTTAAAAGTTTTTAACTAAAAATACCGAAGGCAGTTAAAGCACATTGAAGTCAAAGGTATGCTTTCTGGTGATATTAGTAAAACGATACTCAAATGTTAGCCATTTAGTTCTTTTTTGAACTACGTAAATCGTTTTTGCTTGAAATCGTTAAGCTATTTTTCTACGGAAGGTCTGAGGCGCCGAGGGCAGTTGCGTGCACAGGAGCGGCACTGCCCTGCTAATAATACAGCAGTCATTGCATCGTGAAGCGCCATTGATTCATTACATCACTCAGAAAACAGCGCTGCACTGGCAATGCTGCGTGCAGTGGCGGATCCAGGGTTGGGAGATGAGGGTCATCACTGATCACCTTCCCCCTTAACACGTCAGCATTTCTCCAATTTTCCGAAAAAAATTTGGTTAATTTTGAGCTATAACGATATGCCGCTTGTTTGCTCATATTCTTGATAAATTTGGTACCAGTTTTCGTGGGCCGTTTATCACCCCCTAAATCGACTGCTTGGGGTTCGCTTCAGGCTACCCGGCCAATTAACATAATATAACCGACTTCGGCCTACAGTGTCGGGTATGCTTAACAAAGAGTGTAGTAAAAGTATCTAACGCTTCAAAAAGAAGTCAGAAAAAGACATAAGTGTGACTTATAACTCCCCCCCCCCCCGTGGCTACGCCACTGGGTTTGACCGGACTCGGAATCAAACCCCATAGTCTGCCAATCCAGAAGCAGACGCTCTATCCTCTCGGCAATTAGATACAGTAGATAAATAATATAATTCAATCCTTCTGGCTTTACCTCCCTAGAAGTTGATGGAAACTCGGTAAATGATCCTATTGAGTTGGCGGATGCGTTTAATGAACATTTTGCAACTGTAGCAGAGAAATTAGTACGAAAGCTGCCAAATTCTAACGCTAAATTCACAGAATACTTAACGTCTTCCAACTCGTCATCGATATTTATGACCCCAACAAATCAATTTGAAATCAAGAAAATAATATCTGCATTTGCGTCTAAATTAAGTGCAGGCTTAGATGAAATACCAATGATCATAATGAAGTATCTTCCAGACAATGCTATTCATGCCCTCAGTTATATCTTTAACCAGTGATTATCCTTGGGAAAGTCTATTGAAGCATTTAAAACTGCCAAGATAGTTCCTGTTTTCAAAAATGGTAGCCGGAAAAAAGTTGCAAATTATAGACCAGTAAGTTTGCTTTCCCCCTTTTCTAAGATTCTCGAAAAGATAGTGTATAAACGATTGTACTCGTTTATTACCCATATCAATAATGTTTCTTCTCAACAATTTGGATTCCGACAAAACCACTCCACCACCCATGCTACCACTCTTCTTATATATAATATCGTAGATGCCTGTGAGAAAAGACAATCGGTTCTTGGTATTTTTCTTGATTTGTCTAAGCGTTTGATATCATTGATCATGACATATTGTTGCTCAAACTAATTCACTATGGCGTAAGAGGAGTATCGCTAGAATGGTTTAAGAGTTATATCACCGGTCGCAAGCAAAAAGTAGAATGTGCTGGTAAATTATCATCGAACTCAAGAGATGTCACTAGCTCGGTTCCGCAAGGATCCATTCTGGGGCCTTTATTATTTTTATTATATGTGAATGACTTTCAAAGTTGCTTAGAATTCAGCTCCAATGTTTCATTTGCTGATGACACCAATGTTTTTCTTTCGGGTAGAAATATTCAATCTCTTTATGATAAGGGAAACAAAGAGCTTAGCAATATCGATAACTGGATGTTAGCTAATAAATTAACGGTAAATGTGAAAAAGACCAAATGTATTCTATTCAAAACTTGCAATCCTTGTAAATCCAGGAAAACAACGCAAACAAGTGAACTGAAACTACGTAACGACGTGATTGCGAGAGTATCTTCGATTCGATTTCTAAGCGTAACTATTCATGAGAATCTCACATGGAAGCATCACATGTATGCAGTAAAGAAAAAAATGAAAGCTGCCCTTGGAGCTGTAATGCGCATTAGGTCATTTCTGAGCATTAGGTCATTTCTGAACAAACAAGCGATGTTAACTTTATATCACTTTTTAATACTGAGCCACGTACGCTACTGTGTCGTAAACTGGTGCTTTGGAAACGAAACAATAGTTGGTCAACTGCAACGAATTTGCAACAAATTCATAAGAATTATTTTTGGACTAAATCGTCGTTCTAGTGTTAAGGATGTTATGATTGAAAACGGTTTATTAACTATAAAGCAAATACGGGACCTTGAAATATGTATTTTTATGCACAAATATTTGAATCAATGCCTTCCTGCCGCATTACAAAATCTGTTCAGCATAAAAGCAATAGTAAGTATATTTCTGCTTCATACAGAGCAACGGTATGCCAACAATCTATCAAATTCTTAGGACCAAAGATATGGAATAAGCTACCCATAATCATTAAAGAAAGTAAATCCTTACGATCATTTGCTCGTAAGGCCAAAGCGCATCTTACTGTATTTCAAGCTAGTAAAATCCTTAACTATGTATTCACAGCTAGTCGCGTTACTGTATAGTTACTTTTCTTTGTGCTGCTGTTTTGTTTTTGTAATTCCAGGTCAAATTAAGTATGGGAAATTAAAGGCGAAAAACTCCAAAGATTAAAACTACAAAGTAATGCTGGATGAAGAAATAAGCCAAGACCGAAGAGCAAACCAACTAAGATTGGATAATAGACTGTCTGAACCATAATATATGAGTATGTCATCTTAAGTAGAATCCTCCACATTCAGACCTGTGCTAAACCCAAATTAACACTCGTTGATGCCGGTGTTGTGTGAGTGTACTGATAAAATGCAATTTCTAATTTTTTTATGTATAACAACCAATAGGCCTGTAACTAATTAAAGCATTAGACCCCGATAATTTCGATAAAGAGTCTTATTCTATTAAAATTGAAGAAATATTATTATGTGTGTACGGTTATAGACTAGTCCGTTAATAATCGTCTAGAATCGATCGCTCCTGGGTATGAGCTCAAACTGCATCCGGTTGTGAGCTCATCGTTGATGAGTCGGATTAATGAGGGTACCTCATCACAACTCCCTCCAGGTCACCCTTGGGCAAGGTGTAGTACCTGTAAGCCCCCCTCAGCAAGGATTACGTGCCTGAAACGGTTAGTAGTTAGTTGCATATTTATCCTCCTATCACGACAAAGCGATCAAAGCGCTATACGAGCTCGCTTAGGAGTTGCCAGCCATCTGTCTACCACACCAAGATGGGGGAATCCCGCTAAGTGCCTTTCCCAACGGCACAACAAGCGAACTTGCCGGCTTGTTCTCCACACTGTCCCTTCAATGCTGAGCGTCAAGCAGGGAAGCTGTGAATACCATTTTTAAAGTCATTGGTATGACCCGACTCGGAATCAAACCCGAGTCTACAGCTCAAGAGACAGACGCTCTTTACCACTCGGCCATCTGAGCTGTTGAAAATCTATTGGGAAAAGTACTAAATCTATTGGGAATTAAAGGATAGAGGGCTGCTGTACGGTGTAGGCATACATAATAGCTGCATTTTTTTCTTACGTATGCATTTGTTTTTGATTTAGGTTGTGCAATCATGCACAGTTATTCGTAACTGCACGGCCGGTGCTAGGAACTGCGGGGCCCAATTAGAAATCCAATCGCGGGGCCCCTCTTTTCATAATAAAATGTATAGATGTTTGTGTCTCATGAAAAAAACGTGTAAACGAACCAAAAAAATAGACATTTATTACCTGCTAAAAAAACATATCTAAGAGCCGGCGCCAGAGCAGTCGTCTTAGGGGGGCCAAGCCTTTATCAAGAGGGGTCAAACATTTAATCAATTCTGTAAACTACAAAAAAAAGCTTTCACGCCACAGTCTTCTTTATCAACGAGAACTTTGCAGCGAGCTGACATTGATTTGAACTTTAAGATGCCGTTTCTGTGCAAGTGTTATATATCACAGCTATCTCATGTTGTTTTACGAGTTCGAAGACAAAAGAAAAGCAGTGGATCACGCTTATAGTTGCTTGTTGTGTTGTTAACAAACGCAATTTCCATATTTGATATTTTTAATTCGAACGAAACGCAAAACAGTTCCGACGAAGCTGTTTCAGCAATGCATAAAATGTTTAAAATTATGCTTAAAAGCCGCTGTCTTCAAAAAAGTAAGATTGTCGATTGGAGGTTAAGGGTGGGGGGGCAAGCTTGCTGTATGTGGGGGCCAGGCCATTCTTTTGCTCAGACTCTGCTTTTATTGATTACTGTACTTTAAACATCAAGAAAGCCGGCCAATTAGTTAAATAATTTTAAATTTCAGACAAGCATTATTTTATGGTAATATCTTGAAAATTATGCCACAACGCAATATTTTGCGAATACGTTTTTTTGAAGTTGGAACTCCTTCAGATAAGCCTAAATATGCCAACAAATAATAAACAAAAACTACCGGAAAGATTTTGCAAATTAATGCTAGGTTATTCTTTTTTTTTTTTCAGTTATTGTAGAAATAATATTTCAGGAATTTTTAAGAAAAACTTTGAAAAACCCTCTCGAAATACAAAATAAATCAAGTTTTGAAGCCAAAATCACAAATATAGGTGGGTTTACACGAACTTAAATTTTTGAGTGTAGCGTAGCGGAGTTGAACGGTGCTTTGTTTGTTCTTTTACAATGTCATGCTGCTTGACTCCACTTTGCTACGCTTGCTTCAACTTGTCTCCACTACACATTTTCGACTTGCGTCAACTCGTCTACACGTTCTTTCACGCAAATGCTTCAACTCTGTTCCACTTTGCTCCACTCGTCTCAACTTTTCGACGTTTGCTTTCACGCAAGTTGACGCAATGCCTCAGCTCCGCTCCACTTCTGAATCGCTCCTGCAGCGAAATTTTGGAGTTGAGGGAAGCTGAAGTGAGATGAGGTCCATGGGGTACTCGAGCTTTTTTCACCAAAACATAGGCAAAAAATAGATAGTTTGATGATTTTAAGAGGAAAAGTCAAAACAATTAACAGAAAAGTGTCCAAAAAGTTTTGCTTTGACTAAAGTAGGAGTTGACTCAAGCAGTCAAGTAAGAAAGTTGTTTGGTCATTGCAATAGCTGAATAGACTGAAGTTAGCCCAGCTGCTAGGCAGTTGGCTAACCTCCGGAAAGTGTATTTTCTAGAACTATTGGCTGGAGTAGCAGGTTAAGTACCACTTGTCCTTCTGCAGTGCTGTGCTACTAGGCTTTAGTGATACTTAGGGGCTTGCTTGGAATAAGTCGTGTGGCTTATTGAAGCAAATTGCTTCTGTCAAGCAAAAGGGAATTCAGCAACGAAAGTTTTGCCTGCAAGTGATTACCGTATGTACCGGTAAGGGTTGGGGTTTAAAATGATATATATTTTTTCTAGACAGAAACGTTTCCCTCCGATCGCACTCGGCTTATTTCATACAAGCTCCAATACTTAATATATACTTGGTACTATGGTGCTGCACAGTGCAGCTGGTAACTCTGTAATTAGTTACTACACCTCTTCAGGTTGTTATTTCAAACCTATCAACATAGGCCTATGACACTGCTGATGCAGTGATGTGGTTGTTTAATCCACTTTGCTCATTCCTTACCCGTCTGCCGGTAGTGTGCTGTGTGTGCAAGTAGAGTAGAATCTACACTACAGTATCCAGATATTGTTAATATGATTTTAATAAAGGTATGAATTGCAGCTTAAACTTATCACTGCTATTGATGATGACTGAATCTATTGTTTTTATGTGCTGCATTGTTTTTTTCTGCGGTAAGAGTATTGTCATGAATTTTGACGACAAGCAGACTCAGAAATTTATTTTATTAGTCCAGGCTTACCCGTGTTTGTACGATATGACGTTGACGTCATATCGAAATAAATTACTCCGCAATAATGCATGGGAGTATATTGCAAAAGAAATGGACATCGATGGTAAGTAAAGTAAGTTTATGTTGGAAAAATAAAGCCGAAGTGATTCGTTTACAGTTTAACTGGATGTTTTAACAACATTGATTCACTGGTCATCATCTGATCATCAGCAGTAATAAGCTCGTCAGTGAAACGAATCACTTTAGATTTGTTTTTCCTTCTCAAGTTATTTTCCTCTTATATTTATTGATTCCAAAGTTTATCAGTTTATGTTGTTTGTAGCATAAATGCTTTGTTTTTTCACATTACACCTGTGTGGCGTCCGCGCCTCCCGTAATGTCACTGGCCCTGATTTGGGAGTCAGCCAAGCGGTAAATAAGCCACACACAAGTTTTTCGTTGGCTGGTTAAGCGTGTTCGTCACCCAGGAAACACGTGGGTGGGCTAATTTTGTTCCTCGTCGTTATAAGTTTCGGTATTCTACTCTTTACTTCCCTTTTCATCTGCTTGCTCAAGTTCAAAGCAGCACCATCATTCACAACATTAATTTCAGTCAGCATAACTCCATTTAATTACTTATTCCAAAAGAATCAACACGAAAAGTGCTTCGCACTTTTCTGTCTTATTTAAATAGAATGTCCAGTTCCTTATTCAAATAGAATTTACGGTTAAATGCACATAATCAACACTAAAAAAAAACTAACTCTCCCGACGTCGCTTGTAATCTCCCCCCTCCTTTCTATCTAACAGAATAACTACAGTCCTACTATTGCGAATCTCCCCAGATGTAGTACATAAAATCTCAAACTGCGTAAGTGAAATACTAACTTATAAACCTACACAAGCAACGGTCCTAGACTAACACAACCAGATAAAATAAAACACTTGACTGAGAACTAACTTAACTTAGGCTAGCACATCACTATTTATGGGAGTCGGTATTGGTAACAGAGTCTGGTCTCGCCTTCCCTTCTTCATAACTAACGCACGATGCCACTGCTGCTTACATCTGCCTTCGTCAACCACTTATTAGTCTCGACTGCAATGGCGTGATGCTTCTTCGTGAATACAATCATCCAATGGGTTTTGACTGCGGTCACTCACGATTTCATATGCATTGTGACACATGGACACGTGACCAATTGTTTACCAAGTTCGGTTGACGTCAAAGTTTTAGCCTCGCAGAAGCAGCTAGCACAATGTATCCATGGCAGCGAGATGCGAAGTCTTGCGGAGTTGTGATTAAGGATTGGAGTCGTAACAGCAAATTGCAGGCCTAATAAGGGATTTAATGGCGAGCCCAGTCACTCAAACGCCATACTACACCCCCCGCGAGAAAAGGTTTTGGCCGAAAAAAAAAAAAAAAAAAAAAGAAAAAAAATTTTAAAGGCCAAAACCCGAGTCCGAAAACAAAAGCAGAGGTCCGGAACAATAAGAGCTCTGTTACCAATCCCGAGGTGTTCCGTACAATCACTGACAACATGAAAAAGTCCATCAAACGAACGATATGTACAAAGCAGCGTGGGCGCGACCAAGGCCGCAAGAAAGTTTAAAAGTCCAATGTCCCTCAAGTCTGCTGCAACGCTCGCACAAGTTCACCGTGACGTCGCGCACCAATATCATTCAAAAAGTGTTTTTCGGAATCAGTACCATCCATCCGGACCACGCAAGAAAGGCTGAGGCTTCGTGTAGACCGTCACTAAACAAAAATGCAGACACAACAGAAAATGTTCTGTCATAAACAAAAAGGTATCACATAATAATCCCGGTAAGGAGTGTGAAGGTCTGAAAAGTTGTCACAAAGTCACACTCTAGGACACGACCAAGCGAAGCTAAAACGGATTTGAGAGAGTCAGTTAAAAAAAATGTGCCGTGAACCCTGGGGATGCAAAAAAAATACCCCCTACTAACATAAACACTAAAAAAAAGAAACTGGTAAAGGGCTCACACGAGAGCAAAGTCATCAAACACGATGAGCACAAGTCCAAGCGTGCGGCGAACTTACCATCAACTGCACACAATGCCCTGTAAAAAAATATTAAAACCTGTAACACATCAGCTCCGATATCAAACGTCGCATCCTATTCACAACTCAGTCAGCCGCCTGGAGCACTTAATCAAAGTAGTTCAATCTGAAAAGCAATAAGAAACGCCTCCTCCACCAACGCAAATCATTTGTGCCATCAAAATAAAACGATAAACTGGTATGTTAGGTCACATGTCTGTAAGTTCTTGCACAAAAAAAATTGAATTAGATAGCTTGTGCCCGCAAGAAAGGTGCTGGCCAGTCACCTCCCAAGTAACCACCTGCAAAAAAATTTTGACAAACCCTGCTGCACTGAGGGTGATCAGGCCTCAGTCCAACCGGGAGTGTCGAACTAAGCAGAAAGAGACCGTCTGTACCGCACTGGAAGTCGTGTAGAACGGCCATATCTCGTGCGATACTGTTCATTAAGAGGAAGTGAAGGACTGCCAACCTCGAGTTGACTACTAACAGGCGTACCGACAATTTCAGGTGCAATTACATGTGTGAAATGAGGAGACAATAAGTCGGAACGGTTATTATCTTCTACATCATTTTCAACCGGTCCTGGAAGCTCTGGAGGAGGATCACGCAGTCGCATCAAAATGGAACATGCCTTTAACCGGTTAATCGTTACATTGTCATATCGATTCGCTCCCATCTCGAGCGTAAAATACTTATCAGTACGACTGAGTACTCGATATGGTCCCGTATACGCTTGATCCAACGTCGTTTTCGCCGCGTTGTTCTTTACAAAAACGTGGGAACAAGAAGATAACTTGTCATCAACAAAATAATCACGTCTACACGGTTCCCGAGGGGGGGACGGTCTTAGTGTTTGCATGAATCCAACCAGTTGACGACCATACTCAGTTTCAGGGATAGTTTCACGGTCGCTAACAAAAAATTCCCCTGGAACCCGTAAAGGCGTCCCAAGCGTAAGTTCCGCAGAAGAACAGCCAAGATCTTCCTTTACCATCGCTCGCATCCCCAGAAGTACAACACCCAAATTACTGTACCAATCGGTGGGATTTTCCTGGCACCTTAAAGCGGTCTTAAGGGTTCGGTGCATTCTTTCCACCATTCCGTTTGATTCCGGTCGAAACGAGCAAGTAGTGTTCCTCTGGGCCCCTAAAAACTCGCACATCTCCTCCCACAGACAAGACAAAAATTGCCCACCACGATCACTCGTTATAGTCACCGGTGCCCCGAATCGAGCCACCCAGTGTAACATAAAAGCGTTTGCACAAGATTTAGCTGTAATGTCGGCAAGAGGTACACATTCCATATGCCGTGTGTATCGGTCTACAACCGTCAAAAGATAACTAAAGCCTCCAGACATGGGCAATTTTCCCACTAGATCCACGTGAACGTGCTGAAAGCGCTCAGACGGCAAGTCAAACTTCTGCAAGGGTGCACGGTTGTGTTTTTGTATTTTAGAAGCTTGACAGGCGTGACAGCAAGTTACGAACTCCTTGACGTCCTTTTTCATTCCTGGCCACACAAATCGGTCGCCAACAAGCCTTTGACTCGCTTTAATCCCTGGGTGGGAAAGTGAATGCAAGACATCGAAAACCTCCTTTCTGAAGCTTTTGGGAATTATGGGACGGAATTTTCCTTGTGAAACGTCCCCAAGGATATGTTTATCAGACCCCGGTAATCTAGCCATAACAACTTGTAAAGAAGACCGTTCGGCGCCCACAAGTTCGTTTACCTCAGGATCATCTTCCTGTGCCTGAACCATCGCAGCAAAATCTATTGAAGGGTAAGTCTCAAAAATCGAGTTCACATTGGGCCGGCTCAGGCAATCTGCGACAACGTTATCTGCGCCACGTATATACCTCACATCCGTGGTAAACTCAGAGATGTAATTAAGATGGCGAAGTTGCTTTGCTGTGCCGTCCTTTGGTGGTCGCGCAAAAGCCAAACATAGTGGTTTCTGATCACTAAGAATATGGAAAGCACGTCCCTCCAGAAAGTAACGAAAATGTTTCACAGAGAGGTACATGGCCAACAGTTCTCTATCATATGCCGAGTACTTGGTTTCGGCAGGCGTAAGAGCTTTTGAAAAAAAGGCGATGGGACGTACTTCGTCATTGACAGCTTGCTGCAGGGCACCGCCCACTGCGTTGCCAGAAGCGTCTACCGTAAGGAACGTGGTAGCTCCCAACAAAGGGAACTTTAAGAGCGTGGATCGAGCAAGGAGTTCCTTACTTTCTGTGAAAGCTTTATCGGTCTCCTCGTTCCACTCAAGCACTGGCTTACGGCCCTTCTTCGTCGAAGTCATTCTATTCAGGGGCGCGAGTACTTCCGCAGCACCAGGTATGTGGCGTCGATAGAAATTCAACATTCCCAGATACCTCTTTAATTCTTTATTGGTCCTGGGGCGAGAAAATTCCCGAATCGTCTGGACTCTGGAATCGTTGGGCCGAATTCCCTCATCGTTTACCGTATATCCTAGAAAAGAAATCTCGTTAACGCAAAAGTGGCACTTCTTTTCATTCACAACCAGACCGTAATAGAGCAATCGCTCAAAAAGTTGGGTGAGGTGGTCAAAATGCTCCTCAAGCGAATGGGAAAAAACAAGGATGTCGTCGATGTAGACGTACACAAAGCTTAAACCTCGTGTCACTTCGTTCATAAATCTCTGAAAGACAGCACCAGAGTTGCGAAGACCCATCGCAACTCTTTTGAATGCATAACTACCTCGGGGAGTGAGTATAGTCGTTTTCTCTACATCTTCTTCAGCAATCTCGATCTGGTGGTAAGATTTATATAAGTCAAGGGAAGAGAACACTGTACTACCGGACATGAAATCGGTGAAGTCCGTCAAAAAGGGTATAGCATACCTATCGGGGACAGTCTGCTTGTTAAGAGCGCGGTAATCTCCTGTAATTCGATACTCGCCAGGTTCTTTCTTGGGGACCATATGTAAGGGAGATCCAAACGGGGACGTAGCAGGGATGACAATACCTAAATCCAATAGCTTCTGCAGCTCTCGGTCCAAAATTTTCAAACGCTCTGGTGAAAGGCGTCTCGTACGACCGCAAACAGGGGGGCCTTCGGTCTTAATATGCATTTTCGTCTCATGACGGATGGGTTTCAAAAAATTGCCTAATTCAAAAACATCGGTATAATGCGCAAGTAGCTCCTTCAGTGACTTGAATGGTCGCGGTATCTGTCCAACTTTAGTTTTCTCTTTAGCCTGTGCAAATTCTCTTTTCAGGGATGGGCCTAGGTCAAGAGACTGCCCAATCTTGGCAGTGGGGGTGCAATTCACTTCACATTGTAAAGTGCGTTTGGCTGGGTTAACCAAAACGTTATGGTGCGTCAAAAAATCCAGACCCAGTGTGGCAAACTTCACTCTAGCTCGCAAAAATTTCCAAAGGAATGTCTTTCCAAGATTCAAAGAGACGCTCAAAGTAACGTGCTCAAATGCAGGAATACGGGTCCCATCAGCAGTACACAGCCACCTTGAAAAGCGGGGGTCATTATCGGGTCTATTACAGGGTAAAATTGATAGCCTGCTTCCTGTATCGACCAAAAACTTCACATTCGTTTCTGGGTCTCGCACAAAAATCAACCCAGTTATATCTATATCACTAAAAACGGGTTCGTTGTCATGTGGGGCGTTAAGAGTTCCCACATAAGACCTCGTGCCTTTCGATTCTGACCGATCGCCGTTATTGAACGCGCGAGTTTGGTTGTTGTGAGCCTTGCCCCAAGAGCATGGGTCCCGGCATTGATAAGCGCGCTCTCCAAATCTGCTATGGTAATAGCACAAAGATGTGTTAGATGGTCGCTCGAAACCCCGACCAGTTTGGTGTCCAAAAGAGGTGGGCCCGCCAGGATGAGAACGAGGAGTGGATGAAAATACTCGCTCCTGCCCAGGAGCATACCTACCTAGGCGAACACTTTGGTATTGTCCTTGGTCCATAGAATAAGGATTATGCACCTTAGAGGCATTGGTGGCTTCGACCAACTGACTCACGGAAGTACTTAAATTGCTTAGCTGTTCCTGCACGGAGCTGCTACTCGGAAAAGATACTTCTCGGTATAAACGGCCGGACCGTCTGCCGTGCTTGTTCTCATCAACCACTCGGTCAGCACGACCAGCTAGCTCATCCAGGCCACACGGCGGACCAGCCACAATCGCTCGTCGTACTTCGTCCGGCAAGCGATCCTTAAAGAGCTTTTCAAGTACAGGCGAGTCATGCTCTCCCAGCAATTTCCGCATGCGAAAAAGCAATTCCGTCGGCTGACGGTCTCCTAACTCAAGCTTATATAAAAGTTCATCAATATCTTTCTCACGAGAAGGAGAAAAAATCCTACGGATCTCATTTTTCAATTCTGTGTAGGGCCTCTCTGAGTTTACTTGATATAACACGTGCTCCAGTCGTTCTAAATGTCGGAGATCCAGAGCACTCAGAGCTAGCTCATACTTTTGCGACTCCGAAAAAATTCCTTTAAGTCGAAAAATGTTTTCTAGGGACAAAAGCCATAAACTTGCATTTCCTTCGTAGAAACGAGGGACAGATACTGACATGACCTGAGGCATTGGGTGGTAAGTTGGAAATGTGGGCTCCCTCATGTCATTTCCAGACACAGGCGCCATTCTTGGGATCGCGCCATCACTGCCACCAACGTCGGTCTCAGAGTGTTGATTTCCAGGGGGCTCACCAAAAACCAAATGGTTGTGCATATTGGGAAGCTCTAAGTTGGTGGGAGCACTCCACTCAGTTTCCTCGGGGCAGGTTAACAAGGTCCGCTCAAAACCTTTACCAGGCGTAGTAAGTCTATTAAACGATATCGGGCGGCCTCGGCCGCGAGATATGCTCCGCCTGGGTGTCCGATACATGTCAAAACAAAAACAAACAAGCGAGAAAACAAATAATTTTAGGCCTATACAACAAATCTGCATTAACTTAACTTTGGTGTCTGAAGCCTTCCTTACGACAGGTCGCGGAATCTTCGTGAGCAGGTCTCGGAATCTTCGTGAGCAGGTCTCGGAATCTTCAATGCCAATCACGTCGGGGTCACCAATTATGTGGCGTCCGCGCCTCCCGTAATGTCACTGGCCCTGATTTGGGAGTCAGCCAAGCGGTAAATAAGCCACACACAAGTTTTTCGTTGGCTGGTTAAGCGTGTTCGTCACCCAGGAAACACGTGGGTGGGCTAATTTTGTTCCTCGTCGTTATAAGTTTCGGTATTCTACTCTTTACTTCCCTTTTCATCTGCTTGCTCAAGTTCAAAGCAGCACCATCATTCACAACATTAATTTCAGTCAGCATAACTCCATTTAATTACTTATTCCAAAAGAATCAACACGAAAAGTGCTTCGCACTTTTCTGTCTTATTTAAATAGAATGTCCAGTTCCTTATTCAAATAGAATTTACGGTTAAATGCACATAATCAACACTAAAAAAAAACTAACTCTCCCGACGTCGCTTGTAATCTCCCCCCTCCTTTCTATCTAACAGAATAACTACAGTCCTACTATTGCGAATCTCCCCAGATGTAGTACATAAAATCTCAAACTGCGTAAGTGAAATACTAACTTATAAACCTACACAAGCAACGGTCCTAGACTAACACAACCAGATAAAATAAAACACTTGACTGAGAACTAACTTAACTTAGGCTAGCACATCACTATTTATGGGAGTCGGTATTGGTAACAGAGTCTGGTCTCGCCTTCCCTTCTTCATAACTAACGCACGATGCCACTGCTGCTTACATCTGCCTTCGTCAACCACTTATTAGTCTCGACTGCAATGGCGTGATGCTTCTTCGTGAATACAATCATCCAATGGGTTTTGACTGCGGTCACTCACGATTTCATATGCATTGTGACACATGGACACGTGACCAATTGTTTACCAAGTTCGGTTGACGTCAAAGTTTTAGCCTCGCAGAAGCAGCTAGCACAATGTATCCATGGCAGCGAGATGCGAAGTCTTGCGGAGTTGTGATTAAGGATTGGAGTCGTAACAGCAAATTGCAGGCCTAATAAGGGATTTGATGGCGAGCCCAGTCACTCAAACGCCATACCTGAACTTGATTGAAGGTGCAAGTATGAAATATTTTCATTAAGAAAACAATAAAAAAACAAGATATTTTCAATTTGTCTTTTCTCACTACTCCATGCCCTCCACTTCTTGACTATACATGAACCAGTGTACTCTAGTCTTCTGCAAAATCTGCAATTTAATGTTATTGAGGATGTTGCTTGTGACATTTTGTTTTGTCTGTGAGTAGAGATTACACAAACAAGTTTATTTGTCATGGGTTGATTGTAATATTCCCTTTATACTTCTTTAGTTTCAAGCTGCCAAAAGCGCTGGAAATGTTTGAAAGACCGTTATCGACGGCACAAGTCATCTCTAATTAGCAAAAGTGGAGCTGCAGGTGGATTGCAGAGAAAAGGATGGGCGTTGGCAAGCATAATGGACTTCATAGAGCCCTATTGTAAATCGAGAACGTAAGTAGTTTTGTAAATCCAATCAGTTTATTAGATAGAACTTGGTTAAAATTAAAATGCAGCAAGTGTGAGACACAACTACTAACAAAGAGCAATTCTTGTAGATAGACGTTTTTAAAGGTATATTCAGCTGTTGTATATTCACTTCTAGAAAAAATAAAAAAGCAATGTCCTTCCTGGCCTACCGGACGGGAAATCATGACGACTTCCTCTTGTTGGGTCAGAGGCTATAACAGCACTCCATCACCAACAGTGCAAAGCACTCCAGTAAAACAAGTAAGGTTAAATTCTTTAAGAAATATTTATCCGAAGGGATGAGTGATCCTGGCAAGATCATTCGTCCTGGAAGATGAATGTTTCTAACCTGAGGGCGGCTGATGAAGGCTAATAGCCAGAAACAGCGCTGTCTCGCTCTACGGTTCTAGAAAAAATACTATTCAAAATTGCTGAATGAACTTATGATTTATTCAGTTATTCAAACTGTAATAAAATAGTACTGATAGTTTTGTTTGTGGTAATAAATCCATTATCTAGGTTGTTCTTGCTCATTTATTCATTATTTATTTAGAACTCATTCAAATTTTGCCTCCGAAACGGATAAAGAACTCCTTCCTCGTGATAAGCAGGACATGGAAGAAGTGCTAGAAGAGGGTGCTTCCAAAATATCCTTGGAGGCTGAAGTTCCTGTAATGCTCGCCAACATTGACTGCGGACAAATCCTGGACTGGACTGACGGAGAATTGGCTGAAGCATCACAAGCGGCTGGTAACGAAGCTTCAAGCTCAATATCTTTTGATGCCATGCCTGAAGCAGTGACCAGTACCGCAGCTGCAAGTTCACAATCTTCGACTGTGAAAAGTGGATCTCGACGTATGTTCAAACTATTAGTAGTTTTAAATGAATGAAATTGTTCAGAGATTGTAGTGTTTATCCATCATGCTGATAGTTTGAAAATTTATCCTCCTATCGAGCGTTGAAAAAGGAAGGAAATCAAAATTCGTTTTTCAACTACCAATGCCAAAAAGTGAAAACAATTGGTAGTTGGAGTAAACTCCAACGATTTCGAACTTAGTTTCTTAGTTGTAACATCAATTTGCTCAATTGCAGTACTTATTCATTTTAAAGTTTCCCCTCTACAAGCCTTAAGTTATTTACCATTAGACGAAAGTGTGTAATGTGATAGGTTCTCCAAAAACCAAAGTAAAACGGAGAATTTCCTCGGATGAAGAATCTGGTACGGATAGGATTATCAAAGAGTTGAGAACAGCTTCCGACTTACGTGAGTTTGGCCGACTTTTAATATTCTCGTTGTTGATCCTGTTATTTATTGTTGTCGCCCTGGTGTTTAGTGAAAACAGTGATACCTTACTTGAGCCAAATTCCAAATCGAATCGACTCTTCATTATACTCACAATATCATCAGCGTTTCATGCTGCTATCGAGTTTATTATCACTGTTATTAGTTGGTATATTATTGCTGTTATTAGTTAATGACTGGCTTTTCGTTTTTTCTTTTCAGTTGATGAGGAAGATGAGGATGACTTGTTTTTTATGTCCTTAGCCAAGAGGACAAAATCTTTGCCACAGGCAAAGAAGAGCAAGCAAGCTTCAAATGACACTCATGGAAGTGGTGCACAATGCTCTGTTTGAGAGCTAGCTGCACCGCTTCCATGATTTTTGGTCATGACTAATCATTGTTATTGTGTGAAACGTCAAGTCGCTCTTTCTTTTTTGGCACAAATTAGCTGCTGGGGTTTTGTTATGCAAGAGTTGTGCGCTTTTCTCCTGCGAAGTTTTTTATTGGTTCATTTAATGATTTTTGATTTTTCGTTCGTGTGTTAATTTTAGTACTTTCGTTCTGCAAGACCTGTGTGCATTTCAACTGTGAATTTTTTCTTTTTTGTTTTTAGTAGGTGCAGTTAGAAAGCCGAGTGTTTTTTCCTCCTTAAATTAAATAGTCGGAGAAGTAGCAATTCGATGATTCACGAATATTTGCATCTTGGCTTTGTTTTTCGTCCCATATTTATTGCAATCCCAAGTTGTTGAACTATTATGCAATTGTTTGTTTTTCGTTGTTTGTTCTTTGCAGTGTTCAATCATTCTCTTGCTTTATTTTACAATTTTTACTTCGTTAATATATTCTTTTATGAATCAAGAATGATGTTTTTTTGCGAAATTATCTCCTGCAGCGGTGAAGAGTACTCTTAATGCACGCCGTAATAGCATACAGTCTGAAACAGCATCGAATGTGGAAAAATATAATTATGATAATTTTTTTGTTTACGAGCTAGTTGTTGTTACTCGTTGTTTTTTATCTCTTCGGCTTTAATGCTTAATCTACACTGTTCTACAGTGACTTCAGTTCAATATCTCAATTCAAAGCGCCTGTCTGGTCTTAACTTCGCATCGACGACTGTATCACGTCAACGAATGTTTTATTTCCATTAAACAACAAACAACAGGCGCAATATATACTACAAGTATAGCACGGCGTTATGATTAGTTTACTAAAGATGCGTAATGTAGTACATATGAAAGGTTATAAGTCCTACCCTATGTACCAACAATGAGTCTTCCTTACAGGATAAATGTTCAACCACCAATTTGAAGTTACGCTTATGCCCAAAAACTAAGTCATTCGGTTTGAAATACAACGCTGTTCTGCCATGGTAAAGCACCACACTCACTAATGAAGTGATTTTTGAATAACTCTCTAATAGCAGTTGCTTCAGAGGTGCTTCTTCTTCCGGTGCGCCAGAGCGGACGCATACCAGATGAATCACTTCGTCTGCCCTGTTCCTCGTGCAACCTGCCGATGTCTACTTTCATGTCAACATCTCGCATGTACACATCATGGTTTTCTTTTCATAGGTAATTATGTAAACTGTGCAGGCTTTTACAACAAAATCGGCAGTTTCCGGTTTGACGTCGAGCGGTCTACGAAAGACTCGAAATCTTGCGGCCATAATTCCAAATGCATTTTCGACAATGCGCCTGGCTCTTGACAAGCGGTAGTTAAAAATTCTTTCATTGGGAGGCAACTGCCTTCCAGGATATGGCCGCATCAAATTCGGCATAAGCGGAAAAGCTTCGTCGGCCACAAACACATAGGGAACTTTTGCGCAATGCGGCAGGTTTGAAGGGGCGGGTAAACCGAGATTTTCATTTCTTAACTTCTTGCCAAAAATGGAGTGGGAAAACTTGCTACCATCAGAACGTTGTTCTTGGGCCCCAATATCAACTGCAACGAAATTGTATCGAGCGTCCACCACAGCAAAAAGCACGATGCTGAAAGACCACAGCTCCGAAGAAACGTCGCAACGATGGCGTTCCGTTGGCAACACCATATCTGATTTGACCTACCCGGGAATCGAACCCCAGACAGCGCGTGAGCTTAAAAACTGAGCTAACCGGCCAGTACGTGGCATTTCTCCTCATAATCGCACGCAATTTTTGTTGTAGGAGACGATTCCCAAGTTCAATATCTAGCTTCTATCTATATTGCAACCTCTTCGCATTAAGCAACACACAAACATTGAAATTTACCGGTAACATTTCTTTGTGCGATAACATTCGTAAGATAAATACAAATAAAACCCAGAGTAATGAAAATTGATAGGCGAAAATATACAAAGTATTTTTCACACTCTGTTAAATCACAACATTATTCAAAGCGGTAGAAGCATTGTGTTAAGGTTTTTAAAATTCAGTACCAGCTGATACTTCTGATGCAAATAAAGGAGCGTTTACCGATACGCGACAGGCGATAAATTTTTATTGCGCCTTGTTTGTTTTATTTTGCTGTTTAGCGATCACGCGTAAATTTTCGAAAACCTTTTACATCACTTACAATATTACTTTTGTCGCTGGTCGCCTATCGGTAAACGCACTTTTATATGTAGTGTTTTAGAATAATCTTTTTGCGCACATCCTCCAGCTTCTGCAAAATGTCAACGTTTCGGCAAAATTCTTGCCTTATTTTTCCATTTTCGGTGCTCGATTATCAAAATTTTCGCGATTTATGATGATCTTTATAAGAACTAGCGGAGCACGGGGTCAAAATGTTCTCAAAATAGGCGGTTTTAAACAGCAATTACTGTTAGAAAATATTGTCAGAGACAGTTAAAACCATTGAAGGGATATATAACAAATAGTACAGAAAAAAAATACGAAAAGTCTTAAAAATAAAATTGCAAAGCAAGCACAAAATCAAATAAATCGTACAACAACCAATAAATCTTCGAGACGAACGATCTCTCAAAAATCTCTACCGATACTTGTAATCATTTTTGCGAGAAGTGCCGCGACCTAGGGCGGATGCAGAAAAGAATTAGGGAAACCCCCTAAATCGTCTCACACAGCTGTTGAGGATGTTTACTCAACACTGGGATATAATTGGAATATTTAACATCCCTGTATTATTACTTGATCTAAACTTGGTAAATTTAATCGTACCGTAAATAGCCCTGTATCCGCCCTATTGTGTAAAAAATAATTTTTTTCAAACAGAAAATTTGCACTTCTATCTATTCAATTTGCATGTAAAAAATATGGAATACGTAATGAAAAGATCCAATATCTCAATGCATCAAATTGAAAAATCAAAGCTTCATTATACCCTCGATAACAGGCCGTACTGCTTAGTTGCTAAGCACGCGCCATCGGTGCGGGAGGTCAGAGGTTCGATTCTCGGACCGGTCAAAACGGACACAGTGTTGCCAACGGCTCGTCACCTCTGCGGCGTTTCTTCGGAGCTGTGTTGTCCAGGTGCTAAGCCGTGGAAATGGCTCATCCACTCGTTTCACGCTTGGAAGTAAATGCCGCAGGTATCACGAAGATTTGATTTTTTATACTCGAGGTATTACACCGAAGCGTGGTAACAAGTGGGAGAGGCCATTTCCGCGGCTTAGCGCCTGAACAACTCAGAAATGTCGCAACGATGGAAAGTTGATGATGACAGATATTTGACCGGCCCGGGAATCGAACCCAAGAACTCCCGCGCCGATAGCGAGATTCTTTACTTGATTCCATACAAGCACAAAATAATGTTTGATATTGATCAAGTGATTGGTGTATATGTCACAAAATGATTAGTCAAGTTTCTTCAGCAAAAGACGATTCACCACCGATTTTTTTCATTATTATTACCGGTACGTTTTACATGATTGTATTGTAGCTAACAAGAGATTAATTAAAACGCACACTTTACAGTGATTCAAGGGCAAGAAAGAAACAAAAACATGGAGGCTTTCCTTTTTTGTTGAAAGTTGGACCGTTGCCATTACTTAATGTGTATCAACATTAGTTATAAAATATACAAAACAGTTCAAATGTAATTATGGTGATGTAATGCCAAATACCGGTAATACAAGAGGTAACTATTCAGAGTAGGTAGTTTTGGTTCAATCTACTCCGGTGCTGCCCATTCTGTAGCGTTTTCGTCATCGAGAAGTGAAAGCTTTTTTTTCTTATTCAGCCCAGCATAAAGGTTTGAATTAAGAGGTTTAAACGTCGTAATACCACTCGGCAGATAAACTCGCACGAACACGCGCGCATCAACAATAGCATCCGTGGTCGAAGCAGTTGGAGTATCCCCATCGGTAGTTAATCTGAGTTCATTGCCTAGCGCACGAATGTAATATATGTTGTCATCATCACCTTCAGTTCCAAATACGTATTTTGTATCCGAATCCGGTCCCCATTTCCAGAACTTCCATTCCATTTCAGTTCCTTCTGCTTTGACGGATGCATTTGGTTCAATGCGGTTGTCAGCAACGCGCCAATATCGATTATTATCTGTTATTTTGGTAAGGCCCGTATGAAAGGAATCTGCATCTCCGAATTCTTGATCACAATCACTGTCTTTTTGTTGTTGCTGGTCTATTGTATAGTCAAATACGTAATACCATATTTTTGCTATTACTCCTCCCATGCTTCTGCTAATATATGGCAGGTCCACGCTCTCAAAACTTTATGCCTACAAACTGCTGATAAGCAGCTTTTATAACCTTTTAATCACTTAAAGAAAAACGCGGGAAAAACAATGAATCGATTTCTTTTCTACATAAGGAAGACTTGACAAGCAAGTCGTTTAGAAAAAAGTACGCTAGTTTAACAATATGAATGCATGTACCTACAATATTTTTTGAGTTACAAACTACAGAATAATTACTTCCAGACAACTTCTAATGAAAATGCTTGTAGTTGAACATACTTTGCCTAAGCGGAGTTTTGCGTATGCTTATTCAAACAGACAGAGGTCGTGAAATTTATGGCAAAAAAACAAGTTGCTGATTCCAAGTACTCATTTGATGCTATTTTTAGCTACTATCGTGGGTAGAAAACCGTTTACGGTGTGTTCACACAAAACTACCGATGTTCAACTTGTTTGTGTGTTTGGAATTGAATGCACCTCCGCAACACATTGCTATCTATGTTGTATCTCCACACCCCTTCACTTTTTGCCTATTTTATCAAATTCTGAATACTTCTCAATTTATTTTATTTATTTCAGAATTTCACTTTTCAATTTATTTATTTATTTTTTCAATCAATAGCTTCACTGTTAAATCATTCTGCAGTGAATGTTTGAAATTGAAAAATAACCAAAGAGCTTTTAAGCGCCTAAACCAGGGGTTCTTAACCGGGGGTAAATTTACCCCCTGGAGATAAATTTTGCATACCGAGGGGGTAATTTTTCTGAAGTATACACTGAAGCAAACTTCAATTTTCAGTATTATAAAAATGAAAGTTTCGACTATAACAAAAGTCTCGTCAGCCTTGCTACGCACGGCCAATCCAAACTGAACAGATTCCAGACTGCAAAGATTCTTTTTTGCATTGCTTTACCAGGACATCTTGCATTGCTTTACCTGGACATCTGCAAAAAAAGAGTCTTTACACTCTAGAATGAGTTTAACCTGGATTGGTTATGCGTCGCAAGGATGACGAGACTTTTGTTATAGTCGAAACATAAATTTGTCCCTTTTAAAAATGAAAGTGTTGGACTGAGGGTAAATCGTACATTTTTCAATCGGCAAGGGGTAAAGAATGCAAAAAAAGGTTAAGAATCCCGGGCCTAAACCCAGTGTCTTAGCCAGGTGTTCAAAACAATTTTTTACAATTTTGAAATGTGTTCAAAACGTTCCAATAAACTACCGAAAGGTTGTAATTTTAGTATTTAGTCGCATATTTATCTTCCTGTCACGAAAAAGCGATCAAAACGTTATAACCAATTCGCTTAGGAGTTGCCAGCCATCTGTCTACGACACAAAAATGGGGGAATCCCGCTAAGTGCCTTTCCCAAGGGCACTACAAGTAAACTTGCCGTCTTGTTTTCCACACTGTGCCTGTAAATTATAATGCTGCGCTTTAAGCAAGGAGGCCGTAAATACCAACTGTGTCATTGGTTTTACCCCACTCAGAATCAAATCCTAGTCTAATAGCTCCAAAAGCGGAGGCTCTTACCCTTCAGCCATCTGAGCTGTTTTAGGCCCATTGTACTGTTTTAGGTGTGGGGGCCTGGGAGCGTTAGCCCACACCCGCCTAAAGAGTTTTTACGATTTTTAATCGTAAAACACTCATTTTAGCACACTTTTTTATCTAAAGAGGACATACTGGTACCTGCAAGTGAGTGAAGTCACTACAGACCCGTACGGAATACAAAAATAAATCAGTAGCCGATGCTCGATGTTTGAGAACAGAAGTTTGACTAAAACAAATGAAAGGAGGCTGCAACCATTATTAATTTGAGTATTTGTCAACTAAAAGTTAGATTTAGCTTATTACAAATTTCTTGAACGCCAGAGCCAAGGGGGAGGGAGCATGGCGCGGTGGCCCTCCTGCGTGAGTCTATGATTGTAATTTAAAAATTGGCGCTTGACGCTGAAACAGCTAAAATTTTATGGCCTATCGTGTCTGCCCAACGTCGATTTTTTGAAAATTGACAGCGCATCAGGTAGCGTCAACGAAAAGTTGAAGTCGTCAATTGATATCGTCAAGTTAGCGGCGTCAAAGGATACCACAGCTAATAACTATTTCAAAAATGATAATTTAGTTTTAGCAAGATGGCCTTTCCTCAAATGCATGACGACTGCAACAGCCACGTCTAAAAACTTAAAATAATGTTTATGAGCATACGGTGGGTTTTACGACAAATCAAAAATTTTTCAAGATGAGAACGTGTGTTATAATCAAGGTTTCTACAAATTTGTTCTCTATAAAAGATAGTACCGACACACCATGCAGTTACAACAGCTAACAAAAGATTTTTCAAAGTAGCTTAGGCCCAAACAGTGCTTCAAATCGAAAAAGTACAGGGTTTCAAGTTGTAGCAAATTTAATCACCGTCATAGAAAGCGTTTCCAAATTTGAGTTAGCTATTGTTGTGAAAAAGTAATAAACCAAATAGATTTTCAAAAATCCATGGGTCACAGTTGCTTAAAATTGTTTATGTTAATCACTGTATTCATTAAATATAAAGTATTTTGGTCAAACTACGTGAAGATTCTTGTGCTTACTACTTAATAAAATTGCCAAATTATTTTTTAATGAGTCGATAGTGGGCCGCATCCAAACATTAAGTGGGCCGCAGGTTGGACATCCCTGCTCTATTCGCAATTATTTGTTATTGAGCTCAGCAAACAAGTGCAGCTATGATGTAAAACAAGGAGCTTTCTGAATTCATGATTTGCTTTTACATCTCGAAAATAGTTATTTTAATTTTTCTCTTCAGCAAAAGAGTGTATTTTTTGATACTTACGTAAGCACACAGCCGTTATTCACATTGAAAACCTCCAAGAAACATAAACGGGAAGATGCATGTGTAGAATGGGCGTAGCGAGAAATTTTAAAAGGGGGTAGCATATACTGCAATAGCCATCCAAAGGGTATGGTTTATTCTAGTCACTTAGCACCGTTAAGTGATATTTTTTACTAAAGGTTACATAGACTTAGGGGTGTGTATGATGTAAATTTTTCTGTAATAGTTTACTGCGAATAGTATTTTAAAAATTGGTTGGTGGTTAGCCTATGTTTGGATATGCTTGGTTCACGGGGCTAGAACTGATTCTTATATTGGATCCAAGTTCTGTGAATCTGAAACCGCAACTGTCAAGGTCAAAATTTGCAACGAATAAGTATCAATACAGCAGAGATTTTTTGACATTGTTCCGAAACGCATCGATAATACCGGATCAGCAACGCAAAATTAAGGAAACACTACACCGAGAAAAAGTACCAACTCGGTTGGAGAGCTGTGGTTCGGCACCAACCGAGGACAAACTGAACCTTCCAACCAGTACACACGATCGCATCATTCTGCCTAAAAATGCTAAGAGAGGAACAATATTCAAGCAATGGAACATTGCTACAATCAACGTAAGAACCCTAAGAGGAGATGCCAAAGCATTTGAAATAGTGAAAGCTATCCACGATGCCTCCCTGGATATTGTTGGAATTCAGGAAGTGAAAAGATTAGGTCAAGGTAGTGCGTTGATACAAGTGGATAAAACTGAATATAATTTAATATGGAAAAGACAAGATACTAAAAGACCGGGGCCGGTTTTAAGCCGATTTGACCGATTTTGTCAAATTGGGCCCCGCATTTTGAGGGGCCCCGGGCAAGTGGGGTTCTTTTTCTGTATTATGAGATACAAAATAGGGAAAGTACCAAAAGTTGAGTCGGTGCATAGAAAAGTCCGTATTCGAAGCTATGCGGATTTTGGAGCGTAATAATTATGGATCATTTCTGTTTTCTTCTAAACTGAATAAAAAATCTGCAGCTGCTGTTAAAACCAAACATTTGTGAGGAAAACAAAAAAAAAAACTTGCGCATTTGTTTAATCACGTGGGTTTGCTGTTTACAAAAAAATATCTGTACTCTGAAAATGGTCTTAGAAGAGGTTCATTATATTTTCAGTTGTAGCTTTTTAACGTTTATTTAAGGAAGCATGCTCTCCACTAAAAGCAATTTACACGTGAGTTAAGTTGTCGAATGTACCGTACTCTATTTAATGAAACCAAAAGCGTTGAGAAACCCTCAAGATTCACAGCTTAGAAGTCAATGGCACAGTGAAAACAGCACATCGAGTTATTTTGAAGCAATTTATGAACAAAAGCAGCTCTAAGGGCCAGGGCATACGCATCCTCGAAAATTTGTAAACAGTAATTGCAATTTTGGTGCGTTTTGAAAACTTTTTAGGGTAATTTTTGTTTATTTTTCGCCTTCAATTCGACATCTCCACCAAATATGAAGCTTTTTCGTAGGCACATTTGCGATAACGGTACTTAAGGGGAAGGCGTATACAGGCCTATCTGAAGAAGTTACAAAATTTAAAAAAATGTCTTGCAAAAGTATTGCACTGTGGCATAACTTTCATGATATTACCGCAATGCCGATCTGAAATTTAAAATTGCTTAATTTGCCTTTCTTGATGTTAAAACTTACACAAAAAATCTGGGGGACACAAAACAGTGGGCTGCCCCCCCCCCCCCCCAATCAACAGACTTGCTTTCTTGAAGACAGCGGCCCTTGAGCATAATTTTAAACTTTCTATGTTTTGTTGAAACAGCTTCAGCTGAACTTCGCAATTTACAAAATTGATCCAATATTTGCCTCCCTCCCCAAGTCAGCTGCTCTCCCTAGTCGACTGTTCTGGCGCCAGCTCTGAATAAAAGCATCCAAATTACCATAGATTGTTTTACAGCAAGTATTAAATGTCTATCTTTTTTGGCTTGTATGCACGCCTATATGTTTGCTTTTAATATATACATCCACACATTTTACTATAAAGAGTAGGGGCCCCGCCATCAGATTTTAATTGGACCCCGCAGCTTGTTGCACCGGCCCTGTAAAAGACAACATGGAGTAGGCATCATAATAAAGAAGACCGATAAGATAAAAATTGACGACATTGGATTAGTCTTTCTTCGCTTACTCATTGCGCGACTGATTATTCATAACCTAAACTACAAAATAATTGTTGTTTACGCACCTCACGTGGCACTGCCCAAATCTGCAAAAAAACAATTCTACAAAGAACTACAACAGTACAGCAACAACGATTAAGGCATTCGACACCAAACACTTATAATACTGGGTGATTTTAATGCTTCCACCAGTGTAACAGACGATCATTGCCCTTACTCTGATACAAAATTGGAGTAACAATGATAACGGCAATATGTAGCTTGACTTCTGCCAAAATGAACAGTTGTGCGTCAGCAATACATGGTTTAACCAAAAACGGATTCGAAAACAGACCTACGTCAGCCCAAATGGAAAAATCTTTAAAATTCTGGATTACATTCTATGAGAGCGATGAAGCCAAAAATATATGGTAAATTGCCAAGCGAAAAGCGGACTTTGCATAAACTCTGACCATAGAATACTTATGGCAACTATGAGAACTCCATTTATAAAATACTCTCGAATGAAATTCAAGAAAGCCCTTAAACAGGCGACCCAACTAAACCTTAAAGTCAATCGAAAATAGTGCAACTCTCCAAAATGCCCTGATCAATGATATCAACAACAGTATACATCCATTTACATCCGATTTAACTGAAAATATCGACCAAAACTTGATCAATACTGTCGAATCGTCAGTACGCAATATCCAAAGCTGGCAACCGCTACTTGAAAAGTAGCGCCGCTACCGCTTTTTGACCAAAAAATCAGCGGCGCTGCCGCTTACCGTTGCTTGTTTGCGAAAGCAGCGCCGCAACCGCTGCCGCTAATGAGTGCAAAACAGCGGGCGCTGCCGCTATTTTAAAGAAAAAAAAAAGTCAAAAGCACAAAGGCATTTTAATATTGTAGGCCTAGTGGTGAAATTGCAACTTTGTTGACGGAAGTAGCACAGCAATGCGAGTAATGAAAATTAAAACAAGTGACAAAAAAGCCGACAATCGGCTTCCATATTATCCAATAAGGTATAGGGCTTTTTGGAGAGAAGTCAATTTTAAAATCTGATTGGATGTAAACGGAAACCGATGGTCAGGTTTTCCGTGAATAACAAAAAGCAGGTTAAAAAGAAATAATCAGAACATGTTGAAAATATAACACAGATTAAAAATATAAAAGAAACAAGTCAAAAAATTAGGCAGGTCGCAACCGGCGTTAAAAAAATTAAAACTACGTTGATTGGTTGCATGCTCCTTTTAAAAAACAAGCATTTGGAAATGCTGGTCCGTTAAACCACTGCGCTTAGGCTTTAGCACGTCTTTTCCCACGGAAAAATGTCGTTCAATCGCCGCGCTTGACAGATTCGCGGTATTTGAGTAAATGAACATTGACCTAGTCCCTCAATATTTTGTTTTTAAAAAGTTCCGGCGAAGATCGTTCACGATGGAATGCAGCTTCATTCAAAACCTCTTTCACCACATGCCTAACTGAAGCCTGACTTTGGGGTTCGAAATTACAAGTAAGCTTTTGAAAAAAATGGTCTCCGCAGTCACTACAGGGACCATACAAAAGTATTTTCGCAGTTTATGTCTAAAAGTAGGTGTTTCGCTAAAATAGGTGAAAGGAGGCTTCACCCATTATTAGTTTGAGAAATTATGGACTGAAAACTAGGTTTTAGCACCTTATTACAGAGCTAAAGTGGGGGGCATGGCACCGTGCCCCGCTGCGTGCGCCTATGACTCAATGCACCTTCTTTTTTTGTTTCGCACCAATTCAACGCCTTATTGCTCTTACCAGCATGAACCAGAAAGGGGAGCCAAGTAAGTTGAAATGATTTAAAATGAACGATGCAAAGCGGAAGCTACTTGATTTTCGGAGTTGTGCAGCAAAGGTTTAAACCTCCGTTAATTCCTACTACAATCGTGGAAAGCAAGGACTGAAAACAATCACCCTGAGTCTGGCCTGATTGACTCCCGTTACAAAAGCTTATCGTACTGACATGCTACACCTCAATCTCAATCCACATGTAAAGGCCCCCAACGAAAAATTTAGAGCATCGCCTGACATCAAAGCAAGAAAGTAGACAGCTGCAATTAGCGCCTCAGACAAAGATAATCATCAAATAACATCGCGGGTGCGGCAGTCTCATCCCCAGACTGCTTTTCATCACACCTTATATAAGCAAATAACAAAGAAAATTTGAAACTTTAAAGAAAACTATCAAGCAGCTCTCTCTTCCATCATTCTGCTGGAATTTTCTTCCCAGGCTATCTCACATATCTCCCGCTGAGAAGCCAATTCTCAGAGACTGAAATTTTTACCAAAAAGTTTGTTTTTACAATCTCAGTTTAAAAAAGTTAAAGTGAGATTGTGAGAAACAAAAATTTTAGTTGCTATCTTCGAAGGAGTTTAATCAGCGCCAGGGGGAGACTATTTGCATTAATTGGGGTGCTGAAGCGCTGCCGCTACTCGGCTAAAATAACAGCGGCGCTGCCGCTTGTCGCTGGTGGCCGAAAAAACAGCGGCGCTGTCGCTACCTCTAGCGAAAAAGTAGCGGCGCTGCTGAGCAGCGCCGCTGTACCCAGCTCTGGCAATACCCTCTCTCCCAAAAAAAGGAATGTAAAAATTTCCAATAAGAAAATGACGTGACTTTGAATGAACTGGTTGATAGAGCAATATCAGTTAAAAAACTACCTGATAAACAACAATTAAAATCAAAGCACTGAGTAGACAAATCCGCAAAAGAAAACGTTATCTGATCAATAAATACTACTAAGATGAAGCTAGCAAAATCAATACGAATGTTATGAATCGACAGATAAAAAAAATGTTCTGCAAAGTCAAACTCCATGGTGACACCTTTGAAAGCCGGAATGAAGTAAAATGTTCCGATGAAAATCTATCGTCTTTCTTTCAAGATCATTTCACCCGCGATTACAACAAAACCTTAACTCCCAATGAAATTTCACTACCTTTTGACTTCACAAAACCGCTTCAAATGTCAGACACTAAAATACTGGAAGATATACCAGACTCTGAGGAAATTGAAGAGGTCACAAGACATTTGAAAAATGATAAAGCAAGTATGGATATTTCTGCAAATATTCTGAAATACTTGATCATGTCTAAACCTTTATGCAAGCCAAGAACTGACCAAACTTATGCAGTTGATTTGGAAAACTGAAAAACCACCAGAGAGTCTTGGAAAAACGCATTTAACAAGTATTTGGAAAAGAAAAGGCAGCCGGAAGCAACCCAAAAATTCACGAGCTATCCAAATTGGCTCCACTACCACAAAAATCCTTACTATCATTTTAATTAACCGGCTCAAAGATTGGTATGAAAAACAACTGATAGATTTCCAAAATGGTTTCAGAACTGGAAGGGGTACCTCAGATGGCATATATATTACCAAAACGACGCAATACATGGTCCGAAAACTAATCAAGAGATTTTTGTTCTGTTCATCGATTTGAAATGTGCATTCGACCATGTCAACAGAGAATGACCATTTCAACAGAGAATGACCATTTCAAACACTAAGAAATCGACTACCAGAAGATGGAAAAGGCAGCAAACCAATCAACATTTTGGAAATTTTTTAAGGGAAAAAGGCAACAAACTAATCAACATTTTGGAAATTAACTACGTACCAGAAGATGGAAAAGGCACCACATCAATTGCGTAAGTTTAGTCGGCAGCGTGGCGCAGTGGTTTGGAGCGTCGTTTTTCAATGACCACGATCGCAAGGTTAATGGTTCAACTCCCAACCTAGTCTTGTTGTTGCGTCCTTGGATATTAGATGCTTCACAATGATACCTCTGCTTGGTGGAACCTGGTAAGCAGCAAATTAAAAAAGTCAGAAGAAAAGTCAACCGAAAAGCTTGGAAATAAAGGCAACTCCTAAGCGAGTCTTGTTTGGACCTGCACTATAGCGCCTCCGCCGCTTTCTCGTGATAGGAGGATAAAAATAAAGAAGCCATCAACCAACCACTTCTATAAACAAACCAGCACCGAATTTTTTCTCAACCCCAATTTACGCTTTTACACAACATCAGGTGTGCACCAAGGAGAAGTAGAGTCCCCTCTATTTTCCAGTTTGTACCTTGACTCAGATGGCCGAGTGGTATAGAGCGTCTGTCTCTTGAACTGTAGACTCGGGTCAAACCAATGACTTTAAAATTGGTATTCACAGCTTACCTGCTTGACGCTCAGCATTAAAGGGACAGTGTGGAGAACAAGCCGGCAAGTTTACTTGTGCCGTTGGGAAAGTCACTTAGCGGGATTCTCCCATCTTGGTGTGGTAGACAGATGGCTGGCAACTCCTAAGCGAGCTCGTATAGCGCATTGATCGCTTTGTCGTGATAGGAGAATAAATATGCAACCAACTAACTTAACTGACTACGTTTAAAGAGTCTTTTTTGATAACTGCATGCTCCAAACATTGAAATTATTTCTGAACTTCAGACTTCCAAATCATTGATGCAGCAAGATTGAACCGAAGATTACATGATTACAAAGGAATTTCAGAAAATAAGGGATCTGCGTACGCAGATGACATTGAAATGTTTTTCAGCTCCGCAAAAGACCTCCAAAACGCTATGACATTGTTAAATAAAATCTTCTGTCAATTTGGTCTTAATATCAATGCAAGAAAAACCGTACCGGTGACAATGATTCTCAATTTCAAAGGCAAAAATGAAGCTTACCCCCATTCGATCTGTACTCTAAACAAGATTAAGTTAATTTTGAAAATGTAAACTCATTCTAATATTTAGGCTGTCAAATTGAATACAATAATTCATCAGTAGGAAAAAAAATAACTGGACTCCAGAATTTATTTAGCAAAAGCAGCATTTTAACAACATAAATCTCTGCTTCGCAATTTCCGAGTAAGCCTCAAAACCAGAATAGTGTTCCTCAATTCTTTTGTGCAAAGCCGGCTAACTTATGGATGCCAGTGCTGGCCGTCTGATACCGTAATTGGTAATTGCTTGGATTCATGCTACTGATTAATGTTACGTAAATTGATTAGAAATGAATTTGAACGAAAAGATGCAAAAAATAATGACTTTAAATTCAAAATTACCAACGAACAACTGCACAAAATTTGTGGGACTGAGTAGATTTTTGACTACATTTCGCACCAACAACTAAAATTTTTTACACTTATAATCAGACGTGTAAACGATACGGTTATCAAGGAATTACTTTCAAATCTACCGAAGCGACAAGAAGAGGCCCCACTTGCAAAACACTACCATCAAGTGCAATCAAAACCTTAAATCTCGACGTGATTAATTTGTACAAGATGGCTTTCGATCGAGACGTTTGACAATCTGGTACTTCACTACTTTTAATCAGTTATTCGTTATTCGTAAATTATTATGTTTCTATTTCCCTGCTGGCATCAGCAAACGTGGTCAGAGGACAGTGTGCTGGTTTCTATTTACCTCGGTGAATGGGTCCACTTGTATCCCTCACGATACAGGACTAAAGTTGTATACAGTGCCGAAACTAGCGCCCCCGAATCCCCCAACCGGGGGAGTCCGCACGTAAAGGGGGCCCCGTAAATAGTCAGTACGTAGTACTATTTACTCAACGTATGATAAAGGTGCCTTAAACAGGCCTATTCTAAGATTCAATATATTTTTTGTCCTTACTCGCGCGATGTGGAGCCCCCATACCATATTTACGCTTTTGGCCATGGGGGGCCCCTGCGAATTTTTCGAAAAATAGCAGTCGCAAAACTAGCAAACAAACGTTTAGTAGCATACCAAGGGCCCCTCATCCTCAAGTGAAAGGTGCAAAAATAAGCCTTAAAAACGTTTTTTCTTCGCATAGATAGCAAAATGTTAGAGTAGGGTTTGCTTGCAGCATTATTTTAATGGGTTTGGGAGGAACCTAGTAAAACATACTATTAAACCTTGTCAAAACTGAGGAATTTTAAAGGCTCGAAACGCACTAAAAGCCTCCAAAATAGGGTCAAATTTGGCAAAATTTTCTGGGGGAGCATGCCCCCAGACCCCCCTGGCTTGGCATCGCCCTTTCGGGGCTCGTTTTTTGTATCACCATCCAAGGAAAAAATTTTGGGGTGGGCCCGAAAGATGATTTCGGGGGGGGGGGGGGGCCCGCATTGCCTAGTTTCGGCCCTAGTTGTATATATATATATATATATTATATAAAAGGAAAAGTGAAAAGGAAGAGCCATGACACATTGCTCTTCTCCCCTCTCCCCCCCCCACCCCGTAAATACACTCAAACATGTTTACAAGCCAATTAACGAGTGCATCAGTGCAGAGATGGAAACCGGTCGGGTCGAGATTCTTCGACTGGCCGGTCAAAAACCAGTCAAATTCTCCTTTCTTGCTACTAAAATATATCTAAGCCAGACAAAAAAACGGTCAAATTCTCCTTTCTTGCAACTAAAATACATCTAAACACTAACCGAAATGTACATACTGTACAGACCGGTATGTATTTTTTGAATAAAACTGCTTTACGAAAAACGGCATTAACAAACCATACCTTCTGAAAAGGTTTCCCGCTCTGTGGTAAACAAAGGTTTGTTGTCTGTTTTCAGCGGTGAGACATGCATAGGCCTACTTATCAGCAGAAATCTCGTGCTGCCAAAAAATTTGGAGGGGCCAGAGTATCAACTTAAACAGATACTGATCACAAGTTACAACCTTTGTAAAAGCCGTATTTAGCATTGAGTAACATCACGAAAAAAGGAAGTTAAGAAAAGATACCAAAGTATGTCGTGATACTCCAATTTTTGGACAATAAATCGAAACCTATTTTGATACCTCAAACCGCTTCTTAATTATGGACATTATGCGCCATCAGTGTGGCCTCACGATTTAACAAAAGAGGAGGACATTGCTGGGGTTGGAGGCGAAGCCCCAGCTTTCGGAAGCAAGGGCCGCAAACATATTTTATGGTTTTCACATAAAAAACACTCGTTTCAGCACGATTTCTAATCGAAAAAGGTCATGCCGGTACTTGCAGTGAATGCAGTCTGGTCAAACAATACAAAAATATTTGAGTATTCCATGTCTAAAAGCAGAAGTTGGGCTAAAATAAACGAAAGGAGGCAACAGTCATTATTAGTTTTGCCGCATTTGATGGGATGACGTAACCGATGTGTTGTAGGCTATATGATCTTTGACAATTCATGCAAAACGTTTTCTGAATTCTAATCACAGATCAAGGAACTAACTTTACTCCTGACTCGAAGCAATAGGTTGAGGCAAAAATTAAAAAACAATGAAATTCATGGTATAAGAAAGGGGGGTATGGGGTTAATTTGAAGGATGAAAACGAAATGGCACTATCTAAATTTTTTCAAAAAAATCAAATCTTCATTATACTTGTCGCATTACGCCGAAGCGTGTTACGAGTGGCGGGGCCCGTCTCCGCAGCTTAGCGCCTGGGCAACACAGCTCCGAAAAAACGTCTCAACGGTGGCGAATTGTTGGCGACACTGTGCCGATTTGACTGACCCGGGAATTGAACCCCACTGATAGCTTAGCAGCTGAGCTAACGGCCAGTTCGGTTAAATTTATTGTTTTTTTAATTTTCAATTTTTTAAATTATAAAAAGTAACACATCTCAGAAAATTTGGGGGAGCCTGGCCCCCCGCGCAATAATGGCACGACGCCACTGCTTATCAGTGTAGTTGAGGTTCTTTTTTAGCAGGATTATGACACTATTGTGATGTCATAACCGTACCGTTCCATCGTAGCCTGTAGTACTAGTGGCAGAGATGTACACAAACCGGAGTACCGGAGTCGACTCCGGCAGGAGTTTCAATGTTTCAGCCGGAGCCGGATCCGGAGTCATAAGTTTCCAATTGCTGCAGGAGTAGGAGCAGGACCCGGAGTGAAAAATTACCGCATTCTTGTGATATTTGTTCAAAATTTGCCATAATTTGGTTCTGATAATTTGCTTGTTTTGTGCAGTTTAATTTTACCAACATGTCGGTATTGATAGATAATTACAGCCCATATTTTGCATCTTGCAGAGCAGCCATAGCCTGACATGGGGTAATCGTAATGTAATTAGTAATCGATTACAATTAATTACATTTTTTTCAGTAATCGTAATCGATTACTAACCCAAAATCAGCTGTGTAATTGTAATCGTAATCGATTACATTGCAGCTGATTACATCATTCAATGAATTACGCTTTCGATTCTGGTTGAAGCGATGAGAATTTTTGTTTTGCGTACTTGCACTGCGTTGCGCCAATTCACAAGTCTATCCGCTGTGTTGTTTTGAACCACATCACGCAGTTGGAAGCAAAAATGTAATTAGAGCATTGCCACCTTTATCTCTTAGATCTGAATAACAGCTGCCGTGGTGCTAAAACTTCTATTGTGCTGTTTTATAGCACCTATGCTTTCTACTAAAACAAACAAGCAACACATTCGTCACTGAAAATTTGATTAGCACATTATTCATTTATTTGATCAGAGTGTGAAGCAAAAAAATTTCTTCGCTAGCTTTGCAGTCTGTGATTAGTTTTTAGTATGAGTTGTCAGTCGAGTCTTAGTTTCGCTAAAAAGTAAAACCAAAAAAATCTACCAACAATTAGTTAGTTGCATATTTATCTTCCTATCACGAGAAAGCGATCAATGCGCTATACGAGCTCGCTTAGGAGTTGCCAGCCATCTGTCTACCACACCAAGATGGGGAAATCCCGCTAAGTGCCTTTCCCAACGGCACAACAAGTAAACTTGCCGGCTTGTTCTCCACACTGTCCCTTACATGCTGAGCGTCAAGCAGGGAAGCTGTGAATACCAATTTTTAAAGTCATTGGTTTGACCCGACTCGGAATCAAACCCGAGTCTACAGCTCAAGAGACAGACGCTCTATACCACTCGGCCATCTGAGCTGTTATTCCGCAAGCTGACTAAAAATAATTCCGCAAGCAAGCTGACTAAAAATAATCGAAATTGTAATCGCGATTACAATTGATGTAATTGTAATTTTAATCAATTACAATAATTTTTTTTAGTAGTCGTAATCGTAATTGTAATCAAATGATTAGGAGTAATTGTAACCGTAATCGATTACATGAGTTCTGTAATTGCCCCAAGTCTGGCCATAGCATACCTAAAAACAAAACAAGTTTAGTAAAATAAGTTTTTCTGATGTGAGCAGCATAATGCAATCACTTGGCAAATAAACTGATAATTAAACTGAATTAAAAATTTAGTTGCAGGTAGTACCAGCCGGTAGACCACACGCGGCAGGCCTAATCTAACCGACTAATTATGACTGTATATGGTTTGGGTAAGGGGTACTAGTGCGAGGTGTAGTCAGCTAAGCGATGTGGAATTATTTGTGTACCGCAGTTTAGTGTTTTAATGCAGACTACAGCCAGACAAAGCAGTCTTGCGGTAAGCCTTTGTGGATTGCAGATAGGCTGATTATTCCAGCAGCTACTGAACCAGCATTTCTTCACTGCACATACGCCAAAAGTTCTAAATTCAAGTTAGCACAACCCACAAGTTTGCCAGAAATTTTGAAAGTTCCTGGGTAATTGTATAAAATTTTTTGTTGCTGTCAGAGTTACGGTAAATTGCTTTGTTTGTATTGCCAATAGTTTTTAAAATGACCATGTTTTGCAAATGATTGGAAAAGTAATTGCCAGTATTTTGTTAGTTTGATTTTTATGTACTGAACCATCATCAAGTGACATGGCTGAGCGAAATTGGCGTTGGGATTTGAAACCAAACACCACGGGTTCAAGTCACGACTTGGCCGACCACATTTCACACATGATTGTGTGGCTGTTGACTTGAAGAGCGCAAGCTCATATAATACCTAGTCCTCCTCGATGATCTGTTCTTTCAAGTTCAGTTTTTTATTATAACTTCTTAGTTTCGACTATTAAATAAAGTCTCTTCAGTGGTGCTTAAAACTTCAAATCCATGAAGTAAATCCATCAACATACAATGCATTCTACCTAGCACCTTTAAAGGTTGCTTCTATATCAAACTCAAGTTTTTGGCCCCAAACAACGATACCCAATGAAAGAAAATATAACCACTAATCCACAACTAAGTTCCCGGTAGCCTAACTAGCCCACATCACTATAAGCCCCTATGGCAACCCACTAATTTGCAGCTGCAGCTGCAAATTAGTGGGAGTTGCAAATTAGCAAATTAGTGGAAATTAGCTGCAAATTAGTTTTAAGCACCACTGAAGAGACTTTATTTAATAGTCGAAACGTATCCCGTCTGGTGCAAAATAAACTTCTTAGTTATTATTATTTTTATTGTATACCTCACTATTTTGAAGTAATTGGGTTAGTGCAGAATTTTGACCCTTCCAAAACAGACACTTTTGCGTAAAAACAGGAGTCGAACAGGAGCAGGAGTATAAAAAGTAGTCATTGACCAGGAGCAGGATCTGGAGTCTGGTTGGTCAAAACAGGAGCAGGAGTCCAAAAAAGGCGACTCCGTACACCTCTGACTAGTAGGCTTTAGCTTCTTTCCATGTGCGCGGGCCGGTCGGGATGTGACGTAACAGCCCGGGCTGGCTGGTTGGTTGTCATCAAAAACAAAATTAAGTTCACCAACGCGATTATTTTGTCAAACTTCCTTCTTGTGCTGCTGAAAACGGAATATGACAAAGACCCCGTAACGTCACTTCCTTGGTTTCTCAAATAGATGACTTCACACCACGAATTTGTCCATACTTGAAACAAACCATTTTTGATTTATTCATTGTTGTATCGTCTTCACTTTTTGTAGGAATAGCAAAAGCGTTCACGTCCGCTCGGGCTGTGGAATTTTTTGCTCGTGAGATAATTTGGCAACTTTTCTAATTAGATTTGAATTTGCTAAATGAAAAGACAAAGACACTTTGCCTTTCAAGAAACTTTAAATATATTGGATATAACTTCTGAAAACGGTAATAATGAGCCATTGAGGAGAAATACAAATGGAAGAGCATCTATGTCATCATCGTAATTTTTTCTCAGTTTTTTTTTAAATTTCTTTCCCAGTTTTTTTGATCGGCTGGTTAGCTCAGGTACTAAGCACGCTATCGGTGCGGTAGGTCTGGGGTTCAATTCCCAGACCGGTTAAATCGGCACGGTGTCGCCTACGGCTCGCCACCGTTGCGACGTTTTTTCGGAGCTGTGTAGCCCAGGCGCTAAGTCGCGGAGATGGGCCCCGCCACTCGTTACACGCCTCGGCGTAACACGGCGAGTATAATGAAGATTAAATTTTTTATTTTCAATTGCGACAAAGCTTGAATTTCAATATTTTTGCAACAAATGAAATGGTAACCAGTTAGAATAACAGTCACAAACGCTATTTAACGGCAGATGCTAATGGCTGCAACGCATTCGGCCAGGCGCGTAGCCAGGATTTTGCAATGGGCAGGGCTGTGTCGGGGGTCTGAGGGCGGAGCCCCCAGCCGCTAAAAATTTTTGCGTTTTTTAGCTAAAAAAAGTGAATTTTGGTGCGTTTAATTGTGTGTATAGTATGCTGTAACAAGGTCTTATGTATTATACAGCCGCCGAAGGCAAAAGGGTCTGGGGGCAGGGCTAAGCCGCTAAAAATTTTTGTGTTTTACAGCTGAAAAAAGTAAATTTTAGTGCGTTTAACTGTAGGTACGCTTTAACAAGGACTTAGCCTATATATTATGTATGAAACAAACACAAAATATTCTGACATCGTATGATTTAACTCAGTGCTAAAGTTGAAAAACACTTAGCCTATCGGGGATGGTACAACTTTTCACGCAGACGTAAAGAGAGATGGTCAGCGGCGTACGCACGGGGGGGTTTCGGGGGCCACCCCCCCCCCCCATTGACGATTGGAAAAAATTAAAAACCGCTCTTTTTGAATCGATTAGCGTTTTTTTATACAGAGATTGTGTTTTTCTGTGCTGTATCACATTGCCTGCATAATCTCGAGAAACTTTCATTGTGATGCAATAATACCGGTCGTCCAACTTTTCTGGTGTGTAGCGCTTGAACCAACGGCTGGCTCAAAATGCAAGCCTGGACAAAGTCAATGGGCACTAAAGCTGGAGTCGTGGTGTGATGTCATAAAGACATTGTTCTCAACGGCTATGGCTGGACAAGACAACGTTTCAGCGCAGAAAGCATTCTTGGAAGAGAACGATTGCAACGCATGCAGGTATTCCGCTTGCGATGTCATAATTTTGAGCCAAACCGGCCAGTTGAAGTAGTGGTTAAACACATCGCTATCAGCGCGAGAGGTTTTGGGTTTGATTTTTGGGCCGGTACCGGCCGTTAGCTCAGTTGTTAAGCGCACTGGTTATCGGTGCGGAAAGTCTGGGTTTGATTCCCGGGATGGTCAAATCGGCACAGTGTCACCAACGGCTCGCCACCGCTGCGACGTTTCTGTGTTTGTGTTACCCAAGGGCCCCAATGACGTTCGCAGGGGTCAGGAGTCAGCACTACCCTTCCCTCTTGACAATTGCAGAAAAAATGAAACCTTTTTTAAAACGAACCGACTTTTTTTCATGCGGATCTTGCCGAAATTGCTATCATGTTTTCATTCCAAACAACACCATCCGAACAAAACATTTTAGCGTAAACCATTCCCTTGCAAGTACAACGATCATCCTTCCTTACGTTTGTGTGAAAAGTTGTACCATCCCCCATAAGTGTTTTTACAACTCGAGCACTGAATACGATGCAATGCTACAATACCAGTACCCCGTAGTCCAACTTTTCTGTTGTGTTTTGCTTGAAGTGCATTTTTGTCATTGATGTTGCTGTAAAACAATTAGCCTAAGAAGTAGGAGTTTCCTTAAATGCGGTGTATCTGCAATAACTATGGCTGCACACAAATTTTTTTTTTTAAATCAAATCAAATCTTGATTATACTCGTTTCATTAAATTTGTTGTTGTACCAAAACGTGGTAGCGAGTGGCAGGGCCCGACCCCGCGGCTTAGCGCCTGGGCAACGCAGCTCCAAAGAAACGTCGCAGCGGTTGCGAGCCGTTGGCTACACTTCGTCCGATTTGACCGACCTGGGAATGAAGTCCCAAGCCTTCCGTATCGATAGCGAAATCTTTTAACACTACGCTATAATCGCCCCGTTTTTTGAGAAAAATTATTAAAATATAAAAAAGTAAATTGACGCTGCTCTAAGAATCAATAGTAAGATAAAATTACAGCCAAAGACGACCATAGACCAACGAAAAATTTGAAGAGGCCTAGGGGCGGAACGAGGGGAGAGACAACATTGTTTTTTCGTACCGTAAACTGACTATCTCAGGAGCTAGAGTTCTTCGTTTCCCATAGACACCCCGATTATGTGCTTGAAACCCGATAAGTCAAAAACAGCATCTGCTGTTTTTGACTTTAATCGGATGATTAGGGATTCCTCTCGCGCATAATTTATTTTAGTTTAAAAACGTTTTGATAGGGAGGGCAATTTTTTCTTATGCTCCAATATCTCCACTTTTCAAATTTCAAGCGAGAAACTGCCCCTTTCATAATGAGTGTAGGCTACCGTATATTGATTGTTTATAACAAAGTTTAGCCTATATGCGTTGTTTATATTAATGTTGGTTCTTGAAAAAAGTTTTTTTTGAGAGAAGGAATTGCTTGTTTTACCCTAGGGTGCACACTGTTTTGACGTTGCGACAGCTAGCCAGTCTACTTTAGTCAATTAACCTTCCTATTACCCAAAAATGAATTCAACTAAAATTTTTTCAGAAAATTTTGAACCACGGCCTGACAGCTTGAGTTTCTGTTAAACCTATTCTCTCCTTAAATGAAACGCAAAGCATTAAGCAAAAGTGTGAATGAAATATCTTTGTTTATTTTGCACCAGACGGGATACGTTTCGACTATTAAATAAAGTCTCTTCAGTGGTGCTTAAAACTTCAAATCCATGAAGTAAATCCATCAACATACAATGCATTCTACCTAGCACCTTTAAAGGTTACTTCTATATCAAACTCAAGTTTTTGGCCCCAAACAACGATACCCAATGAAAGAACCTATGACCACTAACCCACAACTAAGTTCCCGGTAGCCTAACTAGCCCACATCACTAAGAGTGGGTTGCCATAGGGGCTTCTAGTGATGTGGACTAGTTAGGCTACCGGGAACTTAGTTTTGGGTTAGTGGTTATAGGTTCTTTCATTGGGTATCGTTGTTTGGGGCCAAAAACTTGAGGTTGATATAGAAGTAACCTTTGAAGGTGCTAGGTAGAATGCATTGTATGTTGATGGATTTACTTCATGGATTTGAAGTTTTAAGCACCACTGAAGAGACTTTATTTAATAGTCGAAAATATCTTTGTTGTTTCCTTAGTTATGGCATTATATAGCTCAATCATGGTTAACTGCAATTTAGGCTGGAAACATTACAATACAATGCACTTAAATACCTCTAAACTACTGTAATTATAATGTAGTATCTTTGCGTCATCACGATGCGACGTCACTGAACCCCCCCCTTTGAACAATCCTGCGTACGCCACTGGGGATGGTCATTATACTTGTAAGAGAATGGTCTACGTTAAAATGTTTAATGGGGGAGATGGTGCTGTGTTCCGGGGAGATCGCATCCTCTATTGATTCGAATACAGTCTATACACGATATTAAACATACCGTTGTTACTTCTGCTCTACAGGCCAACCCAACCTTTGATTTCTAATATTCTAACTCAGTGACGCACTCAGGGAGGGGGTAGGGGTTGGGAGGTCGACCCTCCTCTTTTCAAACGGAACCCTTGTTTTTAAAGTGAAGTGCCCAACCTATGCAAGTGCAATACGTGCTGTTATTTCAAAGCAGCTTCGACAGAATTTGCCCCTCATCGTACTGAAGCCAAATCGGCTGGTTGGTGTAGTAGTAAGAGACATTGTTATCAGTGCGTGCGGGCATGGGCGAATCCAGAGAGGATACACCCCCTCCAGCAGCCATTTTCAAACATGTTTTTTGATGAATACAGTTTTTCCATAATTTTGAACCTTTTTGATAACAATAAGCCTTACGCCCTAAGCACGCATAATCAAAAATGTATGAACAAAATGCATCATATGAGGTAAAACACTCAGATTTAGGGGCAAAATATTTAATTAAAATTTGCCTAAAATTTGTCAAAAAGTGCTAAAATGGCCACTAGAGTATGTAAATTTTCAAAAATTTTCCGGGGTAGCATACCCCCGGACCTCCTTAGAGCCTTTTTTATACTCAATATACTTTAAAATGATTCTGCCCGAAAAAACACGCTTGAAAATACGGCAATCTTGGGTGCCCCCTACTTGAAAAAATTTCTTGAATACGTCGCAACTCATGAAAACATTTTTCAAAGGGAAGCTTTTTTTGGGTCTAACGTCTTTGTATTTAGTTAACACCCAATCTAATTCAAAATTTCATCCCTTCCCCACCAAAATTTTCTGGATCCGCTCCAGAATGCGGAATCGACTATTTTTGAGACACCCCCTTTGAAATTTTCTGGGTGCGCCCCTGATCTAACTTTAGAATAGTTTGCGGTCCTCTGTTCAGAGCTCTCCTACCCGCTGATCGGGAAGCGTGTTTTATGGTGAAAAGCAGAGAAGTAGCCTAACCTCATGCCTCATCAATTGGACGTAACAATGGTTGCTGCTTTAAAATACTTTTTTTAGCTCACATGTAATAGATATGCAGTAATTGTAGGCTTATAAATACTGATAGCCAAAATGCAATGTGTCGACAAAATTAGAGAAATAATACTTTTTGAATTTAGAGAAGCATGCTGAAGCTTCCTTTCCGCTAGCTACGCTACTGACGATAACGATGGTGCAGCAGTTTGTAAGCACCATCCAAGTTTACAGCAGATAGTTTGGCACACCAATACCGGTATAATAGGTGGGGAGAATTCAGCCCTCCCTCCCCCCAGCTATGCTACTGACGAAAACGATGGTGCAGCAGTTTGCAAGCATGATTGAAGTTTACATCCGATAATTGCAGTGCCGAGACTAGCGCCCCCCGAAACCCCAGCCGGGGGAGCCCGCACGTAAAGGGGGCCCCGTAAATAGTCAGTACGTAGTACTATTTACTCAACGTATGATAAAGGTGCCTTAAACAGGCCTATTCTAGTATTCAATATATTTTTTGTCCTTACTCGCGTGATGTGATGTGGCCCCCATACCATATTTATGCTTTTGGCCATGGGGGCCCCTGCTAATTTTTCGAAAAATAGCAGTCGCAAAACTAGCAAACAAACATTTAGTAGCATACCAAGGGCCCCTCATCCTCAAGTGAAAGGTGCAAAAATAAGCCTTAAAAACGTTTTTTCTTCGCATAGGCAGCGAAATGTTGGAGTAGGGTTTGCTTGCAGCATTATTTTAATGGGTTTGGAAGGGACGTAGTAATAAACATACTATTAAACCTTGTCAAAACTGAGGAATTTTAAAGGCTCAAAACGCACAAAAAGCCTCCAAAATAAGGTCAAATTCGGCAAAATTTTCTGGGGGAGCATGCCCCCAGACCCCCCTGGTTTGGCATCGCCTCTTCGGGGCTCGTTTTTTGTATCACAATCCAAGAATAAATTTTTAGGGGGCCCTGAAAGAGGATTTCGAAGGGGGGGGGCGGCATTGCCTAGTTTCGCCCCTGGATAATTGGCATACCTGTAGCCCTACCCCGCCACCCATAGCTACTGCATTCAGCTATGTCCAGTTGTCCAGATACATTGCTCAAGTTAGTCAGGTCGAGACAACCATGGTTGTTTGCACCTATTGACTTTGGTGCTAAATTACTATCGTAAATGTGTTACAAAACAAGAACACAAAAAGTTCAAACGTTTATGTTAAATGCAAAAGTTAGCATTCCAAACAGAGCACTTTCTTCCGTAGCTTTCTATGTCGTGGGCAGATAAATTGTTTGCAAGACTGACATGCAGATCTGGGGCGGCATACTGCTCGACTTTTGTGCACATAACGTAATGCGTTAACTTAACGAACCAACAAAGTTAACGCATTGCGTTTAGTGCAATAAAAGTTGAGCAGTATACCACCGCTGGTATGCTTATTGCACCTGGAGCATCTTCCACGCTTGACCGATAGAGTGGTTCTCTGCAAACTGTGCGGTGCAGCCGGTGCAGCATCGATAAAACCCATCCTTTCAGCTAAACGTTTTGTCTGGGCAGTCAATTTCCTTTTTTTACGTATGGTTACGCAAGCTGAAAACTCAGCTGCTTCAGAAACTCGGTCTTTTTACTGCTCTTGCCGATGCCTCTCATCACAATAAATGTATCGTTGGTAGCAACGTTTATCAAATTGTAGTAAATAACCATCGGCCAACGGTTGGTCTTCCTCAAACAGCTGAACTCTTCACAGTTTTCATCCCAAGTATCAACTTCGCCCTTGTGCCTGTTATAATCCATGATCATTGAAGCTTTCTGTGGCAATCTGTGATTGAAAGAGCAGAATGAGACAAGGACTTCATCAAAACATTACCGTTTTGTTTTGGTATGTACGATATTAGCAAAAATCCATTTGAATGATCATACAATGCTATTGAGAAAGTAACTTGAATACTAATCTGTGAGAAGTAAAAGATCTGTCAACATAAATATCTCGGCCAGTACCATCATAAACAGAACATAAATTCATTACAATGTCGTTTGCAAGGTTTCAGTGAGGAGCACTGTTTGCTTCTCTACCTCAATAAATCATGCCATGCGAACAAATCCTGTTGTGGCTTCACATAACCAAAAGAACTTAACATTATATTTTCTTTGTGTAGAAGGCATATTGGCTATGTTTAGAAGAAGGCACTGGTTTAGAAGTCACTGTCGACCGAGTGGTTCCGTGCGTTGTTTTTACGACGACCGTGATCGCAAGGTTCATGGTTTAACTCCCAACCTAGTCTTGTTGTTGCTTCCTTGGATACTAGATGCTTCACGATGGTTATCTCTGCTTGGTGGAATCTGGCAAGCAGCAAATTAAAGAAGTCAGAAGAAAATTTAACCGGAAAACCTAGAAACAAAGGTCCTCAGCAAGTCTGGATTCGTCCTACGCATAGCGCCTCCACCGCTTTCTCGTGATAGGAGGATAAATATGAAGAAATCAAATCAATCAATCAATGTTCTGTCTGGAATTTTGTCTCTATATCCAACTAATTGTTCATCCGCAGCAAATGCTTCATTAATTTTTGGCACATTCCAGTAGATTAGGATGTCTCTTTTTTAGGCAATTTTTTAATTTCAACTTGCCTGGGTGTTAGATTTTTGTCTTAGGATGAATTATTGGGAAATACATAATTTTTTTGAAATTGAACCGCATTTAGACCCTGCCCCTTCAGCATTTCTAAATTGCAGTTAATTATGCATAAAATTTGATTGGGAAGTGCTAGATATGCATTACTGGTATTCATTTTTAATGTTTTTCAGAGATTAACCTTTATTTTATGATTTAAGCAACTTTATTCTTTTCATGGTTTATTTGGTGTCAGAACTTGAAGAGCTCTGAAATATAACAGTTGTGTGAACCACCAAATTATTTAATTTTTTGCAACCAATGTTCACATAGAAGACACCATGTATAAAAAAATTTTGAAGTATAAAAAAATTTTGAAGAAACCGAATTTTCAAGAATTCCAATTCATGCAAAAGCTGTTCAGTAATGATAGTCCTCTCCCAATCATACAGCAAAGTATTCAACAAAACTTCTATTTTGCACACCCAGAAATGTTCTTTTCACCGTGTTAGGTGATGACAACAAAGCAATCAGGGCAAAAGCTGTGAATATGATCTCCAAAATTAGACGCAGTAATGAAAGAGAAGCCCACAGTCATACTTGCTTTCGATAGTTTTATCATCCCAGATGCAATTTCAATGCAAAGTGCTACACTGAAATCGCTGGCATGTATGAAAAAGGACGAACAGATATTATCTATCTTTCAAACAATAAAGGAGTCCTAATTTTGCATAAACTACCATTGACAAAAACTTGTACCACTACCAAGCAATTTGTCTAGTAACCACTGCAACTCAGTTATCCAAATCACACTCAAGCAGTGGAAGGTGGAGTAGAACTGACAACAAAAGCAACTAGCCGAATAGCTGGACAGAAGTGCCAAATGGGTGAAGGCTTGTGTACTTTGGCAGCTAGAACAAAGCCATGATTAGGAAAATTCAAGAGAGTTGCAAGAAGATTTTTTGAACAATGATAGTGTGCCACATTTTGTGCATTTTGTGCTGCACATGCTTCATGTGTCTGCTTTGGCGTAGTCTGATACCTTTTCATGTTGTGTATTTGTGTCTCCTGTGAATTATTTGTATCCTGTTTGGTACATGGTGACTCCTACGTGGATATTGGTTGCAAAGGTGGTTCACACAACTGTTATATTTCAGAGCTCTTCAAGTTCTGACACCAAATAAACCATGAAAAGAATAAAGTTGCTTAAATCATAAAATAAAGGTTAATCTCTGAAAAACATTAAAAATGAATACCAGTAATGCATATCTAGCACTTCCCAATCAAATTTTATGCATAATTAACTGCAATTTAGAAATGCTGAAGGGGCAGGGTCTAAATGCGGTTCAATTTCAAAAAAATTATGTATTTCCCAATAATTCATCCTAAGGCAAAAATCTAACACCCAGGCAAGTTGAAATTAAAAAATTGCCTAAAACGGGGGAACCCTACTGTAGATGTTGCGCAAATTGTTATTGAATATGAACTATACTACTCGAATAACGGCAAGTCTATCATTATCTTGTCTGACAGGTCGATTGCGATAGTCATCGAACCGCATGCAACGCAACAAACATTTAAATCGATTCAAAGCCATAGTCACACAATAAAATGGCCAGCTGTCAATAGGATCCCACAAACGACGTGAACCGGTGAAGTTATCCCTGTCTTAGCCGGCACAAATTATGATAACAATACCAGCTTCAACTTCCTCAATAGCCATATTGATGCCTTACGTCTCTTGCTTCTCTGATTGTCTCACGGACTACGAGGAAAATAATATCCGGACGGTGAAGAAGCTTGCATGCATCTATTCCACGATCAGAATTTGCATATTCGAGCTTGTTGAGTTGAACCATTTTTTCTTCTGGGCCTGCTTTGAAAAGAATTCGCATAACATGCTGCACTCCCAGCCGTTATTTCTTCCTGATCTTCATTTTCCGAGCTTTCTTTGTCAGATATCAGGCCATCATCAGTAGAAATTTCATAATTCTTATCACTCTCTTCTTCAAATATCTCTATGTCAGAAAATACTTCTTCCGGAGAAAGTTCATCATCACTGGATCAAGGCTCCTTTAGGCAATTCCGTGCAGGGTCATTTGGCAGATCCGATCCAGGCTCATTTTGGCGATCACATGGAGACTCATTTGAGCAATGAACATTCCGTGGCAGATTCAGTTGGGTAATTCGGTGCAGACTCATTTGGGCTATCCGATGATGACATAGATGCTCTTCGATTTGTATTTTTCTTATCTGACTCATTATTGACGGTTTTAGAAGATATATCCTATTTATTTAAAGCTGCTTGAAAGGTAAAGTGTCTTTGTCTTTTCATTTAGCAAATTTAAATCTAATTAGAAAAGTTGCCAAATTATCTCACGAGCAAAGAATTCTGCAGTATTTCTACAAAACGATTAAAAAATGTAAATAATTGGAATTCAAGTCAGTCTTTCATGCCACGTGTTACGCGAATAACGCTGCTTGCGAATTGTTTTATTTCCATCTTTAGACGTTATTTGCGTGACGTTAGCAATAAGCTGGCAAAACAAAATTGACTCCCCAATCCCTATCATCGTGCTTATGATATTAATACATTATTTCAACAGATGTGACATTTTGTCAACAGATGTGCTGATTAAGATAGCATGCGAACACCGCACCTTGTGTATGGGTTATTATTATACTTGTTTGTCTCTGCTGAGATATGCTACAGGAAAGCCTTCCTTGGCCAGGGAATACAGTTGAGCTAGTGTGAAAGGGGTGTCAGCACTTTACAAAATTATTTTCAAATTGACAAAAAGTCAACAGATGCGTCGATAAGCGTTAAGCTCGATCTGAGGCTGAGAAGTTGAGAGTCGACCTTGACGAAAATAATTCACGATATTTTGCTTGCAAATGTTTGAGATAATGAGGTCAGCCATGCTACAAAAGTTTTTGATTTTGTTCAAACAAAATTCATTGTTACAAATAAGAATCCAGATAACGATGAAGTTTTTTCAATTAGGTCTCTCAAATATCAATTTAACATCAAGTCTATTCAAACAATGGATGCTTGTAAAGAGTGGTTTCATGTGAAACCAGTGAGTTTTTGTCTAAAGCGGAATTTGCGCATCTCAAGCTTCGATTTTCCTGACACACTATTTTAACTTCATGATTAATGTAGCAACCGTACACTCAAAACTCGTTCTTCCGGGTAGAGTAGATGAAATAACTTGTCCGCATGTCCAACAACGTTGGAATGAAAGAAATAGGAATGGGTTCAGAATCTCTTTCAAAGGTATGGGGGCTGGTAACTAAAAAGATGTTAATTTAGCAGTTTTGTAAGCGTGAAGTATGATAGTGTTTGATGTATCAATATGCACCTTTTAACTGAAAATTTTTGGGGCTTTCGGGCTCCTCTAGTCTCTTTGGAATCACCAATGACCAACATTTTCTTGAGATGAAATAATCACCCCTAACAATATTGTGCAATCACAAATGAGCATGATGTGATCTAATTTTGATCTTTATGACAAGGCTTTCCAGGTAATCTTTATCTTCAAGGTCACTAAAGTTAGTGAAGTTGTCCGGTGTGTGTTTGTTTTTATGAGTATTTTTAAATTGGCAATGCACAAGTCGATGAGTCTCATTTCAAAAATTTCAGATTATTTTGGTTTTCTTCCTTCAATATACTGAAATAAAATTGCTTGCACGATGTACGAACGTGCATTATTTGGTATTGAAAGAGGCGAAATTTACGAAAATGCAGCCCAAGTAAACATATATACAAACTCAATGTAAATCTACAACACAATATAACACAGACAAAACACTTTCAATTTGCGACGCGTTTCGTTTTTATAGAACTCATCAGGCAAATGCTGACAAATTTAGTACAGTACCTGCTTGAGACTGTGTTATCATGGAATTAATCAGAGCTATATAGAAGCATATTCATCGCATTATCGGACGGCTTCTAGCTTCTTCAGCAGAGAAGACTCAATGACGAAGTGAGAGCATGCAATATCAAATTAGATCAAGTAAAAATTAGCGCTAAAAAAAGGTCAAGAGTTCGTATCACGCTTGACGTAATCGTCAGGAGGTATTTGGAGATGAAAACTCGAAAAAAATTCTATAATTTCGATGTATACTTTTCATCTATTTTTTACTTGATTTCATTTGATATTCATTGTTCATTGTTGCATAGGTATACTTCATCTTGTGGAACAGTGGTCAGATGAATTATACGGCATAATATGTGAAGGCGTTACTTAAGATTGAAGGCAGTTGAGTGTGGAGGATCAGGTTTTGACAAGAGTTAGTTGCACTGCTGAAGATTACTACTTACAAGCGTTTGCTCCAGAGCTAACATCATCATGCTTCCCTAACTGTTTTTCTTACGCATAGTCGCTTGATAATTTTTAAAAGCAGACTTTGCCGAATTACTTTATACAATTTTAGGTCAGGGGTGTTCAACTCAAACTCGCTAACGTGCCAATTTTGTTTTATAATTTTCTCGCGTGCCAACGCTTGATAAACTATTATTAATTTAATAATTTTTCTATTTTTAAAACCATGTTGCTTACAAAGTACCAAACATTCACAAAAAAATAACGAAAAAAACAGTTACAGTAGTTTGAATTTTATCAACAACACTATTAACGAAAGTTCTGAGCTTACTAGCAAAATTGAGCCTCAACGGCACTATGGCAATACGCATTATTGTTTCCAATAAGTGTCAGTCTGCTAGCTGACTTCACGAAGTAGATTTATTAAGTTTCACGACAGAAAATCTATATTTACACAGGTTTGTGATTTCAAATTAAACTAACCAGAAACGAGCGCTTTCAAAAGAACTGGATATGTTTCTTCTTGCAACTGAAATAAAACTTAGGATAATGTATAATCAATTTAGAAAATGCGTGGAATTAAGTTTTCACGCAGGTTAACCTTCATAATACATTTTAAGCTTTTGTAATTCAAATTTCTTCGCTCGAAAATAATTTATTTATGACAGAACATTCGCGGCGCTCCTGAAGGACCATCGCGGCCCATCAGTTAAGAAGAGTAGTTAATATCCAGTAGATCATATTTTAAAGCTGACGCAAAAATAGTCTGTGGTCTAGCAGATATCTCGGTTTCACACCTCATACGTTTTGAATCAGGATAGAGGAGCAAAAACTGTGAAAATCGGAGACTAATTTTATTAGTACGATATTGCAGCAATAAGCTATATGTTTATAAAATATGGCAAAACTCGCGTGTCACTTTCAATGTTGTCGAGTGCCACATTTCGCACGCGTGCCACGTGTTGGACTACTTTTTTTCTAAGCGATACGTCATAGCTTCCTCATGTAGAAAAAATGTTTGACGCATTTCGTCACGCGGTGAGAAGTTTATTTGCGTTATGTTTATCCAATGGCTTGCTGCATTGAAATAGTGAGAACATAGGCTTGACGTACATCAACAGAAACATGGAAGCAACAAGAGCAAGAAAATGGCAAGATTTGCTTTGCTGTATATTTGCACCGTTTGGTCATTTTCAAAGACCTGCTTGTGACCACGATCAAGACATTGGTTTATGTCAAGATTTTGAAGATATAGCAGATTCGGAAATCACAGAGGGAAATGCTCAAATAACAGACAGTGTAAATTTATACTGGCGTGTTGATGATAACGACTTTGCATCAAAAACACGAGTTCAAGCGAAGACCTCTCCAACGCAATGGCGCTTTTGGAACTGGGATTGTGACAAATACGTATTTGGAAAAACGATTACTTATTACATTTGTGCGAAAGACACTGAACTCAAATTGACTATTGACGGGGATATTCCAGCTGCTTCAACCACCGACAAGCGCGTGTTCGAGCGAGTTGATGGGGAAAATGGGATTTATACGTTTAAACTTCTTAATTCAGAACTTTATGCTGGGCTGAAGAACAAAAAGCTTGAACTTGTCGAGAAAGAAGCTGCTACTCATTGGGAGATAGAGCCAATGTAAATTCCCCATACTGAATAGTTACATCATCTATTAATTAGCATAAAATTATTATAGTTCCACTTGACCTATATTTTGCATATAAGTTATAGTGACGGTAAAAGTTGTGTGAAGAAAAGAAAAAGTCCCAAATTTTGTTTCAAAGCTCTCTTTGCTGTGACCGATAAAAACAAAACGTAGCAGCTGGTATAAAATTGAATGAAATGGGACGGTTTCTGATTCATTTGCGTGTTTTTATGTGATTTATTTGATTATTTCTTTGCTTTGTAATTTAATTTATGTGGATACGGCGACACAATGTATTCGTCTTGTTTAAACATTATGGTTTTCGTACTTCGCAAACATATAAAAGTCACAGATTGATGTAATTTTGGTTATTAAGCACCAAAAAATAGAAAAATGCGACCCAAAGCATTTGCAGAAAAAAACGTTGATAACTAGGTATACATAAGACAGAGAGTGTGCGCAAATTTTAGAACACGTACAGTAAAAAATAGAACATTACAATAACATTGCATTTCCGAAAAGGTATTTTTCTATCACTATTCGGCTGTCAGAGCTTGTCATTTATTCAGCTTTTTCTTATCGTTTATTCAGTAATACCATGATTCATGAATTTTTGTGACATATTTTGTATTTTTTCGCTAACATCTACGATTATTTTTCTATTAGTCATCTTCATTCTCCTGTGTCTAACTGTGTAACTGCAGAATGTTATTGTACAAAAAATGTAGCCAGTAAAATCTGTACTGAGGTGGTTGTGCTTTCATTGCGAAGAAAATAAGTATAAGGCAGCGTATGAGAAAACTAGAGGTTTAAACTAACTACTGTTCGACGCGGTTGTATTTTTAGCCATACTAAGGTATTTTTTATGGAAGGGTTTTCCAACCGGGGATTATCACACCTTTGGGGGTGTGATGCAGCTTTTCAGGGGGGTACGAATGGTTTTTCAGTTTTTTGTTTTGTATATATAGTGTTTTCTTTTTCAGTTGATTTATTGTCAATTGTTTCAGCGCTACTTAAAAAAGGTTTGGAGCCACTGTTTTAAGGGATGCCGCAATAAGCGAGCTTAACGGAGCGAATCAAACTGTTTATCGTTTTTGCGACAGCATCGGCAGCAGTGTGTTGCTTCAGCACTCAGCTTAGTCTGCTAAACTATTTACTGGCGTATCTGCAAGGGGTGGGGGTGGGAAAAAATGCTTTCGCGCAAATTTGAGGGTGCACAAGCACAACTGCAACGTATTGATATGCATATTTTAAAATTTAGTTGGGTGCTTCAGCCTCCTTAGGCTCTTCTCCATCTAAATCCGCTCGTGCTACCTAGTATTATTTCACAACCACTAAAAAATTTGGTTTGACGAATTGAAAAAAGTGACAAAGGCGAACTGAAAAAGTTTTTGCAATGTTTAGAGCGATGGACATGTGGCAGGGTAAAAAAGTCCTCACAGTCTGGAATGAGTCTAGCCCAAATACAATGTTATTATCCTGCATTTCTGGTTCCTAACGCTAGGAACCCGATTTTTAATTTTAGAGGCCTTCCTCATTCCCAACCCTGATTAAAGCATCGAGGTAGTTTCGTGCGTATGAGACTTCATAACAAGCTTCCACACGATGAGGCTAAAATAAACTTTAAAAAACCCGCATCCGGATACACTATTCACCGAGTCGAAAGCATTTAGTTTCGAGTCAAACAATTTATTTTAAGACACCCTTCCGTCAATTCAAAACTTTGCTACATGATCTGAATGATAACCCTAACAAAGCAACAAAGTAGAGGTTTCACAATCGTGACGTTAAACCAAGTTTCGGAAGAAGAAGGGTAAAACAATAAACTCTGGTTTCGCAAAGTCCGACAAACTCGCACTGCCAAACAGCATGAAATTAATCATAGAGGTTAAATCTATTACAGCTCATTGTCTTAATACACAGTCGAAAATGCTCGTAATTCTGAAACTCAGTTTCAATATCAATTACCGAACAACCAAATACAAATTATGGACTCTTGTTGCAGTTGGAACGAATATGATAGCTTACTAGCCAATCATGAAGTATGCATAGGGTAAGTCAAAGCTTAGGCTACACCATTTAGCCCAAAGCCTTAGCTTCGTAAACTATAGCCCAGACCTACTTATACTGATTGTTTTGGGATCAATTATTTTTCTTTCTTGACGGATTTCAATTTTTAATCCGCTAAATTTATTTTTGAAGGAAAATATTAGGTGTCCTAAAAATCAGCGAGTACCCGAAATAGACCCGTACAAGGGCCCTAAATTGGTAAATAATATGTTCTTCCATAACTGCTTTTGATTCCAAGGGCCCGATTTTCATTTATTTGATTGATTGATTTCTTCATTTCATCCTCTTGTTACAAGAAAGCGACGGATGCGCTATACACAGGACAAATCCAGACTCGCTTAGAAGTTGTCCTTAATCGGAGTTTTTCAATTTAGCTTTGCTTCTTACTTTTTTGATTTCTTGCTTGTTAGATTCCTCCAAGCAGAGATAATTATCGAAAAACATCTTATCCAAAGATTCAACAACGAGACTTGGGTGGGAGTTGAACCATCAACCTTGCCATCATGGCCGTCGAAAAAACTACGCTCCGAACCACTACGCCACGCTGATTCAAAAAAATCTGAAGCGTCTTAAAAAAACTGAACTAAGCACATGGAGTTGGCCGAGTGGTTGGTGCATTGGGCTCCGAAGCAGACTTCGCGGGTTCGATGCTCAACTAGGTCATCTTCATGATGCATGTACTTCACTACCACAAAAACCCTTTGCTGCAATTATGTGGCTTGAAATAAAAAAAAAATTAAAAAAAAAAAAAAAAAAAAAAAAAACTGAACTAAATGACAATAAACGCCACTCTTCATGATTGAATAATCATCCTTATTTCATTATATGCAGTGGCGCACGGTGAGCGGTATTTGAAAGTGTGCTCCACTCTGGTATATGCTGCCACCTGCCGGAATGTATTGAACAAATGTGTGAAAGAGCTCGAAAGTTCATTGCGGCCTGACATCTACAGTAACGCAATTTCAATCAGTCTTATTTGCATTTTAGGCACATAATCTTGAGATGCTGTAAATAAAAAAATAGGTAAATTAACGTGACGGTCACAGGCTATGAACTTCGAAATAACAAGAGCTTTGAGCAACTATACTCTACAAAAATACACACGGTATAGCCTAAGGTAAAAATTTAGAAGCGTCATAAGTCGCTAAGTCCAAACACATAACGATACCAGTCATAGGCGTGGCTAGGATTTTCAATTGGGTGGAGGCTAAAGCATAAAAAATCTTACCCAACAGCAGGAACGGATCCAGAAAATTTTGGTGAGGAGGATGCAGATTTGAATTAAGTTGAGTGTTAACTAGATACAAAGACGTCAGACGTTTAGACCCGGAATAGAGCGTCAATGTTTTATGTCATGAAGAGGCGTATTCCAAGTTTTTTCAGGGAGGGCTCCAAATTGTGACATCTTTTATAAGCGTTTGTTTTTCCGGCGGAATAGCGGCTCTAGGGGTCCGGAAGCATGCTTTCCCAGAAAATTTTTGAAATTTTGCATGGTCTAATGCAGGGGTGGGCAATTACATTCATTGTGCCATACCCCCCCCCTTTTGACCCCGCCTTTTAGTAAAAAAGAACAAAATTAATGGTGCCAAGTGACTAAAATATGCCAGACTTTTATGATGATTTCTGTAGCTTATGGCCAGGGGGTAGGATGAGAGGTATGCATCCTCCTACCAGCCATTTCGAAAATGTTTTTGATGTATACAATTTTTCCTTAATTTCAAACCTTTTCCATAGCAAAACTTACACCTTCAGCACAGACATCGAAAACGTGCGAACAAACTGCATCACATTTGGCAAAGCACTCAGAGTTAGGGTTAAAAATTGTAAACAAAATTTGCGTGAAAATTAATTAAAAAGCACCAAAATAACCATTACAGCACGTAAATTTTCAAAATTTTCCCGGAGGAGCATGCCCCCCGACCTCCTAGACTCTTTTCTGGTCTCAATCAGCTTCAAATTAGTTCTGCCGAAAAAAAAATACACTTGAAAAAAGTGCAAAAATCATTACCCCCCTCCCCCCCCCCTTTAAAATTTCTCGCTTCGCCACTGCAAAGAGATGAGGCTGATCGTTGCTCACTAGGGCCTCCTTGATCAAATAGCCTAGCCCAGGGTCTCTCAATGAATAAATCCGGTGCTGGGTTCGGAGGCATGCTCCCCGAAAATTTTTCGAAAAGTTACCTGTTGTAATGGTTATTTTTATGCTTTTTGAATAATTTTCAGACAAATTTTGTTGAAATTTTTTGACCCCAATTTTGAGTGCTTCGCTATATATGATGCATTTTGTTCGGACATTTTCGATTATGCGTGTTTAAGGCGTAAGGCTTATCGTTATCGAAGAAGTTTGAAATTATGAAAAAATTGTGCACATCAAAAACATTTTTGAAAAAGACTAGTGGAAGGATGGATACCCCTCATTCTACCCCGCTGGATCTGCCCCTATCCATAAGCTATGGAAACCATCGAAAGAGTCTGGTACAGTGATGAAGGTCTTGGTCTTAAGACTGGTCTTAAGATCATTTTTTTAAGGTCTTAGTCTTGGCCAAGACGGTCTTGGTCTTGACCATTTGCGGTCTTGGTCTTGACCATTTAGTTTGGTCTTAAGACCGAAAGAACTAAAAAGCATCTAATAAAAATTTAAGTGATCCTGCACAGCTAGAAAAAGTATCAAACAGCGTGTATGTGATTGTGTAGTTCTTATTTCTTTAAATATGCTGTATATATTTTGCCCGTTTTTTTGTTTTTTGTTGTTATAGAAAAATAGCGATAAGTGATAAACTGGTAATTCTCATCCCATTTTTATGGTCTTGGTCTTAAAAAAAATCAAAGGTCTAGGTCTTGACAAAGACGGTCTTGGTCTTGAAAAATTTACAAGGTCTTGGTCTTGTAGGTGATGGTCTTAACTACATCACTGGTATCACTGGTCTGGTACATTTTAGTCACTTAGCACCATTGATTTTGTTCTTTTTTACTGAAAGGCATAGTCAAAAGGGTAGAGCTATTGCACACTGCCCCCCTAAATACGTTCATGCGTCCGCAGATGTCCTTTTTTACACTGACATTTAGCGCATAGCTGTAGAACAAAAATCGTCTTTGGCTTGATTCACGTTAGGAGTGTATATTTCCGTAAGTGCCGACGGACCGCACTTTGCTCACCCCTGGTCTAATGGCTTTCTCAGTGCTTTTTAAAGAAATTTTGATCAAACTTTTTGCCTCTCATTCGGAATCCCTCACCAAATATGGTGCATTTGGTTCGCACTTTTTCGATTTATGCGTGCTTACTTCAGGCCAAGAGTGGATCCAGAAATTTTTAGTGGGGGGATCCAATTTTGAATTAGATTGATTGTTTACTACTGCAAATCCAAAATGGTAGATGTCTAGACGCGGAAAAGGGCGTAAATAAGCCCTTTGAAAATGTTGCGTGTCTGAAGCGGAATCAGAAGTTTTTTTGAGGAAGGGGCACCAAATTTTGACATTTTTTCAAGCGTGTTATTTTTCGGCAAAACTGATTTGAAGCAAGTTGAGGAACAAAAAAGGCTCCACAGGATCCGGGGGCATGCTACCCCGCAAAAATTTGAAAATTCACGCACTGTAAGGGCCATTTTAGTGCATTTTGAACACTTTTCGGACAAACTTCATTGAAAGTTTTTGCCCCTGATTTTGAGTGCTCCACCGGTATCGATACATGGCGTTCTACAAACCGGGTTTCACATAAGCCAACAAGATAAGGTTTTGTTTCTCCTTGACTAGAGACATCTTCTTTGATGCAAGACTTCAACAACGCTGTTTTCTTCGCACTGGTCTTAAACATTTTAACCACTTTTCGTACAACGTTTTCAGCATTTTGTATAGCTGCAACTTTTGCAGCTGCAGAAGCGCTCAAATTTAAGCAATGCATCGCACAGTAGAAATAACATGCCAACGGAGATTCGTTTTGAACAATTCAAGCGACGCCTGACCGTTCACTGGCCATTGCGGCTGCGTCAGCATAACTCTAGCCAACGCAAAAAGCAAAGTTGTATTGTATTTCTCCTTAGTAAGCCCACGTATTAATTTAAAGCCCAGCAAGCAAACAATCACGCAATGGCAAGTAGGCTATTTATCATAATTATCAAGAACCTTGTTTTTGTCCACAATGGATTGGAAGGGGGGCATGGCTCCCGTGCCCCCTCCCCCTGGCTACGCCTTTGATACCAGTACCGACAAGGTAAATCTTCTAGCATAAGGGTATGGACCTTTTGATTAGCTGTTGATACTATTTTCAATTTTCTATCATAATTTTTTCTAGAAAATGGCTTTTTAATTACATCGTCAACACTTAACTCCACCCCTCTCAACAAATTTCACTGATGTAACAACTTTAGGCTAAAATGTATTCTTCAATCGCCAAACTTTGGAATATGGCAAGCAACCGCCGATAACTATCGTTTGCCAAAGTCAGGGCCGGCAATAGGCTAAGCAGGCTGAAGCCTATAGAGCCTCGAGGAAATCAGTGGACTCGTCGCCAACAGCGAAGACCTTTTTTTTTTTGGAGATTGACCATCAAGACCTTTATGAGTCTGATCATAGACCACTATAGGGCCTCATCGGCCGCGGTTGGGAGCCAGCCCTGTAGCTTTGGATTGCGCAACTGCCTAAGTGCTTTCTTTACTTCACTTGGAAACTGCGAACTATTAAAACACCAATTATTTCAAGTCATTGTCTAACATTCCAACCATTGATTGGTGAACTTGAAGAAAGGTATGCGATGCTATACACTAATCAGATGGCTGAGTAGGGGCCACTAGAGGTGGTAGTGAGCCTGAGACTACCGTTGTAATGGGTCCTCCTCCACAAGCAAGAACTTTGTTCCATCTTTTTTTAAAATTTTTTAAAGTAGTCATGCGGTGTGTGTATGACGTAAGAGCCGAAGCCGGTGTTGGAGGGTTGCGGTAACCATGAGCATAGAACCTGCATGTAAGTTCACGAGTTTTTGATTTGCAGAAAAAAAATAGAAAATTGGTGTTTAAAAATATTAAAGCAGCACCAAAATGCAAAAAACATGACATCATCTTTTGAACAATCCTTGCTTGTATTAATTTTTTAGCCTGGTTTCGAGTGTTATAATAACCAAACGTCCATTCATTAATTCCTTTAAAAATTTTAACGATCTCTGCTTCGTGTAGCCTCACTTTACCCATATTTTTTGCAAACTCATCAATCAGGAGACAGCCAAGGGCAAGCGTTAACAGATACAAATATTGGTAGATGTCGAAAACAAAGACGTTCCAAATGTAGAAGGTGCAAACCGCTAACCCAGTTTCAACAGCAGAATTAATGTAAATTTGGTAGAAACTTAAGGTGCATTTACCGATACGCGGCACACGTCAAAAATTTTTCGCACCTTGTTTGTTTTATTTAGTGTTCACCGATCACGCGAAAATCTGTGAAATCTTTGTACATTTACTTACATTATAATTTTAGTCGCGTCATCGCGTGCCGCGTGTCGCGTATCGGTAAACGCACCTTTATTCTGCAAAGCATATTTTTAAGCCTCGGTAAACAAATATTATAATCATTAGAACAGCAGGAACCGGAGGAGCAGTGCACTCACTGGACATGGGGCGAAGCCCCGCTTTTTTTTCATTTAGCAATTCAAATTGTGTTTGGATAAAAAATTAACTACCTGGGTCTATCCTGATCAAGGGCTCATATTGTCCAAACGACCAAACCTATGAAGGGCCAATGTGAAATCTATAACTCTCCTTCAATGTGGAGTTAAAGAGAATGTAGTCTCGCACCTTGCAAAAGTGTTCGTGATGGGTCGCCAAATCAGTATTCTTAATGGGTCTTGATGTTTTATTGATTGATGGGTCTTGATGTATCAGTATTCTTGATGGGTCACCAAATCAAATCTTGATGGGTCCCCAAATCAGTATGAGTCCCAGGGTCATTTATTCCTCCCATAGGCCTTGTGGCTAAGTGTAAAGTTTGTGCCCATTCTGCGATGAACTATAATTCGATTATCAGTCTGGTCAAACTCACGTCTTGAAAATTGGTGTTCAGAGCTTTCCTATTTGGTGTTTTGAGCGAACGGAGAAGAAACACGCTCGGCTTTAGCCATGAATCAAAACCGCCTCGAAATATATCAGTCGTGGTACCTCCAGTGGTGTGAAGTAACGAAGTAGTTTTACTTAAGTAGACTGCTAAAGTATTATTGCTTGGTAACTAGTACTTACTTAAGTGATTTAAATTTCGACTACTTCTACTTTTACTTTCGTAGTTCAATCAGAAAGTAACGCTACTTAGGTGGCTTTAAAAATGATAAGCAAAGCAGTTAATGTTAAGCAATGTATTACGCAAATGGTAAATAATCATGCTTGATAATAAAATTGGCAACATTACTATTAGGTGTATTGTCTTATTTTATATATATATATACAGTAAGTTATATAATTTTGTGATATTAAATGGTCTTGTGTTGTTTGTGTTTGGCGTGGACAATAAGGTTGCATTCAGAAGCGGATCCAGGAGGAAATGTGAGGGATGCATCCCCCCACCTGCCATTTTCAAACATGTTTTTGATGAATACAACTTTTCCATAATTTCGAACCTTTTCAATTACAATAAGCGTTACGCAATAAGCACGCATAATCAAAAATGTACGAACAAAATGCATCATATTTGGTGCAACACTCAGATTTAGGGGCAAAAAATTTAAACAAAATTTGCCTAAAAATTGTTCAAAAAGCACTAAAATGGCCACTACAGTATGTAAATTTTCAAAAATTTTCCGGGGTAGCATGCCCCCGGACCCCCCTACAGTATTTTTCATTCTCAATATGCTTTAAAACAATTCTGCCAAAAAACTGCGCTTAAAAATATGTCGAATTTGGGTGCCCCCTCCCTGAAAAAATTTCTGAATGCGCCCCAGACCTGAAAACATTTTCAAAGGGCTTATTTACGCCGTTTTTGGGTCTAACTTCTGTGTACTTAGTTTACATTCAACCCAATTCCAAATTCCATCCCCCCCCATCAAAATTTTCTGGTTCCGCCCCCGGTTGCATTTTGCAGATTATGACACACTTCATTTTTTTATTTTCGTCAAATAAATGTGCTAATTATCCTGAACAGGGCTGCGAACTTGAAGTCGAAAGAACTCGAACTTAAACTCGAAAAAATATTTTTTCTGAAATCGAACTTGAACTCGCTTAAAACTGCTTGAGTTCATTAGAAAGATATTTAAATTGCTGAAAAGAAAAAAATGATCACTACGAAATATAGTTTGTTGTTCAAGTAGTCACAATCCGTGTAAATTGAAGTATAATGATTTTACCAAAAGAAACGCTGCATGTCATTGATTTGTTCATGCCATTGCGATCTATAAAGTCCAGGGCTGCGAACTCGAACTTGAACTCGGTTATTTTAGCCGAACTCGAACTTGAACTCGAAAAATAATATTCTTAGAACTCGAACTTGAACTCGGACTTGAAAATATCTCTTGAATTTGAACTAGGTTAAAAATCAATCGAGCTCGCAGCCCTGATCCTAAATATACTTAAGCATCAGCAAAATATATGTCAAGTTTGGAAGTAAGCTAATTATCTTTTGTCAAAGCTCAGCTTTATGGCCTTGGTTTCGCAAACGCTACTTTTTACTTAAGTTGCTTCAAATTGCTGGTACTTTTTACTTTCACTTGGTTATTTTTTACATCTCCTACTTTCTACTCTACTTCAAGTAGTTTCCGCCATTAGTAACAATACTTTTACTTAACTAAATTTCTGGACTACTTTTTACACCACTGGGTACCTCTATTCCATATCTCTGACGTCAAGCATAAGCTTCTTTGTTCTCAATAAAATCAACAAAATTATTTCACAACAGTTTGAACTGAGACGCTAGTTCGGTCGCGCTAAATGTGGCAACAATAGCAGCGACTACAGGCTGGATTTACATGAAATTGAGTCATAATCTAACACAGACTACCACTCAAAATGTTCGTCAAAAACTGGCCAACTTTTGAGAAAGAAGAACCAAGAGTTTAGCGTTCTCTTTTGTGAACATGGGAGGAAATATTATGGTAGGCGTTGGAAGACTTACTAAATAAACGTAGTAAAACTCAATTCTCCGACTGGTTCCGCGGTTTGACCTCTTATTAGGTTATCACAAGTAGTGTAGTAAGTCAAAAAAAACAAGCCGTTTTTTTTGCTAGAACACACGTTTTTTCTTTAAACGTGTTTTTTTATTCTTTGTTTTTTGTTGTACTCGTATGTTTAACAGGTATATTTTAATAAAGTGCCACGTAACTTTGCTGCGCATTGCTATTGCGAACATTTAGGGTTGAGTAAAATGCTGAAAAACACGTTTACGGGGAGAGTATTTCGGTCACACACTTTTTGAAATTGTAAGTTAATGAGAATCAGGGTTTGATTTTAACACTCTTTTTATGTAGCCTACTGTGCCAACAATGGGCACGCTTGGTACCATCGGAAAATAGATATAACTTTCCCATAAAAGAACCCGTTTTTTGCTGTTTTCAAATCAAATCGAAAAAAACAGTTCGCTTTTTAATAGATATTTTAACCTAGAGCTACGACTTTACCGTTTATCGCAAAAAGAGATGAACAAAGAAGGTGTTTAATTAGCGGTCAGCAGCGGTACATCAAAAAGATTTTTAATTTTTTACTACGAAATGTCAAAATGATAGCGAGCCACAGAAACCTTGCACAAATTGTTACGTTCAAAGGTCCAAACCCAAATCTACATTGAGCCAGTCAAACGACTTGCATTCGTTGCACCTAACCTCGAGTTGCAGAACAAAAATTAAACACAAGTTACACAACAAAGAATTAAAACTTTAGTTTGCAAAATTACATCGCATGAGCGTATCGTTAAAAATAAATAAATTTAGACGGTTTTCGATAATGGTCTTGCGGCTCGTTAGCGGCCTAATGCTAAAAAAAACAACCGAACTGGACCGTTAACGGACCGACGAAAAGTCCTGTTAACGGTTAGGTTTATAAAGTATCCCTTTTTCACGGATTTTCAACTAACCGGGAAACGGGAAATTTTCAAAAAACTTTTCGAGAATTCCGAGAAATTTCCAGAATCTCGAAAATCTTCGAGATTTCCGAGATTCGGGAAATTCCCGGGAAGTTTTGGCGGGAAGTTTTTTCGAGCTTGATTATTTTGACATTCTTTCTGTTTTTCAGCATTTCAGATTTAATTTTTAGCATTTTGTTATGTTGTTTTGGCAAACTTACCTTGAGTTTTTCCATTTTTTCGACAAATTGTATAAAAACTTTTGATCTCACATGCATTTTCTCTTAAAAAATTTTGCGAATTTTGAAAAATAATTGTTAGTCAGCAAAAAAAAAATTTAATTTGCAGTAACGCAAACTAATGCATTTTTTTTTATGTCGGAATGAGAGATATCAGTACTACTGAAATTTTAACTAATGCAAAGACATTTCCCGGGATCTCGACACAAACTTCCCGGGAATCGAAAAATTTCAAAACCCCAAATTTTCTAATCCTGACTTCGCGGGAGAAAACACTAGGCTAGTCAAACTAGCACTTAAGGCACCTGAAATGGCTCATGTTCATGCCATAAATGCCATCTTTAGCATTGAGCAATGAGTGCAGGCTATATTTCTGTTGTTAATGGTATAGCTTGACATTGCAAATAACATATCGGTACCATTAAAAACAGCCTTGTTTTTTGCCTCAATCTCGAGCTGTTAACAAGCCAAAACGGGGTAGACTACTTAATTAGCTATGAAATGGTCAACAACATAAAAAAACACACCCAAAAAAAAGCAATAAAAAAACACAAAGTAAAAAATACGATTTTTCAACAACACTAATCACAAGGTCCTAGTTTTGAACCTGAGTTTACCTGATGAGCGATGAAACCGCAAAACTATTTATACAATAAAATTGACTTTTGCAGAGTTTATTTCGTAGGCCTAAGTCGCCTGGCCTCAACAATGAAAGTAAAATAATTTTGATACCGGAGCGATGACAAAAATACAGCGTAATATTAAAGTTTCCGGTACTTTAGAGAACAAGCGGTAAATTTACATGTCGCGGGTAAAGGCATTTTACGGGATTCTGCCTTCGAACTTTTAAGCGAGATCGTTGCTGCGTCTTCGTGGCTTTCTTGCAAAAAGAGGATAAAAATGGTAAAAAATGCAGGGAATTAATTGTATTTTTTTATCTGTATTTGGTTGCACATTTATCTACTGTACCTATCGCGAGAAAGCAATCACAGCGCTATAACAAACTCGCTTAGGATTTGCCGGCCATCTGTCTACCACACTAAGATTGGGAGAATCTCGCTAAGGCTGTTTCTTAAAGGCATGCTCAACAAGTAAACTTGCCGGCTTGTTCTTCACACTCTACCTTTAATGCTGAGCGTCATGCAGAAAAACTGTGAATACTGAATTTAAAGTCATTGGTTTGACCTGACTGGGAATCAAACCCGAATCTACATCTTTAGAGGCGTACGCCCTTACCACTCGGCCATCTGAGCTGTTAAGTATTTAAACATTTTCCACGAAGGTTCATAGTAACTTAGTAAGTACTTTTTTTGTGATTTGACAAGCATGTGGATTGAGCCGCTTTTCTCTCTTTTCCGAGCCAAGATCTTATTTATGGCTCTGGATCCGACTTTTTGGTAGGCTTATGCATAACACCTTTGCTTTACTCCACCAATCTACCACCACAAAATTATGTCCAAAAATCTGGCCTCAAGAATTTCCTCAAATTTCCTCTAAGCAACGAGATTTCCATAAAGCACCTCCAAATTTCCCTCTACTAAAAAAATTATGTTGTTGGTACAGTAGCCCTGGTGGTACAGTGCAGTAGCACAGCCGTGGCCACTTTGATTTTTGAGTGTGTGCAATGCGCAATTGTGCAAATAAAATAGGATCGTTCGCGATGTAAAAAATGCGAAACTATTATCGTCAAGACCAGGGTTGCCAAAGTTTGCCAAAACTACGGTTTTGTGGCGCAATCAGGCTGATCACAAAATGACGCTTTTCCTCGCCCATTGTCATGAAATAGCCTAAATGTGATTTTGTGCCGCGTTTGGGCTGATTTACTTCATTGCTCGATATGTAAACAGTCACATCTAACTTATTAAAAGTCAAACCTAAATCTAACATGGTCAAAATCTTCGTCAGAAACTTACCAGTACGCCGTTTTGGCACTAAATCTTTTATCGGAACTCGCCGGTACGGCGTTTTGGACCGTTCCTGCTTACTTTCACCTCTGTATGGCCTACCATAATATCTCTTCATATGTTCGTGTATGTAGACTTACATGGGCTCTACACATTTCAATCTTTTATGAACAAAAAAAGAAAATTATATCAAAAACTGCGCTTGATTAAAGCTTTTATGTTTAATCAATATAATCGAAAAATGTGGCTCTGTAAGTTGAGTGAGGACATTATGGAGGCCAAGTTTACACCTTTACCCAAAAATCATCGCTTGTCTCAAAATACCCTAAAACACATTTTCCATTTAGCTCGGAGGGAATTCTTTAAAGCCAAGATTGGAACTTGTATTGAATCCTGTAACTTAAGTTGCAAGCAATCTGCAGATATAGTTTGTCACAATTTCATAACAAAACTATTTTTGTTTTTGCAGAATCTTTATTTTATAGTAGGATACGCTGATTACCTACATCAAAAATGATCATTCAAAGTTAGTTTCACCATAAAATTTGGCTTGACACAGCGTACTGTAACAGGGAGTTTCACATTACCCAAACCTGCTACAGACTGTTAACGAAAGTCTATTTTGAGATTATGAAAAGTAGGGCCCTTATGCACCTTATGATGTGGGCTACCCGCGGGTTTCTTGAAGATCGTTTCGTTGGCAGAATTGGGACTTTTACGACCGATGTAATCTTGATCTTTTTGTTACAAAAAATAAGCGGCGGTTTATAGTAAAGCTATAACGTTTGGCGATGCCTGGCACTAAAAACGTAGGTTTAATTTAAATTACTGAGATAATTTTAAGTAATTTTATATGTGACCCGGCGGATAACTCAGCTGTTGAGCCCATCGCCCCCGTGCGGGAAGTTTTGAACGATTCACGGGCCGGTCAAATCGCACAAAGTGTTGGCAACGGCTCGCCACCGCTGCGACATTTCTTTGGAGTTTTGTTGTCCAGACGCCAAGCCGCGTAGATGAGCCCCGCCACTCATCACACGCTTCGGCGTAATAACGCGAGTATAATGAAGATTCTATATGCGTAACTTCTCTTCAAATAATGGACTTTATTTATAGCGTTTTTCACATATGATTTAGCGTAGATGCTCTGTCGAAAGGCGACGACTTATCTTAATCTTTTGCGATCACAAGCTATTAATTAAATGCTATTAAAACAAGCCTAAAAAAAATTCAAATAGTGATTTTCAATTGGCCGTTAGTGACATCGACGAGCTTTACGTGATTTGAATCATAACAGTATTCAACAACGTTTAATACCAAAATGTTTCCACAAAAGGCTTTCTTTTGTTTTGGTTGAAAACGCAATAACGCCAATGATTTTGCATTTTGCTAGAATAACTGCTGAGATTTAAAGCCTTACCGCGTTTTGATGACATTTTGCCATCTTTTGCTGCAGGTAGCCATGCATGTTATTGTAACTGATGCAATAACATGTAGCTCCCCCTGGACTACAAGTCGACACCTCGTTATCTTCAGACCACATCTTTATATTTGTTTATAACTGCATGGATCGATATATTTTTTGATAGCTCAGATAGACGATTGGTAAGAGAGTTCGTCACTGAAACTATAAACTTGGGTTTGATTCCCAGTTTGGTCAAACCAATGACTTTAGAATTGATATTGACATCTTCCCTGTTTGTTGCTCAGCGTCAAAGCGACAGTGAGGAGAACTAGTTGCGTTTGTCGCAAGCAGGTGGCTGGTAACTCCTAAGCGTGCTCGATATAGCGCATTGATCGCTTTCTCGTGATTGGAGGATAAATATGCAGCTAAACACCAATACAATATTATTTTGTTCACATTTAATACAACAGTGATAAAAATTTACACTTTAAACAAATTAAAAACAAAAAAATTAAAATATATCATGTACATCAACAAAAAGTAATTGCAATTTTTTATATATTTTTTTGATCAATTGTTAATCTGTTTGCTTGAATCACATGGCTGAACAGTGAACATCATACTGTCTCATGGGCACAATTAAGCCATCTGATGGAATTTGCCTACTTTTGTTCACACAATAGTTTGGAGTTGTTACCGTTTAAAAAATGCATTTCTAAAGCTGCTGTGGAGCAGGAAAAATAAAATCACGGCACGGTGATGCTCAAAACTGAACGTTTTGACAACATAGATTTAGTTGTCATCATCAGCCGTGTAAGCAAAGGTGGTACATAACTTCAGCCTTTAAGTTATTTTCGTCCCATATTTATTGTTTAACTACAGTGTTTTTTTATTTTAAGTTATATTCTCAAATAAATCACATCAGTTTGTTTCTAATGAAGTTTTAAAAAAATCGAGTTGATACGTAGATGTAATATTGTGTTTTATTAAGCTATACAGCAGTGTATTTTTCGAAAACGTTACTGGGCTTCTCACTGGCTCTGCGGCGTCTTTCATTGTTTCATTTTTCTGAGTTGATCTGGTTTGCTTTTTTTTGTTGCTTTTTGACGCCGAAATAAACGATACGATACGGTTTTAAAAGACTAAATGCAACAAAACTCAAAGAAATTCAAGCGTATGTGATGTTCCAGTGGTAAGCTTTTTCTTGGTCAGGAGTTAGCATCAATTTGTGTCTTCCACTGTCTTTGATTCGGACGGTGATGTAGAATCTTGTTGCTACATGTTGGATCACAGTTTTTCCAGATTGGTGGAGAAATTCTCTTCGAAAAAGCCGGCTGTCTTGGGCCAGCGAAAGAGTGCGAGCGGGCGGATTTCCTTCAATTAGAGATACTTTCTTGTCTCTTGAATTTGCGCTGACATATAGGTATCCTCCGTTGCTGCTTACATTTCTCACGCCAAATGTATAGACAAAAGGTTCATGTTGAATCAAGTTTTCCCAACAACTCCACAAAAATTGCTGAGAGTTTGTTGCTAAAATAGGTTTACCTTTTCCAATCCGCCTATTTCGAAGTGACCAGACGAAATTATCTGAAGAAATTGAAATCTGTGTTGGTGCAATTGATAAGCCACTACTGGGTGGATTTACTCCTCTTCTAACCACTTCTGTTCTACCGTCAACTACTTGTCTTTGCATAACCATATTTCCTGAAGCTATCTGTTGTGCTGGACTTGGTGGTATTTGAAATGATGGTGACCCCGCAGCTCCTTGAAATGTTGGTGCGCTTCCACTTTGGTACGGCGGTGCACTTGCTACTGCGTTTGGATATGGCAGTGCACCTACAGCTGAGCCTTGAAATAATGGTGGGCCATCAATCCTTTGAAACTGCTGATTATTATAAAGTCCGTAATCCATAGTTTGAAAAAAACTTTGCAGCAGTACTTAATTACGATCTTTTATTGGTAATAAGAAATACTTTCTCCAATCTCGAATTTATTCGGCTACTCCGCGCTGTGATTGGTGGACGTAAATACGACAGTTTGATACACGAACAAAAATAACTTGACGCGGACTTTTCTTCAAAATAATTTGCGAATAAAGTTCCTCTTTTCTTTAATGCTGAAGTCTATATTTTACCCTACAGTTGTATAGACACTGCAACTTGCACCACAACACCAAGCACGCATTTGAAGCAGTGCCATGCTATGCACTAATACGAGTTTAGTTTCTGTACGTAACGGTATTTTTCTGATGTAATTTAAAGCTTATATTTACTGGAAATTCATTTTCACAGAATGATTCACAAATATATTGTTTGGCACACTTTTCCTAGAAGAAATAGCTGACGCCAGCATATATCAAATCAATTAGCTGCAACGCGTGGTGGCTTTGATTGTCGTGCTCCGAAATACCACGCACGTCATACATAAACTTACTTGACCCTCATTTTGATAAAAGCAGCTAAGTGCGCTATTTGCAAAGCACAACCGAAAAAAGTTAAAGCAACTCATAACCAGTGGTGTAAAGTAACGAAGAAGTTTTATTTAAGTGGACTACTTAAGTATTATTACTTGATAACTAGTACTTACTTAAGTGATGTAAATTTCGATTACTTCTACTTTTACTTACGTAGTTCAATTAGAAAGTAACGCTACTTAGGTGGCTTTAAAAATGATAAGCAGTTAATGTTAAGCAATGTATCACGCAAATGATAAATAATCATGCTTGATAATAAAATTGGCCACATTACCATTAGCTATTGTTTTATTTAATATAACTTATATAAGTTATATAATTTTGTAATATTAAGTGGTCTTATGTTGTTTGTGTTTGGCGTGGACAATGAGGTTGCATTTTGCAGATAATGGCATATTTCATTTTTTATTTTCGTCAAATAAATGTGCTGATTATTCTAATTACAAGGGCGTAGCCATGCCCCCCTTCCTCCCCCCCCCCAATCCATTGTGGACAAAAACAAGGATCTTGATAATCATGATAAATAGCCTACTTGCCATTGCGTGATTGTTTTCTTGCTGGGCTATTAATAAGTGGGCTAACAAAGAAGAAATACAACACAACTTTGCTTTTTGCGTTGGCCAGAGTTACAGTATGATATGGTCAGGCGTCACTTTAATTGTTCAAAACGAATCTCCGTTGACATATATTATTTTCACTGTAATATGCGTTGCTTAAATTGCAGCTGCAAAAGTTGCAGCAATACGAAATGCTGAAAACGTTGTACGAAAAGTGGTTAAAATGTTTAAGACCAGTGCGAAGAAAACAGCGTTGTTGAAGTCTTGCATCAAAGAAGATGTCTCTAGTCAAAGAGAAACAAAACCTTATCTTGTTGGCTTATGTGAAACCCGGTTTGTAGAACGCCATGCATCGATACCGGTGGAGCACTCAAAATTAGGGGCAAAAACTTTCAATGAAGTTTGCCCGAAAAGTGTTCAAAATGCACTAAAATGGCTCTTACAGTGCGTGAATTTTCAAATTTTTTCCTGGGTAGCATGCCCCAGGACCTTCTGAAGCCTTTTTTGTTCCTCAACTTGTTTCAAATCAGTTTTGCCGGAAAAAACTATGCCTGAAAAAATGTCGAAATTTGGTGCCCCTTCCTCAAAAAAACTTATGATTCCGCTTCAGACACGCAACATTTTCAAAGGGCTTATTTACGCCCTTTACCGCGTCTAGACATCTGCCGTTTTTGTATTTACCGTAGTAAACATTTAACCTAATTCAAAATTGGATCCCCCGCACCAAAAATTTCTGGATCCACTCTTGGCCTGAAGTAAGCACGCATAAATCGAAAAAGTGCCAACAAAGCGCACCATATTTGGTGAAGGATTCCGAATTAGGGGTAAAAAGTTTGATCAAAATTTCTTTAAAAAGCACTAAAAAGGCCATTGTAGGCTACCATGTGAAATTTCAAAAATTTTCCGGGAGAGCATGCCCACGGACCCCTTAAAGCCGTTTTTTATTCAATTTGCTTTACATTTATTGTGCCAGAAAAACATACGCTTATAAAAGATGTCACAATTTGGTGCCTTCCCTAAAAAAAATTTGAATGCGCCCAGGGCTGGGAATCGATACTCAAAAACGTAAATAAATAATCGATATTCCATTGTTCACCAAAAAGTGAAGAAACATTATCGATTTCGATGGTAGTTTAACAAAGTAGGCCAAAAAAATAAAAAATATTATAATCAATATTCGATATTACACTGAGCATTTAGCGGTGTACACCAAGCATTTTTTGTGATGTCCTCACATTCATGCGGTAACTTACAGACAAACAACGGACAGATTCTAGCCTACACGAAGCAACTTTGCTATTAAAAGTTTTTTTTTTGGCACAAAAAAAATTTAGCAATTGACTAGCACCTGGAGAAGCAAAATAAATGCACACAACCTAATTCAACGCAATTTGATCAGACATATATACAAATATACAATAACGAATACACAATAAAGAAATATATACAAATACACAACAAAGAATGCACAGAGATCTCTCCTCGTGACAGCTGTTTCACCCAATGGGGCTCATCAGACGAGTCACAAGATCACTGCGCGGCGAAAATACAACACATTGATATACCAAGACAATATGAAAGCCAACTACGTCAGCAGAGCACGCGAAAACATCGCATGGTAAATGACGTCACGCCTTTTCTGAATTATGCGGTAATAGAAAATTACAAAGAATTTTGCCAATCACAAGCACAAAATAGACATATCGACGATTATTTTAAATTTACTAAAGTGAGATAAAGTAACCTGGACAAAAAGAATCGAATATGGAATATCGAATTGCGCCGAAAAAAAGTAAAGACTAGGTCATATTCGATACTCATTCAAAAAAGCAAAGGCTCCAGTGCATTCGATGAACAAAAAGTAAAGAATATCGCAATCGAATATCGATTACAATCGATTTTTTCCAACCCCGAATACGTCCTCTGACATAAAACATTGATGCCCTATTCCGGGTCTAAACGTTTGACGTTTTTGTATCTACTTAACACTCAACCTAATTCAAATTTGCACCCCCACCAAAATTTTCTGATCCGTTCCTGCTGTTGGGTAACCTTTTTTAACTTTAGCCCCCCCCCAATTGAAAATCCTGGCTGCGCCTATTCCTAATTATACTTTAAGCATCGGCAAAATATCTGTCAAGTTTGGAAGTGAGCAAATTATTTTTCGTCAAAGCTCAGCTTTATGACCTTGCTTTTGCAAACGCTACTTTTTACTTCAGTAGTTTCAACTTGTTGGTACTTTTTACTTAAAGCCTACTTGGTTATTTTTTACATCCCCTACTTTCTACTCTACTTCAAATAGTTTCCGCCATTAGTAACAAAACTTTTACCTAACTAGATTTCTGGACTACTTTTAACACCACCGCTTATAACCAGTACAAAATTCGTTTGGTTACAGCGGTTTGAATCCATATTATAGAACTCGCAGCTGTTTGATTCCCATCGATGATTTGTGCAATCTAGCATACAGTGGTGTAAAAAGTATTTTGAAACTGTACTTAAAGTAAAAGTATTGTTACTGACGACAAAACTACTCGAAGTTAAGTAGAAAGTATTGACTAAAACAGCACTTAAGTAAAAGTAAAAAAGTAGTCCTATAAAAACTACTCTAGTAAAAGTAACCACTTGCCGATGATGACTTGCTCTGAAGGTGGCAAAATCGTAAACCAAAAGAAATTATTACCGCTCAGATGGCGAAGTGGATAGAGCGTCTGCTTCTGGATAGGTGAACTCGGGGTTCGATTCAGAGTAGGGTTAAAGCAATGACTTAAAAGTTGGTATTTATAGCTTCGCTGCGTGACATCAAAGTCGACAGCGTGAAGGAGAAGTCGGCAAGTTCATTTGTTGTGCCGTACGGAAACACGCCTAACTCAGAAGCAGAAACCTGCTTATTTCTATTGACACTTCAATTTTAGCCTTGCCATTTGCTTGTTTCCATATTAAGGTTGAAAGAGAAATACGATACTGCTAAACCTACAGGTTTATGGAATGAATATCTTATTGTGAACATATTAAGCATTTTCTGTAACTTTCGGTCATTTTTGTACTTTTCTGAAATAAAAACTACCCAAGTAGTGTTGAAAAGTACTTTAGTAAACGTAAAAGCAGACAAAACAAACTACTCAAAAAAGTACTCCATACCGAAAAAAATTACTAGAGTAATCTACTCAAGTAAATGTATTTCGTTACCTTTACACCAATGCTAGCATAATATGCTTCCTGCTCAATCTTTTTCAAAATAGCTTACACATTCTATCAAGCCTAAGATACATTCTCCCGCAGTGACACTCCCTCGATAACTGCGCCTGTCAGGTAGCAAAAAATTACTAAAGCTGCCTTCGAAACAATGATATCGAAAAGAAATAATTGTTAGCAACCATTAGCTGTAAACGAATCACGCTCTAGCACGCGCTACCAAGCAAACTGTCCATCCCATCCAATCATGTGCAAGGTTGGTGGCTATGCTTCGTTGTGACCGAAAAGTTTTTTTTGTTTTGTCATGTTCAGATCGCAACAGGCGATTTCTCAACGATCAGTCTAACCCAGGGGTGGGCAATTATTTCAGCCGACGGGCCACATGTGGGAAGACCAAGTCCTTCCCGGGCCGAATTATTAGATGAAAAGAAGCGTGCCTAGTGATTTGAAGGGGCCGCAATTTTGGTCGTCCAAATTACCGCCCGAAATCAAGTGAAGACTAAAAAAAAAAAAAAAAAAAGGTCTTCACTTCTTTCGACGTCGTGAAGAGTAAACGAGGTCTTTATATCCTCGCATAACCTGTTTTTCACCGAAAATATAGATGTGGAGCAAAAGAAAAAGTCTTCGCATCCTCAGTTGACCTATTCATTTCTTTGTAAATGCCGACGGGCCGCATAAAATCGTCTCGCGGGCCGTATTTTGCCCAGGTCTGGTCTAACCGCTGAGAGTAATTTCCCTTCGCAGCGGTTCAAAAATTGTGATTTGTGTCAAAATGCAGCGTTAAGTGTCGAGCCTGACAGCGAAAATGCTTCGAGTGCACCCGCTTATAGCCTACTTGTTTTTTTTTTCGATATTGCTGAGCATGAGCACATGTAAATGACTCGTGATAATGGCGAGATTACTGTAGATCAAACAGCGCTGGTATAATCACACCGCACACGCAAAGCAACATGACAACTGTACTTTCGACATTGAAATTTTGAGTATGAATGTTTACAGCGCGCACGTGATTGAGCGTCATACACGCATTTAGGTTGCTTCACAGTTCAAGCAACAGTCAAACATTTTGCTAACGTAGGCCTAAGCGTAAAATTGAATTAAGAGAGTCGCAATAGTCACACGTTGCAAAGCCGAAGCAACGACGACAGCCTACAGTGCATGCGATAATACCACGTCAATAAAAACGGTCAGCGAAATTTGGATATATGAAAATTTCCACTAATGTGATGAACTTCACAAGATTCGATTATCCAACCTTATGCTCGTCTTTCTACAGCTTTATTTCACGTGATTGCGCGAGTTATATAAGAGTAACGGTATTCGTCCTAGATATCAAAGTAAAATGAACTCCGCTGTTATTATGGGCAAGTCTTTGACAGTATAGACCAGGTAGAGAAGTAAAATAATCACCATAGAGCATCCTGAGCGCATTCGGTTTCCATTTAAAGTACAGTATTTCTGTAAACTTTTGATTGAAAACAAAAATTTTAACAAGTTATGAGCTCAGTTGTCAAGACATTGCTATCCGTGCGGGAGGTCTTGGGTTCGAATCTCTGGCCGATCAAATCGGAGACCGTGACGCCAACGGCTTGCCACCGCAGCAACGTTTGTTCAGAGGTGTGTTGCCCAAGCGTTAAACCGTGGAGATGGACCCTACCAGTGCTACTAGTTACACGCTTCGGCGTAATAATGAAGATTTGAATTTTGGATGGATTTTTAGGATAGGGGGGTAACAAAAATCCAATAATGCTTATGCACTTTCTGTAAGCGTCTTGAAAAATCAAAGTAGTCTTAGATTGTGTACTGTATGGACTTGACGGAGTACAACTAAGTGTATAACTCAACAGCTGCCGGTAGGCTATTCAATGCGCGTACCTATAAAATATATGCGTACTGTACTAGAAAATGTGAATTTTTGTCTCTTATTGAGATTAAAGTAACTTACTCAGAAGCTGACTCTGCTGAAGCAGACCGGAAAAGGACCTCAAATTCATAAATAATAACGTAATCTAGTTCAAATAACAGCGCTTTAACGCCCACATGCGCGCAGATATTGGATACAATTTCAATGTAATTTCGTGTCGATTCGAAAGGTAACGAGAGTCAGCTCGTTTAGGGTACCGGTATTGATCGGCGCATCTTTAGGATTAAGGCAGGACCGAATTTGCCAATAGGTTAGGTGTAGCCTTGGAGAAATGAGAGGCCTCGTCACTAACTGCGAAGACCTTTTTAATTTTTGAAGATGAATCATCAAGATCATTACATACTTAGAAATGAGGCCGATCTTTGACCACTAGCAACAAACGCGAAATCTACACAGCCTATAGAGCTCTCATTGTCTAAATCCGATCTTGATAGAGGCCTAAGAAGCTTAAATTCCCCTAATTGTTTTTCATGCATATTTCACACTTCCAAACCCACAAACTAAAAAAATATGAGTTTAACCGACTGTCAATTCTCTACCTGAATAAATCCTGTATTCAGCTCTGCTGATAATTAACTGTTCGCACAAAAAAACATGAAATTTAAATGACACGCATGTTGATAAAACCGTTTCAAGTAAATATTTTGTGTAAAAGTTTTACTTTTGGTTTTAATGGTATGAGTAAATGCATCTAACTGATTGTATTTTAATGTTGCAATTTTACGAACTGTGTTAGGTGTCACATGATACCTTTATGTACGAAAAAAATGAAAAGAACTTTTGCGAAACCGGAAAAAATCTTGCATGGCCGTCAATTCCAGCACGTGACGAAAATTCCCATTTTTGTGGACAAAAATCTGTATTTTCAATTCAAAACAGTGTTGCTTTAATCTTTAGTTTTGCTATTGTTTAACATGGTCAGTGATGGGCACGATAAGCCTTTTTGAACTAAAGCGACAACGATAATCGATAATTTCTAAAAGCGCTGTGCGATACCGATAATTTAATTGATCAGTGTTGCTTGAATTATTATTTGCTATGTTGTTTAACATGGTCATCATTTGTTTTAAGCAATCATATTGTACTGTAAGATTGTTTAACGTGGAAATCATGACATGATCAGGTCTTTGCAATGGTCAGGTTGAGTAGGCTGTAATGGCAGTTCAAGTCACTCTTAATTATAAGACGCTTAAAACGCTGACAAATCCAATAAGCGAACCTAAAATAAATTCAATTTTGTTAATAAATAACATCTCAGTGAACTTACCGCACTCACTATCATGCCAAAAATCTCCCCAGATTTAACTTAAATTGATTAGTTTTATTTGTTCTTGTAGCTTCGGCGAAGTAGAGTTTAGCAAGTATTTTTGTATTAATTGCTACTAAGTGATATAAAGCCAAATGAGTAATTTAAGTGGGGAAAATCAACGTCTGATTCCAAATCGTGACACCGAAATTGTTCTTTACAAAAGACGTTGGATATTTTTACTTGGAATTTCTCTGGTCATTGCTTCTTCCAAGTTTTCCTCTGTTTGCTTTGGATTGGTCAATGATATTTTTACTACGTACTTCAATGTAGCAAACAACCAAGCTGATTGGATAATATTGTCGGTTTACACAACTTCCTGTTTGGCAGTCCCCATTTTAGCCTGGTTGTCTTTTGCAAACAGAATGGGCATTCGATCCCTTGTATTAGTTGAGAGTTTTTGCTTAACGTTTTCCTACCTCCTAATAGTTCTGGCAATCGCGTTTCCTCATTACTATTTGCTTATTATCTTCGGACAACTGATCCATGGGGTGACAAATGCAATCCAATGGTCCATTCCGCCTCTTTTTGCTGTGTTGTGGTTTCCAAATCATGAAGTTGCAATAGCCATTGCGGCTAATTTCATTGGTGCTGCTTTTGGCGCAGCAATTGGGTTCGCAGTGCCTCCATTGGTGTTAACGGAACCTTCAGGAATCCTTTATCCGGAAATCTATTTCAATCTGACCAAAGACCAAATGCAAATTCCTATTTTAGCATTGAAATATTGGAAAACTGAAGATCGCTTTCTTCTTCTAACTTTGTTTGGTGGTTTACTTGGACTAACTGCTCTTCTTTTACTTTTTTTCTTTAAATTTTTGACTGACTTGCCCGCGAAACCTCCAACCATAGCACAAACTTTGAGGCGTCAAGCAACTCCAGAAGATTTTAAAACATTTAACAAAAAAAATTTGCAAGAATACTTTGCCTTGTTAAAGGCACTTTTCACGGACAAAACAGTTGTCTTGTTGTTACTTGTATACAGCATCGTCCATCGGGCTGTGGAGTTGGAAATTACGTTGATGGGTGAATTGATCAGAGCAGTTTTTGCATCGTTTAACATTGCAGCATCACCAAACATCATTACGAGCTACATAATGATACTTCTTCCAATCTTAGGCGTGTTTGGCAGTTATATATCTGGAAAATTATTGGATAAGTTCAAAAAATTTCGCAAACAAACTATAGTTGGAGCCGGAATGACGTTTTTATCTACAGTTGGAATCGCGTTAAGTTACTATTTTGAAAACTTTCCCGGGCTTTGTGTTTTCAACGGTGGACTTGGATTTTCCATGCAAATTTGTATCATTTCGCTTTTAGCTGTTGTAACGCGCCATTCTTATCCTATAAATGAAGCATTTGTGAGTATATGGATTGCAGGATTTGAAAGTTTTGTTTTGATTGTTATTGCTGAATTAGGCCGACTTTTTATCGATAAGATTAATAATATGAGTGTGTTTATACTAATGAGTGCCTTGCTTTTCATGTCATTTGTACTAGCAATAATAACTAAACCGCAAGATCGGCGATTAGATGCAGAAAGGGAAGTATTACAAAATGCACCATCTACTTCAAGAAACCCAACATGATTAAAAAGTCGTACACTTAGCAGTCATGACCGTGCCTACTACTCCCTTCATCTTCAATTTTCATTCTTTCTTCCATGCCACAACATCAATCGTGTTGTTGCTTTTTCCCTTTTTTGTGTCCGCGTTTGCAGCTAAATTTTCATATTGTTGTGTTGTATTTATTTTGACGGTGCAGAAATAAAAGACACTATTACTAGTCATCACTGCCTTGTATAATATCATGAGAAGACAAAGCGGTTGGCGAGGTAGCAAAGATTTTGTCATCGGTGCCGAGGTATGGGGTTCGATTCCCGATACTGTCCAATCAAATACAGTAGTTACCTTATTCACTTCACATGTCCTGTTTAAATAGCCCAGAAGTCACGGGTTTTCTGCGTTACAAATATATTTTTAATACATAGGGTACCATAGAGCGGGAAAGCGCTGTTTCGCATTATTAGTCTTCATCAGCCGTTCTCAGGTAAAGGTACACACATCCTTTAGAATGCTTGACCTTGATTAGCCAAACACCCCCCGGATTTGCATACCCCATAAGAAATTTAATCTTTGTGGTCGTTCGGATTTCCCATTCAGCAGGCCAGGAAGGACTATTTTCGTTTTAAATTTTTAATATCATAACCACTTGTTTTAACTGCTAAGATATTAAAAAACTGCTTATGATACACAAAGCCCGTGGACCTTAGGAACTATACTTACGCTGATCATTGTGGACAGGGTGAGTGTCCCAAGTCCCAACAGCTCACCCAGGGCCGGCGCCAAGGGGGGAAAGGGAAGCCTGGAACTTTGGCAAACACTATAAGTGTTTACCTGTGTGATCAGAGTGTTTTATTTTAAAAGGCTTATAACAGTTTTGCAACTTTTATGATCATCTTTTTCGCACTGTTTGATTTAGCCAACAGTATTCACTTACTTTTTTGTTCTTATTGAAAGTATTTTTGTTCTTACTGAAAGTATAACCTATATTCATGCTACATAGCAATTTCTATTAATTTTTTGATCAATCGTTTTTCGTTTTGAAAGAGAAATAGCTTTTGCATTTTTCACTACAAAATATTATTTTCTTATTTTATTAAATATGCTAAACTAAAGTAATTTTACGATCAATGTTGTTGTTTCTGCGTTTGTTGCCAAATAAAAACCAGCAACGCATGTGACGGGATCAATGCTTAATTATTCCATTGAAATTTTAATCTATTAAACAAGTGTAAATGGTTGCTGGCATAACAAAGTAGAGACGTGCTCTGTTCCGAAGATCAGAGCGGAATAGTATCAGTCAATTGTTCATGAAAGGTTTTATTCTACAACTCTAACAGACTGTTTCATGCCTGAAGGCATTCATCACATTATAAGTGTTCACCATTTACGCTATTTCTCATTTACGCTATTGATGACAAAACTCCTCATTTACGCTATATTTGTAATTCGATAGCATTGCTCAGTATTGTCTGTTGACCTGCCCTACTAAACACCGCAAAGGACTGAAACACCGCAAAGGAGCGACAAAAGACTTAATAAGCACCGCTAAGTACGACAAAGGACTTCAAATTGATCTACTAAACACCGCAAAGAACGACAAAAGACTTGGAATCTTACCTTGACAAAGAACAACAAAGGACTTCACATTAGGGCTAGGCTTGGGATTATCAGGTCCTTAGCGTACTTTGCGGTGTTTAGTATGTCCTTTGTCGTTCCTTTACGGTGTTTCAGTCCTTTGCGGTGTTTAGTAGGACCCTCAGTTGACCAATTAGAAATATTCCGTAGATACTTAATGCAAGAATTGCAGAATGTCGTATACAACACATTCTGTAGTTACTTAATAACTACAGAATGTCGTAAACAACAACATTTATCTTTTTTGCACCGTTTGATTTAACCAACAATATTTTGGTAATTATTTTAATTTGCCAATGTCTTTTTCATTTGTTATTCTGATTTTTTCAGCGTTAGCATCTTATCTCACAAAATTGTCCCGTTGTGGGACCAGATAAACTAATACTTCTAACAGTAAAGATTTTTGTTTGTACGCCGTTGCGAATAGTTCCTTCTTCTTTGAGACAAATTCTCATTAATGCACACTGAATTTGCTTCGGGATTCAATAACTATGTTTGGGTGTAAATTTTATTTCTTTTATCCCAATTGGTGAAGCAACCTATGGTAGGGGAATTTCGATTTGATGAGTTTTGGGAATTTACATTGTTGTTTGGCCTGGATAAGTTATTGGCATCAAGCAATCTGTGAGAAGTTGATATTTCCTTGTTTTCCAGCCCAACCTTTTAACATACTGGCAACTTTTTTGACTATTTGATTGGTATCTTCATCTTTTTGATATGGGATCCCATGAGTTTCTAAATTATTGCGTCAACCGTACTGCTCTAATTTATCAAGGTCTGAAGCAGTTAATTTGAGGTCATTACCCATTTGGTTAACTTTATTTTAAAGACTGCTCATGCCGGCCTTCTGCATTTTCAACGTTTTGTTAATATCGTATTGTTAATATCATATTCGTCAGGCAAGTAGGCAAGACTTCCCAGTATGTGGTCAGTTTTTTCACTTAAAACCGTTAACTAATAACCCCAGTGGCGGCTCGAGGCCAAAAAAACAAGAGGTGCGGCAAGCGACAAATTTTGACAAGTTTGCTTAACTGTGGTAATCCCAACGCCTATTACAGAAACTCTCTGATACAGAACTATTTACTGGAATGATTTCATACTAAAACCATATAATGAGTTACCAAGCCAGTAATACCTTAATAGGCCTACTGATGTTCAAGTAAGGCTGCGATAGGTAACACAAAACACAGAACAGTACCAGTAGATTTGGTAAAAACAATACAAGTTTTCTCACTTGTTTTTTAAATTACAATGCACACTACATACATGCGGGTAGATTGAGGGCTAATATACAAAAATTCAAGTTTTTTAAAAAACATTTTAGAGACCTGGCATGGATCCCCAAATATATATGATATACGTAAACCAGGTACCGGTATGCATATACCTAAAATCAGGAAAAATTGTAGAAAATAGTTTTTTTAATGCAACTAAAATCTTCCCTAAAAAACCTACCAAACCAACACTTGCTCGAGCAATCCATAGCATCCTTGATCCAGTTACCGCTACATGTTTCTGCAACCATCAACCAACATTAGCCTAATCTTATCACAAGAGTATCAACTGTTTGGCAGTGGTGTAAACTGTCTAGGCTACGCATACTGGTACCAGTAGCCTACCATAACTGATTAGCCTACAGCTAGGCTACTGATATCTGTCTGCCTCGTCTAAAATAGAAAGCCTGCCCTGTCTAAATCTGCATCAAGTACCAACTATCATAGAGCTCTTACACAAACTAACTCGATCAGATGTAGCAGCCTAGCAGGGCTAAAAACCAGTCCAGTTATGCCATGAGCCAGAGCTAGTCGGAATTCCCTTTGATCTGCCAAAAGAGCAGCTCATACAAAAATTGAACGGCGAGTCCAAAAACGTCATCAATAAGCCTTTGTCACGTCACCGTTTGGCTCATTTGCATAAGAAAAAACTTTAGCTGCAGACAAAACAGGGATTCCATTTGAAAATTTATATTCATATATGATCAAAACGTGGAAAGGAATAGGAAATTTAAAAAATTTGGCGATAGAACTTCAAAAGGTAATGAAAAAAAAAAAAAAAAAAATTAAGTACATAAAAAAAAGTTAAGGGGTGCTGCAGCTCTTACGTACGAGCCGCCACAAGATAACCCTGCTACTGTTTTTCCAGTTGATCTAATTTTTCTTGCTGCAGCTTATTAATCGCACAAAGTTGATTGTTGTAAGTTTTTAATTTACAAATATCGGCTCTCATGGTTGGAAAACACCGGACCGCGAGGGGTTCCGTTTTGGACCGCGTACTTTTTCAGATTAAATATGCCTTAAGACATTTTTGTTACTTTAAGTTTAAGACATAATTGCTTGCGGACCTTTTTTTGGTGGATTTGATTGCTTGATTTTTACACTTTGGGTACGTTGGGACTTAGCCTAAATCGGTGCCTAACAGTGTTTTTTAATATCTGCTTTGCATGGTGTTTATTCAAGCATTATTGCATATTATGACATAACACGACAATTAAAGGGCAATAAATCTAACGTTATGTGTGTGATGTAACTAGCACTTGCACTTGGCAGTTGTAATTGTAGTGGCTTTGCTGTGTTAGCTGTGTTAGGTTGACTAGGGAGATAAGTAAGAAAATAACGTCAGAAATAGTCTAAACAGCAAAGTCAAAATTAAAATAAATTTTTTCTACTGAAACTTAACGTAAAATATTGGAGTTGTAAAGTTTTAACATAGCCTAAACATTTTTGGTCTGATAAAAATGAGTGAAAAACAAACATCGTTGCAGAGATTTTTGGAAGTAGGTCAGCACCATCTCAAGAGTCTGACGTCGATTACGAGGAACCTAAAACATCAAAAAGCGTCCAGGGACACGTTGCGGGTTTCGATAAGTCCCATCATTCCAAAATGGGAGGGTCTGGTTGTAGCAAAACAAGCTCATGGTTCTCATTGAATCACTATTGCAATATGGGCTGAAATAAAATTCAATTGCTGAATATTTATGTTTATCTTTAAGGCCAATCCGTGGAAAATTTTCCGACTTTTACCGGTCCGCCATGCGAAAAAGTCGACTTATACCAGTCCCCTGCTCTACATTACCTCGCTTGATCGTGCGTACAAAATCTGCAATAGCTGGAAAGTGATCCACGAAGATTTTGCACGAAAAACCAAGACTGTGCGAACAAATAGATATTTTCAAATATTTATCAATAACTCATATTTAGCTTTTCCAAGAGATTGATTCAATTTCAACGACCATGCCCTGAGTCGATCCGACTAATCATGGACCTATTTTCGTAAACTTTTTCGTCATTACAATTCAGGTTTGAGAGATATTTAACGACACGGTTTGACTGCCATCTTCAGTTCTCTCGCGAGTCGCGAATAAAGTAAGATTATTTTCTATGCCCACAATCAAATCAAGTGAATTTTTGAAAAAGGTGATTGATAATTCATTTTCCGATGAGTAACATGCTTAATAATGTTGATCTATGTCCAGTAAACACAGAAAAAGCAAGAGTGCGCCAGTGTGTCAAAGATCAACTGGTTATTTCAAAGGTAAATGTTTGTGTGAGCTTTATGGGGCGCCGTTTGGAAAAAAAATGTTTGTTTTGTGACCCATGTTTTTCGAGCTTATTTAGACCATTATTTGTCCGACATATCTAAGTCTGACCAAAAAACACGCATAAAGTAAGTCGGACAAAATTGGTTTTGTTCAAACGGCGCGCCATGCGCCGTTTACAAAAAAACGATTTTGTGACCCATGTTTTTTGAGTGTATTTAGGTCGCATCAGTGCAACATAGCAACAACACCCCTCAAAAAAGTAAATTCCTACTTTCATTCTCCCCAAAATTTCTTGCAACCATTCCTCTGCTAAATCCCCGCTACTATCTTAATTGCTAAGATCCAAACTAAATCCTAGCCACCACTCCCTGCCCCAATTTAGACTAATTTCCTGTTACCATCTCTCCCCTCAAAAAAAACTCTCAATAAAACTAACTCCTTGTTTCGACTATAACCAAAGTCTCGTCAGCCTTGCTACGCACAGCCAATCCAGGCTAAACTCATTCCAGACTCATTCCAGACAGTGTGTAGTTCTTTTGAAGGTTAGAATTTCTTTTTTTTTTTTTTTTTTCAGGAAGGTGGGAGGTTGCTATGCTGCACTGATGAGACCATAATAAGGTCGAAACGCGTCTGCAGCTGCAAATGAGTGGGTTGCCATGGGGGCTTCTAGTGATGTGGGCTAGTTAGGCTAACGGTAACTTAGTTGTGGGTTAGTGGTTATAGGTTCTTTCATTGGGTATCGTTGTTTGGGGCCAGTCGCCTGCCAAAAACAGGGCACAACCTAGAAAAGAGATGAAGTCGAGATGTACAGGTAAAGCAATGCAAAAACAGAGTCTTTACAGTCTGGAATGAGTTTAGCCTGGATTGGCTGTGCGTAGCAAGGCTGACGAGACTTTGGTTATAGTCGAAACATTAATTTGTCCCTTGCAAATTTCTTATCTAACTCCTTATTATAATTCCACTGAAAAAAGCCTAGTAATTTCGAGACAAGAGTAAAATCCAACATTTCATGTTTTTGAGGCTCTATGACGTAAACACTAAACAGAAGCACAATTCAATTTCACGAAAAGTTACTTCCTGCTCAAAGAAAATCGGACAAGTGTTTCCAAACAAATAAGGAGCTGGGTTGGTTTCTTTTCTTCAGTCGTGAATTGCCTTACAAATCCCTTTTCACAGAAGAACGCAATAGAACTTTTCACATTGGTCTTGACAAATATTAATCGTATTCTTCAAGCTGACCCTGACCTAGCAATGTACAACATGCAAGGAACAATTTTAACGGATCATGAGACTCCAATTATCAGAAACTCGGATAGGAGTGATATCCAACTCGGCTTCAACAATAGAAAAATTTAATAATGACACCGCTTCATTGAAGATCAAGAACTCAATAGGATCGATCACTCAAAAGATGTCAAATGCTTAAAATAACATTGAAAAGGTTGCCTAGGTATCTACTCCAAATTGACTTGAAGGTAGGATCGTATATGCCAACTTCTAGGTTTTTCGAGTCTTTGATAGCAGTAAGCCTTATGCCTTAAGTAACTCATAGTCGAAAATGTGCGAACAAAATGCATCATATTTGGCGAAGCACTCAGAATTAGGGGCAAAAACTTTAAATAAAATTTGGCTGAAAATTATTCAAAAAGCACTAAAATAGCCATTACTGCATGTAAATTTTCAAAAATTTTCCGGGGTAGCATGCCCAGGATCCCCCAAGAGCTTTTTTTGTTTCTCAATCAGTTTTAAATTTGTTCTGTCGAAAAAATGCGTTTGAAAAATGTGGAAAATCATGGCCTCTCCCTTTTGAAATTTCTCACTACGCCACTGGGTCCAGTACTGAACTGAACTTTGTTTATTGACGCCCAATTAAATATTATGACACGATGTAAAATTTGGTAACCTATACAACTGAGGCGAGGAGGAGACTGCGAAGCGACCAGTCTAGTGGTCTTCGAGTCAGCAGCCACCTTGAAGAATTAAATAAAGACTGAGGATCATAACTTGGCTTAGCAAGAGAAACAAAAAAAAGAAAAACAACAACAACAAAAAACAAAAGGCTAAAAACACAGCATCTTACACAAGATATAAAGGGAAAAATGGAGTAAGGAAGAACATGAGGTTAGGTTGTAATCAATGGAGAACAATATTTACTCAACAGTGACTTTTTTAGATGGTATTTAAACAATTTTAAGGAGTTTCGCTTTTTAATGTTTAAATCTAGAGAATTCCAAACAATCGGACCCTGATATTTAATAGATCTTTATAACATAGTAGATTTTGTAAAGGGAATAAAATAATTTGTTTGGATAACCGACCGTGTAGATCTGTCATTGTATACAGCAGAAAAATAATTTTTAAATGCAGAGGGAAGAGCTTTGCTTCTGTATTTGAAGACAAATAATGCCTTTTCTAATTTCAAAAGGTCAACCAATTTTAAAATGCGTAATTTAGAGTAGTATGGAGTTGCATGATCAAAATACTTACCACCACCAACAATTTTTACTGCTTTGTTTTGTAGGGTAGTTAATTTTTTGAGATAGGTTTTGAAAGTGGAACCCCATATAATAAGACCATATTGTAAATGCGAGTGAAAGATAGCATAGTAAAGCTGGAGAAGTGCTTGCGAATTTAAGAAATTTTTAACTTTACATAATATTCCAACTGCTTTAGAGAGTTTTTTTACTAAATTGTGGATATGTTTTTCAAAAGAGAGACGGTTGTCAAACGTTATACCTAAGTATTTAGCAGTTTCGACCGACATTAATTTTGAAGGCAGATCGTAGGCTTGCGCATTAGAATTATTGTAATTTTTATTATTTGAATTTATTAAGATTACGCTTGATTTAGCAATATTTAATGTCAATTTATTTGCAATCATCCAATTATTAACGGTGGTTATTTCTTCGTCAATGTTAGAATTTAATTGCGACAAATTTCGATTATTCAGCATAAGGCAGGTGTCATCGGCAAAAAGCCTGGGTTTACAAGTGGTACAGTTAGAGATATCATTTATGTATAAAGTGAAAAGAAGAGGGCCAAGAACAGACCCTTGTGGGACTCCACAAGTAATGGGCATAAAATTGGATTTAACATTACTTATAGATACAAACTGAAACCTGTTAGTTAAAAAAGAAGCAAAGAGATTATAGGCAGCACCTCTTATACCATAATGTTGAAGTTTACGCAATAATATACTATGATTAACAGTATCAAACGCTTTTTTTAAATCTAATAACAGGAAAGCAGTGTGTTTATTATCATTGATGTTATCATAAGTGGAAGTTAGAAGATCAAGCATAGCATGTGAAGTAGAGTGGAAAGGTCGAAAGCCATATTGAGTAGATAGTAATATGGAGTGTTTGTCAAGAAACAATTGCGTTCTATCACAAATCAGTTTTTCCAGAATTTTTCAAAAAGTAGAAAGGATGGAGATTGGTCTATAATTGTTGAGATCAGTTTTTTCACCACTTTTAAATACAGGAATAACTCGAGCAATTTTTAAACAAGAAGGAAAAATACCAAGCTTGAAAGCGGAGTTAAATAATGTTGTAAGAGGAATAGCAATAACTTCTGCTGCTACAATAAGAAAGTACGCCGAAATATTGTCCTGGCCAGAAGATTTATTGTTTTTAAGAGAGTGGATAAGTCGCATGATTTCAGGAGGTGAAGTAGGTTGAAAAAACAATGATGAGGATACACTATTTGTCAAGTATTGTGAGAACGAATTATCATGATGCGCAGGTATTTTGGAAGCAAGGTTTTGACCGATTTTGGAAAAATAATCGCAAAATTTCTCCGTAATGGCTGAAGAATCGGTCAACACATCATCACCAACTTTAATTTTTGTTGGAACTGAAGAAAATCTGCTTGAAGAAGGAATAAGTGACTTGAAGAAGGAAGCAGTAGACCCCAGCAGTTATTCATTGACCCCCATTCGACCCCTTGGCTATTTTCGACCCCTTGGATGGTCCAGTTGACCCCTGGGGGTCCATATCGACCACTTTGAGAACCACTGATACAAACAGATAACGCGTTCGTGACATGAGCCGAAATTTAATTCAAATCGGTTTAGGGTGCTTTTTTTGCACCTTCACCTCATCCAAATCCGAACTGGCACGAATTTCAAAGCAAAAATTTGTCATTGGTTTTGAGTTTTGTTTATTTCTAAAGTGAAAATGATTATCTTGATAAAGTTATTTCATTTTGCTTGTCATGGCGAAGCCCACTGCTGCTAATTCACCTTTAAAAAAGGCTATTTTGCCTAACGTAGAAGTTAGTGCTTTTTTCAATTTCAAGGCCGGCCTCTTGTCAATGTCTATTTTTATTGCATGACAGGCTTGCTAACTCAGCTAGCTTTGGATAAAGACGATAAGATCCAAACGCAAATCAAGTAATTGTTGCTCTGACTTAAAGAGACAAAATTTAGATCTAAATATCGATTTTATAACGACTATATGCAACTATGCTTATAAGTCAGTCTTGACTTGCATGTTTCAGCGCCTCCCTGTTTTGTCGCCCGCGCCCTTTTCTAAGCCTTTATCAATTTTAGTGCGAAATTTGTGTGCTTGTGCTATCGTTACTTTTCTGCGTTTTGGCGTTTAGAAATAAAATGATTGATTGATTATAATAGGCCAAGAAAAAATGTATTGTGGCCAGACCCAGCAGCCTACTGGGTAAAGCAAGAAAAAAATTGGAGTTAACTAGTTTTCCAATGCAAGAAATATACGACCGTTTTGGTAAAATTTCGACGGGTGGTTCTAGCTATAGAAATAATACGATAACCAAGTGCGTAGGCAAGGGGGGTTCGTGAGTTCAAAGCCCCCTCCCCTTTTGGTTCGTCAACTTTTCAGGTTTATAGATTAACCTTGGTCAGTGGCGTACGCACGAAGGGGGGGGGGGGGTTCGGGGGTCAACCCCCCCGCATTGACGACTGAAAAAAATGAAAACCTCTCTTTTTGAAACGATCCGCCTTTTTTTCATACAAAGATTGCCGAAATTGCTATCATTTATCATGTTTTTCTGTGCTATCCAACTTCCTTATATTGTACAATCTTGAAAAACTTTCATTGTGATGCAATAATACCGGTGGTAAATACCGTGTGATGCAATAATCTGGTGCGTTGCGCTTGATGTTGACGATCGACGATTGCAGAAAAAAAGGAATCCTTTCTTTTTTGAGACGAACCGGCTTTTCTTCGTGCGGAGCTTGCCGAAATTGCTGTCATGATTTTTTCTGTGCTGTCCAACTTCCTAATTTAATTTCGAAAAACTTTTATTATGATGCGATGCAACAATACCGGTATTCCAACTTTTCCGATGTGTTTTGCTTGAACTGCAATTTTGTCATTGATGCTGCTGTGAAGCAATTGGTTAGTGGGAGTTTCCTTAAATACAGTATATCTGCAGTAACTATGGTTGCACACAAAATTTAAAAAAAAATAAATAAAAACAAATCTTCACTGCACTCGTTTCATTAAACTCGTTGCCGTACTGCAGCGTGGTAACGAGTGGCGGGGCCCGACCCCGCGGCTTAACGTCTGGACAACGCAGCTGCAAAGAAACGTCGCAGCGGTGGCGAGCCGTTGGCTACTCTGTGTCCGATTTGACCGGCCTGGAAATTGAATCTCAGACCTTCCGCATCGATAGCGACATCTTTAACACTGCGCTGGCAGGTTTGTTGAAAAATTATTAAAATATAAAAATCCAAATTGACACTGTCCTAGATGCTAAAATTAAAATAAAGATACTGCCAAGGACGACGTACGAGACCAACGAAAGATTTAAAGAAGCCCAGGGGCGGAACGGGAAGGGGGGGGGGTGGCAAAATTGTTTTTACGCACCGTAACTGTCTTAGGAGCTGGAGTGCTCCGTTTACATAACACCCTGATTATGTGCTTGAGGGTAGCTGTGATTTGGGTGAAAAATGCTTAGATAATATCGACGCTGTTTTTGATTTTAATTGCATGATCAGGGATTTTTCTAGCGCGTAATTTATTGTAGTTTAAAAATGTTTCGGTAGGGAGGGCAGTTTGTTCTCATGCTTCACTGTCTTCACTTTTTCAGACAGGGAATACAGGATACGGCCTCTTTCATAATGAGTGCACATTAAATGTTTGTATCAAGGTTTATATGCGTTGTTCATATCAATGTTGGTTCTTGAAACAAGATTTCTTTGGAGGCAAGCAATAACTTGTTTTACCCTTCTGGCTACAACCTGTTCGTGACGTTGCTAAAGCTAGCCTACATTAGTGAGTTCACCTTCCTATGACCCAAAATTGAGGTCAACTAAAATTTTTTCAGTAAATTTTTAACCACGGATTGACAGATTAAGTTTCTGTGAAACCTTTTCGCTCCTTAAATGAAGCGCAAAGAAACAAGCAAAAGTGTAAATGAAATATCTGGATTATAAAAGTCTCGTCAGCTTTGCTACGCACAGCCAGCCCAGGCTAAACTCATTCCAGACTATAAAGACTCTTTTTTTGCATTGTTTAACCTGGACATCTCGACTTCATCTCTTTTCTAGGTTGTGCCCTATTTTTGTTATAGTCGAAACTTTAATTTGTCCCTTGCAAATTTAAAATCTCCTCTCCTATGGATTGCCACCTTAACGTGGTGGGGAGGTTTGAGTTTTCAATGATCCTTAGAGCAACGCCGTCGGTAGTGTTTAATCACTTCCATCAGGGTCACCCATGGCGGTAAGGTCGAAGGAGAGAAACAGACCAAGTAGCAATCCAATGCTGTAGCTAAATGGAAGGTTGTAATAACAATATTCATGCTGCATCGGACGGCGCGCAGGATAAAAAGGTCCGCGTTCGAGTTTTAGGCAGAGGGACTCGTTCGAAAAATAAGCTACAGTCTCCCCCACAAGCTGACCGTCACCGGAAACCCACCAACGCAGTCGCTAAGCGTTTGTGGAGGCAAATGGGGGCAGCGCACAGAAAACGTACTCGAGTTGGACCAAACTGCCGGGATCTAGCTATCAGGAACTGGAACGTTTCGTCACTGACAGGAAAAGAGCAGGAGCTTGTTTGCGAAGCCCAACAGTATCGCCTTGATGTTGTGGGAATTTCATCAACAAAGCGCCGGGGTTCTGGAACTGTCGAGTTGAACAGTGGGTGGAAAATTTTCTACTCAGGTGTTGATGCAGCAATGTCTGCTCAAGCTGGTGTTGGCTTACTTGTGAGCCCCAACATAGCTGAATGTGTCATTGACTGGGTACCACTAGGAGGAAGAATGTGTCTTCTAAAGCTAAGGCTGCAGGAGCGATCTCTGTGTATATTGCAGGTGTACGCACCTAACATAGAATCACAGTACGAAGCCTTTCTGGAGGAAGTTGAGGTTGCATTGGGAAAAGCAACTTCATCAGAATCCCTTGTCCTTTTGGGCGATTTCAATGCACATGTGGGCATCGACAATGCAACCTGGAAAGGTGTTATTGGGCAACATGATGACCCTGACATTAACAAGAACAAAAGGTGTTTATTGCAGTTCTGTGCCACCAATGGGCTGTGCATTATGAACACATTTTTTCAGCACAAAAGAATTCATAAGTACACCTGGTACAGAGACTCTCTGGGACAACGCTCCCTGATTGATTTTTGTATCGTTTCGGCGGACTTGTTTTCTACCGTGTCTGATGTCCGTGTTAAAAGAGGGGCTGAGTTGTCAACTGATCACCACCTAGTTGTCTGCACTTTGAAAGCTTTGAAACCCTTGAAAAAACGAAAGATTTTTCGACCACGAGAAACTTATCGAATCAAATGGGAATCATTGGCTGACCAAGAGGTACGAACTGCATTTGCAGACAACATTGCATCTAAGTTCAAAGAACTTCCGACCTCTAATGAAGACATTGAAACTGAGTGGTGTTTGTTTCGAACAGCAGTCATTACGTCCGCTACTAACTGTTGTGGACGTAAGCGTGTTGGAGGGAAGAAGAGTAGCGAGAAAAGAACTCCTTGGTGGAACCAAGAAGTTAAAGAAGCTATTCGTGCGAAAAAGTGGCCTATAAGGCCTGGCTTGCTAATAAGTCATCACTTGAACTTCGTTCGCAGTACTCTGAAGCACGTAAGACGGCAGCCACAAAAGTTAAACTGTCTAAGGAAAAGGCTTGGAAGGAATTTGGAGAAAGGTTAGACGATGATTTCAAAACGGCAAACAAAGTGTTCTGGCAGACCATTCGCCGTTTGCGTGGAAAAAGATCTCGAGCCGCTCTCTTTATCGAAGATTCAAATGGTGTGACTCTGAAAGATCAAGATGCTATTTTGAATCGGTGGAGAGAGTACTTTAGTGATCTTTTAAACCCAGTTGATGCTACACCGATACAAATTCACGAAGAACAGATTGGGGAAGATATTCAGATAACCGAAGCAGATGTGAATGCAGTCATCAAATCATTGAAAACCGGAAAAGCACCTGGTGAGGATGATATCAGACCTGAAATGTTAAAAGCAATGAACATACATGGTGTTCGTTGGCTGACTCGTGTTTGTAAGGTGGCGTGTAGTACTGGACAAGCACCAAAGCAATGGCAAACTAGTGTGATAATACCTATCCACAAGAAAGGAGACAAGAGAAAATGCACCAATTATAGGGGCATATCTCTCATCAGTGTCCCGGGTAAGGTCTATGCCAAATGCCTTGAAAAGAAATGCCGTGAAATAGTCGAGCCTAAACTAACGGATGCTCAGTGTGGCTTTCGTCCTGGCCGAAGCACAATGGATCAGATCTTTGCCTTGCAGCAAATCTTTGAGAAGTCGTGGGAATATGCAAAAGAGGTCAATGCATGTTTTGTTGATCTTGAAAAAGCATATGATCGCATTCCTAGAGACAAGCTTTGGGTGGTGCTGTTGCAGTATGGCATTGATGGCCAGTTATTAACTGCCATTAAGTCGCTGTACATGCATTCCGAGATCTGTGTTCGTGTTAACAGTGCAACGACGAAACCTTTCAGAGTAAGTGTGGGACTACGGCAAGGCTGCTCTCTTTCACCTATTCTGTTCCTTATTTATATGGATAGAATAGTTAAGAACAGTGAGTCTTGTGGCGGAGTAACGATCGGTGAATGCACTGTACAACGTCTGTTATTTGCAGATGATCTTGTGCTACTCGACTCTACCCAAAATGGTCTCCAGCAAGCTCTTGACAGGTTTTCGGATGCATGCTCTGTTGCCGGAATGAAAATCAGTTCAACAAAAACAGAAACCATGTGCCTGTCCAGACGACCAAAGCAGTGCTCTCTCCAAATTGATGGAGTACCACTAAAACAGTCAGAGAAATTCAAGTACCTCGGCGTCTCATTCACAAGTGACGGCAGACAAAATAGCGAATTGGATATCCGCATCGGAAAAGCAAGTGCAGTAATGCGCCAGCTCCACCGATCTGTGGTACTGAAACGGGAGCTTTGCACCAAGGCAAAGCTATCCATTTTCAGATCGGTCTATGTTCCTATTTTGACTTATGGCCATGAGTGTTGGATCATGAATGAGAAAGAGAGGTCTCGAGTTCAAGCAGCCGAAATGGGATTCTTGCGAAGAATTAGCGGTTTGACCTTGTTGGACAAGGTTAAAAGTGCAGATATTCGTGAATCTCTAAACATCGAATCGCTGCTTCTCCGACTAGAAAGATCGCAACTGCGTTGGTATGGACATGTGACACGAATGTCCCAGGAAAGAACAGCCACAAAACTGCTCTGTTCAACACCGATTGGTCGAAGGCCTAGAGGCCGTCCCAGAACTCGATGGCGAGATTACGTAGAAGATCTTAGTTGGTCTCACCTTGGCATCCCAGCAGAGCATCTATCCTTTGTTGCAGAGGATCGAGATGCTTGGAGGCTCCAACTTGAGCTGCTGCCCCCGCGGCCCATCAAGGATAAGCGGGTCCAGAAAATTGATTGATTGAAATTTAAAATCTGGATTATTTCCTTCGTAATGGCATTATATAACTTCATGGTAGCTGCAATCGCGCAATAATTTAGACTGGAAACATTACAATCCGATGCAGTTTAATACCTCTGAACTACTATAGGTTAATTGTAGTATTTTACGTCATCACGATGTGACGTCACTGAAACCCCCCCATTGAAAAATCCTGCGTACGCCACTGACCTTGGTCCTTGATCTGCGGCTGTGCCGCTGTAGTAACTACGTAGCTTGAGCCCTCAAGAACCACAAGCGTTGCTCAATTCCGGTATGCCATTTATTGCGTCACAATTTTGTTGAACCATTCTTGCCACAATCGCAATCACGAAAAAAGTTGGCTAGTGGTGATAGCAGCTTGATTTAATCTCGAACTTCCCAGTCCGACTGTTCCGGGATGGTCATGTGCTTATCAGTTGAGAACAACAGGTGATGCCCTTGATAGTGAAATGCTCTGTGTTTTTATATTTAATGAACTAATTGTGGAAAGTTCTAATTAGCATCGTGAAGGATGGCAAAAGATTTCCGCCTTACATACGACGGTAATACTTAGAAGGAAGGAATTAGCATAAAGGGCGGTGTTGGCTCGTGAGTCTAAAACTAGGGGGTGCTGCCAATGTTCAGAAGGGACACGTGATCTTGCTCTTGCGTCTGTTTACGATAACATGGTGGCCTGGCTGAGAGACAACACGTGCTGTAGCATGAAGTTCGGTCTGGCAGCTTTAAATCAAATCAAATCTGCTCTAAGCGAAGCAGCTGAGAGCCTACAAGTTTAGTTTAGATAACGAGGATCACGGATGTATTGTTTTGCAAGCTGTTAAATTTTGTAGTTATTCATTGTGAGATTGATTGTCAGTTTATACATAATTTATTATATTTTTTCTCTCTTCGTAGAAAAAAAACTTATCGACGAGAAAGCGACGAAGACGCTACGCGCAATACGAATCCAGATTTTGGGCTTGAGGTGTTGCCATTTCTTTTCAAGTTTCTTGGTTAAATTTTGCTTGTTGATGCTTTAATTTGTTGCTTGTAAAAAAATCATCATGCAGAGATAATCATCGTGAAGAATCTTATTCAAGGACTCAACAACAAAGCGTATTGTGAGAGTTGAATCAGTCACTACCTTTAACGATGGTCGACGTGGAAACAACGCTCCACCCACTGCGTCACGTTCACTTTATTTGGGTGTTGCATCGTTATGACTAGGGCAGGGGTCGGCAACCTTCTGCACTTAAAGAGCCAAATAGTAGTCCGTTTGTTACATTACGAAACCCAGTTGGAGCCGCAAAACTATCGTCAGGTCCAAAAACTTCCATTATTCCGAAAATAATTCCTAAAAACAGGTCTTTTTTTTTACCTCCAAAAGGAGCCACAACTGGGGGTTCAAAGAGCGCAGGTTGCCGACCCCTGGACTTGGGCGACCAAAAATCGCTTACGGATTGTACGCAAACCAAATTTCAGAGTGATTTTTCAGAAAGCTTTCAATGCATTGTTTCAAATCGTTGTTTCATAAGTCAAAAGAAGCCAAAATTCAGCGTTTGCGCAAAAGTATTTTTACGAAGCTTTCTTCCTTTTGTTTCGTGTTTCTGTGAAATCATTCATTCATTTATTTTTCATATTTTTGACAAAACATCAAACATGTGAGCGTTTTCCAAACTGGGAGGCGTGGACTAGTCTAAAAAGAGGCGCAAATGTTCGTCATGATCATTTAAGAAATTAATATGGCTGGTGTATTATTTTGTGAAGGAAAGCGTCATGATTAATATTTTGTAAGGGAGGCGTAGTAACACAAAGTTTGAAAACCACTGCTTTAATGTGTACGCTTACGGGCGATATTGCAAAGCATGCAATCTTAAAACATGCGAGAATTGTGCAACAGAAAAATAATTTTAATGAAAGGCTTCAGCACGTCCACAAAATCTCAACACACCATAAAGAACAGGGTTTCCCAACAGGGGATGCTTGCACCCCTTGGTGGCGCGAGGAAACATTCCAGAGGGTTCAAAACGGCTTAAAGATTTTTATCTTGTAATAAGAGTGTTTTTATTTTCGGTTGTTCGGTGTCAATTTTTCAGCGCTGTTACGCTCTAGTAATATGCATTCGCAAACGTCTAAGTGGCGTAAAACCCTTAGCCTCTTTGTGGTTAGTTAAAATCAAGTTCTGAAAACAAAATGCGTCTGATTTAGCAAAAGAGTAGTGACTGGTTTAGCTATCCTATACCTTGCATTAGCGACACTTTCAAAAAGACTAAAAACTCTGAAATTGATAACTCCGCTGGGGAAGCTTACAGCGTTGTCCCAGACCCCCCTGCTGAATGCCTGCTGGGCTTTTGACGCAAAGTCATCACAGGATAATGTTTAAGGTCAATAACAGACATGAATTCATTTCAGCCTCAACCATTGCGAACATTTGGTTTGCGTGGCTGATTGCAGTCGCATATTTTGTGAGGGGTGCAAGAACATATCAAAAATTTTCAATGAAAATAATTAGGAGTATGAAAATGGTTGGAAACTGCTCTTTTATGAAATTGGTTGGGAACCGCTCTATCATGAAAATGGTTGGGAACCGCTCTATTATGAGATAATACAAAACGAAAGAAAAAGAGAGTTCCTAAAATGCTTAAATGTGAACACTTATGTTCAAATAAATTTCATAAAGTTACTTACGACAATCGACAGACAATAATTAATAACCAGATCCTGACTTTCACGTTAAAAAATCATCCGTACTCCAACTAAAATCTCAGTTAGTGGTTCAACTTTATTGCAACTTATTACTTGTCAAAAGTTGGCCCCCCTTTTATAAATTCTAAATACGCCACTGATAATGATAAGTTAATTTAATAGGACCTGGGTAGCACTGACCCTTCCAAAATATACAGCTTGAACTAACCAAATCAAATAACAGGGCTTTAGCGCCATCGCTATTCCAGAAATTAAAGAAACGAAATTTACTCTTAGGCTTTCAGACTTTAGCTTATAATTTTATCGGGTTATTTTGAACTTGTGTACATCTTCGGAGTTTTCCAAAACAGTTATCGTGTTGCGATCTACAGTTTCAAGCTACTGTATTTTAAATTTTAAGCGTTAGACAACTTTTTCTTGCAAAATGCGTTTACTACGCTTTACAACTCCAAAGTGCATAATGTGACATTCCAAACTCACAATAGTGCATTTTAGAATTCTGTGCGTCGTGTAGAATATTTGTTAGCTTTTCGACAATCAGTGGCGTACACACGGGGGTGGGGGTTTCAGGGGTCAAGTGATTTGGGTGAAAAATGCTTAGATAATATCGACGCTGTTTTTGATTTTAATCACATGATCAGGGATTTTTCTAGCGCGTAATTTATTGTAGCTTAAAAATGTTTCGGTAGGGAGGGCAGTTAGTTCTCATGCTTCACTGTCTTCACTTTTCCAGAAAGGGGATACTGGATACGGCCTCTTTCATAATGAGTGCACATTAAATGTTTGTATCAAGGTTTATATGCGTTGTTCATATCAATGTTGGTTCTTGAAACAAGATTTCTTTGGAGGCAAGCAATAACTTGTTTTACCCTCCCGGCTACACCCTGTTCGTGACGCTGCGAAAGCTAGCCTACATTAGTGAGTTCACCTTCCTATGACCCAAAATTGAGGTCAACTAAAATTTTTTCAGTAAATTTTTAACCACGGATTGACAGATTAAGTTTCTGTGAAACCTTTTCGCTCCTTAAATGAAGCGCAAAGAAACAAGCAAAAGTGTAAATGAAATATCTGGATTGTTTCCTTCGTTTATGGCATTATATAGCTTAATCATGGTAGCTGCAGTCGCGCAATAATTTAAACTAGAAACATTACAATCCGATGCATTTTAATAGCTCTGAAGTACTATAGGTTAATTGTGATATTTTTACGTCATCACGATGTGACGTCACTGAACCCCCCCATTGAAAAATCCTGCGTACGCCACTGTCGACAACTTTCACTTTAATTTGTAATGTTTCAAGCTATTTTCCTCCTTGATTTTATTCTGAATCTAGGGTTCCAGTTTTCATTTTCGGTTTTGTAAAGCGCCTTGAAACTCCCTGGTGGATAACGTAATTTCTTTGAACATCAAATAATGAAATGAAACTTTGACCAAGTCGAAAACACGCATTTGATTTGGCATTGTTCAATACATTTGCTCGCTTTAGTTTTAATAAACTGCTAAAAATTCTTTGAGTTGTTCTCGTTCTTATGCGCTAGATCTTGTTTTTTAATTTCATGCTCTGTTTGGAAGCAAGTCTCATTTCCACCGATCTACCACTAGTGCACTGCATGGACACATCACGTCTTGTCTCCCAAGTAAAGACGAGGAGTGCATCTCATTGATTGTTTTTCCAAATGGCGCAACAACTATCGACTTGTTTTCCACACGCTCATTTCAATTGCTCGAACGTTTTGAGACGTTATGAATGCCAATTTAAGAGCATTTGATTCAGCTCGATTTTTAATCGAAATCTTCTGCCGCTCCAGCTGAAACGCTTTGATCGCTCCACCTGCGTTGTGTCATTTGGCTAGTTTCTCATCGTTGTAATCTGGCATGACCTTTGGCCTTGATGTTATATACAACTGCACTATGGGTTAAAGTGTTCGGGTTGCGTGAACACCATTCTTGTTTTTTAGAAAGTGTCAATACAAAGTAAAATTTAATGAAGAAGAGGAAATTGAAAGTGAAGATAAAAACGTTGAAAAACTTTTTTTTATACTGTGTGTTTATTAAATTCACTGTGTGATTTTGTACTGTTCTGTATATTTTCTAAGCTTTCTGTTTGTTTTTGTATTGTGTGTTTTGTAATTATTTTTTTGCCGAGTGTACAGTATTTTGACAGCTTTGCCGTGTTTTCTAATATATTCATTCTTTTTGAACCGAATATATTTTGACAGCTCAGCCGTGTAGAATATCTTAGCAATTCATGGCAATGTTATAACGGTCGAAAATGCGCAGATTAACTATAAAAACTAAGGGTAAAATATTGTGTGGTTGGAAAATGGTATTTTTGTTGCCAACTACGGTGACATCCTTGTGGAAAATAAGTGATATTTAAAGGTGGTATGAACGTGGTAGTATTGTTATCAAAAAACGTGGTGTAGAGGCAGAAAACGCGTGGAAAAATTGTGAAGTTTTATATGAGGTGAGAACGTAAATTTCACCTTGACTTTGCAACGTGGTTGAAAGGTGGAAAACACGTTTCTAGTTTGTGGAGTAACCTCGAGTTTACGATAATAACATGACGTGGTAAGAACGTAGATTTCACCTTGATTTTGCAACGTGGTTGAAAGGTGGAAAACACTTTCTAGTTTGTGGAGTAACCACAAGTTAACCACAATAACATTACCTGGCAAGGAAGGTGGTAAAAACAAGAATTTTACCTTAATTTTGCAGCGTGGTTGAAAGGTGAAAAACACGTTTCTAGTTTGTGGAGTAATCATAAGTTTTTTACGTGTCGGCGAGTCGACAAATTAACCTGGAAAACACGTGACTTAACCACGTGTGTGTCACAATAACACGACGTGGTGAGTACGTGGTAAGAACGTGTTTGTGTTAGCTGGGATAGCAGCACTTATCTGACTTAACAGCTGGTCCGAAGCCAGTAAACTGCGGAAATTGCGTGAAAGAATTTTCGTTTAAAAGGATTGCTTTTCAGTATTTTTTTAGCACGTTTTAGCTTTGCTAGTAGTCTTTTTTGCAAGAAGGTAAGCTGGTCAAGCAAGGTCTTTTAATTTACTAGCATTTTCGTTCTATTTAAAAGGATTTCTTCAAGTCAGCTTGTGCATTGAAGCAAGTTACAGCAACGGGCAACGCGTGTTAGAGGCATTCCCACTGTTTTTGCAATTTGCATTTGTAGATGATGTTTTAAAAATGTGTATTGTATAAGTTTTTTTATAAGTCCTCGTGCACGTTGTCTTAAAAATATCAGGAGCTGGAAATTCATTACCGAAGATTGGTATCGCAAATTTTAAAAAATGAAACTTCCAATTTATACCGTTATAAAACCACCCAATGCATTAGCTTGAAAGAGGTTTTATTTTGTTTATTTATATTGTGTTGTTAAGTTTTTTTAGCTGCATTTACTGAGGGCCGAAGTCTGCTAGCACGAGCTAGGCACGATTTTACTTTTTGTACATTTGCATATACTGCAGTACGTAAGCCCATCATAAAGTTACTGTATAGCTATGGAATCACATGATAAAGAAGTAAGTGTATTCATTCGAATCTTCATTACATTCGCGGTACCGCGCCGAAACATGCAGCGAGAGTGGCGGCGCTCATCTTCGCGGCTGGCCGACACAGCTCCCAAGAAACGTCGCAGCGGTGGCGAGTTGTTGGCGACAATGTGCCGATTTGACCGGCCCGGGAGCATATTTCTGTAATGAACCTAGCACCAGCAGAACCAACATTCTTATTTTATTCTATTACCTTAACGAACCCGATTGTTGGAAACATGTCACAAGCAAAGCCGCGACGATAATCAAACCCAAAACTAGTATAGCACTTTCCTCCCTACTCTGTGTTCCAAGCTACTGCGCCATAAAATAGTCGTTGCAATCCAGCACAAAATGGCGTTTATAAACCCACGCTTTGTCAGAAAAAAGCAAGGTTCTGCTGGTACTGGGTACATTACATAAAAATGCGGCCCGGTATTCGAATCCCAGACCTCCAAACCGATAGTGCATGTTTAACAACTGAGCTAACCGACCGGGGTTTCCATTGCAAACAAATTTCATTGTTATATTGTTCACTTGAAATTATGAGGGATTTTTAGAAAAAACCCTAGGTTCCCAAAATGAATCTCAGGCAATCACGCCCCCCTCCCCCTTTGTCATATATGAATACCTTTTTATTTAGGTCCAATGAAAACTAGGTCTCATTTACCCTGACCACATGTCCATCAGCTTTTCAAAAGTTACTTATCTCACAGAAAACAAGTGATAAGCTGTGCTGATGCTATATCAAATTTTGTGACAGTTCAATTTGATGTTCCGCAAGGATATATCTTACGTCCATTCTTAGTCCTGCTTTACATTAATGATCTTCCAAGTTGTGTGCAAACTATTCCACGATTTTTTGCGGATGATACTGCATTATTGATCACTGATAATACTCCTGAAGAACTCAAATTACGCACTAATTCAGAGTTGGCTAGAATTTCCGAATGGATGCTTTGCAATACTCTAGCTTTAAACACCTCAGCAACGAATGCTATATTTATTACTCCATATTTACGTAAAGCAAATCTTCCAATATATTTTACTCTTAATGATACGATAATTCATCCTTCCTCAACTGCAAGATATTTGGGAGTCTTGCTGGATGATAAGCTAAAATTTGATGCACGTTTAACTTTTCTTGAATCCAACCTTTCTCAGTCAGTAGGAATCATCTCTAGACTAAGCCGATACCTTCCAACTAAAATCTTGCTCACTTTGTATTATTCTCTTGTACATACACACCTTCTTTAAGCACTACCAATTTGGGCTTCTACTTATGACACTTATCTAATCAAAATACACAGACTGCAAAATAAAGCAATCCGAATACTGACCAATGGTAGGGTATCACATTGAACTACTCCACGATTTCACGATTTGCAAATACAAAAAGTCAATGATATGTTCATATATGAAATTGGCAAACTCATGTATCAATATACTCATAAAAAATTACCTGAACACTTTAATAACAGCTCAGATGGCCGAGTGGTATGGAGCGTCTGTCTCTTGAGCTGTAGACTCGGGTTTGATTCTGAGTCGGGTCAAACCAATGACTTTAAAATTGGTATTCACAGCTTCTCTGCTTGACGTTCAGCATTAAAGGGACAGTGTGGAAAACAAGCAGGCAAGTTTACTTGTTGTGCCGTTGGGAAAGGCACTTAGCGGGATTCCCCCATCTTGGTGTGGTAGACAGATGGCTGGCAACTCCTAAGCGAGCTCGTATAGCGCATTGATCGCTTTCTCGTGATAGGAGGATAAATATGCAACAAAAAAAAATATATAAAAAAAAAAAATAACTATTTCACTTACATGTCCAAAGTACACTCTTATTCGACCCGCAATAATGTGACAAATCAAATCGCTTTACCTCGGTTCTCCACTAGTCGTTCGCAAAAATCGTTTAAATTTATCGGAGCAAAACTGTGGAATGAAATATCATACTCAATAAAGCAACTTTCTTATCCAAAATTTAAAACTGAATATAAAATTTTTTTGTTAAGCAAATACGTAGATAAAAAAAAACTATCCATCGTAAAACTTTGTCACCACTTGACATCGAACTATTACCAGACTACCTTTCATTTTATTCAAATTATACCGGCACACCTGCCTGGATATTCCAGCCATGTTTACAATAACTTAATTCCTGAATCAGCAGAGGCTGTTGCTTGACTCGCAGACCAATTTTTCACAGTCCCTTCGCAGCTGCCTGTTGTGTAGCTTTTGAGTTTTTTGCATTGTGTAATTGTGTTGTTGTCCTTTAGATTTCGAATTGTGTGCGAACAACAACAAAAATATAATTATTCATTCATTCATTCCAATTTTCCTTAGCTTTAGGTCCACGATTCTTGGTTCTAGTTTCTGCATCATAATCAGTTTTTGACGTCATAACTAAAAAGTGATTACGACATCAAGAAATTGATTATGGTATAATAAAGTACCGGTGTAATCTTTGTACCTTGGCCACACGGAGAATTTAAGTCGAGTGGTTATCTAACATAATGTTAGGTACCATAATGGTTAAATTCTTAAAAGATATACAAATCCGGAAGGGTGCTTGGCTAATCAAGGTCAAGCACTTGGAACGTTAAGTGTACGTCAAGCCTGAGGACGGCTAATGAGAGCTAATAGCCCAAAACAGCGCTGTTTCGCTTTACGGTAACAATGGCTGGAGTTGCTCTTGCGACTGGTGGTGATGGGAGATGGGTAGTCCTCTGACCCAACACGTGGAAGTCGTTCTGACTTCCTATTCAGCAAGCCAGGTAGGACGACGTTGTGTCTAACTGTAGTACCTTGGCCACATGTGAAATTTAACTCGAGTGGATATCTAACATCATGTTAGGTACCACAAAGGTTAAATTCCTTTAAGATAAACAAATACGGAAGAGTGCTTGGCTGTTTAAGCTGGTTAAGGCCAAGCACTCGGGGCAATGAGTATTCTTGAAACACGAGGGCGGCTGATGTGGGCGAACAGCGCTGTCTCACTCTACGGTAACCATAAGCAAAGTAACTGTCTAAATCCGATGTTGTTCCCACCCCTCAATTTTTCTGCTGGCTACGCCCATGCCCGTGCATAGGGACCCGAAATAAAAAAGAGCTATTTTCGTCCGTGCATTTTGTAGTTCTTAAAACTCGATTTATATTCCAAAAAATTATGGTTTGTAGAATCCAAAAACGTCTGGATCTATCTCGTGTCCATGAAAATAAAATCGGGCCGCTAAAAACAAAGACTTTTTCTTCCACAACTGCTGAACTGTTCTCACCTAACTGGCGTTTCAGATGGTTTTTGTTTTATGTTTTCGAGTGGTGGTTTTTGTTTCTTTTTCTGTTTAATTTTGTCGTTTTCTCTGTTAATTCTTTTTTCGCTTTGCAGGCGCAGTCAATGACGTGCATTCTCATCGCAGCCATCAGTGTAGCAGCCATAGGAGCATCCTTTCAGTATGGATACAACATAGCAGTGGTGAATGCACCAGCAAAGGCAAGTCTTGTAGGGTGGACATTGGAGAACGAAACATAATCGAAACATTAAAAAAATAAAACAAAATCTATTTTCATTGTTACGCCAAGCGTATCTTAGCGCCTCGGCAACACAGCTTCGAAGAAACGTCGAAGCGGCGGTGACATCGCGTAGTCTGGTCAAAAAATGCGTTCCCGTGCACCCCAAATATATTTTTTTCGCGCACATAGCGATGCTCAGCATAGCCTGAAGTTTCCGGCTAGGGTGGTCCCCACCCCCAAACTCCGGTCCAACGACGTCATAATGACGTGATTTTTACAAAAGCTTCCAATATTTTCTTTACTTAGTGACATTCACCTATCGACTGTTGTGTCGCTTGTGGATTGGTTTTGTGGCTGAAACTTGGGTCAAACTACAAGTATAACTAGTACAATTCACAGATGAAATTATGGCGTAGTAAGTTGATGAGGTCATAATTTACCTAATAAAACGTGGCAAAATTTCCAAAAACTTGCGATCTGGGGTGTATTTCAACTTTAATAACTTTTGCATTTAGTGACGTAGAAACTTGAAAATATTGTTCATGGAAGTATATGTAGGCTACTTTAACACCTACAGTGCAAATTTTACAAATTTTGACTAATATTTTCTCGCAATCATTATAAATTTAAAATGAAAGGCCTGTTTCGCATAACTCAATGAAGCTTAGCCTACTACACCATCAGCGATAAATGCAAGACAAAATTGTTTTTTTCTTTTTTGGAGCGGTATCTCGCTAAGATTACTTTACCTGATCACTGCAATATTTTTAACACTTCCGTCATCGCTGATGACGTCATATTGCTAGAAAACGTCAAATTTTTTTATGTGGAGATAACAAGCGATAAAGTCAGTTAAACTACTACATATTTATGCAATAATGATGTGGGGAGATCACGTGATAAACAATGACGCCACGATTTGATGACGTTTTGACGACGTCATATCATTACAATGGCAATAATGCAAAACTTAAAATTGCCATTGGCGAAGTGATTTATGAAAACATAAATGATATCAGCTTCATTTTCGTTCTGAATGGTGTCGTCGCAATCTTTCAATTCAATACACTTTTGGTCATAAGTTTTTAATTTCCCAATGACATTCGCAAAATAGAACACTTTGAGTTTGGCCTACTTGACAAAACAGGTTCTATTTGCTGAAGTCGTTGCGAATATTGGTCCTGAGCTTTCATCCATCCTTGCTTACGTGGTACAAGTATTGGAAGTCTCACTACCGGAGACCAGAGCTTCTTTCAAAAACGCGCGTCACTTGAGATTTTGCGTCATGGACATGGCATGGCATCACATAGTCAAAGCCAAGGCGGATATCCAGGCAATTTTTGAAGCAGCTTTGGTACCCTTGAGCATTTTAAAATAAGGGCTCCCCAAAGTGTTTACTCAGCTCCATCTAGTGATCAGACTATTTTCACTTTATATTGAACAGAAAATTCAACAGTAATTGAGGGAGAGGGCGAAGTGAACTTGCGCTTTTCGAGTCAGCAACCATCCATTATATTATGTCAAATGCGATCGGCTCCAGTTGCGAATCGAACCCATCACGTAGGATCTGTCACCTGCGCGCGGTACCGCTAGGCAAAAGTACTTATCTTTTTATACAGCCAACGACAAATTTATCATCTTTGATAATTTCATCATACCGTAGTTTAATGCGAATAAAATAATTTTCATCTCTCTTCATCGAGTTAGCAAGCAAATGACTTTCACCGGTTCTGCAAAGTTAGTGCGACGCATTTCTTTTATTGCTACGGGGTGTCTCTATTTATGGAATAGTATGGTATAGTATGGAATAGTATAGAATAGTATGGAATAGTATGGTATAGTATGGAATAGTATGGTATAGTATGGAATAGTATGGCATAGTATGGAATAGTAAGTAAGGCACTGTGGTATAGTATAGCAGAAATGGGTGATAGGACGTTTGGGGCACTAGAGTAAAGGGGCCTATATAGAGTCAAATTGAGGGTGAATGGCGCTTAGCCCCAACCCATAGCCTGGATCAAGGCTGCTATGAGATTTTATCGGTCAGATAGTCTAGACTGCTGGTAATGGGTAGGTTGCTGGTGTGTATCTAAATTAACATCCTATTCCTAGGCCTAAATTAACATCCTATTTATTGCTTCAACCATCCTATCCTGAGGACCTTTGACTCCTTTTGCCCCAATTTAGGCCTGAAGCACATTTAACCCTGAGGGCCATTCACCCTCAATTTGACTCTTTATATGGGCCCCTTTACTCTAGTGCCCCAAACGTCCTGTCACCCATTTCTGCTATACTATACCACAGTGCCTTACTTACTATTCCATACTATACCATATTATTCCATACTATTCCATACTATTCCATACTATTCCGTACTATTCCATACTATTCCATACTATACCATACTATTCCATACTATTCCATACTATTCCATAATTAGAATGTTCTCTATTTATGGAATAGTATGGCATACTATTCCATACTATTCCATACTATACCATACTATTTCATAATTAGAGAAACCGATTGCTACGTGTGAAGTTTTCCTCAAAGTTCTCTACAATTTGCCGGCAAAATGGCCAAGCCGTACCACGCATGAGCAACAGATCATTCGTGACGGGTTCGATTCACGCTTGGTGCCAATCGCATTTGAAACATATTTCTATAATGGCTGTTGACTCAAACAGTGAAAGCACATTTCGCCATTTCTTTTGATGCATTATTTCCTTTTCTGTCCAATGCTTCGTAAATAACTTCAATTACATATTATTTATGCATATTTTAATTCAACTTTAGCGTCAGCAGATCACCAAGGGATATTGATGCACTGATTTTTAAACGCTTGAAATGTGGACAGTTTTTCGTTAATTGGTTTAGCAGTAACTATCCTTTAAAGTTCGTCACAAAACCACATTTGCTGTAGAGAAATATTTCTACCATCAGGATGAAGGTTTTTGTAGAAATCGCGTTGCATTTTCAGTTTCTTTGCGATTTCAGAAGTAATTTGTCTTCACTTCATTGCACTTCACTGTGGTGGGTAAAAATTTGGGCAACCGCGCGGGGATGTCAAATTTGCTAAATCATCCCCCAATCTCGAAAAATGGCAAAAAATGGTCAATTTTGCAGAATCATACCCCCCAATGCTCAACATAGATTTGCCCTCCTAATAAAATAGCACATTAATTATAGTTGTGGTGCGATCAATACAGCAAGTACCTAGCTAAAATAATTTTCAAACTGCACCTTGCATTCATTTACTGTATTATAATAGTAGTAGTAGTGTGGTGTCTTTTGTTTCTGCACTGTCAAAACAAATAGAACACAGCAACACAGGAATTCAACTACAAACGGGCACAGAAAAGGGAAGAAGCAACAAAACGATTAACGTTGTAACATGCTAGCAATAATGAAACTTGAAGATGAGGGAATTAGTAGGATTGATCGCAACACCCGATTAGGGTAAGGAAAGAAAAAAAAGAGAAAAAACAAACAAACAAATGACGGCGAGATAAAAAAGACATTGAAGAGATCACAGATCCATCACCGCTATGATATAGTGCAATGGTAAGAATCATAGCAGGAGCGTATCCAGGGGGGGGGGGGACTGGGGCCGCCCTCTCCCAGCAGACAAACGCACAAAACTTTTAAGGTGTAGAGGTGATATATGTATAAAGGACACTCTGAGGGCGTGATGACCTTTTTTTGCTCTTCACTTGATTTTGGACGGAAAATTGGACATCTGCGGACGTGTTAACCTTTTTTTTGCTCTTCACTTGACTTTGGGCGGAAAACAAACGGCTTCAAATTACGCCTCCCTCCTTTTTAAATTTCTGGGCACGCCCCTGCGTAGTATACGTAAAAGCGTTATTATGTAAGACAACGCGGTTCGTTCGTGCTAAATAATAAAATTGTTTGTTATCAGTTCAGGGTATTTTTTTATGACATTGCTTTACAGTTAATTCAAGAATATTTCTTCCGAACTGAAGAATCCATTACTGACCAAGAAACTGTAATAACCTTAAGCTCATTAAATTCAACAACGTTAGCAGTGAGTATCGAAAATCAAACCTTGATTATACTCGCGGTATGTGATGTCGATGCCTGTAACAAGTGACGGCGCGCGTCTAGCGCCTGGGCAGCACAGCTTCTAACTCCGAAGAAATGTCGCAGAGATGGAGAACCGTCGGCGACACTGTGTCCGATTTAACAGGCCTGAAAATCCAACCCAGTCCTGTTGCCGCACCGTTGGCAATGTCAATAATACTACACGTTATCTGCATGGCCGATATAGCACTGGCCAATGGGTATTATGAATTGCAGTATCCAGTATATCGTTTTTAAGCAGTTATTACTGCAATAGGTTATCGAATGTAGCGAACATACTAGTAGTGGCTTATCGGGTAGTTTTATTGATGATTTTCGTAAAAGGGAATTAAAGTTAGACTTAGTGCAGTGGGGGTCCAACTAAACACTGCAAAGGACTGAAACACCACAAAGGACGACAAAGGACTTCAAAGTGATGTACTAAACACCGCAAAGTACGACAAAGGACCCTATAACCCTAACCCAAATCTAACCCTAACCCTAGCTCAAACCTAACCCTAACCCTAGTCTAACCCTAACCCAACCGTAACCCTAATTTAAAGTTTTTTGTCGTTCTTTGTTATGGTATGATTACAAGTTCTTTGTTGTTGTTTGCGGTGTTTAGTAGATCAATTGAAGGTCCTTTGTCGTTCTTTGCGGTGTTTATTACATCAATTTGAGGTCCTTTATCGTCCTTTGCGGTGTTTAGTAGGACCGATGCAGTGGTACTACAGTAATTTCAATACCCTATGCGAAGAATGTGATTCTATCCGCTTAAATTCACGATTTTTCTTGTGATGAATAAAGTTTTGTGATGTAAGTCACCAAATCCAAGGCTCAAAATAAAATCCGATTTGATTATTTGAACAACTGTTTAGACTGAATATGCTACAACATGGAACACATCCAACAGTACAGTTATTGAAGATTCACTGACAGATTACCAAACATTTTTATGGTCGTTGACTGTCTCTATTTATACAATTGGAGGAATGATTGGATCTTACAGCACTGGAATATTTGTAAAGCGATTCGGAAGGTAAGAGAGGAATTTCGAAAAAAAAACGAAAAATAACTTAAAAGTAAAGATTTGGAGAACGCACTTATTCGAGGGTAAAAATTTTCGGGCAGTAAGATTGAATACTAAACACGGAAAAAGGATACCCGGTATGCCGATATCAGCGGCTTAACACGAAAAGGACAAAGAACTAACCGTTAAAGGCATTTAACATGTAGGCTATCGAAAAAAGCCTGAGAGAAGCGCACATGGAAACCTGCTTCTTATGTCGCTGACACAGATCGGTAGATGTGCCATATAACAAATGAAATAGGCTAAAGAAATTTTGATAATATAGGTTCTTAGTGATTGTTTAATATTAATTTGCGGGTTGGCGTAGCGTATATTGACTAGTCTTCAATTTTGCAGAAAAGGAACACTTTTGGTCAACAACGCTTTTTCAATTTTGGGTGCAATTTTAATGGGAACTAGCAAAGTAGCAAATTCGTTAGTAATGATCATCATAGCTCGCTTTTTATTGGGCATATTTGCAGGTAATATGAGTGCATTTTCATTAGCACTTTTGGCAAAAACCTAAGAGGCTGCACATCCACTATCCCACCAGTGCTTGTTTACTGGTTCCATGGCCTGTCGCAGCCTACCATCGAAAAAAGATATTTACTGAAGAAAAAAATGTCATTTTGAGTGTATTTTCATTGGCGTAAACGTGACTCTCTTCATTATAGCAGTATCATTATGCCCCCTTTTCGTGGAAAGAGCAAAATGTTTCCTGCATATTTGGCCCAATATTGGTTGTAAGTTTGAAAGAGTGATGGAATGGGAGGTATGACGTCATCAGTTTAATAATTGCTTACATCAATGACATTATTTGCCAGTTTTGTTGTAAACCATTATGCGGTATCGCATTAAAGCCTCGTCTACACTTGGCGTAAATATATTTCTACGCTGATCGCTCAGCGTAAAATCTGTCTACACTTGGCGCAGCCTACATCATTTTCACGCTGATTTTTGTTTTCTGACCTGCTTGGTTATTATGACATCACTGAGTCCTTTATGCGCTACTACTACTACTACCGTAATGAATGACCAGGAATGACCTTGCCAATTCAAGAGATAAATCATTCCATGCAAACTTCGCAATAAAAATCTTATTTATGGAATCATAAAAAACTAAATAACCAACCAAATGCAATACTTGGGCTTACCAAAAAAAAAAAACTAAAACGCTTCTATGTTGCAATTTTGAAAGCCAATGCTTTTGTATATCGACGTTTTAAGCAGTAGACTAGGCCTAGACCAGTGCTGGTCAACCTTTCTCAAGAATTTACACACTTTTGAAACATTGTGCTCATTCTACTACTGTACCAGTCTTGGAGTACAACAGCAACACTACTCTGCATGTTTGTATTAACAAAAACGTATATTGCAAATTAAACGGCAAATCAGTTGTTTGATCATTTAAATAGCAGCTAGCTGTTAAATATCATCAGCCAGTTTTGCAAAATGACTTTGTACTCTTGTTTTTAGATTCTCTTTTCCTTAAAGTTTTTCCACAGCATCTTGCATAATCTCATCTAAAAACAAACACATAAAATTTTGCTAGCAAAACTGCGATATACCCAAAACAGCATTGATAAATTCGTAAAGCAGTTTCAGAGCTGCTGGCTCAATACTGCGAAAACTGTATCAAAATTTACATACCGGTGCATCATTATGTTAGCTTACCAATTTGCTGTGTAACTGTAAGTCACTTACACAGAGACAAGCTTGAAAACTTAACTATGAGACTTAATGAGGAAAAGCTTTGGATTACTGAAAGCAGATTGGTAAATATATACTTACTATTCTCTGATCCTTGTTTTTCTCAGCAATGTTCCTCCAAGCATATTTTTAAAACTTCGTGTTGAGGCTGCTGGTAACTAGCATTGGATAAGCTCCATAGAATTGGGTAGAATATTGTTAAACTGCTATCAATAAGCTTTAATTCTCATTCCAAGGGTATGGTTTCTGTCAAAATTTTCTGACTTGTCTATTTTTATCTGTAGACAAACTGCTTAAAAAACCTACTGGTACCAAACTGCAAAATAAAAACAAATCGGTTTTAAGCTACGGTACCTGTACTGATTTACTATAAACCTATTAATATTTCAATCAAAAACCAATCTTTAAAAAACTATCTGGTCGCTTTCAGTACAGTACAATTGGCACTGTAATTCACTGGACAGGGCTACATACCAAGAATATTTAACCATCATCCAGTTCCAGAGGCTTATTTATCTGCCCATAGCTTACTAGACTACCGGTATGTAACGGCATCATCATAATTAAAATTTAGAGGGGCTGAGACCCTGCATCTACCAATGAATCATACATTAGCCAAAAGAATTGAAAAAAGTTTTCTGGTTTTGTATGGCACTGCAGACTAACCTGGATAGGGTTACATATGACTTGGCACTGATATGCTAATAAATCTAGGTCTACCTCTGTTTTTAGCTTATTTTGCCATGCAAATTGAATCAGTAAGCATCTAGCATATAGTCTTTTCAAAAAATGTAAAAAAATATGAAAACCTCTGACTTGTTCATGCAAAAAAGACAAAAGGGCCCCAAAACACTGTTTGCCTACAAGCCTAGGTTATATTTACCTGCCTTTTCCAAGCTAAATATGCTTGAAACTTAAAATAGCTGAGGTTCTAACGCCAAGTCTAGACCTAGTCTTTTCCATAAACATGGAATGGTGTCCAAGCAAATAACGCAGGAGTCCCAAAACACTCTTTTTCAACTAGCCTAGGCTAAGACTTGACTGTTACCTCAGGATCAGAGCATGCTAGACGCTGAGCGTTTGGAAAATACTTTGCTAAAAAGGCAAAGTTTTTACGCTGAAGATTCCGCGTTGAGCGTGCTAGCACATCCGCGCTAGCGTTTTTCCAACTAACTTAAATAAACAAAGAATTTTACGCTACGCTAACGATTTTACGCTAAGTGTAGACAAGGCTTAATTGAGTGAGAGTTGAATTGTCAAGTGAATCGGCTCCACCTGTGAATCGAACCTGTCACCATGAATCTGCATCGCGGGACCGCTAGGCCATGTCGCTGACTTTACCTTTGGGGCTAGGAGAGATATCTGTGATAACGCCATTACGAGCGTATTTGCTTTGACAAAAAGTCTAATATCAAAAACAAAATAATCGTTTTATTTGTGGTTAACTGTCGTTAAAGTTACGCTCTAGTTTAATCGTTTTCAATCTTTACTTCTGCGGGTCGGTCTCGGGCCACGTTTTAAATAGATAAATGCAGAGACTATAACTTTACTTTATTCAAAACGCTTGTTTAGAGTCACGCCCACTACGGTTCAAGAAAGCTTTTTTTACAGAAGCCCTCACAACAAAAATATGCCTTTTATTTTTTTCATTTTCATACTTTATTGCTAATGCTGCGGCAGCACTTTTTTCACCAAATTTTCTGATCGTGCTTGTCGGTCAGTAACAGCCATTTTCATCAATTCGTTTAGGCGTGGATGTAGTTCAGCTTTGTTAATGTCATTGCCGAGAAAGCTTGGCAACACCGATACGTCGTTCCAAAGCGAGTTACAAATTTTGCTTTGAATAACCGAAACTCGGGAAAAGCTATGACTGGTAGAGCCTTCCAAAGTCCTGCCCTGTGACCAGAGCTGGGCATTCCGCAAACAGTTTCGCAAATTTCACAATTGCGAAATTTGAATTGCGCTTTAAGTAAATTTTTTATCACTTGCGAAATTTGCGTTGCGCTTTAAATTTTTTTTGTTTTGTTTCGTGCGCGATTTGCGTTGCGTTTTAAACTAAATTTTTGATCAATTGCGCTATTTGCGTTGCGTTTTAAGCTAAATTTTTGACCAATTGCGCAATTTGTGTTGCGTTTTAAGCAGAACTGGGCATTCCGCAAACAGTTTCGCGAATTCCGCAAATTTCGCAAGCTACAGCATTGCATTGGCAATGCTGTAGCTGTTGCAAAACAGTAATGCTGTAGCAAAACAGTCCGAAGATCTGCCGGCAGTTGTTGCCAAATCACTTGACGAGTGGGTAGAACGGACCAGAGGAAAAGTGACGCCAAATTGCTTCCTTTCTTTACATCGGGAAGCATAGATCCACGTATTTTAAAGATGTAACACCACGGACTCAAGCTCAGCAGCAGTGGAAAAAGTATTTTCCGTTGGCTCCAACGTTCTGCGGTCAAAAAGAGCGTCGCTAACTGCAGAAAATTATGAGCGGTTTGTGATGCTGCGGGAGAACAAAAAATGTTTCCCCAGTCTTTGTTCCTTCGGAAATAAAATCATGTTTAAATTTTTATCTTCATGAAAGCTTAGGTCTGGGAGTTAGCTCGTAGACCTTTGTTTGTACCATTATGCTTTGATTTCAAGGAGTTACTACGGTACGGTTCGGTACGAAATTACGGTACGATTACATTTTGGCAAAAAAAATACAATACGTAATTATGCACGGAATTTTTGGGAAAAGTACGGTATGGTACGAAAATACGGTATTATATTTTTCGTATTGTACTCTTTCCGTACTACAGTAATGCATGCTTTGCACTTTTACTTCAAAGTATTGCACTTTTCTTTTTTGCACTTCTCCTTCTTGCCTATAACTTTACCACGTCAGTTGCGCTCGCCGCTACATTCACCTCCAGTCACCCCTCACAATTTCAAATTACAATACTGTGAAGAAGCTAAATTGTTATGCCGTAATTATAATTCAATTGTTTATTCATAATTCTGCGTATGGTAAAACCTTCATCTAATGGTCTTGCCAACTAATATAAGAAATAGTGCCGATCTAACTATCGTAAAAAAAGGACCCAAAAAATAACGTATCAAATTAAAAATATTTATCAATTAATAACCTACGGAGCTTTTTTTGAGAGAACAAAGCCTTTTTAGTGGCGGGGTGAGATCTCATATTTTTGCAGACCTGTAGCCTGGGCCATTGCTGCAACTATAATTGTTTTTTGATTTATTGTTCTGATGTGTGAATACCGACACTATTTTTAATATATTCATTGAGATATTAAAACTCTTGATTTCGTCAGGTATGTAACCAGGAGGGGCACTGGAACACTCCACCCCCTTGGTGGATGAAGAACATTTTTACCGGTTGCTACCTTCGGGCAAACGAAAATGGGTCCCCCAGATCATTGTCTATAAAACCGGCTCTGCCTCTCTCCCAAAGTTTTCGCTTTTTGCTCTACTGGTATATAGGATAGGCACTAATGTTTTTGTAGCCTATAAAAGCAAAGTTTTGTTCAACTTCTAAAATAGAAGGACGATAAATCTGAACTTTGACGAGGCAATGGCAAAATTTTCCGGCTGAATTTTTCATGACGTAAATTGGTTGAAAAAATGTGGTACGAAAAGGTAAGGTATTTTGGTACGGAAAAAATTCCGTACCGTACTGTTACGAACGGTATTTTAGCGAGGTAAGAAATTACGGTACGGTATGTTTTTAGAGGAATATAGTGCGGAAAATAATTCCGCACCGTACCGTAGTAACCCCATGTTTGATTTTGGATTTCGATTGCTATATTGCAGTACAATAAACCCATACGCAGTAGTTGTGGTTTGCTATAGTAGGAAATCTTCGAACGGAGCAAGATTAAAAAAACTGCCAGACTGAGCTAGATGCTGGGGGCACACTCTTGTCATCAGCCAGCCCACCATGTTATTATCAACAGCCGCTCATTCGCAAGCCTCATTCAAGTGGTGATAGATAAGGCAAGATGACGTGGTGGGATAATGGCTGCTCTTCTGCGCCACTTCTACAAAAAGCTTCTGCTTTCTGGCCTTGCTCCGAACGAAGAACGAGTTTGGAAATAAGCCTTAAGTAGCGAATTTGATTGCGTTTGAATTTATGATGAAGTTTCTAGTTACGGTTGCGGTTTATCAATAAAAAATATTGTTTGCACAATTTGCGCTTGCGCTTATCCGCTCCAAAACTTCAATTGCGGAATTTGCGATTGTGCTTTGCCGTTTGGAAAATCTGCTAGCGCAATTTGTGGTTGGGCTTTCACAGTTAAAAAATTTCATTGCGCAATTTGCGGTTGTGCTTTTTAATTTTAAATTTTCGATTGCGAAATTTGTGATTGTGCTCTTTTACTTCAAAAAATCGTTTGCGGAATTTGCTTGGGGCTTAGTTAATTGTTTTTTAAGAGCCCAGCTCTGCCTGTAACTATAATCCATTACTTCTTGCAACGCTGTGCTTTGATCGCCGCTGATTTTTGAAACAATTTTCAGCAGTTACTGCCCATCAACCAGCGCCATGGCCTAGTGGTTAGAGCGTTCGCCTTGGAAGCTGGTAGACTGGGTTCTATTCTCAGTCGGGTCAAACCAAAGACTTAAAAATGGTATCTGCTGTTACACTTGCTAAACGCTCAGCAATTATGTGTAGCGCGGAGGATGAAGTGAACAGAGAATAAAATACGTCAGTGAATTCTTGACAAAACTTAGTCCTGGCGCTAAAGGTCCTCAGTAGTTATAAAGCGCCATAAAATCACACATTTCATTTTATATTTCATTTTATTCACATAAATTTTCAACTTCAACAATAACGCGTGCTTTTCTTTTCTGGATCCTAATTAATCTGCAGACAAAACAAGTAAATTAATCGTCGACTGTTGAAAAGTGACGTTATAATATGCCTTCCGCTTTTCGATGGCCTTGACCGTTGAACGTAAGGTTGAGAAGGCCTGTGTTTTGGCCTGTGGTACGAATCGATGGGGATAGGAGACGCTCGCGCATCGACAAAAACGCGTTTTTATAAGCAGCCACAGTCAACGTAGGGGTAGTTTGAAGCACCGTTGTACAGTACAGTAGGTTCGATACAGATATCAGATGCATAGAAATCAGCCTGGCGTTTCAGACATGTACATTGAATAATATATTTTGGATTTAAGGAAGAGCTCGTGGGGTAGCCCGCGGCTATAGCCTCTAATCTCTTGGTTTAGCATTTTATCAATAAGCAACAATTGCTACACCATAACTGAATTTTTAAGCTTTAACAAAATAGACCGGGCGCCCGGAGAGTTTATTCAAGTGAACGACGGCAAAAGGTTTAATCACATCAAAACTTGCACACTTACGAGTACTTCCAAAATATTTATTGCTGCCGGGGTGGATCCGGGGATTTCACCCCTAAATTACCCATTATAGGGAATCGAAAATAACATTTGTTCAAGTGAACGATGGCAAGGCTAATAGTTTTGCCAAATCACACGTATTAATGCACTGAACATCGAAACACCCATGACAGCAATTTTATCTTGGGATAACCCCCCAGACAGCAAAAAATTTAGGGGGACCAAAATGACATTTGTTCAAGTGAACGATGGCAAGGCTAATAGTTTTGCCAAATCACGCGTATTAATGTACTGAACATCGAAACACCCATGACAGCAATTTTATACGGGGATAACCCCCCGGCAGCAACGATTTTGTACCCGTATGATTTCACGGCGTACGTCACGTGATATTCTTGAAGTGAATGATGCTAGCGCTAATAGTTTTGCTAAATCACGCGTATTAATGTACTGAACATCGCAATACCCATGACAGCAATTTTATCCAGGGATAACCCCCCGACAGCAACGATTTGGTACCCCCATGACGTAACGACGTCACCAGATATTCTTCACGTGAACGATGGCAAAGCTAATACTTATGCCGAATGGCGTGTATTAGGCTAGTGTAATGAACATCAAAATATTCACGACAGCAATTTTATCCGGGGATAATCCTCCAAGAGCAGCGATTTTGCACCTCATGACGTCACGACGTCACGTGATATTTTTCAAGTGAGCGATGGCAAGGCTAAAAGTTGTGCCAAATCACGCATAGTGATCAGTGGTGTAAAAAGTATTTTGAAACTGTATTTAAGTAAAAGTATTGTTACTGACGGCAAAACTACTCGAAGTAAAGTAGAAAGTATTTACTAAAAAAAGCACTCAAGTAAAAGTAAAAAAGTAGTCATTTAAATACTACTCAAGTAAAAGTATAGCGTTCTCAAACGTGTCAACTGCACACTTGCTGATGATGACTTGCTCTGAAGGTGGCAAAATGGTAAACCAAAAAAGATTATTACCGCTCAGATGGCCGAGTGGATAGAGCGTCTGCTTCTGGAACGGTAGACTCGGGGTTCGATTCAGAGTAGGGTTAAACCAATAACTTAAAAGTTGGTAATTATAGCTTCCCTGCATGACGCTTAGCATCAAAGGCGACAGCCTGAAGAACAAGCCGGCAAGTTTATTTGTTGTGCCGTTCGGAACCACACTTAACGATTTCCCCATCTCGGAGTGACAGACAAGTCGCTCGAAACTCCTTAGCGAGCTTGTTATAGCGCCTCTATCGCAAAGAAGGATAAACATATGAATAATAAGCATTAACTCAGAAGCAGAAACCTGCTTATTTCTGTTAACACTTCAATTTTAGCTTTGCAATTTGCTTTTTTCCATAATTAAGATTAAAAGAGAAATACGATAGTCAGTAGTTTTACTGCTGGGCCAAGAGGTTTATGGAATGAATATATTATTGCGAACACTTTAAACATTTTCTGTGACTTGCGATCTTGCAGTAATTACAGACTGCAGTGACATTGCATGCGATGCAACTTTGCAACGCAAGATTTTAGGAGCAACGAGGGATTTCAAGGGAGACTTGTAACTCAGTGACTACTTTGTACTTTCCTAAAATAAAAACTACCCAAGTAGTGTTACTTCATACTAAAAGTACTTAAGTAAACGTAAAAGTAGCCAAAAAAAACTACTCAAAAAAGTACTCGTTACCGAAAAAAAGTACTCGAGTAATCTACTCAAGTAAAAGTATTTCGTTACTTTACACCACTGATAGTGATGTACTGAACATCAAAATATCGATGACAGCAATTTGATTTGGGGTTATCTCCTTCAAATAAGAAATTTGGAGAAAGCTGGGTAGCAAAAATAGACTGATGCGTTTTTATGAGCAAAGATGGCAAGCTTGCATAAATAGTAAAAATCACGCGTGGAATGGAATGAGAGCATGGAACAAAAATAAACTATATCATACGTGCTTTGATTGATGCTCTTTTCAAGTAAACAATTATTATCGTTAGCAGCGGGAGCAGTGATGAAACTAAATTATTATTCTTTTACCGGAACGTTGTCGGAACCAATTAGATGACCGAGTAGATAAAGCGCCTATCTCTGGTGTGGTCGACTCGGGCTTATTTACGAGTCAAGTCAAACCAATGATCTTATATAATTCGGTGGTTTTCAACCTGGGGTCCGCGAATGATTTTAAGGGGGCCGCAAGGGCTAAAGTGTCCATAAGGGGTCCGCAGTATCAGTGTTTATTAATTATTAATGTATTTACAAAAAATAATCTTTTTGTGAACGATATAAGGATAGACTTGTTTTTTTAGCTCCTCATCGATATTTTCAGGGGAAAACAGGACATCTGCACCTGATTTTGGGCGGAAAATTGGACGTCTGCAGACGTGATGACCTTTTTTTGCTCTTGACTTGATTTTGGGCGAAAAATTTGAATCGTGTTTATTTGCGTTGATTTGTGTGGGGTCCGCAACAACAAATTGCTTAACTTAAAGTTCCGCGACTTGAAAAAGGTTGAAAACCACTGCTGTAATTGGTATTCACAGCTTACCGGCTTGACGTTTAGGATTCAAGGGACAGTATGAAGAACAATTCGCCAATTTTACTGTTTGTGTCGTCGGAAAAGGAATTTAACGGCAACAAGTTTCCCCATCTTGAAGTGATAGACAAATGGTCGGCAACTCCTAGGCAAGCTCGAGTGATAAGAGCGTCCGCCTCTGGAGCTGTAGACTTGGGTTTGATTCCAAATTGGGTCAAACCAATAACTTTAAAAATGGTATTCACTGCTTTCCTGCTTGGCGCTCAGCATTAAAAGGACAATGTGGAGAACAAGCCGGAAAGTTTACTCGTTGTGCCGTTGGGAAAAGCATTTAGCGGGATTTCCCCATCTTGGCGTGGTAGACAGATGGTTGGCAATTCCTAGCGAGCTCGTATAGCGCATTAATCGCTGTCTCGTGATAGAGGATAAATATGCAACAAAATACAAATACAAGGACGTATTTTGCTACGCATGATAGTTACGCGACTCCCTTTGTAAATTTCATTATTCTAAAAACAAAATTTTAAAGCTAGCAGTACTGGTATTAAAAAATAAATTTTACAAGAATATTTTTTGTAGGCAAAAAAATCAAATTTTCATTATTATACTCGCGGTATTATGCCGAGGCGTGTAACGAGTGGTGGGGCCCATCTCCGGGGCTTAGCGCCTGGGCTACACAGCCTCGAAGTCCGAGGAAATATCGCAGCAGTGGCGAGTCGCTGGCGACACTGTGTCCGATTTGACCGGCCCAGGGCACGAACCCCAGATCTCCCGTACCGATAGTGATGCCCTTGCCGCTGAGCTAACCGGCCGTTTTTTTTGTAAGCCTTCATCAAAAGCTCTTGAGACTCCAGAAAAAAAGGCAAAGGACCCCTTAAAGTTAAAAGCCTATTGTTCTACCAGATAGACAAATTCTTTTTGTCTTTAGCAAACAATGTTATCCGTGAATACAAGTATCGCGTTTTTCGTTCTCCGTCTTGTGGTACAACAGCAGTTTTTTCTGCGTTTCTATAAGACAGTTGTTATGGCTTGTCACATTCTGCTGGATGAAGAAATTCGTCGGAATGTCATATTTTACGGTGAAAATATTCACGATCTTTTCAGAACCCCTGATTTCAAAGTCTCGTTTCGGTCTCGGCTCGTTCAAATCTTGGTCTCGTCTCGACATTTTGCTCCAAGTCTCGGTCTCGTGGTGTCAAAATCTTGTCTCGGTCTCGAAGATTTTGGCCTAGACTTCAGCTCTGCTCATTGATAAGTGCATGGCGCTGCGTAACGAACTTGTGTAGGAGTTACCGTTAGGTGCCTTTTCCGACGCTATAAACAGCGAAATTGGCGACTTGTTCTTCATACAGCTCCTTGAATCCTGAACGTCAAGCCGGTGAGCTTTGAATACCAATTATAGGATCATTGGTTTAACTCGACTCCGAAACAAGCCCGAGTCGACCTCACCAGAGACAGCCGCTTTATCTACTCGGCCATCTAATTGGTTCCGGCAACGTTCCGGTAACAGAATAATAATTTAGTTTCGTCACTGCTCCCGCTGCTAACGATAATAATTGTTTACTTAGAGAGGAGTATCAATCAAAGCACGTAAAAACAGTTTAAAGATAGTTTATTATAGCTGGCATTCCAGCAGAGCATCTATCGTTTGTTGCAGAGAATCGAGATGCTGGGAGGCTCCAGCTTGAGCTGCTGCCCTCGCAACCCCCCAAGGATAAGCGGATCCAGAAAAGTAAGTAAATAACTGTTCCATGCTCTCATTCCAATTCGTCCTGCTTTTTTTGGGACTTACCAATTCTTTGGCTCGAAAAAACCTCTTAATTTAGGAAGATTTAAGATATTGCTTGGAAAGACGACTGGCATTTTCTTTTTTTTGGCTGCCGAGAGAATAACGACAGATGCAAAATTGCTATTTAAATATTCAGTGCCGTATAGGCTATTTCAATGCGTGATTTTTACCATTTATGCAAGCTTGCCATCTTTGCTCATAAAAACGCATCAGCCTATTTTTGCTCCTCTGCTTTCTCCAAATTCCTTAGTTGAAGGAGATAACCCCGAATAAAATTGCTGTCATCGGTATTTTGATGTTCAGTACATTGTTACCCATGATTTGGCACAACTTTTAGCCTTGCCATCACTCACTTGAAAAATATCACGTAACGTCGTGACGTCATGGGGATACAAAATTGCTGCTGTCGGGGAGTTATCCCCAGATATAATTGCTGTCAAGAATATTTCGATGTTCACTACACTAATACACGCCATTTGACATAAACAGGGGTGGGCAAGCTTTTCACACGAAGGGCCAGATTTGGAAAAACCGCTGCAACCGCGGGCCGCACGCTAATTGGAAAACAAGGTAAAGACCTTTTTTATTTTGGAGATTACGGTCCACGTACGAATGTAATCTCCAAGATAAAATGTTTTCGCCTCGTTTTTCTCGTTTTTTATTCCGATTTTGAACCGTTCAGACTTATTTTTTTTGAAAACCACTGCCATCCATGATCTTTAAATGAAAAAAAGGTCTTCCGCTCAATTCACAGTGAGAGTTTAAGTTTGTGTAAGTGCCGGCGGCCCAGAATAAAAGGACCGGCGGGCCGGATTTGACTTTGCACACGTCTGGGTATAAGTATTAGCTTTGCCATCGTTCACGTGAAGAATATGTAGTGACATCGTGACGTCATGGGGGTACCAAATCGTTGCTGCCAGGGAGTTATCCCCGGATAAAATTGCTGTCATGGGTGTTTCGATGTTTAGTACATTAACACGTGTGATTTGGCAAAACTATTAGCGATGGCATCGTTCATTTGAAGAATATCACGTGACGTACGTCGTGACGTCATACGGGTACAAAATCGTTGCTGCCAGGGGGTTATCCCCGTATAAAATTGCTGTCATGAGTGTTTTGATGTTTAGTACATTAATACGCATGATTTAAGGCAACTTTTAGCCTTGCCATCGTTCACTTGAACAAATGTCATTTTCAGTCTTCCTAAAATGGGTAATTTAGGGGTGAAATCCCCGGATCCACCCCGGCAGCAATAAATATTTTGGAAGTACCCGTAAGTGTGCAAGTTTAAATGTGATCACACGTTTTGCCATCGTACACTTGAATAAACCCTCTGGGCGCCCGATCTAAAACTTGATGCACCAAGGAAAAGGTTTGTTTCAAAAGCAGCAACAATCTCTTTGCGATGGAATCCGGTGCCTGGAGATTCAATATGCGTGACTTACATTGTCAGTTGGAATCCAGCCTCACCGAATAGAACTGACGAAAAAACGGACATTACCTCAGCTGAGACAACAATCAGTGGCTCGTATTCGAACACAACTTACAGCTTCGCAGTAGCTTCTGTCAATGACGCTGGTTCCTGTGAAGAATCGAATGAAAGAACGATAACAACAAGTTTGACACCGAGTTAATTCAAGCTGTTATTATTCAAGATGTTAATTATAAAACTACTTTTGAATAACTGCGTTTTTGAATCCAGTTTGCAACAAAAAGCAATGACTTTGAAATCTGCTGCCCATCTTCTTGTCCACAACCCACCATTTTTTGCTCAGTATCTCAGCGAGGCTCAGTAGCTATAAGATCGAAAGCAACGTTTCAATAATCGACCTTTTTTAGAAAAACACCTGAATTGATTGCCGGTATCGTTGAAAAATTCTCCGAACGGTTTATGAGGTAACACCATTGCTGTATAGGCTATTTGCTTTGAAAAAGAGTAACTGCAGTACATCGCAACCAAACTAGGTACGCTAGCGCTGTAAACTAGCCAGTAGTAGAAATGACCTAACTGTGTTATAAAATAAACAGTGCGCGCGATGCTGCGCAGTTTCTGATTGAGCAGCCTACAATAAAACTACATTTTTTACGGCATACAGTTCATGCAGTAACTGCACAAAGTGTGTAGTGTAGTTCACACGCTTTTGACAAAAGCTACACTATTTTCAGTTCATTGCAACGATATTGTACAGATCGTTAATAGTGAAGTGGTGTGCTTCACCAGAACTCAAAATAGGATAGAGCATAATTTAAGGCAAAAATGAAAATACAGTAGACTGCCGACTATTTGTGAGTGAGAAAGAGTTGGAAATATTGTCACTTTATTATATATATTTTATTTGCCCGCGCTTTGGAGTTTTGTTAACTTCCTTGCTTCCTTGCGATATTACAATAAGCCGATCAAGTATTTAGTCATTGATCATATATTCTTTGCTTTAAGTTTGAGTCATCTTTTTACCTTTTTCCGCTGCTTTTATTTGGACTATTTTTTATTTCCGTGTTGATCTGATGATGCCCATGCAAAGGACGAAATACACTTTCAAATAACCATTGTAACGGTAAAAGTGTTTCTGCGATTTTAAATAATAGTGAAAGGTGAGCAATTGAAATTTGTCAACAAATGCAGGGATCCTCGTTGCACTACACCGTGTCGGCCTTTGGAGCAGATTGCCCAGCTATAACTAACACGTTGAAACAATAGGTAGCCTACCAATATTCAATATGCTGCTTGTTATACTCCACCAAGCAAAAAAAAATTATCGTGCGGCATTTTATCCAAGGACGCAACAACGAGGCTTGGATACTGGATAGCATGGGTGAAAATTTAGGGGGGAGATTGGGGATGTATGCCTCCAATAATTCGGCTGCATCCCCCCAATATTTTCATGCCCCACATCAGCGAACTAGATAACCTTTTTTTTTGGTCTTCACTACATTTTGGGCAAGAAATTGGTCATCTGGGAAGTGATGACCTTTTTTTTGGTCTTCACTTCATTGCACTTCATTGTGGAGGGCAAACATTTGGGCAACCGTGCGGGGGTGTCAAATTTGCTAAATCATCCCCCCCAATCTCGAAAAATGGCAAAAAATGGTCAATTTTGCAGAATCATCCCCCCAATGCTTAACATAGATTTGCACCTCTGCTGGATAGGGGTTGAATCATCAACCTTTTGTTCGTGCCGTCGTAGAAACGACGCTCGAAACCACTTCGCCACGCTCCTGCACTAACTTCCGGAGAGCGAAGCCAGTGTAGCTGCCACCATCCAGTTGAGCTTATATTTTTTGGCATTAAATCACGATTCAAATCGTTGAAGTCTTTCAGTCAGATCAACAAAACGTTTAGGGGCCTGTTTTAGCACCCTCTCTTGCTTCGACGCTGTTACTTGGAGGTTTGAGGTTTTTTTCACCCGTTTAAAAGTATTTACGTAAAAAAGGCTACAGCTTACATAGTTTTAAGGGTGGCTGTGGCCCCCATTATCCCTCCTGGATAAACCCCTGCCCCATTCAACATTGCTAGTTTTATCTTACGCAGAAAATACATAATAAATTACTTTGGCTTGAACCTATTGCCCCATTTCACTCACTTTACCATGATGGCGGCACAGTCCCTTCTGGTTTCAAAACAATAATAATTAATTCATGCACTACATTCCTAAATTAACTTTTGATCTCTGACATATCCACGGACCCTCTAAATGTTCACGAGCTCCGGTGTGACGCGCCGGCTGCTCTTCCCCCTCTTTCGGAGTCTTGCCTATAGTAGTATAAAGGAAAGCACGTCGGTACGATGATCGTTTTTGGTTAATTAATTGTCTTTGCAATTACATCCCGTAGGTTGGTCACTGCGAAACCATCGTTTTCTGTTTGTGGGTGATGCCATCATATGGACTCGGTTTTGCTGACTTTTATGTTAGAAAAAGTGGAAAACTACTTGTTTGGACCAAATTTAATCGTCAGCTCATCAACCAAAGTAAAACTTTAGTTGGAAACTACAGACTGCACAAACTTTCTAGGGCCAGTGATTCATTTTGTTGCATCGATTTCTGCAAAATCTTTCGCCCAAATCATTAAAGCAGCATGTAACTTCCGAGCATTTGATCTTGGTGTATATAAATAGCGACATCCAGGGTTGCAAATCTTCAATGAGCATTGGGGGGGAGTGACTTAGCAAAACTGACCATTTTTCGACATTGGGGGGATGATTTACAAGCTGTCAAGACAGCTATCGACAAAAACATGAAAAAAAATTATAGCGATTTGCTGGAAAAAATGAAAAAAAAACGACATATTTACTAAAAACAAAGAATAATTGATTCACGGTCCAGAACTTGAGAATAGCTTTGTAAAAAGCTGTTTTCGCATTAGGCTTCAAGAAATTCTCTGTCAGAACTCTTTTGGAGTAGCTTTGAAAAAAGCTGTTTGTCCCAGAAGCTTTTCGTAAATGGCTACGACAGCACACAGCCTCCCAGCGAGTGCATCCTAACCGAACGTGCAAGCGAAAACAATCTGCTCCAGAATGTGACTCGGCAATCGGACAACACTTACTCGAAAACGACCAATGTGCTGCCAATTACAACGATGATCAATTCTCTATTCTGGACACTGCGCGCAGTCTTTTTCATGTTAGTCTTGTAACTACCGCTTCGTTGCCGTCCGAAACTGACATTTATGAATCGCCAGACCTTGCTTCTCATTTCCACTTTGACGCGATTACCCACGGACGAGTGCGTCACGAAAAGCTTCTGGGACAAACAGCTTTTTTCAAAGCTACTCCAAAAGAGTTATGGCTGAGAGTTTCTTGAAGCCTAACGCGAAAACAGCTTTTTTCAAAGCTGTTCTCAAGTTTTGTGCCGCCAATCAATTATTCAAGTACTTGCGCCAACGGTACACTGAACAGCAAATTGCTGTTTTGAATGATGTGGTACGAACTAGAGGCAAGATCCGTAACTACAGATTGTCGTCCGCATTTCTTCGGAAATGCATCTTTAAAAAAATTGCCCCTAAATTCATTATTCATCGTCTCGAGAAATCCCATGTCAGGCACAGTTCTGCAATGGAACGAGCGTTTTTGAATGATGAAATAGAGAGGCTTGCCGTACAATCTAGAAGGCTGCGGAGAGCTTACTAATGACATTGGCACGCTGCCGACGCCTTTTTGTTTTTCTTTGACAGGATTCGCTTTTGTGGATACTTGCCGATTCTGGGTGAACGAGCAGGACGGAAGACCAACAACTACGTCAACTGGCTTCATTCAAGAGCAAACGCTTCGGCAAAGCCTTGAGTGACACTGAACTACATATTTTGAATATTTTAGAATATAAACTGTCGGACTTGGAACGATTTGTACTCTCGCATGGACTGAACTTTGGCTTACCACCGAAGTCAGTAAGCAAGGAGCAAACTTTTGCTGAATTCGAGTCACTTTGGGCCCAGTTGCAACACCATGCAGCTGCGAATAATGAACAACGCGATTAATTGAAGGCGCACCTTGCCGATCTATCTTATATCTATCGCGAGAGCAAAAAAAAAAAAAGAGGACAACCACGACATTGAGATGCAAAAAGAGCGGTTCTACGCAATTAATAAACTGCGAAGAAATGATAGCATCACCATCGCCAAAAGGCTCAGGCGTAGTCATCCTGAATAAAAGTGATTACACCAATAAGATGAACAGCATGCTACATGATGAGACAAAATTGGAACGTGTTGGACCAGCCTCGACTTGCGACAACACCGCTGCCATCGAGTCACGACTTTAGAAGCGACTCCTTGAAGTATTCAAGGCCAAGCTTATTTCCGAAGAAGTTTACCGATCGATACGTCCCACAGGCACCCAGAGACCCCGGATGTATAGACTGCCGAAGACGTACAAGCCGAAGGTTCTACTGCGTCCCATTTTGTCTATGATCGACTCGGCTCACCATAAATTGAGCAAGTGCTTAGCTAGCTTGCTACAACCGGCATTGGACCATTACAGAGTACACTGCATTTCTGACTCGTTCACGTATGCCGATACATGCGAAAACTGGATGGGCAGATTGATAGTTTCATGTGCTCGTTCGATGTAAACAGCCTGTTTACGAACGTTCCGCTAGATGAAACCATCACAATGTGGCAGACACGCTGTATAACAACCCTGATTTTCAACCTTGTATTCCAAAAGAGGTATTTGTGGAACTGTTGAACAGTGCCACAAGTACAGTTGAGTTCAGTTTTGACAACACCATCTACAGGCAAATAGATGGAGTAGCAGTGGATTCACCGCTTGGCCCCGCTTTAGCCAACATCTTTTTTGGATATTATGAAGAAAAGCTGTTTTCTGAAATATCCAAACCTGCTGTGTATTTGAGGTAATGTCGATGACACTTTTTTCATCTTTCAAAATGAAAAAGAGTCAGAGTAATTTTTGATTAGATTTAACGGTCTACATTCCTTGCTTCAGTTTACTTTGGAAAAAAAAAGGCCGATAAAACGTAGAACCAGTTTAGTGTCAACGCTTGTTCATCGAGCCTTGAAGATCTGCTCCAAAAGCAAACTGAAAGAAGAAATCAACCGGATCAAGAAAATCTTGCTGGAGAATGGATACCCTGATGATTTTGTTTTTGAATAAATGTCCAAGAAGATCACACAGTTTTCACGCCCCAAGCTATTTGGCCCTGACAAGTGTCCAGTCTACTTCCGGGTCACCTACACTTGCAAGGCGGCATTGACACTAGAAAGGAACCTCCGAATCGCTTTCGAAAACTGTTATGAATCCGTGGCTTTACGGACTGTATTTGTCTCCAGACAAATGCTGCCTGCAAGTCGGAAGGATGTTCTACCTGCCATTCAAAAGAGTTCCGTCATCTATAAGCATAAGTGCCACTGTGACAGTCGGTATGTAGGTAGAACAGCTCAACGACTTCAAGGCCGCATCAAGCAGCATGTTCCGAAATGGCTACGACAGCACACAGCCTCCCAGCGAGTGCAACCTAACCGAGCGTGCAAGCGAAAACAATCTGCTCCAGAATGTGACTCGGCAATCGGACAACACTTACTCGAAAACGACCAATGTGCTGCCAATTACAACGATGATCAATTCTCTATTCTGGACACTGCGCGCAGTCTTTTTCATCTCAGTCTGCTCGAAGCCAGCTACATTACAGTACGGCGACCTAATCTATGCAAATAGAAAGAGTTTATCTATACTCTTAAGCTGTTTAAGTTGAATTTGGGTTCGCACGACTTGTCCAATCAAAACTGCGCGTGACTTTCCGGCGTTTAATTGGATTCGCCAATGTAACTACCGCTTCGCTGCCGTCCGAAACTGATATTTGTGAATCGCCAGACCTTGTTTTCTTGTTTCCACTTTGACGCGATTATCTACTCACTGACGAGTGCGTCACGAAAAGCTTCTGGGACAACAGCCTTTTTCAAAGCTACTCTTAAAGAGTTCTGACAGAGGGTTTCTTGAAGCCTAATACGAAAACAGCTTCTTTCAAAGCTATTTTAAAAACAATGAAAAAAAATGACATATTAAGTCCAATTTTCCGCAAAATCAAGTGAACACCAAACAAATAAAAAAAGGTCATTACGTCCGCGGAGGTCTAATTTTTCAATGTAAATCAAACAAAATCAATCAAAAAAAAAAAAAAAAAAAACGAAAACTGACTAAAAAAATGACGGAGCACGAAAACTTGAAAAAAAGATGAGAGTGGACAGACTGGATTTGACAAAATTGATCATTTTTCGATAGAAATGTAAATTGGCTCGTGTAAGAAATTTTGCACTTCCATGAAAAATATTGGAAAGGATGCTGCCGAATTATTGGGGGGATGCATCCCCTCTGGATTTTCACCCATGGCAACATCTTACTGTACTTTTCATACGCGAAAGGCATTTGCGAATTAAAGCAATAGAACTAAGTTATTTCAGTGAAGGCTCTGTAAAACTGCACTTATTCTAAGGGACACATTAATGTTTCGACTATAACCAAAGTCTCGTCAGCCTTACTACGCACAGCCAATCCAGGCTAAACTCATTCCAGACTGCAAAGACTCTGTTTTTGCATTGCTTTACCTGTACATCTCGACTTCATCTCTTTTTTAGGTTGTGCCCTATTTTTGGCAGGCGACTGGCCCCAAACAACTATACCCAATGAAAGAACCTATAACCACTAACCCACAACTAAGTTACCGGTAGCCTAACTAGCCCACATCACTAGAAGCCCCCATGGCAACCCACTCATTTGCAGCTGCAGACGCGTTTCGACCTTATTATGGTCTCATCAGTGCAGCATAGCAACTTCCCACCTTCCTGAAAAAAAAAAATTCTAACCTTCAAAAGAACTACACACTCCAAATCTAAGCCTCTACTCGTTCTGCTCAAGGTGAAAATTTGAAATAAAACCTTCAAGAAAATAAAACAGGCTGGATTATGATGTCACAAATTCCCTGTAAACAATCGATCAGAATAGAAAAGTCCGGTTGGTTTAAACATTATTTTCCCGGTAATCTGAGAAGGAATATTTTGTTTAAGGTTTGTAACTATACCAGTTACCAAAACCTACAAAAAACCTCTCTGCCCAACCCGTTCGCCCGTGAAAAAGCGGGGGACAAGGCAGGCACTGTGTCTGCGCATGCAGCCCAGAAAACACAGTGAACGTTAGCGCTTATCGGTGGTTTAAACATCAATATCCCGGTACGTTTGTCGAACCGCATGTACAGTTACAGGATCCAGCAAGATGATACAAAGAAGGATATGTAAGTCAAATAGAACTCTTCTTACCTACACTTCTCCGATAGGCACCTCCAAAGTCAGGCAACAACAAAGCCTAATGTGTCAGGGTAAGAATAGGTCCAGCAATAAGAGTACAGTCTTTTAATGGAATGGAAAATGGTACTCCCCCATACAGGTGGGAATTGAACCATCCATTTCTCTCATCAATTACGAGTTAGATGAGAAATTTGCAAGGGACACATTAATGTTTCGACTATAACCAAAGTCTCGTCAGCCTTACTACGCACAGCCAATCCAGGCTAAACTCATTCCAGACTGCAAAGACTCTGTTTTTGCATTGCTTTACCTGTACATCTCGACTTCATCTCTTTTTTAGGTTGTGCCCTATTTTTGGCAGGCGACTGGCCCCAAACAACGATACTCAATGAAAGAACCTATAACCACTAACCCACAACTAAGTTACCGGTAGCCTACCTAGCCCACATCACTAGAAGCCCCCATGGCAACCCACTCATTTGCAGCTGCAGACGCGTTTCGACCTTATTATGGTCTCATCAGTGCAGCATAGCAACCTCCCACCTTCCTGAAAAAAAAAAAAATTCTAACCTTCAAAAGAACTACACACTCCAAATCTAAGCCTCTACTCGTTCTGCTCAAGGTGAAAATTTGAAATAAAACCTTCAAGAAAATAAAACAGGCTGGATTATGATGTCACAAATTCCCTGTTAATGTTGCACTTATTCTGCTGTAAAGCGTCGTATAAACTCATAGGCTTATTACTTTGTTAACAAATAAAATGTTTAAATAAATTTACCACTCATTCCCGCAGGTTGAGCAACTCTTGCATCTCAGCAATGTTACTCACCGTAAATAATCCTATGCGTCAGAGACTTTTCACGCTTTTCGAGTTATTTTATGTAGTATAATAACAATAAGCAACAATTGTTACGAAATAAACATGAATTGTTTAGTTCCGACGAAACCTGAAGCACCAAAGAAATGGTCTGATTCACGAGCTACACAAATCTATTTGCGATGGAATCCAGTCACTGGAGATTCAGTTGACGTGACTTACACTGTAAGGTGGAACTCAACCCCACCTGATGGAAGTGTTGATAAAACAGGAATCATTAACACTGAGACAATAATCAGTGGCTTGCATTCGAACACAGCTTATACATTCACAGTAGCTGCTGTCAATGATGCTGGTTCCGGTGAAGAATCGGATGGAACAACGATAGCAACAGGTTTGTTACTGAGTTAGTCGAAGTTGTTGTTTTTTTCAAATGTTGGTTATGAAAAGATTTTAGAATAGCTTTGCTTTTAAATTCAATTTGCTACAAAAAATAGTGAATTTTTGGTCTCTTAGTTTTTACTGCAGACTTATCTTAGAAACAATAAATGCTATAGCTTTCAGATTTTTTGGTTTGCTGTATATTGCCAAAAAAGAACTTACCTGAAATTTAACATTGCTTGCTACAGTGGCAACAATATAAAACGTGGTAAAACAGACGACTTACTGAAAATTAAATGCAATTATTTAAGATTTGTGTCACATCAAAGTTGCTTTAATTAAGACGTCATTACTTTCTTACGTCATTGATATGCACTTGTGTACATTGAAAAACAACAGGGTTTAAATCAAACATCAAAATCAAATCTTCATTATATCCGCGGTACTCCGCCGAAGTTTGTGTTAAGTGGCGTGGCTCATCTGCACGGCTTAGCGCCATTTTCAACACCACTCCGAAGATACGTCGAAGCTGCAGCGAGACGTTGGCGACACTGTGCCTGTTAGATCGACCCGGGAATCAAGCCCCAGACCTCTTGCACTGATAGCATGTGCTTAACAACTGAGCTAACCAGCCGAAATTTTCTAATGTGCTTAAATTATAATGATGAATTATCATCAATTTTTATTTTTAATTTTTAAAATCAAGTTTTAATAACATTACTTTTGTGATTATTTCATACAATTTAATTAAAAATTTAAAAAGAAGCTAGCCTACAGGCTAAAATGCAGACCTTTCTGTCTTTTTAAAGAGCTTTAGGTCAAGAAAGCTGAGTTTATTTTTTTGAGTTTCTTTATTCAAAAATGTATCACAGGAAATGCGTGTTGCAAAAGACATTTGGCGCAACTTTGCACACAATGCCAAATGGAGCTTAAAAATAATTAATTAATTATAATGCATTAAACAAAATCTCTCATGATAAATAAAAGTAATGGGATCTCGAGACCCACGTGTGATAGCCTATTTGAAACTACTGGATTGACTTGGTGATTATACTTCACTTAGCTTTCGAAGCAAAGCAATCTTGTCTTCTTAAAAATGCGCTTTTGAATTTAGCATTGGTGCACACAGCAATGCAGTTTTAGTACGTTAGAGAGATAAGCTTCCTGAAAAACCAAAAGAAAATAAAGCTGCGAAAAGTTTTGAAGATTTAGTAAAACTTGCAATGGGAGTAAATAGTTTATAGAGAAAAAGAATGGAAGATTTACATACAGTAATACAGTACACCGCTTTCAGCTGCCGCACCAAATCGAAAACTAATCCTTGCAAGCAATAAAAAAATTCCCGAAATGAAGAAACTTAACTTTCAAATGCAAATGAAGTAACATCTGTCAGGCTCATTGGATTTCATAATGAAATTAAGATACGCATCAAGAACGTTGTACAGAGGTTGTTTTCAAAATTAGAACGATATAAGTCGAAAAAAAGTGTAAAAATTCAAATCAAGAATGAAGATACGTTGTGACATTATACCAAATGTAACGGACAATTCAGTTTAATATTTGGTGACACTGTGAGTGAACATCTTGGGAAAGAATTGGTTTAATTACAAAACCTATCTGTGGTACTGAAACAGGAGCTTTGCACCAAGGCAAAGCTATCCATTTTCATATCAGTATGTTCCTATTCTGATTTGTTCCATGAGTGTTGGATCATAAATGAGAAAGTGAGATCTCGAGTTCAAGCATCCGAAATGGGATTCTTGCGAAGAATTAACGGTTTGACCTTATTGAACAAGGTAAAAAGTGTAGATATTCGTGAATCTCTAAACATTGAATCGCTGCTTCTACGGCTAGAAAGATCGTAACTGCGTTGGTATAGACATGTGACACAAATGTCTCAGGAAAGAACAGCCATAAATCTGCTCAGTTCAACATCAATTGATCGAAGGCCTAGAGGCCGTTCCAGAACTCAATGGCGAGATTGCGTTAAAAATCTTAGTTGGTCTTGCCTTGGCATCCCAGCAGAGCATCTATCCTTTGTTGCAGAAGATCGAAATGCTTGGAGGCTATGGCCCGTATTTTAAAAGCAAACTTGAGC